>CM068829.1:88028777-89228777 GCA_028554795.2 Sinohyriopsis cumingii | reverse complement strand
TATTATTCTTATGAGGCAACAGTACCTAATCAACGCGGACGAATTGAATTACGAGTCCAGGATACAAGTAGATATTTCCTGCCCGCTGAAGCATTTCTTGAAGTCACGGGTGAACTTGTAACAGATGTTGCCGCTAATACAGCATACGGAGCTAATGTTCGAGTTGGTTTTGTTAACAACGGTATCATGGCGCTGTTCAAAAGTGCTTCATACAGCATTGACGGAAGAGAAATTGAAATAATTCAGGATAATGTTGACGTTGCTACAACAATCCTGGGATTAGCGAGATACTCAGATGATTACACTAGATCAGCTGGTCCGACTATGATGTTCGCTAAGGATAATTCTGATCATCCTGAACACAGATCTACTATTCAAGTACAAACAGCACAAGGCACTGCTGTAGACCCACAACCGGCTGGATTTGCGGCCAGACCAGGTGCTGCATTTTTAATATTAAGGCCTAGTCCAGAGTACAATTTAGGTTTTGCTACGCGTAAATTAATGTTATCAGGTGACCGTAGGAGATTTTCATGCGCAATTCCACTGTCTCACATCTTTGGATTTTGCAGACATGTCAGAAGGGTTATTTTTGGAGCCAATCATACAGTTGTACTTAACCGAAAAAGTGATGACGTTGACGCCATCTGGCGAGAAGACGGTGTTGCTGGCGGTAAAGTAATATTATTCAAGCTTGCTTTGTGGATGCCAGTGATGTCTCCATCACTCGTTGAAGAGCAACGGTTACTCTCTTTTATGGACACAGGTGGTAAATCACTGATATCGTGGTTAACAACATCAACAGATTCCATTCAAGGTGCCGGTCTCGGGCAGTTTACGTGGCATATATCATCACAACAGGGAATATCAGCGCCGCGACATATTTTTGTTGCACTCCAGCAAAATGCGAGGTTGACTTCCCAACTACAGAGTCATATGATATTTGACAAACTTAATGTCTCTGAAGTTTCGCTGCGAATAAACGGACATCAAGAACCATCCGAAGATATAGTGATAGATTTTGAAAATAATCAAGTTGCGCGTGCGTATCATCGTTTGATGACATTTATGGGACGTGATCAAAATATTGATACCGGGTTGCAGATATCACAACTGGATTTTACAACGCTGTATCCGATTTATTACTTTTCGCTGGAACATTTGGATCTAACAAAACAATCTGTCGTTGATATACACTTCAAAGCTCATGTAGGTGAGTTTCCCGCCGGCCCGCCTGCTGGTTTTAGAGCTGTCGCGGTTATACTCTCCGATAAAGCAATGCTGCTTGAAGGTGTTGGCGGACGAATGAGAGTTATTGACGCTCCAGTAGAAAACATGTAACAATTAGATTAGTTTCTGAAATATAATGTCATACAGTCACGTTAACGTCACCTTGACTTCCGGTCAAGCAAAGAAATTGCAATCGAAGAACGCAAGCACGTGCGGGACATCAATAACACTAAAACGAGATCAACTTGTTGGTGGTCCAAACAAGCTGTCGTTGACTAATACTCAGATTAAACATTTTAATAAGGCACTAACAGCAAAAACCGGTGTCCGACTTAATTTCTCTGCTGCAGCTATCAAGGACATGACTAAAACCGGTGGAATATTTCCTCTTCTCGCAGCAATACCGGCGTTGATTGCCGCGGCAGCACCAGCCGTAGCAAAAGCCGCAGCACTCGGTGCAGTTGGAACAGCGGCCGGAATGGCACTTAAAAAGGCAACCGGAAATGGATACAAAAAAAAGGGACGCGGTCTAAGACTACCAGGAACTCCGGCATCATGGTACCCAAAACGGGTTTAAAAACGCTTCGTGAGACGCAGTCTCCAATAAGCAATTTTGATTTATTAGATGCTGTTAAAAAATTGCGTATAAAACATTTCAGAGGTGTATTCATGCGAGATCAATTACCGCAACGACCAAATAATCCAGAAACTGGCATTATCAATCTCGACAACAAAGACGGTCCTGGAACTCACTGGGTTGCTTACGCGATCGATCCACGTGGAATTATCTATTTTGATTCGTACGGTTTAGCACCGCCAGTTGAGTTTCTCAGGTATGTCCGCGGAGTGCCTCGCACTCTCAACAGCAGATTTTATAATGTTCCAGTGTGGCAGTCGACGTTACCAACACAAACATTAGTTGATCCGCCCATTTGTGGGAACGAGGTTTTAAATGTTCTTGATGCAATCTCAAGAAATCCAGCAACTCCTCCGCATCGAGTAGTGTATGAATATACCGCATCGAGAAATGCTAGGCATTTTCATGCTCGCATTTGAAAAACAGCAATAACAAATAATGGTAGATATTTACGGAAGACCTTTCACAAGAAAAGTCAAACCTGGCACAGATGCTGATCTCTCAAAATATGCGACCCGAGATGAAGTCGATAATCTTTTGAATATAGCTGGAGTTGACCCAGATGAAGTTGCTATTTTCCAAGACAGGCAAGGAAAACTAAGAACGAGCAACATTAAGTGGAATGATATAATTCGCAGAGTTCTTGGAGCTACCAAGGATAACTTCGTTGCATTTAGTGATGGTGGCCGGATCAAGGACTCGAATATATCAATCGCAAGCATCAAAGACAGTATTGATAAAGGTGTTGACAAGTGCGTGAAAAAAGCCGGCGACGTAATGACAGGAGAACTCAGCATGAACGGCAACAAAATAACCGCTCTAAAAAATCCGGAAGGTCTCGAAGATGCCGCAAACAAACAATACGTCGACGCGCAGTACCAACACGTTGCTGGCCTAGTCAGTGACAAAGTAACAAAAGCCGGCGACGTAATGACCGGCGAACTCAGCATGAGCGGCAACAAAATAACCGCGTTAGCGAATCCCGAATCCGACCAGGATGCGTCAAACAAACAATATGTGGACATCGTCAACGGTAAACTAAATACGCTGCGGTCAGAGTATGATGTTCACGTGAACGGGTTTAAAAGACTCCAAAGAAACTTTCAAAAAACTAGTGATACCGTGGATAAGTTCTTTGGGACTCCTCCAGTCGTCGATGTGAAACTCACCGATGTACAGAACGACATCAGCACGATCAAACAAACACAGCACGATATAGTATCGGGAATTCCTGAGATCGTTAACAAAACCAGTTTGATTAAAGTTCCCACTGGAGTTACTCCGGGGCATATCACCAACATCGTATTCACGGTATCATCGGGATTCGCAACATGGTCACGACAAAATAACACTATCAAATATACAGCAACAGCCACCGGTGTTTACAGGTTGTCTGTGTTTTCAGCCGCTAAATTTGAAATCTTCACAACATATCCTTGGAGACATTCCACCGATAAGTATTCGGGGGTTTGCACTGTAATACTAAACAGCGGAACCGAGGAAACATTTATGCTTGAAGCCGAGGACGATAATTTACCAGCAACATCTTACTGGTGGTGTTTGGAATTCGTCGCTGCAACTCCTCAATTGGTTACGTAATTGAAAATTACCAGCGATTTTAAATAATGTCAACGACGCCAGATGCTCAACAATATCGGTATAATCAAGTCCGTGAGTGGCAATCTGAGTTAAAAACTGTCATCGACGCGACGTCCCAAAAAGTAAAAAAATACCGCAGACGCATAACAGTGTTAGACGTTATGGTTTATTCAGTATCCGCCGTTGTTGCATCCGCGGGAGTAATACTATCAGCGGTCACTCCAGTGACTGCAGTAGTCGCTGCCACGATCTCTGTTTGTGCGACCACAACCACGGCAGGAGTTTTCGGCATCATAGCAAAAAAAATATCCTCGTGCGCTAACACAAAATTACACGATTACACGACAAAATTAAATACAGCCACGACCGCATATCAGAAATTATCATCGCTGATATCATCATCGTTAGACGTGCAATCCAGCGATGCTGCGTTGATATCAGATTCTGAATTCAAACTAATGTCAGATGCGTACAATGACTATTTGAAAACTAAACAAATAAATAATGTCACAAGAACTGCTTCAACAAATAGTCACAAACACAACACCGGTAAGGACCACAATGATCTCAGTGTCCTCGACGACACCAGAATTCGGTATTAATTTTCGAACTCCAATTCGTGTGACCGAAATCGCGTTGGCAAAGCTCAGCGTGTATCACAGCTGGCCCAATATCAGGTCGGAATCATTTGGCGGTTTGCAGCCGAATAATTCGTTCGTGTTCGGGAGACCCAGCGCGGACCCACAACAACGTGAACTTGAATGGGATACAATTACGCTACCCACTGGGAGTTATCAGATCGAAGAAATCAACAATGAGATACAACGCCAAATAAAACGAATCACCGGCAAGGAAGCCAAAATATCTGTGACCGCGCACGAACCAACGCTGTCTGCGGTCATTGAAATCTCAACACCGGGATACGCCGTGGATATTTATAGCAGCTCTCTTCGAACAGTATTAGGATGGCCACAAAAACAACCCGGGTTCGTGCCGGGTCCGGAACTGCCACCGAAGTCGGATTTCACGACCACGAAGGAAGAAGTACACGACCTCGTTAACAAGGTTGGCGACGATGGTTTTGTTTTATTTCGACCCCAACCACTAATAGAAAAAGTCGAATTCACTGCAATTCACGAAGATGGTTTGGGTTTAGGATTTAACCCGTCCGAGAATCATTATCTCAAGATTCTACATGTAACCGCGATAGAACCTCAGATATTTATTCCGATCAAACAAATGCATAAAGAACAACTGGAACTGTTGCGGGGATATTTCCAGGATTATATTTCTGATACGACAAGTGGAAACGCTAGCAGTTCTCGCACGAACATTATCACGACCATAGAAAAACTAAACAAACTCGCATCCGCAATGGAAAAAACAAATCAAATAGTAATTCAAAAATTTCTGGATGATCCCGACAAAGGAATAAAATTTGCGACGTTGTATAATATCCGCGTGGAAGATATTCCTAGTTTTAAATTTCCTGGATATAACGCACCCGTGCTGCGAGAATCAGTCCGGGATCTCATCGAGGAATCCTACAAAGATATCACTGACGCGTACGCGCGAACAAAACCGCAGCCGGTTATTCTCAAGCACGACAACAGCACTACCGCGGACGGCAGACACATCTCCGTCGGGATCGTAAATATCACAGATGTTATTGCGGTCAATCTTGTATGTGACGTCATCGATGGCAGTTACAGCGCTGGCAGCGCTAGCGCTGACACAACGACGGCACAACAAGGGTTTATCCTGTATACGTTCACACCAAAAGATCCGCCCGGGTTTCTGATTGTGCAAGAACCAATCAATGTGGTCTATCTACGGTGTAATAATCCGTGGTTGTCAACGATAAATTTCAAACTCACCGACCAACGGGGAAATTTGTTGGACCTGCGTGGCGAGACAATCTCGGTACACTTACTGGTGAAATCCTGAAACTCTTCGAGTTTCCAAATTGGAAATGCATAGCATTTCTGGAAGAGTTTCTCTGGCGATGCTAGCATCGTTGGAAACGCTAGCGTTTCTCACGCATTTAAAAAAAAACAGTTGTGTATAATGGAACACGAATACATCCACGCACGAGTTCATATTCATGATAAGCAAATTCTTTACGAGGCAATAAAAACCGCATTTGGAAACTCAAAGAGTTTCTCGGAACAGTATTTCCCCGTTAAAATAATCGTTGACGTGTATGGCAACGAAGACTTCTTGTTAACTCCGTCACAATTGACGCAGTTACAGCAAAATCATACGATCACAGCTTGGTGTCAACGAGAACAGATTATGAACTATTCTCATTGTTGTATTGATGCGCCCGCGCTCGAGCAAATCCTGAAAATGTAAAACATTTCCAAAATGTAAAACATTTCGAAAACTCTTTGAGTGGAAAACGCTATGCGTTTCACACACTCTGAAAACGCCTTTGGAAATGTAAAGCACATTTCCAAGGCAAAAAAAAAATAATACACTTTTTTTTTACCCTGGCGTGGTTCAGGTTCTACCTGTGTGTGTCACACGCGGTGGTATTTATACTTCTTCGGCGTCACAAATACTAGTATTTGTGTCGGAAATGCCAGGTATTTCCGCGTCTAGATTCTTTATGTGACCTTGTAGCCGTCGTACCCTGGTGTTGATTAATTTTCGAGTCTCATATTGTTGTGACAATTCAAGCCTGATCTTCTCAACTGCGCCGCACAGTGGAACGAATTCAGATACCTGATCGTCAGTTATCGACGCAAGTGACCCGTAAACGTAATTCTGTATATTTTTAATGAACCTATAACACGCGGCGAGATTGTTCTTGCCGGCGCGCTCATTCAACGATTCAAAATCTGACATAATTGTTTCAGCGTTTAGTAAAATATTAAAACCACGCTGTTGCAATTTTTCGAGTTCAACAATTATGACATTTATGTTTTCGTGATTCATATTATTATATATTTTATATTTTTAAATTGCATGAGAGTGTTTACGAGTTATCGTCGAGGATAAGCTGTATGTAGGAAAATGAAATATATTGTTTGAGCGATTTTGAAAATGCTGTTTTGTAGATCCCATTTGCGACTCGTTGTACCGAAGGTTGACAAATACCGAAATATTTGCCAGCTGCGGCCATTGATTGAAATATCATTTCTTGGCCCGTCTCTGTATTTCGAGACTTAACAGCCCGTTTTCCAACTGTTTTACAATGACCTGTGTTACCCAGTAAGCAGTTCTTGCGTTGCGTGACCATCCGAAGATTGTTTATGGCATTATTGGCCGGATTCCCGTCAACGTGGTCAACGACAAGACCCTTAGGGATCAATCCATGGAAACATTCATAAACGAAACGATGACAGAGATAATCTTTTCCTCCAGCATGGAATTTTAGATAACCGGTATTGGATACAACACCGATTGGTTTCCGTCGCCGGCAGTGTCTGATTGTACCATCGTGTGACGCTTCATAATTTGGAATAGTTGGATGTGGAACAAATTCTTGTTCGGAAACAAATTTTTGTTCGGGGACGAATTCTTGATTCATTATACTATAAGCAAATCATTTGTCTAATTCATAATTTGTCTGAAAACTTATTTATGTAATCACGCTCCGAGAGAGTGTTCGAGGCTGGATATTTTTTATCATAATACCGTTTTAGTTCTCGATAGCGTTTTCCCCCACACGCTGAACATAATTGCGTTTTTCCTCGTACTCCAATGCCGCATCTGATACACGGTATCGGTCCTAGACTCCCACCGCGGACCTGTTGAGCATGTTGTCCACAGTATTCGCCTCTGCAACGTCTGTTACACGGCGCTGATGAATTTAGTTTGATCCACTTGCATGAGAAACTCTTTGAGTTTCCGTTCATTATATATAATATATTTGTCTATTTAAATACTTGTCTTAATTATAATAATGAGTTTTGAAAGACTATCCAGAATAAAACCCGCAGGCGGTCGATTCGATCTTGACCGGTTAACCACTGATCGTCGACGAAGAGAGTTGGCAACGGTAATTGGTGTTATCAAGGATGCCAAAGAAGAGTTTCGTCGTGATGGTGCCGCACACACGTGGTCTTCGTATAAAATTATCCCCGGCGATGCTAGCATCGCTCATCGAAGAGTTTCCCGTGAAAACTCCTTGAGTTTCATCATTGATGGTACCATCAACGATACAATCGCGCGTAATATAATTGAGTATCTCGACGCGAGAAGATATTTCGTGCAGATAAAATTTATTGTTGGAGTCGACGACGAGGGAACCCGAAAGTGGATTATCAGAGACAAACTAGACCCTGTTCTTGATGCCAGGCGGGGGAAAACCGTTCTGTTGAGCAAAGACTCAAACCCGGGAGTACTTGTTGGGATTGATATACCGTATTATGCCAGAGCGTATCCTGTGACCGCGGTCGTTTATGGAATTTATCCGATAAAGAAACCACGCGTTGATAAACTCGCCCCGATGAAGGTGTCAGAGTCAAGGATGAATTGTGTAGCTGAGCGAGTAATGGAACATTTTAAAAATGCAATGCGAGGAAACGGCCTAACACCGCTAAGACAAACTAAAATAACAGCGTGGGCGACACACGTAGCGGATAAAGGAGCGTCAATAAATGATGTTGCTGAGCTAGAGCGATTACTAAAATTTCCTATAACGGTTTCATCGCTAACCGGTACGGTATTGTATGCGTGTAAATATGATTCCCGTGGAGCACCAATAACTATTATCGATCATAACAGTCACGCCTGGACTGACTCGGTTAGGATATTCCCGCGAGACCGTGTTGTGAAGTATTATCCGGAATTGCCGAGCGGAACCGCTAACGGGGAGAGTGCGAGGCACTCTATGTTTGATTTTATTTATCAGATAAGTAAAACCGATCCGGTGTCTGTGTGGTTATTCAGAAGTAGCGAAGATGGAGAATATGATCAGTTTGTGAGACCCGACGGGGAAATATACAGAACAATGGCGTTACAGCAGGAAATGAAAAAACTCGCAGAAAAATATCATGCGACGGACATTGATACGTTACTGACACACTGTTTTACTGTCCCCGGTGTTGCCGCACATGTAGCCCGGGAACGAAATTCATGGAGACCAACTCCGAAAAGTTTTCTTGGGGATATCCAACAGAGCTGTGTCGAATACGGACACGGCGGTTTGTGGAATACTCGATATGATTACCGCGGTATGATATCCGTGGACATGACGGCGTGTTATCCAGGAAGTTTCCTTGGGCGTGGAGAATGCAGCGAATATTTTAAACGGTTTGGCCACGTTACAAACTCGATGACAAGAGTTGCTGTAAACGGACCATTGCCTGATTTTGACCTGACAGGATTTGCTTGTGTGTCGTCGTTTAAATTCGCTAAGGATTTACATCCTGTGTGTTATGTTTGGTTTGGCAGACATTTCGTTGAGAAGCGATGGGCACCGATAGTGTTATTGCGATACATGCTTGACAGTCGAATACTGTTGTCGCTGACGGTCAGCGAAGCGATTATATGTTATTGTCGTCAAACCGAAGTTTGGTTGCCAACTCCAACGCGGGTTACGTTAGAAGAAGTCATCGAAGATTGGTCACGAGAACATCCAGAAACTTCTATCGACGCTATCATCAAGAAAGCTCCTGAAGTACTTAAAAGCAAACTTGGAAATGATGAAAGCACAGCAAAAGATCTAGGACGAAGAATAATAGGGAAATTCACTCAAGGTGGAGCGTATGATCATAAACAACATCACAGTCGATTAATCATGGACAAGGCTGAATTGGATCTTGTTGTCGCTGATGCAGCCACGAACAACATGTTCTGTAACCGCGAAGATGTGTTTCTGTCAAACGGGGAAAAATTAGGAACTGTTTTTAGTTATATCGACGGAGAATCATCTCAGTACACACATTTGAGATCTTCGATGCTAGCTTATGTATCCATAAATTTGTTGTCGATGATTAATAGATTCCCTGTTATCGCAGTGAGAGTTGCAACGGATTCATTTTATATCGATAAAAAACACTTAGCGGTGTTGAATAATGTTATATCGGATGATCCATCGTGGGGCTCGTGGAGAATAAAGAATGAAATGTTACAAGGATATTGTGAATCAGCTGACGTTGAAATCAAGGATGAGTATCGCAGCGCAGAAATGTCTTCGACGTCGTTGTCGCCGCCGGTGCACGATCCTGTTACAAGACACAAAACAGTTTATCTGAACGGGCCTGGTGGTTCTGGTAAGACAACTCGGGCGATTGAATTATTTCGCGGTTCTGACCTGGTCGTGCTGACTCCCACACACAGACTTGCCAGGGAGATGAGGCAACGGGATGTTAACGCGTGCACGTATCACAGTTTTTTCAAATACAGCGGCGGCACGTGGACACCATCGCGGATGGGTACGAAATATATTCCCGAGAAAATAATCTGGGATGAGATAGACACTGTGCCGTTAGATATATTAAAACAGTTTCTGGATTGGTTGCTAAAGAAAAATACCGCAGTGGTGATGTGCGGCGATCATGGTCAACCACCGCCATTTACAGGTGAATCTCCACACACGTGGCTGAAAACTTTTGTAGATTATTATGAGGAAATAACTAACGATCACAGATCACTCGATGAAACGCTGAAAGAGTTTAAGGCGTTGATCAGGCTACAAACCAATAAAGTCCAGTGTGAGATAATGCGTGAAATAATTCCAGAGACGGAGCTGAGCGACTTTTGGGAAACGTGGAAACCAGGTGATTTAATTGTTGCAAGTAGAAAGATAGTCAGGGACACACTTCAGCAGCAGTTATTTCAGTTACATCAGAAGAAATTTCCCATGCTGGCAGTGCCGTTGTGTTACAGACCAGCTGATACGCGATTGCAGAATATTGACGTTGATATTCCAGGGCGCCTGACTGCGTCGGGGGTGGAGAAACAGAATTTAGTATTGAATGATATTGTCACAGTTGATGTTGATGCTGTCGAACAGGCACTGAAAATGAGCAAATCCCCGTGGACGCTAGGATACGCTATGACCATCCACAGTTCGCAGGGACTAACTATTTCAGATACAACAGTTTGGATTGTTGATGATCGCATCGAGTGGTCAAATTTAGTTTATTTAGCCGTGTCAAGAGTAAGAAGGATAGCTCAGTTACAAAGAATTGTATTAGATGATGTTGTCAACGACAGCATCAACAGATCAATCGCTGATGATACAATAAGAAAGAAATTAGCCGGTTACAAACAGAGCGACAAAAAAAAATGGCAGAGAGTTTGATCTCGACGAAGCATTTATTATACAATTACAACAACAGCAGAATAATCACTGTGCGAGTTGTAATTGTTTATTGCTGTGGCAGTATTCGAAAAACGACCCAAGACAATTTACCGTAGATAGAATAGATAGCAGTCGTGGTCATACACGTGAAAATGTGATGTTGACCTGTCTTGAGTGTAACCGACGCAGAGGTGTTGCTGCAGTTATTTAAGTGATCGGGGTGGTAATTGTGTATCCGTGGGAATCACCTGAAGTTGCTCGCGTGTGAATCCACGCTGAGGAGCAGTTGAATCTAATCTGTAGATTGCGTTTCTCCCAGTTGATCTTGTTATGCTGGATATCTTATGTGTAGTAACACTCCATGTGGGATCGGTTGCTCTTTTTTTTCCTCCTTCTAGTTCGCCTGGTTCGTATAAATACCTAACGGTGACATTACCCAGCAGTGGGGACGCTAGCGTCCGTGGCTGCGTTGAAACATATCTGCGTGTACTGACGGGGGGTATATATTTTTTTGTGATTGCATTTACAGGTCTCATGTTTGTTGTTCTGGTAATTTCATTATTCAGCGCGGCTATCACGTTTGGCAGTCTTGCAACCCATTCACGAGATCTCGTATCGTAAATGAATTCCCTCGCGTACTGGTATCCGAATAATCTCTCAGCGAGTGTTCTATTAAATCGCTCAACAATTGCCTGATCCCGATGAATTTCAGTATGTCCTCGTCGTATAACAACGTTATGCTGCTTTGTCAGTGATGATACCGCGCCCTGAAATTCTTTACCAGGATCAACTTGTAATAATCGGGGCCAGCTTAGAGGTCCTCGTTGATAAATTCGTTTAAACGCAGAGGCAACTTCAGCGGCTGTTTTAGTCGCTAACGGTTCTGCTTCTTTGTATCTACTAGCAACATCAACTACTGTTAGCGCGTATTTGTATGTTTTTCTACGGACAGTATCATGAGGCAGGAATAGTATGTCAGCCTGATGAACTTCATTGGGGATACTAACATCAAAATGTGCAAAATTGATTTGTCGAGGTGGTGGTAAGTAGATTTGCCATATTGCTTGTTTTGATAGCCAATTTTTGGCAACCTCGCGTGTTACTTTTGCTGCGCTGGCGAGTTTATTAATTGCTGAGTTACCTCTCCAGTATCCGATTGGGGAATAATAAATCGCTTCCATTGTTATTAATTATCCAGCGCCTAATGCTAATTTAGATTTCATCGCTGATCTTATTAACCAATTAGCGAGTGACTCCTTAAATGATTTATTTTTTATGGCGCTTAGTGCATGAATTAATTTCACATCCGCGATATGCCTGTCTTGTAGATCTTTACTTCGATAAGCAACATCATGTATGTGACACGCTGCGTCGATAGCGTTTATCGGATACTCTCCCGGTTTTGGTTTAGATTGTTCATCAAGTCTGATATCTAGTCGGGTCCCTGGACCGCAGTAATTGTATCCCGGAAGATGTTTTTCTCCGGGATATTTAGCCCAAGGGGTACCTGGAAGTCGTCCGAGGGTTGCTGCGATGTCACCTCCGCTGACTTTGTCAGGCTTTTTTTTTGAAATCTAAATTTTTTTGTGCCACATCGCGCACACTTACCAGAGAGTGCTTGTCTGTTATTTTTTGTTGTAATGGTTGTTATGTCGTTTGTAGGGGTTCGTGCCTTGCACTTTACACAATATAAATCCATAATTATTATTCTTTATATACAAATGGAGATCACTGATTTTTCTGCGACGCGAAGGAAAGAACCAGTCAAGCATAATTCAGTGCTACCAAACTCTATCAGAATGATCATCATAGGACCGTCAGGATCAGGTAAAACGCAACTGCTACTGAACATGATAATGAAGTGGATGAAATGGGACAAACTATACTTGATAGCTCCGTCTGTGGATGATCAGCGATGCTATAATGTTATAAAAGATTTTAATGAGAGTGCAAAAGCGCTGAGTGAAGACGGAGAGGATGTTGTTGAATTTATAACTGATATTGAAGAAGCTCCGTCCGTGGAAGACCTTAACGGGGAAATAAATAACCTAGTAGTGTATGATGATGTGATGCTGGACAAGCAAAAAAATCCTGCAAGAATATTTTCACGAGTTCGTCATAAAAACACTGATGTGATTTATGTTACTCAGCGTTATACACAAATACCAAAAGTAATCAGGGATAACTGTAATCTTCTTGCGGTGTTTAATGGAGTTGATGTTCACACGCTGAGAAATATTCATCAAACCTGGTGTAGCGGCGATATGGATATTAATAAGTTTAAGAATTTCTTTAGTCGCGCTCAAAGAACCCCGCACGGATTTGTGACAATAAATTTACACGACCCGCGGACACGATACCGTATCGGACTTGATACATTGTATGGTTAACATAAAAATGTTTTTCCTTGGCGTCGAAGCATTTCTCACAGCGGGGGCCGGACCGATCATGGATTTTTCAATGACGGACCCCGCGAGCGATGCTAGCATCGCCAGGGAACCTGTTTTTGTGTATTTGGCCCTCCTGTATTTGTGAAACTGTTTTTATCTATTTATTCTACTTTTAGTTTCGGTCTGTTCGCCCTCCCTGCTGCTCTTGTCCTCGTGCCGTTCACATCGGCTAAAGACTCTTTTAACGTCGAAGAACTGGAAAAATAAAGAGAACCAAAGGGCAGGACCGGCCTTACGCGAATTGGACCGATTTGGCCCTTTCAAGGTTGAATACGGCTCTATACGTGCCATCAGACCTCTGTATGTTTCGTTTGCATCCCTTCTTATGCTAACTAACTGGCTAAAATATTCGTGAAGTTTGTCTCAAACCTATTTATCAGGGCCTTTCTTAGCTCAGCATAGTTCTTGCTTGTTTGCTGTGTTACCTCTCTTGCCTCTCCTGTTAGCAATATCCTCAGTTGCAAGGTTTTCGTTCTTCGCTCCATTTTGCATGATCAGCCACGGCCTCAGATTCTGAGAGAAATGTAAGAATATCTTCATTCGCTTGGTGATTGTAAGTTTTAAGTTTGACTTTGAATGGCAGGCTGTAATTCTTTTTATCTATGTCTTTCTGATATTTCACTCTCTCTATCTCTAACTCCAGCTCTTTAAGTTTGAGAATGTGCTCCATTCGCTACTTCTCGCTTTCAAGGTCTAATCTTTGTCGTTCAATTCTGTCTCTAACTGCCACCGGTCACTTTCAGTATGCTTGTTGGTATTCTTGGATGTTTTCTTGTTTGCTCTGTGGTTTCTTTAGTTTTCTTATAGGATGTTCTTCCTCGCTTCCATGTCATCTGCTTCATCACTGAAGTCTACTTCAATTTCTGTAAATTTCGTCAAATTTATTTGCTGTTTCCTTCTGGTTCTTTCCCTTGCAACAGTGTGCTCTTCAACAATCGTTCCTACTTCCTCTTTGATAATGCTACCTTGGGTCGCCATTTCAATCCATATTTTGTTTATCCTTGGCTTAAGAGGAATCACACACACAAAGTTACAAAGTATATCCAATAACAATTTGCAGCTACACTACTCAGACAAAACTTTATTGTGCTGTTTCAATGTTGCTGTCAAATTTCCAATAACTTTTCTATCCCACCGCTGCCACCAAAATTGTTACCGGTACAAAAATTGCAAACAATAGCATCCAACACAAAGTAGATTCCCAGCCACTTTTTTATGCAAACCCAAGCTAGGGCTCAAGACGACTGCCCTTTACACAGAAAATATTGGTAGTTGTACACAGGGCGATATTTTATCAAAACTACGGAATGGAGACAAAGTCAGGTTTATTAATATTATATATTTTTGCTTTTACAGTGATGCCAAATACAGACTCCAAGTATTATCGGTCAGAATTTTTATTGGTATCAGATTTGTGAACTATGTAAAATTTGTTTCTAACATCACCATATCTGACCGCTTAAAATCCTTTAAACTAAAACTACCATATACACCCATGTCTTTTGACTGAATGATAATCAATATTTATGCAATAAATTGGAGGGAAATGTCAAGCATTAATATGACGGCAACAATGCCATTTTTAAACGGGGGCGAACTTGGGAAAAGTGAGGGCGTTTTGGACATGGTGGAAATGGGAGGATTATGATTGTGAAATTATGGTCATTTTCAACAGGGGCGATTTGCAGTGGGACGGATTTGACACTGAAGCTTTATCAAGTAAAGTTCACTGGAATTATTCCTTGTGTAGTTTACACAAACGCAATTTGATCAGCTTTATGTGACCAAACGGAAGAACAGTTTGGTTACAATAAAATTGTTAAAGCCAGAGATGGCAAAATGCAACGAAACATCGGAATATTTCAATTCCTCGCAGCTATTGCATTTATGTTATCAAATGCGGCTCCAGCAGCTGCAAAAGCTGCTGCTGAAATTGAATCAAGATTCATTCTGCAAGAGGAAAAGGTCTTCGATTATCCCCATGGCTTTAAAAACAAACTTGGGGTGAAATAATCAGCTGTGGCTTCGCTGTTGACCCGTCCATTAAATAGGGGTGGCATACGACCACTGTTTGATTCATTGCTACCGTTGCAAAAATGATGGATACCCCATATGCAGACATCTTGTTAAAGCCTTGCGTGCACTCAAGTATTTATGAAATCCGCAATCACTTAATTATCGCTTTGAAATTACGCTTAATATGATACAGAATGCCTATTGACATTTACGGATACTCTACCGCGTAATGACGCGGCCCTGATGTGGATCTGACCAGGTTTGCCACCCAATCGGATTTGACTGAGCTTACTAGCCGGCTTGTTATTGACGTCGATAATGGCGAACTTGCAATTTTTTAAGATCAAACTGGAAAGTTTAAAGCATGTAATGTGGACATTAAAGACGTTGTTCTGATGGGAGTGTATTAATGACTTAAATATGTCGATTGTGCTTATCCAAGACAATACTGACTATGCTTGCTAAGACAATGCAATACGTGGATGAATATATAACAGAGGTACTCTTGCCACCAGGCGTAGTAACTACATGGGGGGATGATCAGGTAGCGTAGGAAAGAAAAAGAAAAACAACATTGCAAATGGTCGACATAATTTTTATTAGTGTTGGACGTAGTTTTGATGCAATCGAATCTCATATTTTAAAGGCACGCGAGTCTGGATCAGGTTTATTCATCGTAGGCAGCTTAGGTGTGACTGGAGTGAAATGGCAATTGTGATAAATAATGTCCATCTTGGTACACCATCACTAATGTTTAAAACTCGTTCACATATACAATGCCGGTGTCATTAGTCGCCGGAAATGGAATTCAGTTTGAAGGGTTCAACGTTTATCTGGAAGACATTAAACCACCACTGGTATTTATATTTAAGATTAGATTTATTATTACATAAGTGATGGAATCTGACCGCCATGATGAGGTTGCGGATTCGCCGATTGGTGTTGAATCAGCTGATCAGTCATGCTAACATCGATGCTGATTTTGTTGCATTTGTCGACGAATATCAGACCACACAGTGAAACCAAATCATTTAAAACTCTGATTTACAGTCAGTGAAAATCGAGTAAATGTTTGCCAATGTAATGTAGTAGCATGATATTAGAGATTTTGTTGATTACAGATCAAGATTAAAGTCTGCTACCTCACATGACTTTCCTCACGAAAGGGTGCAATTGGGTAACGCTCGCTTGTGGGTATGTGCTCATGATATGAGGACAAAGTCGGGGGGGGGGGGCGAGTAGAGGGCTGTGATCTAGATCAGTAATCAAAATCGAAATCCTGTATTATAATATTATTTCAGTACTTTATACACTATTGTTCATTTCGATCTTATTTTTTTTTCCATGGAAAAATGACAATTCAAGCCTATATTCTTCCATGGTTACTGAGCGCTTGAAATATCATGATGATTGTGATCTTTCTAATGGTGTTGCTCCATCTGGACAAAATTAATAATGCCGTAAGTGCAACGACACACAGACTGGATTTTGTTTCCATGGATTCGTAGCTTAAAGTGTTATGTATATTTAATTTAATTGCTTGTTAGTTAGTCATATTTTAATTACTTTTTATTACATGCTATTGTAACGTAACATTGTATGTTGGACTTGACCTTGTCCAAAAATTGAGTTCATTTTTGCCTGACGCAAGTTGACTTTTTTATTTAATTCATTTTAAACAATTGATACATAGCTAAATTATTTTCTCTGTGCATGGGTTCAATATCATGACCATTATTAACAGAAAAAGTAAATATGTTTATTTAGGTGAAAGTTTTGGAGTTTCCTAAGTGAATTATATACAATCCAGGTTAATGTTTTGTAAACATTAGGATCATTCTAGAAGGTTTTTTTCCATTTGGTAATGTATATTTTTTACATAGAATATGTTATTTGCGACCTGAGGTCAAGTAGAGAACTACATAATCTTGGGACTGTGAGGACTTGGTAATTCGTACTTTAACTTCCAGCACTTTCAAGTTGTATATTATATGTTATGACCAGTAATTCTGGGCTGAAATCTTTCAAGTTATTGAATTCAAGTGATTATTTTCTATGGAAATACAAAAGTGCTCTGATTAAATTCTTGGATTAAGACATTCAACAAAATTTATATTGAATTCTAACCTGGAATTATATTTCTGTGACTCAACAAATGACTACTGACATATCAACACTCCATAAGCTATAACAAACACGTCATCGCCTTCAGTTTGTGGATTTCTTCTGCACTTGAGATTTCTTTAAGGACTTTAAATTACTAGGACTTGTGTCTGTAATTCTTGGATTATTCTGCGATTTAATTCGCAATACTGTAAGGTTTTTTTTCTCGTTTTAACTTTGTATTCTAGAGAAGTAAATTATGTGTTAAATTTTACAAAGTTTGTTTCTTTCACTCTTTCCTTTTACTTATTTTAAGAGCATAGACTCATAACAAAAGTAAGTCGTGAAACATTAGGTTTGAATGAACTGCACTGTGGAAATTACCTTCTCTATATGTATTGTGATGAAATTGGATACCTGGGAAGTGTGATGCTACAATGATAGCGCCAGTTATGTTTTCCCTATAGCACTAGTTGAACTAATTAGAGCTGTTAATTATGACGGAGCTGTCTGCTTGAGGGCAGTGATCCTAAGGAGTATGAACCCTTATCTGCTTTCCTATGTCAAGTATCAGGTTTTAACTAGACTGAATTATGGACTGGGAAAGTGGTTTTTAGTAGATTCACAGACTTGAGAGGGAAGAGAGGTTTCGTAGCTTTCAGTATGAAAGGATTAATTAGGTTTTCTCTCTCTAACGGATAGTTAGATTGTAACTCTACAGGAAAGTAGTTTTTTTTAGTGTAATGCAACACCAGGCTAAAGGAGTGTAAATAGTGAATATTGTAAATAAACATGTAAATAACAGAATTATTTTATGGATTTATTTCTGAACCCATCACGTTACATTATATACCATGTTTCTACCCGATAAATATGCGTTTTTGCCGCTTCGAAGGACTATTCAAGCGGCGTTTCTCCATGCAAATATATTGCACATGTTTACAAAATTTGTGCCACTTACATGTCGCATTAGTACTGGTATCCCGAAAGCTGATAAAACAAGTATCCTGTAAAAGTCTAAACATGAAATTAAAACTTGTTTACCTTAAGGGAGGAAGATAGCTTGGCACCACTCTCTTTCCGGAAGTGGTTCCACTGCAAATCTAGCACCCGTAGCGTTGTGTTCGTCTCTGCAAGACGACAGAAAATAATTAGATATCTTTACTCCTTTGCTAAAACCCTTTTATCGATAATTAATATAATTCTCGTTCCTCAGTTCTTATAATAAGACAAGTGGCACATACTTGCATGTCTTTTTCTAGATCCGAAATATGATATCTCCAGTTGAGACAGTAGGACCCTTTGAGGGTTGTAATAATAATGGCATGGTCTGGTTCAAAGTTATCTATAAGAATACTCCTTCTTGAACGTTTAGACTAAGATTGATTCTGTTATAGCTTGTTATTAAACAAGAAACATATCTTCTACAAACTGTTAACATATTTTTATTTATCTTTATTGTATTCCGGTCTTGCACTACCTACATGGATATTCAAATAACAGCTTATATGTCAAAAAATTGTGCGTGATAAAGTGGAATTCATATGTTGGCGGCAAAACGAATTTTGAATAATTTTCATTTAAAAGGACGAGGTAAAATATCTATATTCCAAATAATATGCATGATGTATAACTTCAAAAAATTAGTATTAAGCAAAGAAGGCAAAAGTACAATATATTGATCACGGATAGTAACCAATCACTAATTTGTTCTTACCCAATTCTTTGGCAAGAAGTTTTCCTCCGTCATATCCTAATTTGTTGTGACCCAAATACAACTCATCCATTGTCGCGGCGTTCTGTGAAGAAATAACATGTGTGAAACTGGCAAGAAATATGAAACAATAGCATAGCGAAAATGGCTTGTTTTGTAATTTGTAAATGGCCTTTATCAATTCCAAATGTTGAAAAAGTATATTTTACGATAAACGATACATTAGTATCACCTCTTTAAAAGATATGTGTAAAGGCAAACAAATAAATGAATTTTATAGCACTTTATAGCACCGTTGGAGATAACACAGCTATTTATTCTTTAAAAATGTTTTTAAAAAATAGGCAAGCATAACTTCTCCTAATAACTTGCAAAATATTCCTGTCGAATTCTGCTCAGCGTGATACAAGAGTAGAATTATCATTTCCGCTTGAAAGCTGCAAAGAAAATATAAATATTCCCATGCAAGCAGCGTCAGTAACTAATATGCTGTTTTGCACAATCTCTTACCAATCTGTATTGGAATTAATTTATTTAACGTAATTAAACGAATTATATAATTCTGGTAAACGTTCGATATAGATTGTAAATATGATTTATGTTTTGTCTTAAATAAACTCAAAAGGAGAAACAGCTCGTAAAATTAGTATTTCGTATTTGTTATTATCTTTATTGCCCTTCATAACGCGGTGTGCTAAACGGAAGCTTTCTTAGTGACGGAAGTTAGTGAATCAATATTCAATTGGTCAGCGGATCTGCGCCCATCTTTGAAAAGCTCTAATGACGCATATTTAAACGATTGCAAATTGTCGGTACCTAGCTATGTCTCTCCAACGAAATCTCTGACAGCAGCAGCATTTTCACAAGACAAAGCAATTTTTACTGGTGCTAAAGTCCTATGTTAGGCGATCCTCTTTCGCCGTAAGACAATAAAATCAGTTTACGCAATAACATGATTATAATAGCAAGTTATAGGTCATTCTTAATTTCCAGCCAAGAGACAAGCAAAGGTTTTGGAATCTGTTTCAAAACAGCATAGAATATAAAGATACCTGGTAAGACTAATCACCATTCAAACAACATTTCTAACTTTACGTTACTGAGCAGTTCAACTGCACTTTAGTGTTTGCGTTATTTTTCATCGATGTTTAGTTCTAATGATATACTTACCCTTATAATCTTGACAATCACATCAGTTTCTGTGTGATCAATACTGTTTGCTACAAGCAAATTAAAATGTAATGTTTAGTCAACATAGTTTATCATCGCAAAACTACTTAACACATATTTCATAGTGACTAGGGCCTTGTGGAAGTTTATGGACCAGTTAGTCACACAAAGACATGAATATTATAATGAAATCCAATGATCTCTTTAGTCGTGTGTCATTATAACGTATCCTAATTGAGTTCACGATAAAATTAAAATAAAAGTATGTCTCACAGGCTGGCCGTCGATACGCTCGAAAGGACTGTGTTCCACTGTCACTGGATACTCTAGACGAGCATGTTTGAGACACGTATGGAGATTCTCAGTGTAGAGAATGTCATTCATATCACCTTTAAACATTTAACCATATTAGTTAATGTTCATAGTTATATAAAGTTTTTTGGCTGCATTTCTTGTTCTATTACGGTATCATATGGCAGTGTGGATAATGGAAAGTCGATACGTAATACTGTCACAAATTGTTTTGTCTACAGAGATTATATAGTTAAAAGCTAAGACAATGCATATAGTTTAGTGCTAAGTCTCTACGCTTAATTTAAAAAAGCTACACAAAAGTACATTTTTTATTATTTGTCACAAATATTCAAAATGTCAGTTGTTTAATGTTCATTGTCATAGTATTTTTTATAAAAATTATGGTACCTTTAGATACGAAATTTAATGGATTCGTTCCTTCTTAAACCTTAAATGTAAAGATTCGTCAGAATTCTTACTCACATTCTAACCGTAAAATTTGTAACGTCTTATTCTGTTCGAGAGTCTCAGATAACGCCACGAGGCCTTCTCTTCCAGGGTTAGTTGCGGATAAATCCTGAGATATAAAAAGGATCAATAAAGCTAATAATAATAATAATAATAATAATAATAATAATAATCGTCCTCAACAGTACGTTATCTTAGTTTTGATTTGTTGGTCTTTTTTCCTTGGTAGCATACCTTCAACCTGCAAACCTATTCCTTAATGTTTCTAGACTAGTGTCTCAGTTTTCGTCATATTTAAACTAGTATCAAGGACCATCAGTAAATCCCAAATAAAAACGAAACAGTGAATTCTCTAATGAAAACGATTAGACCCTTCTGTTTCGCGTATCACTGAAAACATACCAGAATACTCAAACTGGATGTGTACATGATATCCTTACTGGTGTGTTTAAAATATTAACAAGATGAAACATTTAGTTAAAATAATCCAGATAAAGAGATACAGATCATACAAAACAACGCCGGAGAATATATTTCATTCAAGCAGGGATTTTTAGTCGATGGATTCGTGAAATAAGATAAAAGATATAATAATTAACAGAAGAATAAGCTTTGTAGATAGTTTCAGATGTATAGGACAATCTTTCGAAAAAATATGTAAATATGCTTAACAATGAAAATTTAACATTGGGCACTGAAATATTTTATGGACATGACCCTTACAGATTTGAAGAAAAACATTTACCCATAGTAAGTTTTATAAGATTAAGCTCCAACGCTTAAGTAAACAATTCAGTCCACTTTGAATATTTTTAAGCATTTATTAAAAACTTCAGTCCAATTAGAATATTTTTAAGCATTTATTAAAAACTTCAGTCCAATTAGAATATTTTTAAGCATTTATTAAAAACTTCAGTCCAATTAGAATATTTTTAAGCATTTATTAAAAAATTCAGTCCAATTTGAATAATTTGAAGCATTTATTAAAACATTCAGTAAAATTTGAATTTTATTAAGCATTTATTAAGTATTGTTTCAGCTAATGAAAAAGGTGGCAGGTGCAATATCTGGTATAATTTGCAAGTTTTGAAGTAGGTTATTTATGAGCGCTGATCAAACTGTGTTAATTAATCAATGACGTCGTCCATCACATTAAATGCTTTCTATAGTAATATGTTTGTTATTTTACATTATTTGCTGATCAAAGGTGTAAAAAAGGAAGGAGCATTTGGTGATAACTTTGACATATTCTAAAACATGTCCGTAATTTATAAATAATCTCATAAATTAAAATAAAACAGCTTCTGCAAATATTTTTATCAAAATAAATAATTATTTTATGATAACTAATATTTTTTGAGCCTTCTAAATTTTCACGTGTTTTTGTACGAGTCTCATCATCATATTCTTCCTTATCAGCACTAATTTTCGCTTACTTTTGTCGTCGAATTCTTTTCTCAACGATTTCTTATCGCAATGTCAAGGAGTATTCATCTATCTTTGGAAAACGTTCGTTAACTTCATTGGTATTATTGGTAGGGCTTAAAGCCATTTTGAACGAACTTTGTGTTTTTGTCGATTGTTGTTTTGTGATTCTTCTGATTTTAATAGCCATGTCACTCAGTAACCCAAACACTATGTCAACGGAAACAGGATTCTCAAATTTCATTTTGGAATCTTTTATGAATTGTTATAGTTTTATCATGATGTAAACATATTAATCATGCTATGAAATCGTTCCGTCTTTACATCTAAAATTTCCATGAAACCAACTCAATCCCTCCTCCCACATCCCGTATCTCATTAGTCAGAAATAAGATAGATAAAATTGTTTTCATACTATCTTCATTGTTTCTAGTCATCGCTGTTATTTTCTGCATTACAAGATTGCTCACCAGGTAATGAAGCTTCAAACAGCATTTTTATTTTATTTATGAAGCTAAGGTGACAATTGTAATAGAGTTGACTAATTCAATCATATTGCTACTTGTAAAATGCCAGTATAAAATCCCACAGCTAAATAATGCCATCCATCCTGTCCAATTAGGTTCATTCTGCTTAAATTTCATATCGCACCAAATCTGTTAAAAGAATGATCTCTGCAGGATTAAAAGTGCAGTAATCGAAATTATTTAATGGTTTTTATGTCAATACAAAAGTGGTGTCATCTCAATGTAATTCTTTTCCTGTTAAATACGTTTGATACATGTTTATTTATGCACGGGTAGGGAGAATTAAGCTGAATCGCAGGTGAATGATAAGGATACGTTACTGATTAGTCTTGAAACCAGGCATCAATTAATTCATCCATTTTTTCTAATGGTGACAAAACTATAATGTTTGACCTATTGATCATTATTTAGATTTTGAAAACGAACTTTAATTACTGGTGTTTTTATTTCTTCACATTCATACGCACTGCTTTGTTGATTTCTGTCTGTAATCTTGTCATCTTTTCGACTGTTTCATTGATGTTACCCACTGGTACTTTCTATTTTTTGATCCATTTCTTCCACCAGTTTTATCTGTTGTATTTTGAATATTTTACAACTAACTGCTCGTCGCATTCATGCATTCTGCATTATGGTATATCCGGTGTACTTTGAGATACGTTTGTACCATTTAGTTATGTAGTCTTACCTCTTAAAAGAAAGTTTTGAAAAACATGCATCTTAAAACGTCTGTGAAAAAGTACTCAAATTTCCTTCATCCGTTTGGAGGAAAAACTCTTCCCGTACCATCAGATAGTGGTTAATATTGTGGTCATTCATTGTAACAGTAGGATTTAGAGATGTGTTAAAATTATTCATATTTCACAGAGACGCCTTATATTCTTTTATTTGGTTCTTGAATTAGTATGCCATGTACCTGGAATCAGTTTCATATTTTTAATGTTATCTGAGCTGATATAATGTCATTGTTTTCCCAGCTAAAACAGTATATACATTGCAGTTGCCTCATCACGTTGTATATGTGTGTAGTTTGTTAATTACCGGAGATTCTTCAGATGCACTTTCTTTTCATCCCCTGCTTTTGTGATCAAAACAATTTTATACGCATGCTTTAGCTGAAACAAGCTTTCTATACGAACCACAACTAACATATTCTAGAAACGTGATTTTTAGTCGCTCTGATGGAGGTGACATTTACTTCATGGGATAATATTTTAGCTGGTCCCCGACCGTCAAAAGGTTCAAGTATTTTTGTTGCTATTATTGATGACCTAATTGTTTTTAACTATCCATCTGTTTCGTTCTTATAATCTTTTCAACTTTGCATATATCATCTCATCTACTGTACGAAGATATCGTTTGCTCTTAAATCATGCGTTTTATATCCTCTCCCTTCCGATTGTACAATTTTGAAACCATTAGAGTGCCTACAATTACCTGCCTTATTTTAAATATTTCATTGGTAAAATTAAATAATTTAATTCTCTAAAGTACATAATGAAACTCTCAGAGGAGTTTTCAGTATTATGAAATAAATACAATATAAGCCAAACAATGTTCTTATCGTATGTCGAACAGAATTGAGTGTTCCGAATTAATTCCATGTCCTCAAATCTGCTGATGTGCCAACAGTCTTCTTGCATCATAATGACATTGTCCAACAGTCATCTGAAAAACGTCACAATAATCCAAGAAGAATATTGTAGTCCAAACAATAATACGAGCACTTTGTTAATCTAATGAATAATTACAACAAATGGTTCCTCTAAAATGATATATAAACACAACACTGAGCACTTTTGCTGACTGATATTAAAACAGGAACATGGAAAATAGGAACACAGGAATTAATTAATTTATCAAATCTCGTGGTTTTATGCACCCTAACGGCTCTACATCGCAATATTTTCCTACTCAGTATATATATATATATATATATATATATATATATATATATATATATATATATATATATATATATATATATATATATATATCTCGCAATGTCTCCTACGTGATACATTTTACAATACCCAACGTTACAACAGAGCCCATCGGACTAAATCCTTCAGTGGGAAATCGCCACAAACCTGCTCACATGCTCATTTTTAGAATTTATTTTAAAACTTGTTAACACCTATGTATAGATCATATGCAATCTACATCATCATCATCATCAGTCTCATGACCTAGTGTGGTCGTTGAGGCACTGTGCTGCTGAACATCTGACCAGTTCCCTCCACTTGTCTCGATCATGTGCCAATGCCTGTGTCTCCGCAAAACTTTTCCTGGTCCATTCTGTGATGTTGTCAGTCCACTTTTTTCTCTGTCTACCTCTCCTTCTGCCACCCTGGACGCTGCCCTGCAGGACTGTTGTGGATAGACTGTTGGCTCTAATGACATGGCCATACCATTTCAGCTTTCTCTTTTTGGCGGTGGTGAGGAGGTCCTCATATTGGCCTACTTCACCCCTGATGGTGTTACGCACTTCTTCATTTGTGCTGTGGTCCATGTAAGAGATGCCAAGGTTGGTTCTGTAGCATCTCATTTCAAGTGACTGGATTCTACGTTGTAATTCTGCTGTCAGGGTCCATGCCTCACATGAGTACAAAAAGACTGAGATGACTAGAACTCGCAATAGTCTGATTTTAGTTTTCAGACAGATATTCTTGTCTCTCCAGATGGGTCTTAGCTTTGACATAGCTGCCATTGTTTGTGCTGCTCTTGACAAAATTTCTGCTCTTGATCCCTCTTCAGTAATTATGGAACCAAGATATTTGAACTGGCTCACTGTTTCCAGTTCATGTCCTCTGACTTTAATCTTGGCTGAGATTTGTTTGCCACTATTTGTCATCAGTTTTGTCTTCTCAGCGCTTATCTCTATGTCAAATCTGGAAGATGTTTCTTCCAGGTTCTTCACTAAGGTGGCTAGCTCGTCTTCACTGCCTGCCAGCCCATCAATGTCATCTGCAATGCGGAGGTTGGTGATGTTGCGCCCTCCAATGCTGACTGTCCCACAGTGGTGTTCCAGGGCATCGCTCATGATGCGCTCTAAGTATCAGTTTAATCAGCCATGCTAGTAAGGTAATGTTGAAGATCATCTTGAACAGACTGAAACCACAAGCAGAAGAAATAATCGCTGAAGAACAGGCCGGGTTCCGGAGTGGAAGAAGCACAACAAAACAAATATTCAATCTCAGGGTTCTGTGCGAAAAGTACTCGCAACACCAACAACACCAACAAGACATCTATCATGTGTTCATAGATTTCAAAAAGGCCTTTGACAGAGTGTGGCATGAGGCATTGTGGGCCACAATGAAGAAGTATAACATGGGTCAAAAGTTAACCAATACCATCAAGCAGCTGTACGCCAAGGCTACCAGTGCAGTAATTGCCCAAGGTGCTGTGGGGCGACTGGTTCCAGACAACAGTGGGAGTGCGTCAAGGCTGTCTCCTGTCACCCACGCTTTTCAACATCTACTTAGAGCAATCTACATACATACGCCAAAAGTAAAAGATATTACGTAGATATACATAATGTATATTGTATTGTTTGTTAGTTTTTCAGCCATCATTATATGCTATGTATAATTATATTTTGCCCGTGGAATCATAGTGATTTCAGACAACGACATTTTTGCATTACGTTCAATATTGGAACTGTTTTGGAATACCACTATAATTTAGTTGGAACTTCATACATTTGGGCTTGTATTAAAACTTGTATGACTACTAGGGATTAATTAGCAATGCGGTAAGTTCTTTATAAATGTTCAATTTTGTATTCCTTAGAAATATATTATTTGTTGAATTTCAAAATACTTGTTTGGTTTTAGCTCTTTTATTTTCACAGCTTAAGACCATATACTCATAATAATACATTTGTGTTTCAATTGTATGACTGAACGTTAATGATGTCTGTCAGTGGTCGTTCTAATGAATTAAATATAACCTTCTATATGATAGTCAGTTTTTCGCTTGCTTGTACAGTATGTAAGCAGATTATCTGTCATCCTTTCTTTCAATTCTATTTATATCATTTTCATTTTGTCCTTTTGTAATAGGCTGTCACCATTAATTTATATTTGCGTATGCAACCAGGCTTTGATGATCATAGGAAATATATCTTAAATACGGGTTTTTCTTCCGTCATTTAAAACTATATAAAATAAACTGAGAATAAAATGTCTTCAGGTGTATCAACTAGCAAACATTATAATTACCAAAACAGGCACGTTATCTTCAGGAATTTGCAACGTTTCTACAATCTTTTTAAACGTATGCATAGTTACAGATTTATGTCAGACCTGGCCATTCCTATTGTTAACTCTTCTTCGGCTGTATTTTAACCGAGCTACAATGGTTGCTTTTAATCAAACTTGTTTTCTATGTCAGGTGTGTCAATATCTGCAAGTTTTGCTGCAAACCTAGTCGAAAAAAAGACAAATGTATGTATTAACACACATCAAATACATAACCTATTCCTTCCTGATATTGATTCATTTTAACTGCGACAAAGCTTGTTCTTCTAGGACAACTGCTTTTGTAGTTTTTCTTCTTTGTGATCACTGTCTTAAATAAATAAATCAACACATCAGCTCTCTGTGTCGACTAGTTTGTTTAGATTGATTGGTTAACATCGAGATAGCATTTCTCTATGTTTTCTGATGTGTTGATATCATTCTTTCTATCTTTTTGTGGTGTTTTCTGCACTTTCTGACTCATATTTTTGCTCCGTTTTGATCATATATTTGGGTAATATCCATAGTTAATTGCTCTGTTTCATAAACACTTATCTGTGTCCTTATATACTTATTCTAGTACGTAAACAAATGCATTTCATCATTACCAATCAAGCACATTTTCTAAAGGACCAGTCTTTACAAGGTTGATATTTTGTATCTGGATTCTCCACTGTTTTGTTTGCTGATGTCGTTATATCACGAGCATAACATTTTAATCATCTCCATGTATTCATTTAAAAATTTCACTAATAAGATAAAAGTGTTGAGTCAGTAAATAAAAAAGGTGAAAAGTGAAAAATCCTGAAATTTCTCAATGTATTTCAGTATACATATATATATATATATATATATATATATATATATATATATATATATATATATATATATATATATATATATATATATATATATATATATAGTTGAAGTTTACAAAACTTGTTTTTTTTCAGCTCTTTTATTTTCTATTTATAATGGGCAAAAGTCTCTATTTATTTTCTATATACTGGATATTAAAAAAATAACCTTAAACATACCAGATCTGTTATACAGGTGTTTTCATGCATCATTTCCGCTACAAAAAGGACACCAAGGGGACCTACGTCATTTCCGGAAACGTCCAATGTTCTAACGTGGCGGTCTCTCTGTAAAAATAATGCGGAAAAAGTTGAATACTGAAAACTGAATTTGATTTAACAACACAAACTTGATTACATTGGTTTTTGTATCGCTTCCTTCGAAACTAAAGTTCTATTTTGCGAATCTTTGTCATCGTCATTTATATTCAATGCGTTTGCTATTCTTATTCGTTGCGTCGAATTTTGAATCTAGTACAACAGAGTAATTTGAATGTTCCAAGTATTCTCAACAATTGTTCTTTTTTTTAATCAAGATCACCAATAATGTACGAGTTCATAGGACATCACGAGCAGCCATCTTATTTGCAACCTGGTTCCAAAGTGTTTTCACTAAATGTTTTTATATAGACATCTCAAATCATATTTTCCATAGTGATATGAAAAGGTATAAATATTGTCTAAGTCTTTATCGTAACATGCTCGATTCGGTGAAGAAGTGAAATAAATGGGTACCAGGCCAAAATTTCAGGGGAAAAAATGGAGAGAATTTACACATTTTCTTCAAAGATAAGACAATGCTATTTAAGAAATAATTTACTGTATCGATACTGTATTTTAAGTTTTGATATCATGAACGTGTTCGGTAATCCAGATCAAACATTAAGGGATATATAACAACATTAAAAATTCCAATAAGTAAACTTAAGAGATTGACTAAATGTTGATTTAGATTATACCTTCCATGGCTCAATTCTTGCCCGACTGACGTCCATTCAATATAGCGTATTGGCTTTGACAGTGAAATGAACTGGTTTGGTTCCAACATTGATAATGAAGACTGTCACAAGACTGAAATGACCTATGGTCTAGTTCCATGATTAGTTGTCAAATATTTCCAAGCAAATTTAAAAACATACAAAAAACCATGTTAAACGGTGAAATAAAGGGCGAGAAACTATTTCGTCCACTTCAGTTTGTGATGTTTTGACCTTGACAAAAATAATCAGCATACGTGATGACGGTTTTGTCGACTTTTCAGATTTTTCGTACTCAAAGGCAATGAGTACCTTTATCTTCTTTCTAGATATCACTAATAATAACCTAGAAATCGACATAATGTATTCTTTTAGATAATCCTCAGAGATTCTGCTTAAGCATTTGTTTGACATTTGAAACTTAACACACAAGTTTAAAACCAAAGTAAAAAGAATACACCATCATTCATGAACCCTCCATCCGTGAAGTTTTAATCGTTCGTCGATACCATACAATGTTTAAATAAATCACAGTTTATAACTCTGCCACTGAATAAAAGTTAAGGCAACGTCCGCACCTGGCTTAGATGGCAGAAATCAGTATTGCCAAGACTTAATAATGCACAGCACAGTAGCATAACCCGATTCTTAATTTTACTGTTTCCCGATTTAAAATAAAATCTGAGTGGTCACACTTGTTCCTGTTTGATATTCTTGTCTAAATAGTATTCAGAGAGTCTGTATTATCAGCTATTTTAAATTTCGCAGATTTGATCCTGCCGCGAACATGGCGATAACACAATGCAAGCAATTTCCACGCGAGAAAAGTAAGCGCATGGTATGTATACGTCTTCTGCCGCTTTAAAATTATAAACTGTTTATATCAACGAAATATCAATATAAAGTTCATTATTAACATGTAACCAATCATACTTTTATGTAAAGAACAAAATGAAGATGAGAAGAAGATACAAACTGCGATTGACACTGCAATGGGCTTTATTGTAGTTCGACTGAGTCCACAACTTTTCATTCTGACGACACTGCTGGGTGTGGATACTTGTTTGAGGTACGCTTGTGAAGGTGTGATCCCCAACATAGAGCAGGCCAGAAGATAAACATCATCTGTTTTACGTGCTCTTTTCTTAAGACGGGGAGTGTTTTTGACGTCGACTAGTTTTATAGCTGGAATAATAAAAAATAAATAGCAACAATTAATGGAAGATGAAGACTACTGATACTTAGAAGTCCGTTGACAGACATCATAAAACGTGAAGAGATGATGTGTGTAATGAGAACAGAGTTCGTTCAGAGAGCAAAGAAACTGCTAGGCTGAAACTGAGTGTAGGCTACACTGATGAGGCTACCGAAACAAACTTCCAACCAAAACGTACAATCAAAAGAGAATATGTGAAGAGACTTGAGAAGACTTTTGAGACACACCGGAAAGCACGTGAAATAAAGCAGTACGTCGATATGGCGAGTTTGGTATGGGTCATAAAATAGCACTACGTGAAATTAACTATCGAATGACACTATATCCTCAAACGGGAAATTTATATAGGAATGGTACTATGGCCTCAAATGGGCTTATAGCCTCTAAATTGGCTGTACCTAATTAGACGGGAACTTAGCAACAGTGTTCGAGTTGACTTTATTAATCGCTACTCTAGGTAAGTATGGGAAAGGCTATGTAAAATGTTTATAAGGACAAAGGGGTTTATTGGGACAAACAAAACGTAGACATACACAAATAGTTATACAACACAATGACAAAAACATTTCTCGGCATTAGTGAAAGAGTGTCTTTTTTAGGTAAGTGAATGACCCTGAAAAGTGACGTTAGGGGTTCCTTTGTTGTGTGAAACTTGTATGGAGATACCCTGGTATATATTTAAACCTTAAATTTTGGGAAAATCCTATGAAAAATCCTGAAATTTGGGTAAAACCTCGACTCACAGAAATTTCCTTTGGAGAATCATAATATCTATTTATAGCTTCATCTTGCAGAAAAGTCCTATGGAAAAACCTAGCATATATTTATAGCCTCGACTTGTAGAAATGTCCTATGGAAAAATCCTAGTATATAATGTTAGTCTCAAAACACTAACCTTATATTTAGGGATTCCGTTGCGATTAGTATTTTTTTCATTTCCAAATTTACAATCGAAATGAAGCGATCTCACGATTTCATTGACAGAGAAGACAAAGGTAAGAGGTAGCAACGCGACATATCCCATGATGCAGCGAAACAAATGCATGCTAACTCATGAGATTGGGCTCTACTTGTGGACAACTCATACGCACCAACAGCCCCAGAGCACACGTTTGTCGAGGAAAGAAACGTAGTAATATTTGTAATCAAATCGTGGATTTGGAACATGACTGCTAAATCCAAATATACAAATCTAAACAGGAGAAGGGTGAAATGAAGAAAGGGATTTTTATCTTTTCTTTTTTCGAATGCATGCAAGACACGGGCATTGACATTCCTAATTTCTGCGTGAATCATCGAACGTACGAGATGTACATTGAAGATACCTATCATTTTCATAGTCCCCACTGTAGCAAGATTCCCGGAAAACGCGAAAAAACAATTGAGGACCAAACACGCTTCTCAATATCGCCCAATGGGTCTTAGACCCAATCAACGGCACGTGGAGCAAAGAGGACTTTGAACGCTACAGTGACTGCAATCGGTTAGGCAAGGTGATGTCTCACAATTTCTCGGGATACGGTCCACACATTCTTTTGAAATACTATACATAACATGGTACGAATACCCCCACGTCACCATTAATGGAGCCAAAATCATCTACATGAAAGTGGGACAAGAACAGTTTAAAGAGTCATTGATATATTTGGCATACGTTTGAGTCGAATGCCGAAAAAGTTTGGAATGATAGAAATAGCCAAACGACATTTTCCACACTTTTTCAGTCCCGAAGCCAATCAGCACGCACACCTACCACATTTGCCTAATAAATACTATTACGACTCTGACAAAGTGCGCCTCCGATAAACGAGAAGCTATCTACGCATGCTACCGCTCTCACGCTTCTGACCCCTTTGATCTGCAGGAAGAAATGTGTTATGTATATCAGTATTTATTTGGTAACTCCTGGTGCATGGTTTTATTTAATTTTCGTAATTTTTTTCCCAAGTTGTAAACTGTATTGACTATCTTTTGTTACAACTTTGTATACGTGACTTGGCTCTGTTAAGAGCGCAAATTCCATAGGATCTATAAAGAAATGTTTACGCATGTGTTGACAATTATTAATAATAATCTTCATAATAGGACTTAAAATTGCGCCTATGGAGTACATTTCTCAGTGACTGATGGGATTTCGACGTTTCTAGGATAATTCAGTAACATCACATTGGTTGCATAAAGTCAAGAAATAGGTCCATTTCGACGCAAAATGAGTGATGTATGCTGTCACGTGAAGTCTATTTCTAGATACAGTCGCAATATAGAATTTATAGAAGGAGAAAACTAAGAAATCAGATTTTTGGAGTCATTCGGGCTTACTGTGTTCCTGTTGCAAGTCTGCAGTTGTGTTTTATGTTGTACTTAGATATTATTTGAGAGGAAAATAATGTTTCGACTATTCAGTGGGTATAGAAAGTGCTCATTCTTTGGACTTTAATATTATTCAGGAATTGTTATAAATTATTCGAAGGAATTCTGTACAACGCCATCTTGACTCCGATAGGCATTATCGAGGGCTATATCGATACCTTCCTGAAACTGAAACAAGAAGCTAGTGGATATCCTTCATTGTGCCAGACTAAAAAAAAAACAAGTTATACTAAAAGAAAGTAACACCTTAGATCACGTCGAAAAAACTAAGAAACACGCTCGTTTGCCAGAGTCATGCTAAACTGACTGTTGGGGAAAATGGCACAACGACCGTTCTTATCCATGTTTGTATTTTGCTTCAAGTCGCACATTTTAACATTCAATAAACGTGTCCTGAGTAGTATGTAATCTCTTGTCTTGTCTATATTTTTTTCAAACTGCTGAACACGTTCGCTATGGCTAGATCTTCCATTTCTAGCTCTTCCTCTACTCTCATGGTCATTAATAACATGTTGATTTTTAGACCGAATGATTCATGCAAAACTGAATTTGCAAAACGTTTGATTGAGTACAAAAAACCATTTAATCGATCATCCAACCCAACGCATGTTTGGTATTACAAAGAGTGACGATCAGCTTAGAACCTCCATCAAGTCAAGGCCAATCCATCATCTTTGTAGAAGACATTCCTCGTAAAGACTGTGATCGTGTCTGACTCGAGTGAAGCACATATAGCCATCTTCGACATGTTAGGAGAAGACGAATAAGACATTAAACTTTGGTTTACATGCAAATGGCATCATTGTAATGCTAGTGTCATTTAAATTATTAAAACTTTGTTTCAACAAAGTAAATCCAATGGTACCATCAACCTCAATATGTTCATTACTTGGTTTTGTTTAAAAGTCCCAGATATAAATCTCAAGTACAAGTGTTAACCAAACAGTTAGGATATAATTGGCTGACGTATGCATTCAATGATGCCATTCAAATACCTCACGCCTATTTGCTCGTCGAACTAAACCCACAACACTCGATTTGCGATTTTGTTCCCATCTCTTTCACATCTGGTGCCAAGAAGAAGGGTCCGTCGTTTACAAATACGCGTCGGCTTAGAAACTATACAAACCTCCGACTCTTCTTGTCTGCCTCACAAATCGTCAACATGACTTCATATCAATATCATCTTCCAGGCAAATTAATTCATGACCTGTACGGCAGCAGTCGCGAAACAAATCTACAAGTGTCTACTCGTATGTTTGTAGCCAGTCTCAAAGAAGTCTTACTGTGGTTTAGAGTGACAGCGGGTCAGTTAATTCAAGTGATCATCCACATTCATCATCAAACTAAAAGCATTTTTTACAAACATAAATTTGCCTTGTCGAAAATGACAGGTCCCTGAATCAACACTCAAACAACGAATGAGATTGACAAATAGATAAAGTGATTCTCTTGGAGATCACATCATTCCCTTTTAAATGAAATCCAAATGTTACAGCAGCAACCACCACAACAAAAATAAGACTCTGTAGAAAGACGTTCCAAGAAGAAAAATAGTGGTAAGCCCACATCCCCAGAACAAGAAACGTCACAGGCAAATGAAAAGCCCCATGAAGACAGCTCCTACCGGAAAGAGGGCAGTGTTCTCCGAACGCAACCTTACTTTCCCAAACCACAGCCCTCAGTGACAGTGTCTGTAGCAGCTTCTTCCACATCGCTGTTGTTCGTGCTGCCATCCAAAACAAATTTGACATGCATCATACCCAAATTGCTGACAAAATGGAAACCTTTTTCAAAAAAGCAACTTCTCCTCTAGCAACGACAGTATCCTCTTCTTTATTCACTGCGGCAGAAGCTACCTCCCCCAAAAAGAGTTTACAGGAAATCGGGAGTGTTACAGAATTTACTGGATTTATCCATGCAAGGACTGTCATGACGTATTCCGTTACAAACCTTCCAACATCGAGTGATTCCCATCATCAAAATGATACAATGTACCGACAACCGGTGGAGATTTTCTGGTCCCGAAAGACAAAAGATGTCACCCAAAAGAAGTGCACATCACCACCGCAACTCTCTTGCCAGAAACGGAAAGAGAAAAAGAAAAGGACTTCCTCCTTGCTTAGACAAATACGGGAAAATGTTACCAGTCCTGTGGAAATCCCTTCCACTCATCCGAAAACAAATTATCTCAACAGCCCCGAAATAAATCATCGATATTATGTGTGAATGTAGCTTGAATGTCTTGTAAAGAACACTATTTTTCTCCAAACACATTAAAGAACGCATAGAAAAGCCTTGGAACGTTCTTCGCCAAATAGTCACAAAAATGACAATCAGTCAAAAGATGTTGGTGCAACGCGGAGGATTTATTATGCCCTTTCTGATAAGACTCTTGCATAGAGGACTCGCTGGTGGGCTTGAGGCACCTGTTGAAAATGTTTTAGCGCTCCGAACTTAAGAGGAAGACGAATATAAAATGGACTCTTTTTAATCTGATCGAGATGTCACAATTACAACACGAATTGCAATCGTTGACGGATCGCACCGATTTGTCAGAAACAGAAAAATTACAACGGTACGGTACAGTTTTGCAACGTATTCAACTCTTTCAATAGACAGCTTTAGACGAAACAGCTAAACTGACTCTGAAAGACTTCAAAGTTATGAGGAAAAACAATCGCCACCACCACCACCACCATTGAGCATGACAGACACAGTCACATGGATGCTAGAAGAAGAAGACCTAAGAGAACTCATTCAAACACATACGGGTCCTATTCCTAGTAAGACTGGGGTATCCTTGTTGACCACTTCCCCCACTTCCTGAGTAGAAAAACTCAAAGCTTGGGTTAAAAAGATGAAGTCGAGCCCTTTTTCGACAGAGGTAATACAGAAGCGAACAAAGAAAGCACGAATAAAATGATCCACATGCCATTACCACCCTCGGAACCTACCCATGTGGCATGTCTGACACGACAAGCAATTTCTAAACCCTACGAAATCAAGAGTAGCATTAGTGAACAGTGGATGACTTATTGAAAAGAGGCCTGATGAAGAATCTTTCAGACATAATCAACTACAATTATCGCCATCCTGCGGGAGTTCAAAAATATTCGTGCTGACAAAACCCAGTTGAAAAGTATACATTTATCCCAGTTGCAACGATGGTTGCAAGAACAATCTACTTACATGTTGCACAATACTATTCGAGGAAACCTTTCCAGAAGTCAAACCAAAGTGGTGAGCATCTATCATCAGTGGCGAACCTATTTAGTCGATGCCTCTGATTTGGCCACCTACAATCGCGGCGACAAAAATGTTTGTTTTGTGTCATCGACATATTTTCCACATTTGCCGGGGTAGTTCCTTTTGCTTCCAAAACGAACACCAATGTAGCGCGAGCTTTAAACCTGGTGTTGAAACAAAGCGATCGTCACCCTCTCTGATGGTAAACAAAAAAGGCATAGAACCTAAACCAAACTTTCGAAAAAAGAATTTAAAAAACACGAGACATTCATTTTTTTCACCATCGAATCATCAGCTACTTTCTCCCTGAAACGTTGACTGCTAACGATTGAAGATTGGGTACGTATTGGAAAAACCAAATGCAGTTTTGACAAAGGTATTTACCGACTTGTTTCGTGATACTGGACAATTGCGCGGCCGCCATCCACTCGTTTTTAATTTAAAAGACATGAACAGTGAAGTGCTAAAAGTAACTTTCTGCTTGGCCGAGTTACAACAAGATACCTAATAAAGAAGACGATGTGTATGACATCTAATGCATTCTCGATAGTGGACCAGTAAAGTAGGTAAACGCTGTGTCAAACAAGTAAATATGTGTTGGAAAGGATATCCTCGGAGTTCTGACTCTTGGATCGACGCTTCACAAGTTCTCGACTATAGAAAGAAGTGACCCTCATCATTCCGTTCAATACGGCAGCATCAGCAACCACTCTTTCTCAGAGTTCTTCTCTTCAAATTCTATAAAAGCAACCCATGTTGGTGTGGTGCGGAGAACTTGTGCCTACAACGCAACTCGTCTTTTTCTGCCAAATACATGTGGTGTATTCTGTCATCGGTGCCACCATTGCCAGTCTGAGATTTAACCAAGGAGACAATAAACTGCGGACCATGTTACTCAGGAGTTGCATCGGTTACTTTGTACCCAATCGTTCCCTGAAATTTTCGTGTCACAACGACGCCTTTCGACAAAACCAGTAGACACAAAACAACAGCAGCAACAACCCTCTTTTGGTAACTCCTTTAACTTCAAGTGACTCCTCTGAATGCAGAACACTCGAATTACGAGCACCCAAATTTACTTAACTTTACCTAGTGATAGTTCCATGGGATGTTTTTCACTAGAATAGGTAAGCATTTTTAAGGAGAGGTCATTCAGTTGAAATAAAAAAGCATTGGGAAGCGGCTTCCGTAAAAATAATTCATCCCACACAAATTCTAAACATCACCGAAAATCAAAAACTTTCGCTCTCGACATCCTGAACGATCAAGTGCAAGAACTTTTGAAACAAATAGTGCGATGGTGTACGAATTCAATAGACCATCATCATCCAATCCAATCCTTGATGACTACCTACATCATCAGAATTAAATTGGGGTATTATTTTAACACTCAACATTTGGTTCAAACAATTGCTTCCATGTTCAACAAACAGTTTAGCAACTCCCTGGTCAAACATAACCAGCTTCTCAAGATCAAGTACCATAATATTTTTAAAGTCTGGACATGTGGTTTCGGATGACAAACCTATGGTCATCACTTTTTGTCCTTGATTGTTTTTTTTTTTTTTTGGTGGAGTTGCAACTAATGGTTCCATGACTGTCATCCAAAGCAACAAGGTATTTTTCAAGAATTTGGAGTGTATCTTTCATCCTCTGGGTCAGCTGGTGATACACACGCCCGAAACCATGTCCTCGATTGCCCTGTGGAAAACTTGTAGAGAGATCTCCACTATCAAATTGCACGTTGCAAAAACGTATTATCTCCCTTTAGATTAAAGCATCAGATTCCATCTACTAAGCTAAACTATAAGAAGATAAGCTGGTGCATATAACAGTCCTGTATTTTTATTAATATTTCATACATGTGAGACAATAGTGTTGGAAAAGTCACGATACATTCATACCATACACGTCCAATGTACGACATGTACGAAAGAAGTACATTAAAATGCTATTGGAAATACGCATGAATTCATTGTAGAGTTAGAATGAAATTGCTAATTATCCGACCCATCTGTAAAGTTAAAACGTCATGTGTGCGGCAAGATTTTACATACGTTAAGATATTGAAAAGACATCCTTGATATGCAAAATTTATTTAGTGATTATTAAATGAGCTATATCCTCTCCTATTTCATAATTTGCCTATTTAGTATTCCAACAGGATAGAACAGATGTTATTCAAGTATAAAAAAATCCCGTCACGGTGAGATCAAATTATCACTAACCGAATTTGGAAGTTACATGCACAGAACTTCAGTAAATACATAGAAAGATAAACATATTATACAGAGGTCAAACATTTATCATCAAGATGATCAGTCCCAGATCGAAACATTTAATTACTGGAATATGTTTTTCATTATCACGCTCTTAAGACCTGCGACAAAACGTGCAAGCAATCATACACTGTTGAATGCATTAGATGTTCTTCTAAATGTATTTACTTGCTTCCTTTGGTGACTGGATGACTTTGCTGAACATATCATGAATTACTGTATCCCTATTTCTGTTGCAAACAAAGTCTTATTAAAACAACACACAACATGTAAATACAAGACGTAAATCTATATTGCTTTCCCAAATTTAAAGAGGTTTTTAACAATTACCAAAACGCTCAGGATGTTCTACTTGGACCAACTTGTATTTATAACTTAACAGAACATTTACTTAGAGCTGCATTAAACTGTAATATTCTTACTCATTTAGTCTTTTTTCAGTATGTTTAATATAGAAGGCGACGCGGGAAAAAAACTGTCTAAAACTTCCAATCAGCGATACAAAACACCTTTACGTGGTACATTGAATTAGCAAATGTATAAACTAAATGATTCTGAAGGTGAACCAAGAGAGTGTTGTACCATTAAAGTATATTCTTGTTCATTCGTGGCTCCAAAACAATAAAACAGAATAAACTGTTTGTAAAAAGGTATTAGACAAGTATCTCCATCCACTAAATTTATACATACATCTACTCTCATAGAACTCTATTGTTTACTTCTGCAATTACTGAACTTTAAAGCATTTTAAGAGGTTTCTATTAAGTTAACATAGATAAGTTGTTGTTGTTGTTGTGGATGTTTTAGTCTATCATTATTCTTTGTCTTGAGGTTGAGATAAAACATTATACAGATTACAACAGAAATAATGTTGTATGCATCATCGATTTATTCAACCAAAGTTACTTGATAAATAAAAAGTCTCTGTGAAATACACAATATGGCTAACACAAACATTCGTTCTTATTTTCAACTTTATATCTGTACATGCCCGCGAGAGAGAGAGAGAAGTTTCGTACGCCTATTATGCAACAAAGATACTACTATATTTTGTTAAAAAGCGAATAGTCATTGCCAATAAAGCGAGTTTCCTGCCATAAATGATCTAATCCAGCCAAATAGTATTGCTATATTCCAGGGATATTTGCTTGACCGAGCAGTATCAATCCCTGGCACGATTCCAATAGAAGTCATACGTTTACCCCAAATTTCCAAAGACTTCTCTACAACTTCAGTTATAAATTAGAAAGCCCGACGGGTCCATTCTATACATAAATTTTTCGCTAATCAATGCCAGACCGCAGATCTCAAAATTTGCCAAATATATATCAACTGCACATCTGCATGGTTTCTCTTCATGAACTTTCCGTACCGTCAGCAGTTCACGCTGTAGAAACTATACAACTATCCTCTAACACAGGGAACTATTTTTCCTGCGCCACCTTAGGCCAGTCAATTCATGGTTTCAAGGCACATCTCGCCAGTACAACTGCGTCACATTTGCCAGCATGGCGACATAAACGGTATCAGCCGATTCCCTTCTTGTTTATTCTTTTGTGTAATTTACCGGTCTCCTGCCGTAAATACTGCCACTGCAGTCACACAACCAATGTACACCATTACGTTTTAATAGGGACTATATTACTCGGGGACACCCATGGGGTTTTGACCTGAATTTACTAAAAGTCAACCATGGCATCATGGAAACTTACTAACACTTCACTCCTTGACATTTGCTTCTACTCAGTGGCTAATAATTTAGGCTAAGGAATGTGTCCATTGCATCGAGTTCCAATAATCAAACAAGTAATCACACAAATCTAAGAATTCCTTAAAACGGGTCGCTATAACCAAATGCGCATACTCCAAATTTATTACGAGATGATCTCCAAAGCGATGGATTAGACTGAAGCGTGTTATGTCGTACTAAAGTCTAATTGCAAGACAATCAGTCAATCAATAAATTCATCAGTCCGTCAATAACAAGATATATATTCAAACAGTAATGTAATTGCCCTAAAGACCAGTCGTAGTCGAAACCCTTATAGAGGTTACAGTTACTTAATAAAAATATGTGATTTAGATTTGATTTTAAAGTAGCTTTAACAATCTTTCAGTCATATCGCTACGGTGTCTGCAGTATGGCAGTTTATAGTGATGTCTATCATTGGGGCATTACGCCACATACATGTAGCATGATGTCACACGCAGTCACATTATTTTTACACCAGACCGACTAAGTCATAACACTAACCTCCTATTGTTGACACATCTTAGCTCCTTCCCAGCATATATAGCTGGTTAGAACTTAGAAGTGACACCCTGATTATATCTAAAAGTGTATTTTATTGTGGGTTGACCCTGTCCTCCCATAAATTATCTGTGTATGTTCATTGTATAAAAACAATAATGTTGATTTTGAATTTTGCAGGGTTAATTTCTTTTTTATCATCATATTTGTAAGTTTTTTTAAATCCCATGAAGTCCAAATTGTATGTACTTTCCGACCCCGATAGGACTTTTTGGGGTCCGAGTTCCATAAGTTTGGACTTCCGATTTAGGGTCGTACTTTTGTCCCAGTGACTTATTAACGTCATGGGCCAAATTCCTCCCCCTTGTTTTCTTTATATTGTTTTCTTATATAGTTGACTTTGCCATAGTCATTTATCCCCTGTTATTCATATATTTATTTTGTGCATATATGTACCTATATATGTACATGTATACATATATATACATATATCCTTTTTTTTTTTTTTTTTTTTAATAATTTTTTTTTTTTTTTTTTTTGTATGTTCACGTATGTTTCTTTTTTTTTTTTGTATTGGCTTATCTATGTCAAATGGTTCCAGTCTTCCTCTTAGGTAAGTAAATAAGAATAATAAAGTGTGTATATATGTTTGTGTGTTTGTGTATCTTGTGGGGGTTGTATTGCGTCTTCGCATATTATATAGATTTTAGCAGGTTGTTGGTTTTTCGTATAGTTCAATTTTGCCACTTTTTAGTGCGTATATCTTAATTCGGTGTAGTTCTCTTTCCCCGTTTGTTAAACAGGGAGATGAGAGCTTTATTAGGTTTTAATTGATGTACCGTGGTACTCTTGTATTTCTAATCATTATTTGGACTTTAGTTTCTTATTTGGCTGGGTCAAATTGTTTATTTTGTAGGTCTTATGTACCTTTGGTAGATCTTAATGTGTTACTCGAGTGTGTATATTATTTGCTCAAAGCTGGTTTCATGACATCTCGCTGAAGAATTTGCCCGGGGTCATTCTCCATGAAATGATCCGTGGGCAAATTTACCTCCTGGCGCTCTATGTCAATTTGGTGTTGGGGCTAACATTTTCCTGCCATCAAGCAGCGGGATGCTCTGTAGTGGGTATTTCTGGGTCTGTCTGGAGGTTTTTCTGCTCGTCCATTAGGCTTGTTCATGTATATATAATTATTTCCTTTGACTTTAATTTTGAATAAGATGGTTATACGACTGTGGCATCGATTCCAGCATCAGCAACTTTAATAACCGTCTGAGGTGTAACCTCTGCCACATTCATCGTTCATCTAGTAAGTTACGTCCGAAATTTTAATGTTCAGTTAGTACTGTATTATTTCTTTATTAAAGTATTTTTCTTATTTTGGTGTTCAATTTTATTTGAATTGTTTATAAAGAAGAGGTTTGCGAATAAATCCCGCCCCGTCTTTATTTGATAGATATCTTCATATTGTCCTAAATATTGACTAGTTCATATTTATGAAAAAGGAAATATAAGGGAGGGTGAGCCGATGTGAGTCCCTTTTCGGGTGTCAATTATGATTTCTCACATGGCATCCCGCCCTTATTTGTAGATGGATTTTTTGAATTTTGAAAATTGATTTGAATTATCACATCTTTAAATTTATTATATGTATTGGTTGGGTCATTTGTTTTGTTGGGTCATATTTGTATTGCTTGGTTTTGATGTGGAGGAGCTCCGTGGGGTCTTGTTAAAGAATCAAGTATGATCTGTCCCTCATGGAGCCCCGCCACAGCTTGTTGGTTGTAGGTCAAATCCGTTATACATGGTTGTTTATTTATTCTGTGCTGGTCAATGAAGCTACAATGGCGGACAGATTTTATCCGCAGTCGTAGTATCCTTCATGTATATTAGAGAAGAGAGTCTGTGTGTTATCATTAGACAGCGGTCACTTGGTATCCACCTGGTTTTACAAGTCATTTGGCTTTGCATTGTTAGTGCCTGGTTTGTAAACAAACACATTTCTTCTCTCTCTCCTGGTGTGTTTCCACTAGCCTATGGGCTCTCCAGGCGGGGGATTTCTTATTTAGTGGGTGTAGTGTTTTTAGATATTTATAATAAATGTTGATATTTGTTATTGTCTGATGTTTTTTTTTAATTGGCTTATTTACTTGGTACATTGTTACATACTGTTAATAATTGGTGATATTTGTTAAAGTCTGATGTTATTTAACTAGCCATTCGGCCTTTCAGACTCCTATTCTGCTTCAGTGCTCCATATTTTACTATTTCTTTCATTGATTGCATGGTAGATGAAGTTGATTACCGTTTGGTATGTTTTTTTTGTCGTTAATGTGTGCTGTATATAGTAGGTTTATCGGATTAAAATTACCTAGTTTGTCATTTATTTGGTTTATAACTTCCGTTCTCTCATTACTTAAATGTGTATATTCTAGTATTATATGTTCTTTCCTATCTGTTGCAGTATTACATAATAGGCATTTTGGTAGATAGTGTATTATATTTCTTCTATATGCATGTTCTTGTGTCCACAATCGACATTGGGAGCTTGAATTTCTATTTTATTGGGATCTGAATTTGTTAAATCATTTATTAGTTTCTCTATTAGTTGTTTATTAAATATTTGCCACATATTGGCGTGATCTTTGTATTTCTTGATTGTCATATTGATTTTGTATGTACATCTAGGTGGTGATTCAATTGAGAAAGTTAGGTTTCTATTTTGTTGCAATTTTATTTGTTTACCAAACCAATATATGTATAGTCCCTGCCAGTAATATAGGGGTTGTTGTTCTAGCATATTTAATCTTGATATTATGTTGGCTTGTTGTTTGCTGATTAGGTTTGGGAGTCCTTGTCCACCCTGTTCATAACCCTTTTGTAATGTTTTCTTAGACAATTTGTGTATTCTTTTCCAAAGAAATTTTATAATTATTGACTCAATTTTGTCTAGGTATAATTTTTCAAATTCTATATTGTCAAAAAGGTACCATATAGAGTTGTATAAATATGTTTTGGCTATTTGTATTTTGTGCGTAAAATTTAGATTCCTATCAGTCCATATGTTAATGTGTTTCTCTAAAATTTGCTTGATTTGTAGGAAATTTATCATCTTACTGTCTTTTCCATATGTCACGCCAAGTGCTTTCACTTGTTGTCTTATTTGTGGGTTTGGAAGTCCTTGTGGATTGTCCTTCCATTGGCTTATTAATAATATTTCAGTCTTATTATCATTTACTTGTGAGCCAGAAGCTTCACTAAATTTTTTATATTGGTTTATCAGACTAACCTCCTAATGCTGATCGCCTAGCGAGGCAGCTGTTAGTACCATTGTCATGTCTTTGTTATGGCACTGCCTGGGTTTTAACCCGCAACCTCCCAAATCCGAGGCGGACGCTCAAACCACTAGGCCACCTGAGCGGTTGTACTGATTGCTAAGACTGGATTAGATGTGCAAATATGTCCTTGTTGGTCATAATGTACGAATGTCCACAGTCTCCGTGATTTTGTCAAATAGTGTGCGTCCTTAGTTTCTATGGATTATACAGAAAATTTGTGTAAACGTGTGCGTCCTCGCTTGCATTGCTAAAGTTCATATTCCTGAGAATTGATAATACAGTTCCCTGCTTGATACATCACCATTTCCTATTAATGTACTGCCTCAAACAGTATTTGCTTTTGCTCTAACATTGCCAGAACAAATGTCCTCCGGACGCGGTTCCATACACAAGTCCTCTATATCCACCAAATACAAGAATGTGTGTGTGTGTGTGTGTGTGTGTGTGTGTGTGTGTGTGTGTGTGTGTGTAGATAGATAGATAGACTAGGTCATAAAATGTGCTGAAGATTATCTCCCTAGATTTTCAAAATAATTATTTAAACAAATCATATTATTATATAAAATGGAGCAAAATGAATGTTTAAAACATCCCATGATCAACAATTACGAGGCATCTCGTGACGGTTTAATGAGGCACTGTCAACAAAATAACTCATTTGGTAATGTTACTAACTCTGGTTATCTCATGTTGAGTACTAAGGGGAATACATACTATTCCTTTCATTAATGCGTTTATGAGTGTTTAAACGGAGTAAGCGAGAAAGGTCTTGTAATCGATAATATTAATCTCCAAAAGCTCTATATTCCTTGGATAATTGACGAACTATTACACAAAGTCAAAACAACAAATTATAAGATACTGGTAAACACAGTAAATTTGCAAAAGTTATTAAGTCTGTAAATGCAGAAACTGGCGAAGTAATACTATTTCATATAATGAGGGTCGAAAGTATTTTGATATTAACTAGCTTTCGATAAAACGTGTCGCAGATAATATTAACAGATCGACTTTTTCCAACAAATATAAACAAAATTATTTCATTATTGTTGAAGAGAGATAACTCTGTCAAGCCAAGCCCTTTCCGGTAGAATAATTAAGTGGTTACCTCGCTTGTTACTGCGGGACTAACTAGCGCGATTAATTTTTTGTTGTTGCCATCGTAAACTAATTAGGTGCAATAATTTAACCATCTATGCTATAATTAATATCAGTAAAGTAATATAATTTTGTAATAGTTCATATTAGTGAGAGGATATCTACATTTTCCAATTTCGCCTCCCCCTTAACAAAGTCGTCAGAAAATCAATCGCCTGATTTGTAATGCAGTAGTGATCTTTAGATCGCACTGTTACACAGAAATACATGTATTTTAGCCATTACTTAGTCAAATGCAGAAATATATTACAATATCTGAATATTTTAATACGATGTGTTCCAGAAATAAATCCACGCCGAGGTTATTATAATGTTTATTTTTAGGAATCCAGCATAGCTAACATAATAATTTCTAAAACATATATCTGTAAGGTTGGAACGTACCGCAGTGCTAACGTGTTGGATTCTTATACTGGACGTCCCGCGTTCAAATACCGTGACTTACAACTGTCGACAGTGGCGATAATTCGCAATTCATCATTAAAACATGGGTGGAAGCAATATGATCGAACTTCCATACAAACAGTACACCTCTCCACAATGTCACCAGGTGGTGTTTGCTCTTTTGCTGTCTCCAGGGATTGATTATGGGGGAGGGTGTGCATAAATCTGTTGAACATAGAGAAGTTGCCCCCGTTTATGTAATGTACCGTCCTTAGAATTGGGATTATATGTGTTACACCGTCCAGAGAGTTACGTTAATTATGTTAATGCTGTGCCGTCTTTAGAATTCAAATATAGAAGTAAGATTATATATGTGTCCTCTGAACCTGCTAGAATATCGTTTAGCAATATAGGGGTTCACATGAGGATGGTTCCGTCCTTAGAATTCAGATTATATATAATAATAATATGTTATAATATAGTAATATATTATAATTTTTTTTATTTTGAATATAAATTTATAAGATAATGAACTTTCAAGATATGAATGCTATTATTTCTGTAATTAAAAAAATATAAACGTATAAAAATAGCTGAACTTAATTCTAAAAAAGGTGTGATTTTAAATCAATACAACAACGCAAATTCAAGGATATATATATACACACTACCAGCAGAACATACATTTATTAATCTCATTTAACAATCTATGTTGCAATCACTGGCTGCGGTCAAGGATACAGAAGTTGAGAAATTCATCTCGCTTTCACGCGCGATTGAGAAAATTAGATCCGAATACGAAACAACAAAAATTATGAATACACGTTAGAGACAATTAAGAGAGATTATGTCAGATCGTGAACACAAAAGCGCTGTTACTAGTAATTATGAAAGTGAGAGTGAAAGCAGTGGCATCGTTTTTAAATGGGATTCTGAAAGAAAAGGTAATGGCAACATCAGTGATGAAAATAAAAGTTATGATTGTGAAAATGAGTAATTACCTGAAAACCATACAACAATCAGTAAAAAACAATTATGTTATAATGTATTTTTTTAATATTTATTTGACTTTGTCAAGGATTATTATTTTTATGTAAGTTTTGTCTTCTTCTTTTTATGATAAGATTTTCATTGTTTTAGTATTTATTACCCCACGAAATTGCAAATTCAGACTGATTTTCACAATTAAAAGTACCAAATTATAAAATCTGACTAATTTCATAATTTGAAGTACATTATATCCCATCAAATAAAAAAATCAGATTGGTTTCCACAATTACGAGTACCATATACCATATCAAATTTGAGAATCAGTGAAGAACAAGATTAAAATACTTATTCTCATAATATTTATTTTAATTCTAATAATATTTTAATGAAATTTTCACTTTTCGATCAGATTTTTTCATTTTAAGTACCATTTACCCCATCAAATTATAAAATCTGATAGGTTTTCACAATTACGAGTGTCATATACCCCGTCAAATTATAAAATCTGACTGAGTTTATTATTTTTATTAACATTTACCTAAAATCTGGACGAGAATCAGTATAAATAAAAAGGATTCTGTTATAATACATTTGTTTGTTCCTTTATAAATTCAACGATGAAATTATTATTACATAATTAGTTTTTTTCTGTTTTCGATGAGATTTTTATTATTTTGAGTATTATTTACCCCTTCAATTTGACGAACTTGTTTTCATAATCTGATTTAATATAGGTAATATACCCATCAATTTGATGACATTGTTCCATAATCTGAAATAATATTCATAACCATACATCATTATTAAAATTATTGAACTTAAATTTGTTACTGAAACTGATTAAAAATATGAAACATTATGGGAAATATACCCAATCAATTTGATGAAATCTGACTGATAATCATTTAAAATAAATTCTGTTATAATATAGTTTTTTTGAAAAAGTTAAGGATGACATTATTATTATTTAATTCTTCTTTCTGTTTTTTGATGACATTTTTTTATTATTCTTAGTATATTGTACCCCATAAATTTTAAAATCAAACCGATTTTCGTTATTTTGAGTAACATTTTACCCAATCAAATATACATTCTGTCTGATTTTCTTTATTTTAAGTACCATTTACCCGAAATCTGAGCGAGAATCAGTATTAAAAAATATTATATATATCTATATATATATATATATATATATATATATATATATATATATATATATATATATATATATATATATATATATATATATATATATATATATATATATATATTATTTCCCCTGATTATGAACCAGGCTTGAAAATCAATCACGAAAATGAAGATGTATAATCTAGCATACAAATTTAAATTCAGAATTTCAAATCCGTTAATTAAATAAATGTCCGGATTGGTCAGTAAGTTTGAAATGTATCCTTGATAATAGCAGATTATGACATCGCAAATAGACCGGATTAATGGCTTCTTGTACGATCAAATATCCAGGAGGTACTTAAGGTGTAAATGTATATAAAAAATATCCTTGCTGAGCCTGACAAGAGTTTACAAGATCTATTTGATAGTTGCCATCAATTGCATCACATACAAGATTAACTGCAATCGTTGATGTTATATTTAAGAATCCTGGTGGGTTCGAGTCTCAGATTCGGCTAATGTGGGTATGTGAGAAAGCTTGCTAGTAGCTTCTCGGGGGTTGGTGGTTCTTTCCGGGGTTTTCCCGAGTTCTTCCTCCACCATTAATACTGGCCGCCATGTATGGCCTATCGTGTGCTGAAAAAAGGCGTTAAACCCTACAACTACTACAACAACAATAACTTCAGCTCATAAATGTATACCAACGACAGATTGCCTGAATAAGTATAAATGTTCCAGAGTAAAGTAATAAATTGGATACAGCGTTATACAAATCTAGTTGTGGTATTTTCAGACGAGAATAACATTTTGATCACGTCCCATGAATGTTACCAAACGATGATATATGTACATGCAACATGATTATTCTCAAAGTTCAGTATTATATTCCCAGGTGGTTCTTGATGCCCGTTTTCCTTAATGAAACTTCAGTAACACTAAGTTTGTGAAATATCATTGGCCTTGCTGTGATGCTATATGCCATGTGAATAAACCATTAATGTTACTTTGAACACTATCTTTGGTCATTGCCAACCATGATAATGTTGATTTATCACATTGACTCATAAAGAAAAGCTACCATTGTTCTTCATCGATTGATGGAGTCATTACTGGCATCCACAATGAAAGTTTTTTCAGTATTACTTTACCAACATCACCGGTAGGGCGCCAGATTGCATCATCGTCAGTAGCGTTTCTTACAAGTACAACTATGTGCTTAACTCCAAGAAAAAAACCTGCATGACATTTCTGCAAAATTCAAAGATATGTGACAGTGGAATTACGCAAGAAAGGTTTCTACGACCATCTTTCAGCAATGATCAACGCGCTGCGAATCTTAAATTAAATTCCGGATTAGAACAATGAACCACTGACCACACATCAGCGTCAGCGTTGCCGGCGAAGTTTCTTGGTCGTCTTATATTATACTGTATGTTATTAGGGTGGTCTGAAGTGGCTTCGGCAAACATCATTGACTGACCAGCTGACATTGAATAATCATCAGAATATCTTGCTAGACCCAACATTGTCGTGGCAACATCGACATCGTTTTGACACATGTCAATGTTTCTCCGTCAATCATGTATGTAGCACTGTTAAATAATGTCATAATACCATTATAAAGGAAACCAATTCTAACATCAGCTCCATATTCAGTATTATCTGTTTTCAGAATATTACCTTCTCCTTCAATAACTGCTTAAGCGGGTAAAACATATATACTTGTATCCTGAACTTGCAGCTCAGTTCGACCATGCTGATTTGGCTCTCGTGCGTCATAAGAATAATATTGATAATCGTGCACCGATTCATCCTTGAGAACTGGTGCGTTCATGTCAAATGCCGGATCACATGCACGTTTAAACATTTTATTATAATTGCCATCGTCTAACACGACGACCACTTCCTGTTATCAGACTAGAGGTTATATTCGCTTTCTTTGTCTTTTATTGACATGGGCACACCAGCCAACTCTGTTAGATTTTTTTAAATTTGCAGTTTGACTTATTATTTTACTAACATTTGCAGACATAACTTCAGTGCTGCGTAAATTTACAGGCTGTTGGTTTCGTTGTATTAATCGTGTTGGTGTATCCTTGATTGCTAAGAATGACTTACTAGCACCATCAACAAAAGCACCAATAACTTTATCACGAACAACGTCAATAGCTTTCATTGATAATTCTTTTGCAAACGGTATTATTTTTGGGCTATCCCTCTAAATAGACCCAGAACAACAGCACTGAATCCATCTCCGTCCGCAACTTTGTATGTTGATAATCGCGAATCTATCACCCTGACCATTACAGGTCCATGTTGAGCATTATATATAATCATCTTTTTTCTTGTCACTGATCTAATTGTATACCCTCAATCACTGTGATAATCATCAACGATTTCATCGATCAGGGACCGATATACATTAATGTCCATGATACCTCCTGTAAATAATCGCTGACAAACATCAATCATTTCTGGGGAATTATTACCAGCTCGTTGTCCGACAATCAGAATGTTTAATCGTTCAGCATCGGCAAGGACATTATTGGGACATGGAATAATAAGCCCACTTCCAGTTTTTTGACCAAACTATTTATAATAAGCTTCATTAATTATTTCTTCTGTCGTAGGTTCTCGTTCTTCCTCGCTTGTTGTTTTATCTGCTTTTTTCTTCCATGTTCTTTAGGCTGATTTCCTTTCTGCTTTTGCTTTTTCAAGTTGCTTCTTTATTTCTTCTTCTCTTTGTATCCTGTCTTGTTTTGTTTATTCAATATACTCATTTACTTTCTGGTTAAAGAGGTTAAAATATCTGATCTGCGGAATATCAGTAGCGATGCAATATATTCTTCAATCGACAGCTTTTAGAGTTTTAACATATTCGGATTTTATGTACTTATGTACATCACGATATCCTAACGCGGCAATATTAAATATTTGATCTCGGTCTTTGATAGTGGCAATATGTTCGGGCGTGAATTTAATAGTAATGTTAGTTTTAACTCTTGGCAAAGGTTGTGGTTGAGGAGGTTGCTGGGGTGGTAATTATGCTGCTTGAAGACGGCCAACAATATCAACAGGTAATGTCTTAAGTGCTTTTTGAGCCGTCCAAGTTGCTGTAACAATTTTCTTGGTTGGTTCGATAACTGGTTTGAATAAATGTTCTCTACCATCTGCAAATTCCACATGAGACTCTAAACGAGCTTGTAGTTGCTTCTTGACAGTATCACGAACAGGGATATATTTTTTAATTGACTCTAGTCGCTCTCGAGTTTATCTAGCTGTGCGAGATTCCATTATTGATATAATAATGATTTAATTACTCACACATTACAGCAACAGAGAGGGTGCGACCACAGATAGGTGTCACGGTGGGTAAACAAAAACAAGCATTAAAATTTAGAAAAACACGAACGACAAAAATGAAGTAACAAAAACCTAACCCCATTAGAGAAACTCACGGTTTAGTCAGAAGCTTTGGTTTGACGTTATTACGCTTATAGTTTTCATTTCTCGTAGGAAGTTTTATTTTTCATAAATGGACCTTCCAGCAAGTGGTCTGTTCACCCTCTGTGCTGCTCCACTCCCACATACTAAAAGGTGAAAACCCACCAGTGTGCGTTTTTTGCATTGAACCATTCACTGACAAACATTTTATGATAGACTGTTTCGACCTCCAACCTACGCGCGGTTAGTACTACAATGTGCATGACATGAAGAAACTTTCTGATACAATAAAAATGAATTGTATTATAGAATTCCTGAAGAAGTAAACATTTATTCTAAGCTATAACTTTCATGCCGTCACCTTGAGCATTGTTATGAAATGTATATACCTTCTTTTTTTCTATAACTTTTAATCTGTCTTCGTTAACAAACACCATTTACATTCCCCGTTGATTGGGTAGCTTAATATATTACGCTTACCAGTTTTCGTTTTTTTTTGGTTTTGATATCGCTGGTCGATATGAAATCATTTATCATTTTTAAATGATCATACATATAACCTTTTGTATGGCGCTAAATAGCCTAACAGTGCTGGTGCGTCGTACAAATACAACAAATCAATCAATCTATCCAAAGGTTAATGTGAAGGTAAAAGTGTCACAACTATTGCTATACAAAATGTATGTCTAATTTCTTTCTGACTAGAGTCATTTCTGCACTGCTATAGAAAAAAAAATAATATTTTTCTAACAAGTACAGGCACAACATGCACGATGCACAAATTCAATGTACCCTATTTTATGTCGTTTAATAAACAACAGAAACAGAAAATGGCACAGTCGTATAGTAAACTGTAACTTCATGCCAAATGCACTACTGTTTTTCCGTTCACAAAAATAAAAAACAGAAAATGGTACAACTTTACAATAAACACTTAGCTTCACACCAAATTCTGACTTGTTGCATTTTTAACTCTTCTCTTGCCTCTCTTTATAGGTCCAGATTCCCCGAGCCTAAGATAAAACATCTGTAACGAACTGAACTCACATTGGAAAGCAAAGGATTGTCAAACTACTCTAGAGTGACAAAACGTAAATTTGTAACAAAGCAGAGATAAACATCTGCCTCATTTGACACTGGATATTTTTTCCACAAACCTTTATTCTAGTGTTGCCTAAGTAACAATGGATCTGTTTAGCGAGACAATTGAATATTGAACAACAAACAGTTATAAAATATTATATAGTATTAAAACTTCTGACTTAATTTGAAAGTGTGGCACACGATACAGTACAGGAGGTCAGGAAAGCACGACATGAAGAAGAATGTTAACTGTTGTTGTTGTTGTTGTAGGGTTTAACGCCATTTTTCAGCACACGATAGGCTATACATGGCTGCCAGTATTAATGGTGGTGGAAGAACCCGGGAAATCCCCGGAAAGAACCACCGACCCTCAAAATCTACTGACAAGCTTTCTCAGATACCCACATTGGCAGACATAGGTGAGATGGCCCGATGGCGCTTTAGACCACTCGGACACTCGGGACCCCAATGTTAACTGTAGCATAGACATATCATTACCGGACGACTCTGCCGGCAAGGAACAAGAAAAAGTAACAAAATACAGTAATCTGGATAGAGAACTTTAAAAAAAGTCTAGAAACTCAGTCAGAGATCGCAAATAAGGTGACTGGAGACGTATAAGTAATACCCAATAGACTATGGGACAACAAGAATATTCAGAAACAGGAATCACATCAGACTGGCTACAGACAGCGGCACTAGGAACAACAATGCGGACGTTACTTGAGATCTAAAGCCACCGGAAAAGGTCCAATCTCATGAGGAAAGGTCAGCCAACTTTCATAAATATAGTCCATGTAAGAAAGGAATAATAATAATAATAATAACAATAACAATAATAATAATACGTAGAAGAATGTTGATGATAAGCATGAATATAGTTTAAAATTACCAATATTACATAAAAGAAGATTAACATAAGAACACTTACGAGCTGAGAAGGTACATAGTTCGTCGCTATGTATGATTCATCACAAGAAGGACAATTCAGATTACATGCACTTAGAACACCTACCACTCAAAATATTTCGGTTGCCGATCGAGTTTTAAAAGCCGACTAGTGGTATGTATAAGAAAGCTGAAACCAGCTGACTAAATCTTCAAAACAGATGGCTAGAGCTGTGTTCTGTGACATATCGGAACAAAAAGACAAAAACTAAAAAAAAAATCGTTCTGAACAAATCCACCTGCATTAGCAAAGAATCAACAGATTTTAACTAACTGGTAACAATCATCCAGTCATTATCGAATGTCCTAAACGTATGTATTAATTCAGGACATGAATGGAAAAGTGGCCATATCAAAAATTACCTTTAAGAAACAAGAATCGTATAGGAAACTATTAAGCTAGGTTAAAAAAATACCTTACATTTTGCTTTTGCTATATGATTTATTTGCATGCATAAAAGTGAATACTATACAACACTTTTACATAATTTTGTCTTTTTATTTAAGATAAAAGCGTTGTAACTTATTTTGCTTTTGTTAGGAATTACTAATGAAACCATAACTACTGTTCCACTATTAAAATGGTCCTAGGCGGGGACAACAACGATACACTAACTAACCTTTGTTAAGGCAAATCACAGTTTAATGTACCAGTAAAATGCACAAAGACAAAAGAAAAGCAGTACAGACTATGATTGCTATATATTCAACTAATCAAAGGTCTATCTGTGCTTTTGTGCCATGATTTAATGCGCAACTTTAGATTAAATCTGTTTGTGAATAGTAAAAATGTTAGAAGTAGTAAATGGGGGCGACAGGGGCTCTTTTGGGACTTCTATGTTAAAGGAGATGGTTTGCACGTATGTATTTGTATTTGTATGTATTAAACGGATAAGTTCTTAGACCAGAGCACATGTCATAGAGCCCATGGATATCTTTGAATAAATGTTTTGTACCCATACAAAGACATTTTTATTTGAGTCTCTATTCTGTCTGTTAGTCTTTCTTTGGAACATCTCTGTCCTCTTTTCTGTGTCTGGATATGTATTTGTTTGTTTCAGTATGTCTATGTTTGTCTATATCAACCTTTTGTCCCTATAAATACGTTTCACCCTATAAATAGTTTTGACCCTATAAACCCCATGACATGAGCAATGTTCAGTTCCCATTGACCAACAGGTGGCATTTCCCATGTTAAATTCTAATTGACCCAATTGTGCAAGCCACATCTTTTAACATGGAAGTCCCACAGACCCACAGTCGCCCTCATATGCTACTGTTATATCATCTTCATGAGACCTTAAAGTAATATTCTTTAAGTTCTGAACTATCCATGACATTACAAGAGGGCAAAATGATGAATTATCACAAATCACGTGGCAACGTAGCATCCACTGAAACATCATCTACTGCAAAAGTCTTGTGATAAACTTTCTTATGTACTAGTTATACATGTACTTCATTCATGAACGAATACAATAAACTACTTTATTTGTAGTTCAGAATGGTGCTAGGAATATTATGACTGTATGTCAATCTCACCTCGACATCCATCTTCGCTAGCCAAGGTTCCGACATGTTAACCCTATCTACACCTTGGCGGATCGAGTAAATATTTTAATGCTTTGTGTTAGTAACATCAATTGGATTTCATGAGTTGCCTCCCGTAATTTGTGTTGTCAACTAACCAATTTCGTGTAAACAACATTGCATTGTATACCAGCCGGAAATGGTGGAGGCAATTGACATTAAATGGATACTTTGTAAGTTTAACATCTAAAGTGTGTCTACATACCAGAGAGAAGCCATTGCTACGTATTTAAGAGAAACGTATTTGTACAAACACGGACCGGCAGAGGTAAATTGATCTTTTATGAGTCAAATTGTACGCTCTCGTTGTCTCAATCATGTAGCAAACGTGTTCATATTTGAGCAACTTAATGTGATTGGATGTGTTGGCTTGCCGCCGTATCCAATACAATTCACGTATCTTATTTACAGAAATATCTGCTCGATCCGCCAAGGTGTAGATACAAATCAAAACCTTTGCTAGCGAAGATGCAATAGACACCGTCCTTTCGAAGTAATTATAGGAAAACATACGTTCCCCATTTAGTGCATACAATAAAAGGAATGTGGTATATGATTTTCTTAACATCTATCGCAAAGAAGTTTAAGCGTCTACAGGAAGAAAGTTACGAAAGAAATAATTAAGAAAAGAAAGGTAGGACAGTACAACAGGAAACAATATCCAAGAATAACAGAATATGTATGCTATGAAATGCAATACTGAAATATTTTTCTTACCTTCATCTTCGTCATAATCGAAGGAAGATACGGATGAAGTAGGTTCCATTCTTTGTCTCCTGAGTTCTACATGTAATCGTAAAGATTCAATATCACTTAGACTGTGAACACTATCTGGATCGGAATCGTCCTTAGGTGATGCTCGTGTCTGTTTCTCCGCGGACTTGTTTAAAAGAGTATTGGAGAGAGGACGCGTTCTATTATATATCCTCTTGATGTCACGTGATGTTGCACTCGTGTCCCGACTTGTGCTCAATGTAGCATTTTGAAATCCATTTTCAAAATTGGACTGTTGACCTAGATACGTCCGTTCTCGCATGTCCATACGAAAAATGGCCTCAGTCAAAGTCTTGTCCTCATCCTCCATATTCGTTGTTTCTTCCTGTGTAAGATTCTGTGAGTTCGTGTCGTCACTTATGCCCTCCATGTCAAATATTAGTCGTCTAGTACGGGTAAAAAACAAGAAAGAACTCAATTAGAGCGCAAAAACAAGTTCTTCCTTTTGACTTAATTAAACACTGGCTATCTGATCTATGAAAAAAAGTTGATGCTCCCCATATGCAGGAAAATGATTTTATAACATAACATGAATGTGCCATTGCCTCACTGAATCATGATTAAGGACTATGTATTGGATTGTACATAGAAAGTATTAGAAATCTGAAGAAAAAAAACCCTCCTTAACTTAATAAGGAATTTCTAAATGAGGTTTTAGAGGTAAACAAGTGCCACTACTCGGTCAATCGTTATTTCGGATTTCTGAGATTGGAATTCGGTACAAGAAATATCAGTCATTTTTTCTTTATCTAATCCACTTAGATTATATTGCCATTTTATGGTCAAAATTGATACGTTTTGGCCGGTATGCTCTCTGCGGTCAAAGATGAGAGTGTGATTTACTAATGGACATTTTTATTTGAGAGAGAGAGAGAGAGGAGTAGTAGTAGAAATAGCAATAGTAGTAAAAGTGCTTCGATTTTATGAGCGAACACTGTTTAAAAGTCCAACTGGTCGCTTTACGCCAAATAGAGAGTATTTACAATCCTTTCACATTTCACATTGATTATAACCTACCACTTAAATGAAACTAGAGTGTTTAACTACTTTCAGCATTTTGATATATATTATAATAAAGTTTAGCAAATGAATGTTATTGGTTTGGTTTATGAATTATAAAAGGTTGAATAGATTTCCTGTGGATCATGCAGAAACTTTGAATATAAAAACCGAAACACCTTACTGTGATCGGAAAGATCATGATACCGATTACCGCCGCATGTAATGCGTTTAAAACAATAAATTATATGAATACTACCAAGAAAATATTCAACACAAACAATTTCAAAGAAATACAGGAAGAAATTTAAATTTGTATCGTTTAATATGTTTAATTCAAATTTAATAAATAAATATTTAGCACCGATAAGGACAACATGCAAGTGCGAATTTGCTATTGGCCCTACATGCAAGAATGATGTCACTGCAACAAGTGTACAATGCTTTCAGGGCCTTATGCCAATGTGAATTTGCTATTGGCCCTACATGCAAGAATGATGTCACTGCAACAAGTGTACAATGCTTTCAGGGCCTTATGCCAATGCGAATTTGCTATTGGCCCTACATGCAAGAATGATGTCACTGCAACAAGTGTACAATGCTTTCAGGGCCTTATGCCAATGCGAATTTGCTATTGGCCCTACATGCAAGAATGATGTCACTGCAACAAGTGTACAATGCTTTCAGGGCCTTATGCCAATGTGAATTTGCTATTGCCCCTACATGCAAGAATGATGTCACTGCAACAAGTGTACAATGCTTTCAGGGCCTTATGCCAATGCGAATTTGCTATTGGCCCTACATGCAAGAATGATGTCACTGCAACAAGTGTACAATGCTTTCAGGGCCTTATGCCAATGTGAATTTGCTATTGCCCCTACATGCAAGAATGATGTCACTGCAACAAGTGTACAATGCTTTCAGGGCCTTATGCCAATGCGAATTTGCTATTGGCCCTACATGCAAGAATGATGTCACTGCAACAAGTGTACAATGCTTTCAGGGCCTTATGCCAATGTGAATTTGCTATTGCCCCTACATGCAAGAATGATGTCACTGCAACAAGTGTACAATGCTTTCAGGGCCTTATGCCAATGCGAATTTGCTATTGGCCCTACATGCAAGAATGATGTCACTGCAACAAGTGTACAATGCTTTCAGGGCCTTAGGCTAATTACACCGATTTGGCCCAAACGAGTCCCGCGCTCACAGGGGCCCCGTGCGTTAGTAACACAAATAAACACACACACACACACATACAGAGAGAGAGAGAGAGAGAGAGAGAGAGAGAGAGAGAGAGAGAGCAATTTTAAAGCAATGGAAGAAAATTTTAAGTTCAATATCATATTAAACTTTTTTAAAAGTTTATTTCCAAATTCTGTGCTCAGAAGGGGGTCCCGCACACAGATTCAGGGGGCCCCGCCAAAACGATCAAAATCGGAACCGGCGTTTGCTGAGGCCGTTATTGATTGCTTTTATCACCTCAGTAAACAAAACTAACAACTTTTGAAGTGTTTACAAACTAAGAATGATGTTTTTTTTATATTTTATAAAAGATCTTGAAAACTTTTCGAAAGGTGAAAGTCTTCTCATCTAGTCAACGAAAAGCCCTAAAACAAAAGTTATTTATACTGTATTTAATCAAATATAAGCACATGTTCCAGTGCTTGCAACGATGACAAGAGTGTGACTTTAACCTTCTTAAAGATTTAAAGGTAGAGAAAGTGATTCCGGCCTTTTCAATAAAAGTTTCTTCAAACTTAAAGAACTTGATATTAGGTTCCTCTGTTCCTCTACATCTGGTCATTAAATATTTTCCTCAGATTACTTGAACTAGTCTAGTGTATAAATGTGCAACACTATGAGCAATAAATGCATTAACACATTTATTGTCTGGCAAAAACTCCAGATATTTGAATTAGAAGATCAGACGGCAGAGTAGTAAGTTTACAATTAAGAAAACGGTTAATCAAGTGTAAAATAAATTTGCTAAACAAAAGAAAAGAAATGAGGGGTTAATCAGTACTTTTAGAAAGTCCATTATTTGCATTATACTTTTAGTAAGCCTATTATTTGTATTATACTTTTAGTAAGTCCATTATTTATATTATACTTTTAGTAAGTTAATTATTTGTATTATACTTTTAGTAAGTCCATTATTTGTGTTATACTTTTAGTAAGTCCATTATATGTATTATACTTTTAGTAAGTTCATTATTTGTATTATACTTTTAGTAAGTCCGTTATTTGTATTATACTTTTAGTAAGTCCATTATTTGTATTATACTTTTAGTAAGTCCATTATTTGTGTTGTACTTTTAGTAAGTCCATTATTTGTATCATACTTTTAGAAAGTCCATTATTTGTATTATACTTTTAGTAAGTCCATTATTTTTATTATACTTTTATTAAGTTCATTATTTGTATTATACTTTTACTAAGTCCATTATTTGTGTTATACTTTTAGTAAGTCCATTATTTGTATCATACTTTTAGAAAGTCCATTATTTGTATTATACTTTTAGTAAGTCCATTATTTTTATTATGCTTTTATTAAGTTCATTATTTGTATTATACTTTTACTAAGTCCATTATTTGTGTTATACTTTTAGTAAGTCCATTATTTGTATCATACTTTTAGAAAGTCCATTATTTGTATTATACTTTTAGTAAGTCCATTATTTTTATTATGCTTTTATTAAGTTCATTATTTGTATTATACTTTTAGTAAGGCCATTATTTGTGTTATACCTTTAGTAAGGCCATTATTTGTATTATTCTTCTAGCAAGACTATTATTTGCATTATACTTTCACTACGTCCATTATTTGTATTATACTTTTAGTAAGTCCGTTATTTGTGTTATACTTTTAGTAAGTCCATTATTTGTGTTATACTTGTATTAAGTCCATTATTTGTATTATACTTTTAGTAAGTCCTTTATTTGTATTATACTTTTAGTAAGTCCGTTATATTTATTATTCTTTTAGTAAGTTCATTATTTGTGTTATACTTTTATTAAGTCCATTATTTGTATTATACTTTTAGTAAGTACATTATTTGTATTATACTTTTAGTAAGCCCATTATTTGTGTTATACTTTTAGTAAGTCCATTATTTGTATCATACTTTTAGAAAGTTCATTATTTGTATTATACTTTTAGTAAGTCCATTATTTTTATTATACTTTTATTAAGTTCATTATTTGTATTATACTTTTAGTAAGGCCATTATTTGTGTTATACTTTTAGTAAGGCCATTATTTGTATTATTCTTCTAGCAAGTCTATTATTTGCATTATACTTTCACTACGTCCATTATTTGTATTATACTTTTAGTAAGTCCGTTATATTTATTATTCTTTTAGTAAGTTCATTATTTGTGTTATACTTTTATTAAGTCCATTATTTGTATTATACTTTTAGTAAGTCCATCATTTGTGTTATACTTTTAGTAAGTCCATTATTTGTGTTATACTTTTAGTAAGTCCATTATTTGTATTATACTTTTAGTAGTCCATTATTTGTATTATACTTGTATTAAGTCCATTATTTGTATTATACTTTTAGTAAGTCCATTATTTGTATTATACTTTTAGAAAGTCAATTATTTGTATTATACTTTCACTACGTCCATTATTTGTATTATACTTTTAGAAAGTCCATTATTTGTATTATACTTTTAGTAAGTCCATTATTTGTGTTATACTTTTAGTAAGTCCATTATTTGTATCATACTTTTAGAAAGTCCATTATTTGTATTATACTTTTAGTAAGGTCATTATTTGTGTTTTCCTTTTGTAAGGCCATTATTTGTATTATTCTTCTAGCAAGACTATTATTTGCATTATACTTTCACTACGTCCATTATTTGTATTATACTTTTAGTAAGTCCGTTATATTTATTATTCTTTTAGTAAGTTCATTATTTGTGTTATACTTTTATTAAGTCCATTATTTGTATTATACTTTTAGTAAGTCCATTATTTGTGTTATACTTTTAGTAAGTCCATTATTTGTATTATACTTTTAGTAGTCCATTATTTGTATTATACTTGTATTAAGTCCATTATTTGTATTATACTTTTAGTAAGTCCATTATTTGTATTATACTTTTAGAAAGTCCATTATTTGTATTATACTTTCACTACGTCCATTATTTGTATTATACTTTTAGTAAGTTCATTATTTATATTATACTTTTAGTAAGTCTATTATTTGTATTATACTTTTAGTAAGTCCATTATTTGTGTTATACTTTTAGTAAGTCCATTATTTGTATTATACTTTTAGTACGCCCATTATTTGTATCATACTTTTAGTAAGTTCATTATTTATATTATACTTTTAGTACATCCATTATTTGTCTTATTCTTTTAGCAAGTCTACTATTTGCATTATATTTTCAGCACGTACATTATTTGTGTTATACTTTTAGTAAGTCCATTATTTGTATTATACTTTTAGTACGTCCATTATTTGTATTATTCTTTTAGCAAGTCTACTATTTGCATTATATTTTCAGCACGTACATTATTCGTATTATACTTTTAGTACGTACATTATTTGTATTATACTTTTATTAAGTCCATTATTTGTATTATACTTTTAGTAAGTTCATTATTTGTATTATACTTTTAGTAAGTTCATTATTTATATTATACTTTTAGTAAGTTCATTATTTGTATTATACTTTTAGTAAGTTCATTATTTATATTATACTTTTTGTACGTCCATTATTTGTCTTATTCTTTTAGCAAGTCTACTATTTGCATTATATTTTCAGCACGTACATTATTTGTGTGATACTTTTAGTAAGTTCATTATTTGTGTTATACTTTTAATAAGTTCATTATTTGTATTACCCATAAGGATGAACAGCACAAGTATATTATTTAGTGAAAAAAGCAATTCAGGTAATATGTCATTTCCAAGGACACAGCAAGTTATCTAGACTGGACTGATTTGTTGACAGGATTTGAGGAACACCAATTTTATCGCGAGCCTAGGACGCTAATCACTGTGCCACCGCGGCTTCTCCCTCCACTAATTGCCTCTTACGACATATAGAGAGCACCACAGGGTCAATCTACATCCCTGAATCCAACGAGCCTTCAAACGGGGAGAGGGGAGTGGGGTGAGGCGGGAGGATCTGGTTGGTAGATTAAATGCTATGTCATTTTTTTAATAAAAAGTATAGTCCAATAAAGAAAGAACTATGTCATCGTTTTCTATGAGTCTTCTTTCCCTTTTATAATACACGTACTAAAACATGCTAGTCAGATCTAATGAACATGAAACGCATTTTGGCATATGGTAATGAAGAGTCCTTTTAAGTCCTTAATAAACAGACTTTCACTAGCATTTTTTTTTCTAAATGGGTAAGGGTGTAACTTCAAACACAATGTCGACAAAAAGGAAAAAAACAAAAACATTTTCCTTCCCATGTTCCTGTCAGTTTCTTTAAGTCATAAAATGTAAAGATTTTTTAACAATGTTGTTGTTACATATGGGTTATACATGACTGGCTTTCAGACAACATCGCGTAGAAGAGTGTAAAATAAAGAGCAAAACTAGTTTCGCAGATAATAATAATAATAATAATAATAATAATGGTAAATACTTCTAAAAAGAGAAACAAAAAGGCTAGAGCAATACAAGACCGGCTCTTGATATGAAGACAAATTTCACCAGGAATTACATTTTTTGAAAAAGAATCTGAAAGCAATGGTTTTCTAAGCGAAATCGAAGGTTGGGAAACGTTTAATTACTTATTATACTTACAACCTTGGATGCGATCGAATTACCTGCTACTTACCAAGTGAATAGTATTATAATTAAGCTAAACGTTTAGCTGCGCAAGTGATGAATATGCAAACGAAATCGCATACTCATGTTCTTACAGATTTCCATTTCTGTCAGTCAAGGTTATATCATGGTACTGATATAAAGCATTATTAATTGTATTGAAAAACATTTGCAGAAAGAAAGGGAAAAAGAAATAAAAAATAATCTATATCACGCTCAAGGATAGTGAGGTGCATTCAAAGGGTATAATTTTAAAGGAAGTGAAAAACGAAAGAAAAGGAAATCTCTATCGCCCTCGATGACACAGTAATTACTAATTAATTAATAATAATATGCATCCATAGGTCATGATTTTAAAGGAAGGGAATGTAAGGATATAAAACATATTTTTGATGAGGAATAAAGGTATGAACTTTCCATCGGTGGTTACAAAGTTGACTAACAATTATTGAAACTGACTGGCAGATCGAACGGTCTGTAATGAGGGTAAGGACGGCTACTACATCCATGACGATGACTGGGCAAGAGAGAAGAAAAAAGCGACTATGATACAGAGAGATATCTATAGCAAAATAGACCGACTTACCTTTTGCATGAGAATTCGACCCCTAAATATTTAAGTAACTAATGTCGCTTATTTGACATCAGAAAAGAACATCTGTGATTTTGATCTGATATCAACTGTGCCTATCGATCAAACGAATAATGACGATTTTGCCTAAATTGCACAGCGGTAATTTGGTTACTGTTTGAAATTTGTTTACAACATAAGTATTTTATATATAGATCATCATTGTGATTTGCATTATCCCGCCCTCATATATATCCCTCCATACAAATCTAGCACGTGAATGAATGAATATATTTGATTACTTTACCGAAAATATCCACTTCAGAGTACGGCGGGTGTCTGCGTACAATATACAAACCACACTTTTTCTATCATCTTTTAAATTAATACCCTCTTTATTATCAACTATAAACTGAATATATATATATTCGGATATACTCTGTTATAATGCTAATTGCAGGGGGGTTTTTTGTGGTGCAAATGTGCTGTGACCTCCATTTGAAACTACATGGTAACGTAATGAACGTACTTAGTGTTTGTCTGGGTAACATAGTGAAAAGAGCGAAGAAGTTTACTGAGTTACCGACAGGATAGTTTGCCTTCCAGGGGAGGTACGCCTTTCATTCTTCTCACAGGAGTTGTGTAATACACCAAAGACGAAAATACCTGTCAAGTGTCACCAAATCCATAGCGTCTCATTTGTCAATAGAAATAAAAGGATCTTAATTAGATAGCACCGCTTGATGTGGGGCTAAAGTAGGAACAATTCATTTAGAGTTCATTGTGAAAATAAAAAGCGTTTAGAATATACAATTGGTTAATTTTAGAGGATAAATAGTTAAGCTCTCTTTTTAACATTTTACTAAAGAATCAAATCCAAGTTTGTGCCATATAGTTTTACATTAAACCTACGAGAAACAAGATACACAATCAGCTTACGTGCTCATGAGACCTGCTTATTCTGAAGACAAAAAAAGCTGTGTAAAAATAAAATCAGTTCAAGGGATTTAGAGTACTGATTAAGCTATTTATGACACAATTATCATCATTAGTAATCAACGTAAAAGTATTTATATAAGTGTTGCACTATCCCTTATGACGCTAATACATCCCCCGCGACGTTCGTTTATAGGAAGTGTTGGTAGTACCACTGTTGAGGGTCCGTCCGTTAGTTCTTTTACAGTCCAGGCCAGAAACTTCAAACTTAAAGGTAGATTTCCGACTCGTTCAGATATGGGTAGGTTATTTTTTTTTTTTTTTATCGACATCGAACCCTCGAAACGTGTTGGGATTGGAGTGGCGAGGAGTAAATATTGAGGTATTGGCAGTGGGGTGGTGCTGGTGAAATGGATAAATAAGGAAAGTCCGGATTCGTTGTTAAATTGGATAAAAACTTATATTTTTGGATGTGCAAAACATACAAGCAGCTACAGGTTGTAGATAGCGGTCTGAGGCGGTACAATGTTTTTCAGGGATAACTGATAATAACGCTGGGATTAGACGGTGTCAATAAAGATACTGGTCACACATTAGTCTGTGATTATAAATCAAAAGCCAGTAATCCAGAACACTTCTTGTAGACTTCATTACAACTTCAAAGCAATGTCAGGCCTGCTCTTTTGATACAATCATATTTTTAATAAAATTAGCACATATTTGCTGTTTTTGCACATTCCCCTCTCTACATACATAGGTATTAAAATCATTTCAAAGAAACATTTAGTCGCTTATGAATTTTTTCATTTGTAAACCCTGGTTCGTATGCAAGGGTTACGACTTTAGAATTTCGTCGTACGAGCCTTCGGTCAACGTTAAATATCACAATATCCTTTGATTTCCCCAAACGTAATCCAAATTTGTAAATTTTGTCAAGTCAATCAGTCACTCTAAAACCGTTCATGTACATTGACCTGGTTTCTAGATGCTGCTGCTTCGATTCTCCAAATATATTCCGGGTTTTAACAACTTTCAACAAAAAAAAAAAAAAAAAAAAAAAAAAAAAAAAAAAAAAATAAGTACGTTTCCGAACCATATTCCACAATAAATACAGATTTCTCTCCTTGCAGAATCTCGTGTCTTATATGATAGCCCACTTGTGAATTGTCTTTATTTTGACATGTGTCAGGCATGTCTTTCAGCTTAAACCCGTAACATTTGTTTTATAAATGAAACTCGCGTCAACTCAGTTTATTCATTGAATTCGATTTGATTTTTCTGTTTTTATTTTTCAAAAATACGGGATTGGTTTGAAGTATCTCCGGCGGGGGGTGAGGGTGAAATGGCATGTGTGAGATTTCGTAATGTCTGAAAACGAAATGGGCAGCTGACAAGAAAATCTGATTTCTAAAACACTTTACGCTGGATCGGAACAACACAATATGCTACGGATCTACTTTTGATATTTGTTTCCTAAATATGGGGCAAACCATTGAAAACAGTCTTTCTGCTCCCCTTCCCCCAAAGAAAATAATCCCGCTGCAAATTTTATTCTTTACCATACAGGATTTATATTCATCACGTTCTAGCTTGGAATTGAACACCAATCGCCAAATAATAAGCGAAACACGGTCAAGAAGGTTGCTAATGACAGGACATGGTTGAAATTAACACTTGGCGCCAGTGAAATTGGCTTAGCATAACGAGTATATTCCAACCAAAAATATACAGCAGGTTCAGAAATGAATCTCTAATATTTTCAAGTTATCGTGGATAATAAGTAAATAACGTAATTTAATCTAAATTAAAGTGGCTGACATTATGAGAAAATAAGAGCGATTTCATCATCATAATAAGTTTAGACAGGTAAGTTCGGAAGATACAAGTCAATAAAAAGCACAACGTTTACTGTATTAAAAGCTTTCTTATTTCTTCTTCATATATACCACCACGATTTAGGGTCACTTGAACATTCGTAGTTGTCCTTTTATTAAATAGCATTCTGGAGATGAAAATTTCCTAGTGATGAAAATTAAACGAAGAATTATCATGTACGCATGAATTCGACTATTTTAATGGAGCGCAAAGCTGAGTGAGGACGAGATTCTGAATTAATTAATTAATTAGATATTCAAAATACGCAATTATGTAGGTACTCCTTACATTCCCAACCACTCACATTTACTTACCAAACTTCGTCCCGATCCACATACCGATCTATTTACAGTCAGTCACCCACCAATTCATGTATCTGTTGATCTTACTATATATACATCTATCGATTTACTGTGCGTAGTGTTGAAAGACCATGTTGAACACTGGAAGCCTCGGTTTTGACTAATGATATTTTTTGTCTGTGTAAAAGTACAATCAATAAAACGAAACCTTTTTCTGTCAAAAGCGAGACTCACTTTGCATACTCTGCCTCGGCGATTATAAAATAAATATACATCCCCGTTTGTTTGTACGCCCACCCTGCCGATTTCAATTACGAAAAGTATAAATAAGATCAGAAATGCACAGAACTCACCCAGTTCATTCATTGATTTTCAATTTCTGACGTGACATTGACCTTGCAGGTCATAACACCGTCTTCATCTGCGCATTTCATGGCTTAACCGCCATGCTCGAGATCCATTTCCAGTTCCTGGACAAGTCATATTTCAGCGAAGGGGTATTGCACGATTACTCATGTACGTACATATAAGTAAATACTATGTCGTCTTCTTCCGAGACCGGACTCTCTGCCTCCTGCAAAAGACCATAAATCATCCGCTAATCGCAGACGATAATGCGCAACAAAGGTATAGATTAAAGACCTCACACGAGTAATATTTAGGACTTTCAAACAGGGTCATCACTAGTAAGCCTGTTGAGGCTGACTCCACGTCTTCTTGCTGACAACCCTGTTATATGACCACACCAACGACTGTCTCTGCGATTAACTCTAGCGGACCACATTACAGGTCTTGCCCGGAACGGACAAACTACTTTTAGCACCTGTTCAAATAGATGACTCTGCCATTTGTCATCTATGCTAACCTCGAGGCTCTTAACGTAAAGCGAGAAGTCGTGAATCCGCAACATGTAGTGTACAACACCTACAAAACACGGGTAGACCCCATGCGGCTCCAGTTACGTGATCGTCCTTTGTCGGTCTTACACGATATCCAACCAGTGTATCCCCCAGGCATGTAAAACTAAGGGTAAAAAAAAAAAAAAACTTGGTTTCAGAACTGGGGGTCAAATAACAAATGTGGGGGTCAAAAATGTACTGACAAATTTTCATCTGACTAGTACTTTTTCAGCTTGAAATAAGATATTGCAACTTGCACAACATACTCTTGCTCGCTCTCTCTCTATCTCTAAACATACAAATAAACCAACATGCACAATCAACAAACAACTTTCTTTTAAAGTCGTACTTTTAACAGTCTCCTTATAATCTTTTTGAAGCAATGTTATAGACCAACACATTACATACAAGCCACTACAAAAAAGCCTAATAAATCTTTTTAACCAAACGGCAGTTAATTTACTGCTTGTCATAAAATGGATACTATCATAGGTTTCATTTTACTTCGTGCTTGAACAAATTTATCCAAATATCAAGGCGGCTAATGATTCATCTTGTTTCTAATAAGTTACACTTGAACTTTAAGATCTTTCTTTTATTGCAGCAAAGTTAGAAACCAACAAAATCAGCAATAACCTCTTGACAGTGTAGTCCAAATAAACGCATTTGTCCCGTCAAGTTTACTGATTTATTTGTTGTGAAAGCATGTCTTGGGTTATAATGTGTTCTCCAGATATGTTCTGGCGAACGAGGGCAGATTTTTAAAAATTCTTAAACCCTGTCACGAAAGGATTATTCACTTTTGCAGTCTTCGCGATTAGAAGTCACAATGGTAATCCTAATGGATGTGCTGTGTTCCAGTCAAGGGAATTATTTTCGCCATTGTTCGTTGAGTTAGATCCACAGTTACTATTTTGCGTTCTGCTTCTTTCACTTTCTTCGCTAGTGATTCTTATTGCATGACGTTTTAATCTGGAGATCTCTTTCTAGTGCAACAAGCATTGCTGTTAAACATCAAGATGACATCTTGCCTATGCTAGTCTGGTTCCTTATTTTGTATCTTCCATGCGTTGCAATACGCTGCACTAATAGAGGAGCGCAACACAGGGAGTAAACAAAGCGGGGAACTAGTCAATGCATATGTTCGAAGTGAAGTATACACAGTGCCACCCATCGTCCAATGCATTGGATATTACATATATCCTAATCACATCATGCGAATCCTTTGCGTCAAAAAATCGCACGGTACAAAATGTGTGCGTCAATTTACTGCGGCGTGCGTCCCTGACGCGCAGATGTGCGTAAAGGGAAACACTGTATCCAACCTAATCGAATGCCGATAAGACGAACTCGTAGGCATCCGAGAAGTGTTCGCCATGTCGAGACCCATGGAAATGACGCAAGCAGACACCATGGCGTGTGTAGCCGCCAATAGTATCAAAGTATGTGTTTTGTATTTTGATATTTGTGTGGCCCTGACATCAGCCCTCGTATCTGCCTCCCATGGCATACTTGGAACAGAAGCGAACGTTGCACGTTGATAACTTTTAATTCTGTCCAGACACGTGAACCACTCATGGGGGTAGTGTCTCAAATGGATGTCAGTGATACAGCAGGTTTCAAAAAAGGGCAAACCCCTAGCGCTTGATAATACTTGGATTTGGTTGTATACGGTAACGATCAATGCTGCCCAGGTAACTCACATGGGCGGCTGATTTTACGATTTTTTAACCAGTTCTTTGCGTGAATATATTTTATTCGACTTTGACCTTTTGTGAATCCGAGCTGTTTCTTATTTGTGTTCTTAACTGTCTGTGATTTTCCATTTCCGCCAGCAGAATTTCAAACTCAGCCGCACTGATTATTTCATCTTCCATTGCCACGGAATACAATTTACTAAACGTATTGAGACTGTTGTGTGCGCCAGCAAAATTTCAAACTCAGCCGCACTGATTATTTCATCTTCCATTGCCACGGAATACAATTTACTAAACGTATTGAGACTGTTGTGTGCGGCTGCTCATAATTCGGAATAGACACGTCCTCGTGAATGAAGTCGCATCGAAATTAATTTGCTAATACCACTACAAACTCCACACTCATATACTAACAAGCTCTACCCTCTTCCGCTGGTACAATTATCATACAATTATCAGCCTCTGGAATATTTAAATTTCCCGCAAAAGTGCGATCTAGTTGTTTAGCATGCTTTTTACCTGCAAATACTACGATTACATTGATATCTTTTACATCTAATGATCCTCTTTTCCCAATAACTGTTACCCGAACAACTGCGTCCTTGTTAAATTTCAGTCGACCAGGTTTTGTTTTTAGTGCTAGCCGAGTTAATGTTGGCTTAACATAATTAACGGTGAATTTAACTAGGGTGTATATATCTATGAATGCCACCTCATCATTGTGTAAACAATCCTAGAGAGATTTTGCCTCTGCTACTGCAGCTAATGCTTGAGCGATTTCATGTGAACGTGTGATGATTCCAAGCTGGCTTGGAGTTGATTGTGGGACATCAGGGTGATTTCAAATGGAATATCTACTTGACCCTTAACACAATTTTATGACAATTGATACGAGGGTTTGGTAACACCACTTTGATGCAGATATTCCTCGAGAAGTGGAGCAAAATTTTTATTGATGCTAACATCCGCTGTTAAATGGCCTAACACAAATTCACCCCTTAATTCCGCAACCTCATCACCGCGGTCAGATTCCATTATGTATATAAATAATGATAAATTGCCAAAGACGGATACTGACCCCTCTGGATAAATGTGAATGCTTCAAACTGCATTTCATCTCCGCTGAATAACGATGTTGACAATGCAACAGTGTAAAATTCCATTTCAGTGCCTCCAGTCTGGCAATTCGCGATATTTATGGTAAGTAAACAAAACCAAAATAATCTAGTCATGTATCCACCTATTCGACCACATACCTTTATTGTTTTGTTACAGCCGTAGTATCAACATATTCTTTGACATAAGCAACGGACGCACTACTGTCTCTGATACCACCGTTTTTAGTGACTTTAACCAGGTTTTTGCAACCGCGCTTTTCAACTTGACAATGGGATCTTGAATGTCTGCGTTTAACGTTTTCAGTTTACCAGTTTGGCATTAAAAAATCACACGTTCCTCTGAATCGACACCAAAAATAACACGACTGTAAGCTAAAACAAATCAGCTTTAGTGGCAAATAGGCTCAGATCCACATCAGCGCCATGTTATCGGGCCGAGTGACGCCCGTAAATGTTAATGCATATTTTGTATAATATTAAACGTGCTTTAATATGAAATCAATAAGTATGTCCTAGCGTTTCGTCAGAGTTAGTTGCTACCCCAGCGGGGAACCGTCAGCCACCAATCGACCTATCCGCTCACTTATTTGACTTTCCTTGTTCAAATAAGGTAACTGAAAATTTGCGGCCATGCATCCATCGAGGTGCTTATGGTTCTGATTCTCCATCCGACGCCTGGGCTACCTTTAGTTGCAATGCTGTCGCTGATCCACCGGCTCCTTTAGAAATAAGACACCTTAAGGCGCTGTCAGCAATACAAGGCGGACCTCTCCATGTACACTACCAAACCTTACGTAGCGACCTACATCAACAGTGTCTGAGATCTCTATGCAAATGACCAGGTTATATTTTCAAACAACGTTGGAAATGTGAAGGCCTCCAACATGTACCTATCCTCGCTGTTGCGCCCAGCCAGTGTAGAGACGCTAGACAACCTAGACGTCTACCACTTTGACAACGTACTACGCGATGGTTAATCTGTTCAGTGGACAGCAAGCCGAGGTGGCTGCCGAGCGGGCCGAATGGATCAGCCAGAAAATGCCGCCACGAAAAAAAATATGTCGACCATCAAGACGCGGACGCAAATAAGTACGCCAACAACACGAAGGTTGAGGTGAAGAAGTACATCGACAACCAGGAAGCTGACGACACGGACGTAACTCAAAGAGGCTTGCATGGCATTATTATGCAGTTGAGCGGAATGACCGAGACATATATTTTGATGTACAATGTGCTCTCAGGCTAGCTAAGGTTGACGACCAAATGGCAAACAGACCATGACGCGATGAGAAAAATATGTCTACCTCAGCACTGGGAAAATACGTAAGTAGTTAAGTGGGCCACATTAGGGACAATGGGACTTAGCATTAAAAACACCCCTGGGCCACTTTAGGGACAATGGAAATTTAACATGGAGAAAAACGCTGGGCCACTTTAGGGACAATGGGAATTTAACATAGAGTTTGGGTCTGTCTAGGGACAAGGGAAATTAACATGGGAATAGAGTTTGGGTTTGTCTAGGGACAAGGGGAATTTAATATGGGATTTTTTGTTTGTTTAAAAAGTCTTTTTAAATTTAAATTTAAATTTAAATTTAAAAAAAGGGGTAGGCAATGGAAAGGCTATCTCTTTTCGAGAAATATGGCTGGCCCTGAAAAGGGCCTTTGGGTTTATGTTAATATTAATATTAACATAGATGGCATCTGTCACATCTTCTTCTTCTTCTTCTTAAACTCCTTCTAACTACCGGTCCATACACAAGTACCCTCTTGAGACATCCTTGTCTTTCTATGTAAACTCTCCTCATCCATTGACTAGTATCTGTCCTATCAACAACAGTCCACTTGGACCTGACATACATGAGCATGTCCGTCCTAAACATCATGGAAGACACAAGGGTGGATGACTCAACTGTGGTCCACATCTTGAAGCGACGAGAATAGGTGAATCAATGCAGTGAACTGCGCTTATTTATAGGTACAGGAAGGATTGAAACGGATTGAATTCATTCACCAATCCGAACACGCGTTACAAAATTCAGTCAGCTCGCATCCAATCCGAAGAGAGCAGTCTGTGACGTCACGTGGTCTATATAGATTCGTTAGCGCTTGTGTGCAATCAATCTATGCGACAGTGATTCAACATGACGGAAACTCAGAAAACGATCCATTGGGGTGCACCAGCAGGGGAGACTGCCCAAGGGAACCCGGACTTACTTTCAGAAGAGGTACACTGGGATTTTGTGGATTTTCTTACCTCGCAAGAATTTGTTCCAGAACCTTCGTTACCTTCTTCATTACCGCAAGTGGAGAATTTTAGACAGAGACAGAAAGAAGAATTGGAGAAATTTATGCAACGACAAAAGGAAGCGGAACAAGCTTTTCTCCTACAGCAACAGCAACAGCAACAAGAAGAGGTAAGAAAAAAACAACAGCAACAACAGCAAGAAGAAGTAGCAGCAAAGAAACAAGAGGGTGAAAATCAAACGGCTACGGTACTGTTGGACATTTTAGCGGAGTTAAGAAGTCTGAAACAAATGTATCAGACTTCTTTATCACGACCGAAGAGAATACGACCTTCCCGAGCTAAACATGCCAACCCTGTGACTAAGCCTGTCGTACCACCCTTAGTGATTTCAACCCAATCATCAGAAGTAGGCCTTGGCCGTGGCAAAGGTTTAAGGCAGTTAAAGTTGATTGGTTAAACTCACCCCTACACCAAAATAAAAAGGCCCTTTTCAGGGCCACCCACATTTCTCGAAAAGAAATACAATTTCAATTTGCCAATAACTCAAAAATAAACCCCACCCATTTTACCCTTATAGTACGTGTCTGTGTATGAGTGCGTGAGTGTAGCTTCTTATTTTAAAATCAAAACTCAAAGACACTTACCTTATATCATTCATGTATTCTTTTATCCATTTTTTTACAATCCAATTCACAATTCACCACAGAACACTTTAATTCAAAGTTCATTGACTTCTTCTTTCTCCTTGTTTAGTCTCTCTGTTTTTTGAATTTCTTCACCGTTTTTACCTCATTTTCTTCCCTTCTTCTTTTCTTCTCCTGTTTCTTTGCTTCTTTTAAATAGAATTGTCTTCTTTCTTCCTCTTCTTCCTCTGAAGAATCCCTCTCTTCTTCCGAAGAATCCCTCTCTTCTTCTGAAGAATCCTTCTTTTCTTCTGACTCCTCTTGTTTCTTTTTTGGGCAATCTGGAGACCAATGTCCTTTTTCTTTACAATAATAACAGGTATCTTGACTTTTGTCTCTTTTAGTCCCTGTTTTTGTTCTTTTTTGACGGTCTGGACACTCTGAAGACCAATGCCCTTTCTTCTGACAGATATAGCAAGTATCTTGACTTTTATCTCGAAAGGAAGGAGAGTAGTCCGTCGGCTGGTCTGAAGAGAATTTTCTAATGACCCCTCGCAAAGCTCTGACGAAACGTTCCATCTGGGTAGTCTCTTCCATCGTTGTGCTCGGCTTGAGAGTGAAATGAATAGTGAAAGGACAAGACACACACCCTTTTTATATACGCTGGTTTGCCAAGACTATAAATTAGTCTGTGGTGTTTAAACTTGAGTCATTTGACGTTTTGCACTCAAGATGAAACGATCCCATTCATTCGAGAAGAAAGAAGAAGAAGAAAGTAAGAGGCAGAAACGTGATCTATCGCCTCGTACCAGGGCTGAAATCTTGGCACAAATTCATGCCAGTGATTTTGAAGAGGACATGAGTGAACCAGAATCCGAACCCTCTAAACCAAGTTGACCACCGTTAGTCAACCCTGAAAAGTACTATTCCATTCGAGAGACGGAAAAGCGCTCCTCTAGAAAATTTAGAACCACGGCTTACACCTACACGGTGAAGTTTAAAGATTTCAAGGCCGACGTACCCTTGGAGAAAGCAGAAGGGTTTATCACCGAGATGTGGGATTCTTTGCTCACCTCACTCAAGCGACAATGTCAACCCAAAGAAGACGATCGCTTGACACTATCCATAGATCACGACGGTTTGAAATCCCCTGTTTGGATCGAGTTTAGCAGACCCGCAGAACTAACCCCTTCCAAAGTCATGGACAAGATTCAACACGTACAACAATCTAATGACCAGTTTGACATCACCGATGGTAAAGCCACACTGAAAATGGCTCACGTCTCTCTTCCTCAAGGGACAGGACGCAAAAAGATGTTATTGGTGGACGACCTTCGCAACACCAAAAAGAGTCTCGTCCGAATTAACAACCCTCAAGACCAGATGTGCTTAGCCCGTGCCATCGTGGTGGGACGAACCTATGCCAACAAGAACGACACGGTAGAATGGAAAAGAACCTGGGAGAACATTCGAAAATCGAACCGAACCAAACAACGAAACGAAGCAGAACTCCTGTTGCAACAAGCTGGCCTGTCCAAAGACACACCCTGTGGCATTCCTGAGATGCAAAAATTGCAAGATGCCCTAGCTCCACGCTACACCTTGAAAGTGCACCCTCAAGAAATGCGCGGGTCTCTGTTGTTTCGAGGCCAAGACTTTAAGGACGGAAAATACATTCATGTTTATCATCACGATGACCATTTCGATACCATTACCAGTATCACCGGATTCCTGGGATACAGATATTACTGTGAGAAATGTGACTATGGTTATAATAATCGAGAGCAACACAAGCATTGTGGATGGAAATGCCCAGGATGTTTGGCCTCTCCACCCTGTCTGAGCGAAGAACCAGTGCCTTGTTCGACTTGTCTGCGCACGTTTGTCAGCCCTACCTGTTACCAACAACATTTGAAAACACAAGGTTCACAGAAGAAATGTGCTTGTCAACTCCTGAGATTGTGCCCTACGTGTAGGCAAGGCATACGTACCAACAATGCCAAGGCACACGTATGTCGAGGAAAAAAAAAATGTCACATTTGTCACCACATCGTGGACTTGGAACACGAATGTTACGTGCAAAAATACCAACCCCCACCAGAGAAAGAGGACGGTCACAAGAAGAAAGGCAATTTCATCTTTTTCGATTTCGAATGCATGCAAGAGACTGGCATTCACATCCCTAATTTCTGCGTGGCTCATCGAGCGTGCGAGAAGTGCATTCAAGAACCTATCTTCAGTCATTGCCCTCACTGCAGCAAGATTCCTGGAGGACGTGAAAAAATCTTTCGGGGACCAAACACGTTAGCCGATTTTGCCCAATGGGTCTTAGACCCCATCGACAAGACGTGGAGCCAAGAGGACATCGAACGTTACGGAGATTGTCATCGTCATGCCACGGTGATGGCTCACAATTTCTCCGGATACGATGGACAGTTTCTTTTGAGGTACTATACGGAACATGGCACCGAACGTCCTAAAGTGATTTTGAACGGAGCCAAAATCATTTTCATGCAAGTGGGACAAGTACAGTTTAAAGATTCGATGAGTTACTTGGCCATGCCTTTGAGCCGAATGCCTAAAACGTTTGGAATGACAGAAATGGCTAAAGGGTACTTTCCACACTTTTTCAATACGGAAGCCAATCAACATGCTGTTCTACCCCATTTGCCTGAGGCTCACTATTACGACCCCGACAACATGCGTACCGAACAACGAGAAGCTTTCTACGCTTGGTAACAAGCTCACGCCTCGGACCCTTTCGACTTTCAGGAAGAAATGTTAAAGTATTGTCGTTCCGACGTGGACATTTTACGGCGTTGCTGTGGAAAATTTCGAGAACTGTTCATGGAACACGGAGGGGTCGATCCTTTGAAAGAAGCTTGCACCATTGCCAAAGCGTGTTCCTTAGTGTACCGCCAACGATTCATGCCTGAAAACACCGTGGCTGTCATCAGTCCTCAAACGACCCACTATGTCAAGCGTCAATACTCGGTCAAAGCCCTACGTTGGTTACATTACTTGTGCGACAAGGAAGACAAATGGATTCAGCATGCCCGCAACGGAGGAGGCGAAAAGACCATCGGAACGTATTCGGTAGATGGCTGGGACTTAGAAAACCCCAAGATCGTGTACGAGTTTAACGGTTGCTTATTTCACGGATGTCCCGTCTGTTACCCTGACCGTGGCACTAAAAATCAGTTTTTGCAACGAACCATGGAAGACTTGTACCAGGACACTTGTCAGCGACGCCTAACGTTAGAACAGCAAGGATACCAAGTGGTGGAAATGTGGGAACACGAGTACGATCACCGTTTGAAAACCGATCCCGAGTTTAAACGCCTCGTGGAAAGTTACCAGTTCATGGACCCGCTGAACCCGAGGGATAGTTTGTACGGAGGAAGGACCAATGCCACCTGTTTGCTGTACCAAGCCGACGAAGAGAAAGGAGAAGAAATCAAATACTTGGACGTGTGTTCGCTGTATCCCTACGTGTGCAAATATTGTCGCTTTCCTGTAGGGCACCCGCAATTGTTCACGGAACACATCGACCTGAAAAATATTCGACAATACGAAGGCTTGATCAAGTGTAAAGTTTTGCCTCCCACGAACCTATACCATCCCGTCTTACCTCACCATTGTCAAGGCAAACTGATGTTTCCCTTGTGCCGTACTTGTGCCGAAACGTGCAACCAGGACCAACCTTGCCATCACAGCCAGGAAGAACGTGCCTTGACGGGAACCTGGGTCAGCGTAGAATTGTTCAAAGCTCTGGACATGGGATACCAACTGTTAGAAGTGTACGAAATTTGCCACTTTCCCAAGACACAACAGTACCACAAGGGTGACCCTACTCAGAAAGGCATTTTCGCCGACTACGTGGATGCCTTTTTGAAACTGAAACAAGAAGCCAGCGGCTATCCTTCCTGGTGTCACACTCCCGAAGACCAAATACAATTCAAAGAGAAATACTACGCACAAGAAGGCATCTCTTTAGACCACATTGAAAAAAACGAAGGCAGGCGATCGTTTGCCAAAGTGATGTTAAATTGCTTGTGGGGTAAAATGGCACAACGACCGTGTTTACCCAAGACGGAATATTTGACAGAACCTTCCCGCTACTTCCAGATGATTCACGACAAAACCAAATACATGAAACACGTGGACGTCGTTCGAGAGGATTTGATCTTGGTCAATTACGAAGAAGATCTGGACTTTGTACAAGACGACCCTTTTGGAAATGTCATCATTGCGGCTTACGTGACAGCTCATGCTCGCTTAAAATTGTACGAAGCTTTAGAACTGTTAGAAGAACGCGTCCTGTACTTTGACACGGACAGTTGCATTTACATCCATCACCCGATTCAACAGCACCCTGACATCGAAGGAGACCGTTTAGGAGCCTGGACAGACGAGCATCCCGACGACAAGATTCTAAGTTTCGTCAGTGGTGGTCCCAAACATTACGGCTACGAATACCGGGACAAACAAGGAGAAGTGCACACGACGTGCAAAGTGAAAGGACTGACTCTGAATCATCGTACCAGTCGAGTGGTCAACTTTGGGGTATTGAAAGAAGCCTTGCAATCGGGAGAGGATGGAAACTTTAAAGTGACCACTTATCAACCGAACAAGATTGTACGTTTACCCACTCACCACATCGTCAGTCGACCCTTGGAAAAAGTCTATCAAATTGTATACCAGAAGCGAGTGCGACTTCCCCATCACTTCACCTTACCGTACGGTCACGTTGGTATTGGTCTGTATATGAAAAGGAACCCTAGGCAAGATCGATAGTTCATTGTTCATTGAAGTAACTTACCATATCGTTGACGAAGAAGAAACCAGATTGGTTAGGAGTCAAATGTTGGACATCACCGAGACCAGGGTTTTGAGGATTGGACCCAAGAGGTGGCCCAGTATGCACGAGAGTTATTCAAGGAAAAAAGTTACTTTTCAACCTGTGTTAGTGACGGTGCCAGAAGAACCCGTCACCCAGGACAGGACTGTCGTGGACAGGCCTGAAAGACCCTTTCGGGAGGACACTTGTGTGACCTTACCCCTACTATAGAACTGGTTAGAACTTTACCCAAAACATGTTGTACAGACACTTGTGTTTATTCCACGTTCATGGTTATCATGTGCCTTGTACTTAAGCCTTTGGCTTTTATGCATTTTTGTCTTTCGTATTCATGTTTGAAACATTCAATAAACGTGTTCTGAAAAAGTATATAAACTCTTGTCTTGTTTGTTTTTCGTGTCACAAGTGACATTTCTCACACCATGGCTACCTCTGCTGTCTCTGCTCCCTCTTCCTCTACTGTCAAAGTCATCGACGAACACTTAGATCGTGCCAGTTGGGAGGCTTTGTATCTTCGCCATCCCTTTAACATGCTCATTGCTGGACCTAGCGGTTCAGGCAAAACCGAATTCGTCAAACGTTTGATCGAACATAAACATCATTTGATCGATCGACCCCCTCAACGAATCGTGTGGTGTTACAAAGAGTGGCAATCGGCGTACAGCCTCTTGCGAGAAAGTCAAGGCGATTCCATCGTGTTTGTGGAAGGCATTCCTAAAGAAGACGACGGCATCGTCTCTGACTCCCGTCTAACCCATTTGGTCATTTTCGACATGTTAGGAGAAACGAAGAAGAAATTAAACTGTGGTTCACGCGCAAAGGGCATCACCGTAATGCCAGTGTCGTTTAAATCACCCAAAATTTGTTTCAACAAAGTAAAGCCCATCGCACCATCAGTCTCAATGCGCATTACGTGGTCTTGTTTAAAAGCCCTCGAGATAAATCGCAAGTGCAAGTCTTAGCCAAACAGTTAGGAACGCCTTGGCTGACTCAGGCGTACGACGATGCCACTCAAACGCCACACGCCTATTTACTCGTCGATTTGAAACCTACGACTCCTGAGGATTTGCGATTTCGTACCCACTTGTTTCACCACTGGTGCCAAGACGGAGGGCCTGTCCTGTACACGTCTCCGTCCTCGACTTCATTTCACTCCCCATAAAAAAAATCTATAAAAACCTCAGACCCTTTTTCGTCTGTCTCACTCTCAGTGCGAACATGACGTCCCTTCAGTCGCATCTTCCCGTCAAATTGATTCGTGCCTTGTATGGCATCAGTCGAGAAAAAGATCCACAAACACGAGCTCGTGTCTTAGAAGCTAGTCTCAAAGAAGTCTTACGATGGTTCACGGTGACAGCACGTCAATTACTCCAAGGAATCATTCAGATTCCTCATCAAACCAAACGCTTTTTCGATCGAAACAAAGTCGCTTTGGTCCAACTGGCCGATCCCCGCATCGACACTCAAACCAAAAAACAAATCATTTTGAAACCTGGAGGGAGCGGTACTCTAGGAGGGGTCATCATTCGCTCACTCTTAAGATGGGATCCTAATGCCCCCAAAGTTATCCCCAAGACAAAAGTCCAACGAAGCCCCAAGAAGAAAAAGACCAGGTCCCCAAGGAGAACTTCTCCAGTGGCAGGACCCTCCTCTGACCAGACACCACCACCACCCCGGAAAAAGAAAAGAAGCCCCCAGAAAAAGAAAAGTCCACAGAAAACTAGTCACAAGAGAGGCACTTCGGCCAGGACGCAACCTTACACTCGCAAACCACGACCTGCCACGGCGGTGACTGCGTCTCCGGCAGCTTCACGTTTGTCCACTTCTCCGTTAATGACACCCAGAACTGAAGGGTACTTGGAGACGTTGATCACACCAAGAACTTCTCCGTTGATGACCCCCAAAAGAACTTCCCCAGTGGCAGGACCTTCCAATTTAGTGGCAGTGGCTGCTGCTCACAAAGTACCTTCTCCCAAAATCAAAGTTCAAGAAAGATCGGGGATGTTACAAAGTTTGCTGGATTTGTCCAAGCAAGAACTGGCTCGATTTAGTCCGTTACGTACCCCTGCACGACGTGTCATGCCTGTCCTCAAACTAATACGACGTAAAGACAATCAGTGGCGACGCGTTCCAGTATAAAAAAGGCCTGTGACCAAGTCGGGTATCAGTGTTTTTTTGGTGCTCCTGAAGACTCAAAGATGTCACCCTCCAGAAAACCCCAAGGAAAGAAAAGGAAAGGACTGCCACCACGTTTAGCCAAACATGGGGACATGTTATCTGTCCTGTCCAAAGCTTCTCCACCCCTACGAAAAAAACTCATTCAAACAGCCTCCAAAGAGGTCATCGATACCGTGTGCGAATGTTGTTTGAACGTTTTGAAAGGCACGATCCCTTTGTCCAAACACCAGAAACAATGCTTAGGCAAACATCGTCACGTTCTTCGCCAAATGGTTCAAAAGAAAATTCCCATTCGTCAAAAAAAAGAAGATGTTAGTGCAACGTGGAGGTATTTTACCTCTCTTGTTAGGCCCCATACTGAAAGGAGTCTTGGGAACCATGTTGGAAGGACTAGTGGGAGCAAGATAAAAAGGCCTCGGAAGTTCCAAGATCTCAGAATCGACCCCTGACAACCCCATGGAAGGACGAAAACTAGCTTTAGTGCCTTACAAACGATGGATGGAATACCATCGGTGGCAAGAACAACACACCCCGCATTTACCTCCCAATCCCCATTTGAGCGAGATGTCCCAGTTACAACACGAATTGCAGTCCTTGATGGATCGCCAAGATTTGTCCGAAACAGAAAAATCGCAAAAGTACGGTCAACTCTTGCAACGACTGCAACTCTTTCACCAGAAAGCTTTAGACGAAACAGCTCTACCCACTCTGAAAGATTTTAAGACCTTGATGAAAAGTCCAGCACCATCACCAGTACCAGTACCAGTATCAGTACCACCAGTACCCGTGCGCAAGACAGAAAAAGGAGAAGAAGAGGAAGGGTTTCAAACTCCACCAGAAAAAGTACGCAAGTTAACAACACCACCTACCTCCAGAATTGGATGGATTAAAAAGATGATGGCCACCCCTTCTTCCTCACAAGAGAAAAAGAAAGTGAAGACAGAAGTGAAGACAGAAGTGAAACAAGAACCGATATCCCCCGCTCAGACATCCTTCTCCTCTTCGACGCCTATTGCTGGCCGCACACGCAAAGCATTGCAATCCAAGAAAATACCCCAAGAGAAAAAGAGTAGCATCCTCCAAGAGTGGGTGTCTTATTAACACACCAACCAACACAAAAAAATGGAAAAAGTCTTAGCCAGCATTTACTACGATCCCTCCCATCCTGCAGGTTACGCAGGAGTTCAAAAATTGTATCGTGCTGCCAAAACGCGACTGAAAAGTCTCCGTTTACCTCAAGTGCAACGATGGTTACAAGAACAAGCTACCTACACTTTACACAAACCCATTCGACGCAAGTTTGCCAGAAGTCGCACCCGAGTGGAAGGCATCGATCATCAATGGCAAGCCGATTTAGCCGATGTCTCTCATTTGGCCAGCTACAATCGTGGCTACAAATATTTGTTTTGTGTCATCGACGTCTTTTCCAAATTTGCCTGGGTCGTGCCCTTGACTTCCAAATCGAGCAGCGAGTTAGTGCGAGCCCTGCAACGGGTGCTGAAACAAAGCGGTCGTCACCCTCTTCGATGGCAAACGGACAAAGGCACCGAATTTCTGAACCAAGTTTTCCAAAAAGAATTAAAGAAACGTGACATTCATTTTTTTACCACCGAGAATCCCGAAACCAAAGCCAGCATCGTGGAACGTTTTCAACGCACTTTGAAAGAACGCATGTGGAAATATTTTACGCATCACCACACTGAAGTACATCGACATCTTACCGCACCTGGTGCAAGCGTACAACCAATCTTACCATCGAAGCATCGGACGTGCCCCGCAAGACGTGACTCCCGACAACGAAGTGTTGGTGTTTGAGCGTCTGTTTGGTACGTCCCCGACGAGGGCTGTCCCCGAGAAAAGTGGAATGTTGGCCGTAGGAGATTGGGTGCGCATTGGCAAAACCAAACGCACTTTCGACAAAGGTTACTTACCTAACTGGACGACCGAATTGTTTCGCGTCACTGGACGAGTGCATGGCCGTCATCCTGCCGTCTATAAATTGGAAGACATGAACGGAGAAGTGCTCAAAGGAATGTTTTATTTGCCCGAGTTACAACGTGTCACCAAAAAAGAAGACGACGTGTGGGTGTGGTGTGGAGAACGTGTGCCTAAAACGCAAATCGTCTTTTTCTGCCAAATCTTCGTGGTGTATTGTGTCATCGGGGCAGCCATCGCCAATTTGAGTTTGCAACAAGGAGACAAACAATTGTGGACCATTTTATTGAGCAGTTGCATCGGTTACCTGCTTCCTAATCCCTCCCTGAAATTCACCTCGTACGGGAACCCCGGGAACCTTGTGTCCAGTGCCAGTGCCAGTCACCACTTCAACCACAACCAGAACCCCATTTTAGACGGAGACACGCCTCTGACGTCCAGTAATATCCCCTCGGACAGCCACAGAACTCTGGAATTATGAGTCACCAAAACCAATTTTACTTAACCTTACCCAGTGACAGTTCCATGGAGGTGTTTCCCAAGAACACGTTGTGCTGTTACACGGCCAAATTACCTCAAGCCATCCAGTTAGATCACGAAGCCCATTGGGAAGTGGCTTTAGTAGAAATGATTCACCCGACCCAAGTCCTCAATGTCCTTCCCAATCAAAATATTTTTGATGTGGAAGTTCATGACGAGCAAATGCAACAGTGGATGGATAGCAATGTCAAATATGACAAGAAAACCCGTACACAAAATCAAAAGTACACCACCTATCACTTGTTCATTCCCCCAGGCTATTATTTTAGTGGTCAACATTTGGTCAGCACCATAACCTCCAGGTTTAATGTCGTGTTTCTGAAAGCTTTGGAGCATGTCAACAAAAGTGTCACCATGGAGTACCACAAAACAGCTCGTCGCTTCTTGATGAAATTTGAACGGAGTAAAATCATGTCCATTTTATTTTGTCCTGAATTGTTTGACATGTTGGGCGGAGACATGGACATGAGAAAGACCATGATCAAGAAAAACGAATTACCCATCGTTTACGACAACGAGTCTTTTAGCAAGTTATTTCGTGCCCCAGTAGAACTGAACCAAGGACTGAATTTGATGTTTGTGTACTCCGATGTGGTGGAGTATGACGTGGTGGGACACACCTCCGTACCGTTACTGCGTGTCATTCCTTTCAAAGTAGATTCTGCCACGGGCGCTGACGAGGAAGGTGGAAACACTTACCGCGTCCACCGCGAATTTGTACATCCTCACTATTTGCCTGTCAGTAAGTCGTATTTGGACACGGTCAACATTGCTATAAAAGGAGATCTGGGACAAAATATTCCATTCACCAAAGGAAAAGTCACGGTGAAACTCCATTTTCGAAAACGGTTCTCTCACGACTCGTAAGTAAGTCATGTATCCAGTGTACCGAGGGGTTGCTCGACAGCGAGGACACGGCTTAGGAGATATGTTAAAATCGGCCTTTCGTTCGGTGGCCCCGGTGTTGAAACCGATGGTGACACGCGGATTGCACGCCTTGAAAGATGCGTCACTGACGCAAGGCAAAGAATTTCTCCAAAATGTCATCATCGACAAACAAAACCCTAAAGAAGCCTTCATGAGGGCAGGCAAAAATGTCTTGCTGCAAACGGGCAAAGACATTTTAGGCCAACGAGAAACACCTATAAATGCCCTGCACGCTACCGAGTCAGGCATTCAGCAAGGACAAGGCAGAAAGAGACGACGAAGAAAACACCCTTTCACCAGACTTCAAGCGATAAAGGCCAAGAAAAGAAGAACCGTTCGAGACTTAGACGTTTTCGATTATTGAGAAAAGAGACAAAAAAAATGATGCACCGAGAATCTTGCGCTTGTTCCAAGACGGAACTGGACCTGTTTGCCATGCCCCCACGATGATGACGATGCAAGAATCCCAGTGGGTGGAATTTCACCCCGTCTCCTCACTGACCGATTCCGCTCCCATCGAGTTTGAAATCAAAGGACAGCCCGAAGATTACATCGATCTGAATAGCAGTTACTTGTACCTGAAAGTCAAAATTCTAGATAAGACTGGAGGTGCTATAGACGATGAAGCAGTAGCTCCCGTCAACAATTTCATGCATTCCTTGTTCAGTGGAGTGGACTTGTACTTGAATAACAAACTGGTCAGTAGCAGCATGGATACTTACCCTTATCGTGCCTACCTGGAAAATCTCTTGACGTACGGAATAGATGCCAAGAACACTCATCTCAATGCCTGTGTGGTATGGGAAGCTGACGAACCTACCAAGTTTGAAATATTGGAAACTGATGAAAAGAAAGACAACAATGATGGATTTGTAGAACGAAGAAAGAGAATCACGGGAGCCGACACAAGTTTAGAACTGATGGATCGTTTGCATTCGGACATGTGGTTGCAAGAAAAGTATTTGCTGAACGGGGTGGATGTCCGTCTGAGACTGAATCGTAGCAGTGCCGCTTTCCATTTGATGGCTGATAGTGACGGTTACAAAACCAAAATCCTAAAAGCCAGACTCTACGTACGCCGTGTGGAAGTGTTACCTAAAGTGGGAAACGACATCAGTCAGACGTTGAGTAGAACGACCGCCAAGTATCCCATACGACGCGTGGAAGTGAAAACCTTCACCTTTCCCAAGGGACAGCGATCCATGATCGAAGATCATCTGTTCCAAGGACAGTTACCCAAACGTTTGATCGTTGGTATCGTCGAGAATACAGCCTTCAACGGAGCTGCCGAAAAAAATCCTTTCTACTTTCAACACTTTGGCGTGTCCAAAATCGAAGTCAGTCGCGATGGCAAGACCTTGTGTACCCGACCTTTCGAACCTGACTTTACCAAGAAGAATTACTTGAGATCGTACTTGTCCCTGTACGAAGCCACCGGACAGTTAGGAACCAATACCAGTCACGGTATTACGTACGAGGATTATGCAGGAGGCTACGCTTTGTGGGCTTTCGATTTCACTCCAGACCAAGGCAGCGACGAGGGACATTTCCACCCTATAAAATCCGGCCAGATTCGTGTGGAAATTCAGTTTAAAGACCGAGACCCTGATGAAACGGTGAACGTCATCCTGTATGCAGAATTCGACAATACCATAGAAATCAACAGTTTGAGAGAAGTCATCCTAGATTACTAGAAACCATGGAAGACTGTTATCCCTCTTTACCTAGTGGAGAAACTTTTAGTGTTGGATTATTGTTAAAAAATGTTAGAGTTCTTGTTGTTTAGTGTTAAGTGATTTTTGAATAAAAAATGTTGTGTTTTGAAAAAAATTGTTTGATGTTATATTGTTGGATTATTGTTAAAAATGTTAGAGTTGTTGTTTAGTGTTAAGTGATTTTTGAATAAAAAATGTTGTGTTTTGAAAAAAATGCCTTTGTCTTTTGTTTAGCTATAAGAATGTTGGATTGATGCTCTTTCATTTCTTACTATCCCTCTCATGACACTCACTAAACGTTGCGACTCAAAAACCGTGTGGGGGATGTTTTCCTTCACGTCCGCGCTTTGACTTTAAGAACCGGGTTGTTTCCAGTCTAACCATCCATTGTCGACTCATCCTCCTAAGAAGATGTGCTCCAAACTAGCTAAACTCAACGAAGCCTACGTGAATTTGCATAGGGTCAGACACAGTCTGATACCGAAGCCAGAAGAAATAGAGAATGTGAGAATGTTAAAAATCACTGAAGACCTGATAGAAGAGCTCTTCAGAGAAGAAATGAACAGGGAAAAAGAAGAATGGACAGAGAAGTACAGACTTCAGAGACAGCAGCAACAACAACAACAACAAGAGCAGCAGCAGCAGCAACCTGAACCTGACAGAGGCTTTGTCGATTGCCGTATCGACACCAAAGAGTTCTTCTTTTCTTTCCGAAGAAGCAGACCTATCGCCAGAAAGTCTATCCTCAGAGGACATCGCATTCTTAGAAACTAAAAAAAGAATGCCATAGCAAACAAAAAAAAACAGCCCTTTTCAGGGCTACCCCAATACTCTAGAAAAGAAATAACGATCGATTTGCCAATGTGTGTAGGTAGAGTAGTGTGAAAATAAACACTAACTCTTTTTTAAAAAATGTGAGGGTATGTGTTTGTGTGTTAGTAAGTGCTTAAGTAAGTTGGTATGAATAGTAGATTAAAATCATGTTTTTTTTTTGGTGTTTGAGGTGTATATTTGGAGTTAGATTGGATTGCTTTGCGTATGTGGATAGTCTAATGAAGTGATTTATAAAAAATTTTAAAATAGTGATGGGTAGCATAAAAAAGTGAGTGAGTGTTTCTTTTAGGTCCGCGCGTTGTTGTTTTTGGTCATGATGTAGGTAACATCAATTTTATGTTTTTTAGGGGGATGTTTTCCTTCACGTCCGCGCTTTCACTATAAATTGAAACTCGCTGGGCAGTCTAGCTACCCTTGTTGATTGATCAACACCGAAAATGAACACGAGACTGTCTAAACTGTTGGAACTTCATGTGCATCTGGAATATGCCAGGCGCCTGTTGAATGAACTGGCCGCGGAAGCCATTGTGGAGGAGGGAAGGATAAGAGAGGAGGAGGAAAGAAGAAAAATAGAAGAGGAGGAGAGAAGATATAAAGAATAAGAAGAAGAGGAAAGAAGATACAAAGAGGAGGAGAGAAGAAACAAAGAAGAGGAGGAGGAGAAGGAAAAGAAGAGAAGAAGAATAAATTTCAGAATCCCAGAGAGCGAAAATTGGGATTCTGAAGCGACATATCCTGCCTCTGCTCTCTTCCCCAAAAAAGTAAAAAGTAACTGGGGGATAAGATGTGCATGTGGCGCCAGGCCTGGAAGGTGCCACCATTAACCAGGTGTCCATGAAGTTCCAAAAAAACAGCCCTTTTCAGGGCTACCCAATACTCTAGAAAAGAAATAACCATCAATTTGCCAATGTGTAGGTAGAGTAGTGTGAATATAAACACTAACTCTTTTCTAAGATAGTGTGAGGGTATGTGTTTGTGTGTTGGTGCTTGTAAGAGCTAAGGTATGTTTGTGTGAATAGTAGATTATGGGTTTCTTTATTGTTTCTTAGCGTATGTGGAGAGTATAGTTTGGGTTTTGTAACCGCTCACGTACGATTGTGTGGATAGTAGATTATGGATTTTGTTTATTGTTTCTTAGCGTATGTGGAGAGTATAGTTTGGGTTTTGTAACCGCTCACGTACGATTGTGTGGATAGTAGATTATGGATTTTGTTTATTGTTTCTTAGCGTATGTGTTTGTGTGTTTGTGTTTGTGTGTTTGTGTTTGTACCCGCTCACGTACGATTGTGTGGATAGTAGATTATGGATTTGTTTATTGTTTCTTAGCGTATGTGTTTGTGTGTTTGTGTTTGTGTGTTTGTGTTTGTACCCGCTCACGTACGATTGTGTGGATAGTAGATTATGGATTTGTTTATTGTTTCTTAGCGTATGTATTTGTGTGTTTGTGTGTTTGTGTTTGTACCCGCTCACGTACGATTGTGTGGATAGTAGATTATGGATTTGTTTATTGTTTCTTAGCGTATGTGGAGAGTATAGTTTGGGTTTTATTATATGAAATGAAAAAGTAGGGGATGTTTTCCTTCACGTCCGCGCGTTGTTTGGTCATGATCTAGGTAAGATCAATTTTACGTTTTAGGGGGATGTTTTCCTTCACGTACGCGCTTTAAGTATAAGAACCCACAGTATTCGTCGTTCAAACCATTCTGCAAAGAATAAAAAAAGAAGATGGCTTCTAACCAAATGGACAAAATACAAACATTACAAGACGTTTTAGACAACTTAGGAATGATGGAGCAGATGTTGATAAGACTGGTTGAAGACCATTATTCCTATAGTCCCCATCATGTAAAGATGGAAATTAATAACTTAAAAAAGGTAAAGGACAAGATTAGTGGTGTCATGAAAGAGATAAAGGAGGAGAAGGAGGATGAAGAGGAAAGAATAAGAATAAGCAAATGGAACGAAAAGATTGAAAAAGAAGAAGAAAATGAGAAGAGGAAGAAAGAAGAGGAGGAAGAGAAGAAGAAAGAAGAGCAGGAGAAAAAAAAGAAAGAAAAGAAGAGAAAGAGTGTTGGAGATAAAATAAGAACTTGGTGGAGAAAAAGAAGAAACTAGAAGCAGAAGAAAACCCAAAGGTCCTTTTCAGGGCCAGCCATATTTCTCGAAAAGAGATAGCCTTTCCATTGCCTACCCCTTTTTTAAATTTAAATTTAAATTTAAATTTAAAAAAACTTTTTAAAATAAAAAAAAAAAAATCCCATATTCAATTCCCCTTGTCCCTAGACAAACCCAAACTCTATTCCCATGTTAATTTCCTTTGTCCCTAGACAGACCCAAACTCTATGTTAAATTCCCATTGTCCCTAAAGTGGCCCAGCGTTTTTCTCCATGTTAAATTTCCATTGTCCCTAAAGTGGCCCAGGGGTGTTTTTAATGCTAAGTCCCATTGTCCCTAATGTGGCCCACTTAACTACTTACGTAAACCGCCGAGCCTTGAGAATTGGTGGAGCTGACGATGTTTAAAAACAAAATACATAGACGCCGCGTAAATATGACGACAAGATACTGCCACAAAGGGTTGTGACGAAAATGCCTTCTTCAATGCTATTTTACATTATTTTTTATTACAGAAATAAATATTAAGACTAAAAGAAGGCTCTGATCATGTTGATTTACTCTAACGGGAACACTCATATAAATAAATTATAAGCATTTAATTACTTTGTGATAGTGAGCCTGATGTATGTTGTTCTTCATTTATAGGGCATACGCCTGGGGTTCTTACCTAATGACCTGAGGCTTTTAAGTTGTTTTCCTCGGGTATAATGACATCTCACTACATCACATGCGGAGATAATCGTATGTATGTATGTATGTATGTATGTATGTATGTATGTATGTATGTGTCTGTCTGTCTACAGTAGCTATCTACAGAATAAAAGTCAAAGGAGAAAAAAGAACCTGCAGAGAAGTTTGTAAGAATGATGTTGACGATGATAATGACAACGACAGTGGTGGCTGACTCCACCATAATAAAATCGTTTCGGTATAGTTATCATCATTATCATTGTAAATTGTTACGGAATTATGTATCATCATTTGAATTTGTAATACAATTGTGTTAGTCGCATGAGAATATGAAGCTATATTTTAAATCCTTTAATTCATAAGTTAGTACTATAGCAAAAGTACATGTGTACATCGTCATAATAATTCCATTAATGACAATGATATCTAAGGTGAAATCAACTACTAAGTAGGTCGAGAATTTCACGCAAGTGTGAACGTTGGTTGCGAAAAAACAAGCAAAGAATTCATAGCAAACTTGCACTGTAGAAAGCTGTCTCGAACACTATAGCATTTGATTGGTTCAGTGAGATTTGAAGGTCAGAATGGGAATATTTTTGTTTACGACTGCTTGAGTTATGTTGAAATCATAAAGTTATATTGTTCAGATTTGTTTATTTGAAACGGAAATGGACACTATAGAATGGTCATATGCACTTCTTATTATATTCTTGCATTTATGTTAGCATTGGTAAGAGTCACTGAAAGGAACTGATTTATTTGATCATCGAAAGGGAACTTGTGATTCATTTGTAATATGTCGTTGGATATACCAGAGTGAATTATAATTGAATTAAACAGTCAATATTGTGAAGATTAAGTGAATATATTTCACGGATTTGAAAATGCAACTAATTTCATCGAATTATGTGAAACATTCGAGGACTTCAGTGATGTTCTTCGTTCAGGAGATTGCATTGGAGTAATAACATCTGGATTAGCAATTTTGTTGAATTCATTGTTATCACAGTAACACATAAGCACCATACAAGCGTCGTCTGGAATACCTAAGAACAGTTTCCGGATTAGTGAGATATTAACAGTACCTTACTAGGATTATATTCTAGGAATTTAAGCACTGTAAGTCTATTCTAATTATTTCACTTTGTTTTCTTTTATAGTTTATTTAAATAAATTTATATTTTGTAAACTTCGAATCTTGCTGCGTTGTATCTAATCTTGTTACTTAAGTTTAAGCCCCGAGTCGTAACAAACTAGAGCACGATCAATGGTTGCAAATTCAGACATGTACTGTCTATGCCAAATCCCTCTCATCCCACTCCCCACCACAGCGCCCAGACTGTGACCCAGTGGATTTTCTGCTATGACTGCATATATAACGTTTGATCTGTAAATATTTTAAAATGCATTGCATTTCAAATTGCTGTACATTTTATCTTTGACTCCCTCTCATCGACCCAATGTGCAGAAACTAAGTGATTACACACACACACACACACATATATATATATATATATATATATATATATATATATATATATATATATATATATATATATATATATATATATATATATATATATATATATATATATATATATTATATTCACATATGGTTAGCAGAGGTACAACATAACTATAAAGCTTCGTGAATTTGCACACAACAGCTTACAGAGTGAGGGTATCTCAACACCACCAGCGCGTTGAAAAACAAGAAAATATAAATAACATAAGAATATTACTATTGTGCTGCTACTGCTGTTATAATAATAATAATAATAATATAATAATAATAATAATCATAATAATTATATTTATTATTATTATTATTATTATTATTATTATTATTATTAGTGCTATTTGTACCGCTCCGGTGGCTTAGTGGTTAGAGCGTCCGCCTCGGATGCGGGAGGTCGTGGGTTCGATCCCCGGCCGAGTCATACCAAAGACTTACAAAAACGGTACTAACAGCTGCCTCGCTTGGCGCTCAGCTTTAAGAGGTTAGTGTTAGTACTGGTCGGCCCGGTGTCAGGATACTGTGACTGGGTGGGACATCATGCTACATGTCTGCGGCATGATGCCCTAGTGCTAGACATCACTTTAAACTGCCACGTTGCAGACATCGTAGCGATATGACTGAAAAATTGTTAAAGCTACGTTAAAAATCTAAATCACACACACACACACACACACACACACACACACATTAGTGCTATTTTGCTGTTTGCTGTTTTCGTCAACGGTTATAATATTTGTTTACTATCGTCATCACTTTTTTAACAGTAATTTTATGGAACAGATTACAGGTTCTCTAAACCATACAAAGATATGGAAGTAATGAATAAGCATAGAAGCATATTTGTCAAAGCTGCTCAGAGAGAGAGAGAGAGAGAGAGAGAGAGAGAGAGAACCTTATTGATTCCATTAGTACACTGAACTTTTTAATCTCTTAAGTAAGATATTTTTAAACATTATTAAAGAGTATGAAACAAGTCTTCAGTTCATTAGACAGTATAATAATTAGACATACGAACAGACACGCTTACATGCTACAAGCATATACATAAGAAGATGTTTGGAAGATTGTGCTAGTGTGTACTCACCCAATATCCCATATTCTGTATGTTTTATCCACCGGACGTATTAATGCTACTCATTTATCTTTGCTGGAGACGCATATTATGTTTAAATAACAGCGCGACTGTCTGCTCCTAAACATCAGCTGATAGTACAAATACACCACTCCTGAAATTAAATAACGAGTACCTTACACGCCTAGCTATTGGAGCGAGAGCGCAGGTGACAAAACCAAGAACTGGCATATATGCACCAATGAGAGTGTATCGAGAAACTTTGTTGCAATTATACTTTTGTCTTTTTCCACAATTAAATTTATTTTCAGTTGACTAATCAAATCCTTTGATTCCAATTAATGATGAAACAAATACTAATAAATTAGTTGAAATTAATCTGCATACGTACCTGCTCACGTTGGACATACATACTAAATATACTGAACTTGTCATCCTCAATGATCAACTATTCGATATTTGTTCTTGTTGATGATTTTAAAAAAAAAGAAAAAGTTGTTTTCGGAACAAAGTGGAACATTTTTAAATGAGCTGTTTTTAATGGATATTTTAAATGTCACGAAGACTGTATAGATTTTACAAACTATCCTAACTTTTGATACACACTCCGGAGGAGGATTGTCGTAAAGAGAGCAATTCAAAGGTAAGCTGTCATAGCGCAAACAATCGATATACTATAATTTTCATGGTATTTCATTCCTCAGCTTTGCAATATTTTCAAATTGACACTTGTATTTATGCACTTTGAATTATGACAAAAAGTCACGCACATTGCAACACACAAAATATATATGATATAAAAATAATAATGGGCCGCAATAAATCATAACATTTTTACCGCAAAAAAAGGCAGCCATAGTTTCATAGTCGCCCTATTTCACACACCTTGGCAAGAAAAATGACTTTTTTAATTTGATATAATTCGACGATTTTTCAAAAATGTCCAGCCTATCAGCTAAATCATGCACCTATTTAGTATATGTCCCAAAATAAGTAGTATACAATACAGAGCATCTTGAACTTATACATAGCTCTGTTAAGTGAATTAACTGTTGCTTGAAACATACACTCTAGCAAGTTAGTTTAACTTGTTTGGCAATAACGACTTGCGCGTCTTTTACCGTTGCTTTTTTAAAACTGCATATCTGAATTTATGTAAAAGCGAAACAAATTCAACGCATTTGTCTTCCTTTTATATTAGTGTCCACGTAGCTAAGACAGCAAAGTGTCAGTGTATCAAAAATGGTGGATTTTTTCCCTCATGGTGGTGGTCTATACTGCATTTTGCTGAGACGATGAAGGACCAAGTGCTTTTTAATTGTTTTATGTCGTATTATTTTATTTCTTTTAACAAAGGCAAACGTTTTGATCGAACACAGCATATAATATGCACAAAGGTCTATAACTGACTAAGTTAAATTCTTTGAGTTGCATTGCTGGTAAATAAAGGGTATTTGGTGGGCGAGATGATTAAGACGGATTCTACCACGTCATCGTGGTAGAAAGGTCTGTTTTACTAACATTATGGCTGTAACATGTAACATCGATAGGGCAGATTGTATTAAAGCTGTCTCAGATATAACCTCTTCACGACACTCACGCAACGCAAATTAATTTATTTCAGAACATTTATCAGAAACTGAAGATGTTTGCACTGCTTGAAGTTGACACTGTAAATTCTAAGGACTTTATTGTCCCTGTAAATCAGAACAAACTCTCAAACTCGTCCAACATCCACTCAAACAGCACAGCTAACGATGTGCAATTTATCTTTAAGCATTGCCCTACGAATCCAAGTCATTTTGTATCTGAGATATGATAGAATATAGCACGAAAACATAACAGTGACGAGGTAACATCTGGAAATAAATGATAGTTGAAGAAGAAAAAAACAGCTTCGGGTAAATTAGTATTTTGTATCTCACATGTCCTTTTAATGTGTAGAAAACAAGTATTCCTGTATCATAATCGTGTCAAGTATCACGAAACATTTTAATAGATAAATGCCTCAGTTACAAGCCATCATGACTTAACAGTTACTGGTCCATCTAACGGCACAGTTTTAAAATTGTCTTGCTGTTACTGTTAGCTTTTACCAAGATTACCACAGTAAGAAATATCACTTATTTTTTTCTTACCCTTCGTTTGTTTAACCTCAAATCTTCACATATAAAATGCAGTTTCCTTAGAGGATTGTTATGCAAATAAAAGTAAGGTGTGCCTGTGACAGCCGTGCAAAGTTTATTTAAACTTCGTTTCTAATATAAATTATTCCTTAAATTGTACAGTTTTTCGTAGAACCTAGAAGTTACTAATACCTTTAATGGTATCTATGCGACTTTTTCCAAAATACAATGTTAAATAGTTTCCCAATAATTGTAATATAGCTTCAGAGAGAGAGAGAGAGAGAGAGAGAGAGAGAGAGAGAGCAACTAATTTTGGATACTATATTCCCACCGTGTACATGCTTATATAATAACTATCACTTCTATACAATTTAACCTGACGGTGAATGCATGTCTTTTGGAATGTGCAAATCATTTATAATATGATATTTTGATATCCGATGGTTTGTTGTTTTTATTTATTAAACGCCATTTCCAGCACATGATAGGTTATACACGGCGGCCAGTGTAAATGTGGAGAAAGAACCCAGATAAAAACCGGTAAGAAACACCGACCCTCGGGAAGCTACTAATCTGCTTTCTCACATGCCCACATTTGCCAAGCCCGAGACTCGAAACCACGCGGATAGAGATGAGATAACAGTGATTGATAAAAGCAAGGGTTTCAGTGGTTGCTCGTAAATGTATTCATGACAATGTATGCAATATGTCTTCAAGTTAATTCTTTCCCTTCAAATTGAAGGTAACGTTTCCCCAATATATATATATATATATATATATATATATATATATATATATATATATATATATATATATATATATATATATATATATATATATATATATATATATATATATATATATGTGTGTGTGTGTGTGTGTGTGTGTGTGTGTGTGTAGGGAGGGAGGGAGGTATGTCGATCTTTCATTCCGTATGTCCCCCTGTTTACCTTTATGCACGAGGCACAGAGGAGCTAAGGTCCAAAATGAAAACGTTGTCATACACCAATCCTTTAATCAATATTGAATTAGCTCTTTCAATCTTTCAATGTTAAATAAACGTCGTGTGATTCGGAATTTTTAACTACTATTTTTTCATGACTGAGCAAGTTCCATGCATTTAGTCATATGCGCTTTTATTCGAACGTTTATGGATTTCACGAGCTGATTGATCAGTCTAGTCTTTTATCGTGCCTAAAAGCCTGATATCAATGTAATTGGTAAATAATGTAATCTCTCAGTGATTGATGGTGATTCATCATGTAATTTCATGTACGAATAACAGTTACACACAGCTTGCCATTTTCAAACGTTTATCGAAACACTTTAGTAAGACTTTATACGCTCCGACTCAGATCATCTTTTGCTTCAGGAAAAAAAGTATAAACACAGCAAATTACGCATAATCCTTACAGTACTTTTAAAATTGATTTTATATATCGTAACTCTGACACTTTGAATAATGGTATCACATATTTTTGGTAACTTACCTAAACTGAGCCAAAGACTTTCACTAGGCTTTAAAACAGATCAAAATTGTCACGATAGTCTCCACTTCAATCTGCTCTTCGAGCTTAAGTGGATACATGCAACATTTATTTTGTGCCCATCAACGCTCTTAGATAATACAACGTAAAGCCGGTGTTTGATTTAAAGGGTTGTTTAGAGTGAAATCGATACAAATCGATACGTATGCTCACATTTGGAGAGGGGTCAGTATCAAAAAGTGTATCAAACCTTTCAAAAGGTGAACTATTGTGCAGTGTACGTATTATTGTTATACACATATGTATCTCTTAGACAAATGTTATGATTTAAAATATGCGACTCTTGCATTGTAAGTAAGAGATGATATATTAATCAATGATTAAGACAATGAGTGGTTAACATGAGTAAGTGGAATGTTACCTATAGGCTCAAGCAGTGGGATTACCAACTATTTATAAAAACCCTTGTAAAGTTAATGAATGAATTCTTGAGATACGTGCAAGAAAATTGCATAAAAGTTTAGTGCGTTGAACGCTTTTCAATATAGACATGGCGATAACATAAATATACACAGGGCTCATAATTTCTTGACATTTTTTATACTAAATTATATACCAGTCCTTTTAAGTACACCAGATTTTTCAAGGGAGTCATGTTGCAGTTAAACTTTGGTCATTCTAGAAAGACCAAAGTTAACACCAATCACAAACCAAGATCATATTAGTACATATGTGCCTTGTGATCATAAAAGGTGCAAAACATGTCAACATATGTCAAAGAAAAATACATTCTCTACCATAGTGACATATATAACATATGATCCAAACAAAATGTGCAAAGAATGGAATGGAATAAATCTCATCACATACAAAAGATGTGGCCTTGGAGAGTCTGAACATCTGAAAGAACTATATAAATCGATCAATATTCTCATGTCTGACGGGGCAACAAAGAAACTGGACAGATGTACAGTTACAAAACACTTTTGTTCCCCTGGCCATACTTTCAGGGACATTATAATAATAACTGTAATTGTCCACAACCGCAAATGGAGTTACGAAAACAGGAAAGCAAGACACCGGACCGGATAAGCCTCCTAATAATATTGATACCTAACCGATTCAATCAAGAAGACTCATAATGGGCATACAGAAGCAAATAAAATAGAATAAAAGCATTATCTGTTTAATGCCCATATTTTTCAAATAAATAATTTGTAATTGTAGTTGATTACTCATACACGTACATATAATTATTTATTGTTGCAGGTGTGTTGGTATTATTAATTGCGCTGTAGTTATTGTTAATAAAGAGACAATAACTTATCTAGGATGTAATATACGGTTGCAACAATTGATATTAAGCATTAAAGGCCTTACCAAAATATTACAGTTTAGGTGGCTGATCCTGAAAAAAAAAGAACTAACACAGAAACTGTGAAAGTGTAATGTTACACTCTAGATGAAATGATACAATAGTGCACGAGGGTACGTAAACATGCCGTGAGATGTGTTTGGCGGCTACTGAAAACAAAAGCCAGAAATTATGGTGATCTCCTGGTTTGACATAAAGGTTGAGCTTGCTGGCTATAGCAAAATGCGTTATGAATGCTGATCCAAACTTCCTTGTTGTCTTAGACGACGCAGATGGGGAACTCAAAGCCTCAAGGGTGGACGTCTCTCATTTCTTTACCAAGCCTACCAATATCGTGGTTTTTGACGCTGAAGAAGCGGTGACTTTCTTGGCAAAACTCTATACCGCAACAAAAATGATACTCTCGATCGTAGGTGATACAATGAGAGACATTATGATGATGATGATGATAAATAATAAATCAAATCGATAACTTACACGATTCTGTTGACACGCAGGATCCTGTCATGCTAAGCGATGTCACTATAGCTGCCTAACTGCTATTGCTATCAACATATCTGCAGCTCTGGCTGATGCGGAGACACGCTCGTATGTTCTGTCGCAGAGGGCAAAGATGAGAGGTCTTCCAGTGGCTGAAACATTTAGTTTACTTGGCAATCATCATTATATCTATGGAATGGAGCAACTATGTGGATTCCAAAAATCGATGTACCGTACCTAAAGTTCACTGCAACGTAGTTAGTGGTTCTACTGACCCAAACGCTTCTGTTTTTATTTTCCTTTTCGTTTTCATCGGTTGCAATGACACGTTTGCAATATTTCCTATTCAGCATCACTATTAATAAACAAGTTATTTACTTAATCATGCTACAAAGGGAACGTGGCTATCGGTCATGGGCATCTCTCTCGATCGGCACAACTGAGGCTTCTATGTCGCAAGGTGATGGTTGAGCCCAGCATAACAATAACTTTTACCAAAGTTTCAGGGCCTGCTGATTTATGAGCATTTTGTGGCAGCTCAGTGTTACTGATCTAAGGTTGTCAAAGACTGGAATTATCCAGAACACCTCAGATCAACCCACGACCAACCAGATGTCAGAACTGTCGTGCTTGACGCAGAGCGCACACATTATCTAGACCAATTAGGGAGAGACTGCTACTACAACAGCGATGTGACATGTAAAACTTAAAATGCATCACTGACCTTTCTTTCAGAGTACGGCTGGCAAACACTTACGTGCCTTTATTGCTGGAAAATGTAGGGCTTTGTTTACGTTGGGTTTTGCTCAAGAGCCTTCAGGATGGTGATGGACATTATCCGCATCTTGGGCTATGCCGGGGCAGTAACGGCAACCACCTTAGCCGCTGAGCGCGTGTGTGTGATTTGTATTTTTGACGTAGCTTTAACAAATTTAGTCATATCGCTACGATGTCTGCAATGTGGTAGATTATAGTGATTATCACTGGGACATCATGCCACAGACACGTAACATCATATCTCACCCAGTCACATTATCCTGATGCCAGGCCCACCAGTCCTAAAACTAACCGCTAAATGCGGAGCGCTAAGATCGGCAGCTGCTAGTACCATTTTTAAAAGGCCTTTCATATGACTTTGCCGGGGTTCAAATCCGCGACCTCCAACATCCGAGGCGGACGCCCCAACCGCTTCGGCCGCCGGAGAGGAGCGGAGCCGGGATGTAGTTGAAAAATGAAAATACGTCGCCGTCATTGCGCATGTTGTGAATGATCACAACTTTAACTACTAGGCCGACTCTGCATTTTGCCCGAAGTTCTGCCTCCAGTTACTTAATCTGCCTTGACGTTAGCATGATCTGTAAGGTCGCCAGGCCCAAGCCGCAAGGAGACTCCCTAACTAGCCTTTATTGCGCCAACAAATGTTTCGAGCTAGTCCTTTGACAGGTTTACTAGTTTTGTGTCATATGGCATTTTTTTATGTACCTGCTTATATCTCCTTCCGCTCTAGTGATAGTTTAATCTTCTAGTGTCAGTCGTCGCCAATGAACAGTAGAATCTTGTCGGATAGGACGACAGTGGTCGCCCTGTATTGGTCAATGACCACGCACCTCACCTTACCCCGGTCAACAAGTGTCTTAAGTACATTGTCAAAGACACACTTTTCCTGATCAAGGCCAGGTGTTTCAGCTTAAAGTAGAAGATGGGGTAGAGTCAGATGCTCTCTCTTTGTCCCGAACTGGAGCCCAGAGCCCATAAAACTGAAGATCTGAGGATACACTGCAGCAAAGTTATTCTGACCTTAATCAATAAAAATGATACTGCCGAATCTAGTTTGCCATGAAGTCAGATGGTCACATCAGCAGTACCGAGCTTGTCAAACACCATCAGACTACACTTCTTGGCCGCATTGTGTCTTGAAATACGACGAAGACATGTCTAGGCGCTAACTTTTCAGGAAAAATGGGCATTTACCGTTGAGTAACCACTTTCACTGGTCATGATCTGGAAGACTAGGGTGCTTATGCCGCCACTCATGAAGCTAAGATGCTTTGTCTCGGCATCAATATATTGTGTTAAAACCGGCATACTAAAGGTATGCTTTGTGAGTACGATCTTGCCATCAATCACGTCAGCCGCGCACCAGATGGCGTCGTTTTCCTTTTCTCCGTGTTAACTCATCTGTGTGCTTGACGCCGGCTACAACCTTGCACACATCGCGGCAGATGTCAAAAACGTGGGTCAGCCGCATAGCACCACCATCGCCAAACGTAAAGCAAAACTATAAAGCTGGCGTTGTCGCCAGAAAACGTGGAAGAGCCGCCAGGCCCTGGTCTAGATGGCATGATATTGGGGGGTCGATCGACAAAAGCCTGGCGTTGCGTGTGTAGTCGTCGCTGTAGCCGGCTAGGCTGACAATCTAGTATGCCTGTGTGATTGGTGGACGTATTGGGAAGATTGCTCAGCCATTAATCCTCTTACGAGCCATTCAAGACAACACAAACACGAACTCGCTTATAATGCAGTCAATGTCAGCGATATCGAAACGGCCTGACTGAAAAACGTATCTCTATTGCTGCTACGCCAGTTACGTTAACAGGCCAACAAACGATCCATATTTGGCAGTTTTAAGCGATGGCAGCAATTTCTCTCTAAATATGTTGCAAGTACTGTGGAGTTTCGGTCGTTTCCTGTTGATTATATAACATTTTTCATATCTGCTAAAGTTTTTTTAATTGTGTATCCTTTCTTGTCATACCGTTATCAAATTAATAATCCTGTAGCTTTCGGGTGTCAACAGAAAATAACTAAAAAGTAACGCCTTTAATTTCCCTATCGTTTCATTATTCTGTTTGTTATTTATCTTTATGTAATGAAACATATTTAGGTCCAGTTTTATTTTAGAAGTCAGTCATTCTATTAAACAATGTTGCATATATTTAGGAAAAGTCACGCCAAATCAAAGTTATTTCTCATGGTGCGTGTTTTAGAAAACGAAAACATTCATTCCAGTTTGAAGTTTTTATCAAGAAATATTTTTAATGCATGTAACGCTTTTCAGATTGTAACATTTGAAGCCAACTTTACTTATAAGAAATGAAGCGTTGAACTCAAAGATCTTAGTAATGTGTCTCTCTGAATACGATCCTTTAAAACTAAATCATATAGGAAGAATATATTATTGAAAGTTAATAATACATATAAATTTGGATATAAAATCAAGCGAATGAAGGAGAGGTAAATATATTATAAACAAATAAACTATTCACTTTTCCTCACAAATAAAATTCTTTATTTTACTATTTTTATCGATATATCGATATATCGATATATCTTCGAAAATCTTCGACTTAACCTCAATACTGTTTGACAAGAAATGAATTTTCAAAACTAGTTTTATTTCTAATTCCACTGCAGTATGCCTACTTAAAGTATCTCTCATGAATTGATATTTTCAAAAGGCACCAAAGACACTTTCTGACTCTACTGCCAAGGTGTCCGATTAATGATTATATAATCATCATACTTTAAACTCTTTGAATTTCTTAATAACTGCAGCATCAAGTGTTCTTGTTGCCTTTTTCTGTTGCCAGCATTTATAACTCTTGTCGTCAAATAAATGTATGTATCATTATCGTGTGTAAGTGTGTGTGTGTGTATGTGTGTGTGTGTGTGTGTGTGTGTGTGAGAGAGAGAGAGAGAGAGAGAGATACAGAGAGACAGACAGAGACAATAACAAAAACAGAGAGAGAGATCAAATACTCTCTTGAACAATTAAGATTATATTGAGTACATCAATAAAATAATATAGGTTCAAAATATAGGTTCAACTCCACCGGGATAGGTAATTTTCTTCTTCACTCCAAACGAGTTTACAGCTGAGGCAATTTGTACTATTTGCACAATGTTAGTAACCTTCGATAACAGAAAATCGTTGTCCTGGACTTTTTTCGTTATTTACGAGCTAGAGTTTGTGTAGTATGGACATGCACAAATGCATTAGTGCAATTACCTGATGCATGTTGGATCCTTAAAACTGCAAGATGGCGACATCTTAAAATCTAAAAATTAAGACATTAAGCCATTCCCTGAATGTAAAGCTTTTTTGCGAAACACCGCTGAATATGTTTAAATCATGACCTAACTACACGTAAGTGAACGTACCGAGAAGGAGACAGTGACAGAGAGCGACATATATATATATATGGTTGTGTTCAGGGAAGAAGCGCGAGTATTTGACATTATGATTAAAACTCTTACCACTTTTATCAAAAATCATCAACATAGAATTGACGTTGTTTTGTTTATTGAAAGCATAGATTTAAAGGTCCATTTACAAATTTTCGATACACAGTAACAATTTCTCCAACCTCTACCGATACTGTAACATCGAAAGTAGGACGTCCAGTAGAATAAGCTGAACTACAATTAGTGAAGAATACTATAAGCCGCGGCTTATTTTCGAATTCTTAGGGCACAAGTTCTCTACAAGTCTATGTAAATCTGTGTCTATTGTAATTCCTTCGATCCAATAATCAGACGAGCCAGTTAACAGATCTTTTGTGTCTGTCATGAAATAATAAATAAAGGCCGAAGGTTGAAACTGTAGGTAGAATGTGGTAAGTATGAATTATGGCTGTTCGAGTAGGTGGAACTTATGCCACCCTACACTATCAAACATGGTGAAAATTTGAAAGTACATACTGGTTAATTTTATATATTACCAAACAGAAGGCTAATTACCTCCTTCTATAGCTAATTATCGTTATCATTTGGTCAGTTATGTGTTAAACTTAGCCCTGTTTAATTGTTAAGCTTCAACTACAATAGATAATTTCCAGTGTCTAGCAGCCAGTCATATATCATGATATGGTGCACGTCTCTTGGGGAAAGTAAAGTTTAGACTGAAAGAAAAATCGCTCTGTTTCATAATATGAGACAAAGAGATGGCATTTTTAAAAAATAAAATAGAAAATATTCCTATACAAGGTCATCTGTCAGAGTCATGATAATACATATTCAACGCTTTTCCAGAAAGCACACACACACACACACACACACACACACACACACACACATATATATATATATATATATATATATATATATATATATATATATATATATATATATATATATATATATATATATATATATATATATATGCATGTGTGTGTGTGTGTGTATGAGTGAATATATAAAACTGTTAATATCACTTATAATATTAAACCGCATAGGCAATACAATTGATCAAATTAACTTTTGCAGATTTATCTTTGCGACTTTAGAACCATAATGTAGTGGCTTACCTGTATAGCCTTAGGTTTTCCTTTTAGCTCACAAAAGTTTCAGATGTCCCTTTTCACTGATACGTCTACAAATCGATAAAGGTAATTTAGCTGTGATTTGTAATTTAACCCCACTAACTTTACGTATTACATCTACCACTATTTAAAATATGTTTAATTGATCTCATTAAAATATTCTGATTACTTGCTGATGGCAACACCCCCATGATAGCGCTCGTCGACGACAGCCTTTGTTGAACGGACCCAAGCGGGAGACTTGTTGATTCAGACGGTTGCTAGATCTTCAGTGTAAACAAACCTGGAAATGAATCATGCCAAAAATTAAGTAACCCACAAGATTAAAACATATAAATACAGAGCAGACAAAGCATTTAAATAAAACTGGACCATCTAGATTATTCTTTTTAAATAATGAAATAAGAACGACGCAGATTCATAAATTAAAATCTAATGGAAAGCGGTAAGGAATATGAAATTGGAGAATAATTAACTGAATTTATTGCTCTTGAAATAGTTGTTGTAGTTTATTGTTTAATTGTATCAGTAATGCATATTTGTTTATATTCCAATATTTTTGTATCTCCATTTTTACACATTTCGTGTAAATTTATCTCTAAACACTTATGTTGGCATATGCAAAGTAAATACTGACATAAATTCTAAGGAAATGAATGTCCGAATTAACGTGGACATATCTCTATAGCATGATTGCATCATACTAGTTTTTTTTCCTTCTAATTTTAAGGCCTCGATCCAGATAAGGCAAGTCTTTCTTTAACTTTTTCATAAAATACAATAGTATGTTAAGTTACGCATACAATCCCATTCAGATAGTTGCGATAATAATATTTAATGTCTCGATATAATTGATAAGGTTGAAAAGAAATAGCGTTAATGATAATGTCGATTATTGCAGCTATTGGGACACTCCACGGACACTACTTAATTCTGACAGTTTATGTTGTTTGCCTTTGCAACATGCACAGTGGATAGCACGTTGGCATACCTCTATGCTGCTTGCACGTACTGTAGCTAAATGTTCTTTACATATTCTAGTTGCGGAAATCATGCACGATCTAAGCACACATCTGATGAAAACGCCCCCCCCCCCCCAAGTCCTCGAAAACTCTCCCTGAATTTAGTACACTGAATTTAGAAGGTATTAATGGAGGGAATTTTGTCAGAGTAGGAAATACCAGGTTCTGATAGTGGAATAAATTATATATTTACAAAATATATAACACGTTTTCTTATATAAAAAATTATAACCACTTCTTTACAATTTACCTTTGAATTAAATAAAGTGAAAATGGACAAGGGGAGGTAGCAATTCTTTGATAGATCCACATCTGAAGTAAAGCCAAGCCGTATACTCTATAACTCAAATCAACCATGCACCAAAACAATGGAATTGAAAAGTTCTTTAAAACAAAAACATTAGTAAATCAAGATCTTTTAAGCAGCCAGAATAAGCAGTGAGAAAACCTGGAAATTTTCTTTCTATTAAAATTAAACCCCATGCAAAGTACAATACAATAGAGCGAAAGCTATCGGGAAATTGTATAACTTGACATCACAAAATTGTGGCAATGAGTGACATGTACTGTGTTCTAGTCTTTACTGATAGTCGCATGGAAGACAGAGGTATCTGAGTAATGTCTCATAGAACCGTCGCCGTAATATATCTTTTTTTGTTACGGTAATTCTCGTACACAATGGTCAGTGGTGAGTGGAAGGTATTGCCCTTGTACAAGCTACAGCTGTGTCCAACCGGACAGACGGACTAATAGGATTTACATTATATGCTTTCTATATTATTAAGGCATAAACAGAATTCATATTATTAAGGTATAAAAAGAATTCATATTATTGAGTTATAAAAAGAATTCATATTATTGAGGCAAACAAAGAATTCATATTATTAAGGTATAAAAAGAATTCATATGAATGAGACATACAAATAATTATAGGTTACTGCATTTGTATGGGAAAATATGAACAACTCTTTTGGATGGAATACTTCACGACCTTGGGAGTACAGTATATCCTTCCGACAAAACAAGTTCATATTTTCCCATACAAATGCAGTAAGTTTTTTTTATAAGCTCATTTTTTATTCTACCGAATGCTTAATTATATAAACAAAATACACTGCAGGAAACAACGTAAATGAATGTATGCCGCATTCCAAGCTAAATACACAAGCGCATATTTATCATTACACAAATCATCATTATTACAGAGCACATAACTCCGTCTAGATAAATTTGAACTTAGTCGCGCGTTCGACATAACTTTCGAAAGAAAATGGCCTGTCTAGTTAAAATTGAAATTTGGAGTCATATTGTGAATGAATGTGCATTGCAACAACTTTTCCTTTTGATCTGGAATGAATAGATTTTGGTAATTTTTTTTAGATTCTACGAAATTTCGTGATTATGAACTGGATTTGTATGTGACAATTCCACATGAAATACATGGGATTAAAGAATATAGGGAGAAGAGTGTTGACATCTGCAAATGTGTTTTTGTTACTGTCATTGAATGTTTGAAATCATAATGTGGAAAAAATATGAAGTCTTTCAATTGCAATTATCCAAAAAACGCTATGGAATTTAATGCTTATTTCATTTTGAGTGCAGTAAGGAGGATGTAATTGCACTATCATAGAAATTACAGTACAATTTCGAAATGTGTAATCCAGATTGAGAACCTATGATATGGCTCATGTAATTCGGATTTGCAGAATTATAAAAATACATTTTGAGGAAATCCAGGATGTAAAACTGTAAGGACATTTTATTTTGCCATTCTTATCACCAGCTAAAGAAGAGAGTATATGACTTGTCACTTGTATGTTATTTGTAAGGACCTGTTCTTGCGTCTATTCTATACTGTAGCTAGCCTAAATCCGAAACATTGTATCAACGCGGAATGTGCCGAAGCAGCTGGTATGTGGCAGTCCACGAAACATCTGTTTCAGTTTATTCAGAAACAAATTTAAACAACCACAATGTAAAGAGTCTCTTACGCGAGTGTACATGATTTGCGTACAAAATCAAACGTGCTGGCGTCTGTTTTCATTGTTTGTTTACAATAGAAAGTAGTTTCTTTATGCACGTGAATGCTATATGTGTATTGTCGCGCGGGTTCAATATCGGATAATACTGCAAGATTCTGACAATGGAAGGTTAACGGGGAAAATGAGCATATAATAATTTATATTATTGAGGCAAACAAAGAATTCATATTCTTGAGGCATACAAAGAATTTTTATTATTTTGCAAGAGGATATACGAAAATGAAATAGAAGCACATCTGCTTGCTATGTAATTGCAAAACAGCGCATGTTCGTATTTGTGCGCTTTTCTCCAATATATGTCCAAATACTTGATACTTCTATGGTCGTACTGGCCGTATCGGTTACGAATGTCTTGAGTCTTTGGTCTTCTAAATAATTCTATCTGGTACAAAAAGTACAAACATTTTACAGCCACTGCTAAAAATGCAAAGTTATAAACTAGCTTTAATCTTTTTGGTAATTGACCGCACAAATATTAATGTTATGAACTCTGAAAGGATAAGAAACGATGATCATGCATACAATTTATATGGTAGTTACACTTAATTTAATGTAAATGACGTGACTTGGTCTGACATATTAGCTGTTCCTCATTTTGTCCATAAACTGAGGATACGGTATTTCTTTCGTAAACAGGTATTCCGTAACTTAATACCAGCATATTGTAGAGGATTTCATAATATTGGAATAAGTACAACACTATTATCGTGATTATCCATCTGATAAGGCAAACATCCTTTCAACACAGAAAAACAAGTTTTAACATTTCACTCTTTCAATGCAGTAAAACAGGTTTTATCATACCACTCTTGCAATACGGTAAAGCAGGTTTATTCATATCACTATTTCAATGCAGCAAAACAGGTTTATCATATCACTATGATCACAGAACTACGGACCATTAACTGCATGGAATCTGTTAGTCATATATTCATTTACGCAAAGTAAATATATTGATAAACTGTGGGGGAAAAAGACAACAATAACAAAAAGTAATTTAAAAAAAATAATAAAAAACAACCTCTGTTTATTTGCAAATCTGTTAATATCCGAATCCTTTGAAGAGCAAAAAAGTCAGATGTATTATGTAATTAGTTGTGATCACTGGTAAACTTCTAATTATGGTTGCGTCAACGTACAACAGTCATTATCGAGGAAAATAATAATTAAATAATTAAATATTTACTTGATAAGGTTCTTAGAAATCATGTTACATTTAATTAACGAGGCAAGTAAATTTAGTTCTGCATTTATTTGAAAGTCACGTACATAAAACTGAAGTCATATATACATTAAATTAGAATAATTAATAACCTGTATTTAAATATACAAAACAGCAAAGCAGACCCTTCCCCTACCACTCCATCTGTGGTATTTTGTTCAAGTTACAGACCGTACTAAATTGGGCAAGTGATCCATGTAATGGTGATGATCTATGGAAGATATATGGTACTTAGATTAAACTGAATTTTAAGATTTAAATTTTCATACATTATCATGCGTTTAATGTCTATTCAGTAAATTAAAGGTATCGTATTTCTTTGCTGAAGATAATTTGAAACGGGTGTTATGTGGCGTGTTTTATAGCATTATAAATAAATCAGAGACTAGTGTGTGGGGTGTGCCTTGCAATAAATCAAGATAGTTTTTATTGAACCACTCAGATGACATTAGTGTCAAAACCTTTTTTGATAAACTTCGATTTGCGAAATGGATGTGACCACACTTACAATGCCGTAAAGTAAATTATACTGAGTTTTGGTACTGAAACATTAGAAACTTCCTTTCAGGTGTAAAAATTGTATATAGAACTGGTACATGATCAAACAGCACACTGTTAAAAACACTTTCTTTTAATACTGACAATAAAAGCATAAGTGAATTAATAGCTAAATGATATGAAATTTGTCAACGGCACAAACAATTCACATATTCATCCAAGTGCACATTATACATACAGCGACAGTGATACATACATACATACATACATACATACATACATACATACATACATAAGGGGCCCCGAGTGGCCGAGTGGTCTAAAGCGCTCACCGTTACGGATCACTGCCATCTCACTTCTGTCTATGTGGGTTCGAGTCTAGGATTCGGCCAATGTGGGTATGTGAGAAAGCTTGCCAGTAGCTTCTCGTGGGTCGGTGGTTCTTCCCGGGGTTTTCCCGGGTTCTTCCTCCACCATTAATACTGGCCGCCATACATAGCCTATCGTGTGCTGAAAAATGGCGTTAAACCCAACAACAACAACAACTATATATATATATATATATATATATATATATATATATATATATATATATATATATATATATATATATACAGCAAGGGATCATGTCTGTCAGGGATTGATTAAGATAAATGCAACAAAGTATAAACTGTCCACACATTCAGTTTTATAACACTTATTGCAATTGCTCACAAACCCAACTGGATTTTCCAAACCAGGCAAGGAAAGGAATCTTACTGGATACGCCACCTAAGAACATTGAAACCAAGCGGTTTAAACCAAGAAGACTAGAAAAAGACAGCCATGCACAAATAAAATTGTCTCTACCGTGTTTATATTTTTTTACAATATAGTTTTTTTTCTCAGTCATTTGGTTAATGACATATTTGTTTAATTCTTTAATTGTGTATCTGGCCTGTTGTTATGTATATTTAATTTGTCTTATTTGTTCGCTTCGCATAATCATTGTATGTTAGGTATATCTATATTTTGTTCCTGACCTTGTCCCAACTCAAGTTCTTAGTGTGCTGACTAGTGACATTTATTTAGCAAACACCATAATACATAGCTAAACATTTCTCTGTGAATGTGGATGTAATATTCAGATCATTATTAATGTAAACGTGTTTACCTGAATTTGAGCTACATTATACAGTCTTTATTCTGACTTCAGAATCCTATGGGCTCGAAAATTACATTAAGTGAAAGAGTATTTTCTGTACTTCGATGATGCGGGTGCGTGTGAGTAAAAAGATAATTTGTGTTTTGTGTTTTTCTTTTTTCTTTTTTTGGCTACGGGCTTCAATCCCCGTGATTTCCATTAATTTAGCATAGTACCCACATGCTATGCATTATAAATCCACGAAAATGAAGTTGCCAAACAAGTGGCAAGAGTAATACATGATAGACGCAATGATTCAGATCAATAACCGACAGAACCGATTATGACACAGCTATGGGAGACGTTTTACTCGACCTTGAGTGTCTGTAAATCTGCAAATGGTTAATTAACTTGCTTGGAGTTGTTGGTGAATTTTCATTTCCGCAAACACAATCTCTAACTCGGCTATATTTTATCCTCGATAGCCACCGAATACAGTTTACTAATAGATCTGCCTCTGCACGTAGTTCTGAATAGACTCGGACTCGTGAATGCAAACCGTATCGAAATCATTTTACCGGTACCGCGGGTAATTTGCAAGTAGAAAGGTCCCTTTTGGTGACTGCATTTTGCAGGCGCAGTTCCGTTTCGATTAATTTTTGCACGTCCGTAATATTGAGAGTCCACCATAGTTGTTCTATTAGCATAATTTCTTTGTACAATTACTCGACAGGCCGACCTTTATCAGGTGCAACACGTACACGCACTTCAATAGTAAAAATCACATGGGTTATGTATTGCGTATTTACTCATTTTAAAATAAATATAAACTTTTATTTTAAAACTTAACACTAGCTTTCTTTAACCAAAGTTTATTCAATCCTGATTCTCTATCCCTATGGACTTTCACAACGGTGGCCATGTACTAAACTTTGGTCACAATAAGAGCGCGTCGAGTGGAATCGTCACGATCGACGATAGTACGAATTTATTTATCAATATGCGTAGCTTTCATTGTGACATCATAGCGCGCGACATTCAATCCGGATTGTACAGGATCACACATTTAGGTTCATTTCGTCTAAAAATGTCTACATACTTTAACATTGATTTTGCCGTTTGCACCTCTCCGGGCATCTAAATGATGACCTTCCAAATGAATATGTATGAATACTTGCGACTTAAAGGTATGCAGAGTCAAATTCTAAAAACTGACTCCAATTGCTAAAATTGTCGGTGATAATGCCTTCATGCCCCGTGTGACTTATTCTATAACCAATTACCCGTTTCTCTTGCCCAGTTGTCATACAATGACAGAAAATATCTGCTTGGAAAATGCTTAAATTTCCGGCGATTGTGCATTCTTGTGGTCTAGCACTCATTTTATTTAAAAACATAGCCATTACCTCCATAAATGAAACGATCGTCTCATCGTCGTCTAAACACTGTTGCAGGAATAAATGCGTCCTTGCTAAATAACAGTCGATATCTTTATTTGTCTCAACTGAGTTAATGTTGGCGTAGCATGTACTTTGGCGAATGAAACCTCGTGAAAATATTCTTTCGGGATTGATTTGATTTTCAAGCATCACACTGTGGTACACAACATGATTATTTTCACTTGCATCCAGTTGTCAATGATAGGTGCTTTATGGATTGGGCAAAGAAAAGATGGTGAACGATGGTGCTTTGTCACTTAATGCTTATTTAAAATCCTTGAGAACATCATAACATGGCAGGTCATCAGCAAACGGCGCAATCACGTACAACCTATCCATTGTCAGCCATCGTAAAATCATATTTAACAACAGATTAATTTCTCCTGATCCAGCAGTGCCAATGATTAGCGAGGGCAATGAATTTTGAAAAATGGAATTGGTTCCATCACAAATATGCTCGAGTGGTTTAGGCGCTGCTTGTGCAAGAAACATCATTGACGGAAACAATGTGAAATTTCATTTTCGTGAGGCTATTGAATAGTACAATGGTTTTATAACACAATCATGGTATCATATTGTCTGCGATGTATCACGAAAACTCGCAGTGCAAATCCAACTCGAGTTCGGATCCGTAATGGGGGATCCACAGTCAAGGGAACACGTGTTCCATGTAGAGAAAACAAGTTCACAATCATATGAATTTCCAGTTCCATTGGCCGTAAACGCGCATGATTACAAGTCATCGGCGGAGATGTCGCTGTTTATTCATAAAATTAACAGGAACATCATGGAGTGAATATCCCGTGAAAAACAATTACAATTTCCTACATATAATCTGTCATATTAACGGAAAATCTTTTTCTGGAACTTTCCAAGGTAAGATTCAAGATTGTATCTATATTCACAAACCAAAACAAAATAAACACACAATACAAATTAAATATTCATAACACCCGTTTCAGTCTGTCGATGTATTTGTTAGCTCGGAACTGATTCATACTCCAAGACAGCCTGCACTTTACTGTTTGGCACCGTCACCGGGAGAACCAAAGCCTTCAAGCTTAACATTTGTGCTGAACGTTTGTAGTCACCCCAGAGAATACTGAACGTCCACCAACAGTTGTTAATAAGATACTTTGCGAATTATAATGTGTATGAATCGTAAGTCGATCCACACAATCATGATACACACTTGCGTAAATGGTAATTCGGATATTTTCAATCGCTTGTTACCAAGCAGTGACAAACATTTTTTCAGGTATAGGTATACACTCATTCGATGTTTCTTTGGCCGTATTAAATTTGGCGTGTATGAGAATTCACATCGCTCTCAAAAACATTCCACCTACATATCATTGGTATGTATATGTAATTTAAGTTAATTGTATATGTATATGTAATTTAAGTTAATTGTTTGTCTTTTAGTTTTATTTTTTATTTCATTACATGCTATTGTAATGTAGTATTGTTTACTGGACTTTTTTGTCTTCAGAATTAAGTTCAGTCCTGTTTTACCTGACTTTTTTATTTCATTGATAAAAATCTAATAATTGAAACACTGTATCTAGTTTCTGACCTTGATTCAGAACCAGTGCCATTTTTGTTCAACAACTTTTCTTTAAAAAAAAAATCTTTTTCAGAGTAACAATCATTAAGTTAAGTCAAGGCCATATTGGACGACGTGATACTTATCATGTATCAAACTTCCATTCTTTCTGGAAAGGTGCACTCTTGACCCCCATCCAGGCATCTGTTTTGCGTTTTAGTTAGTCTTATAAATCATGTTATAATAAGAATTTATTCAGTCTGCCTTAACACTTGAAAATTGAAGTTGTTCTATATTGTGTCCAGTTTGGGCTCATTTATTTTATTTTCTTCAAATTATATGAATTTCAAGTGATTCTTTTCCCTAGAAATAGATAAGTGCTCCTACAAAATTCTTGACAGAAACATTTTATGAAAGTTAAACTGAATTCAAAACTTGAATATTTTTTTCTGTTATTCAACAAGAAACTGTTAACTTAACAGCATTTCGCAGGTTACAACAGACGTCATTGTCTTCCATTTTGGATTTCATCAGGATTTGAACTGGAATTTTTATTATTTGGACCTTTTTGTTTTAATTCTTTAATTATTTTTGCATTTGATTCGTAAAACTGTAAGTTCTTTTTTCTCATTTGTTTCACTTGACATTCTAGGGAAATAAATTATTTAATAAATTTTACAAAGCTTGTTGTCTTTACATTTTTTCTGTTACTTTTTGTAAGAGCCTAGTCTCATAAAAGAAAATTGAGTGCTCGTCCTTGGGATATATGATTTTTGGCCAAAAAATTTCAGAAAATTTTTGAAATTTAAATTCCCCTAGTTTTTATATTTTTTAAATCCCAAGTATTAATTCACATGTTAGAAATCTTTCGTGAAATCAACATGCTTTTTTACACTGTCATCACAAGTAGAGATCTTTATTTCAAATCCTACCCAGGATCAGTTAGGCTGTTTGAAAAAAGATCAAGTGATTCAACTTGCCAGAAAATAGGATCTTTCTGGGAAAAATATTTTTTAACGAAGCAGGAAATAAGAAATATTTCGGTCCAGTATTTGGTGTAAAAGAAAGTTTTGGATAAAAGTGATTTGGTTTCGATCAGTAAATCTCTATCAGACTCTAACATAAAAGTAAAGGAATTTAAATTAAAAAACTAGATGGAATTAGAGTTAAGAAAGCTGGAATTTCAGAAAGAGAAAGTAAAAATGTTATTGGAGGAAGAGGAACAACATATACGAATACAGTTACAGAAAGAACCAAAGAGAAAGAAGGACAAATGAAGCTGCGGTTGGAGCAAGAGGAGAAACAAATGGAGTTACCGAAAGAACAAATGCAGTTACAGAAAGAATAAAAGCAAATGTTAATTTTTTTTTAAAAAAAAGGAACAAGGGAATATCATTTTAGAATAAGAGAATTAGAGCTGGCACGAGAAAAGCACATTCCCACTTTACACATAAATTCAAGTTTTTATGTTGCTAAGAATATTAGGTTAGTGCCCCTTTCAGAGACAAAGGAGTAGACAAATATTTTCCTTAATTTGAAATAAACTGCTGAAAATCTGAAATAGTGAAGCGAGCATTGGACTCTGTTATTACAATGTGTTTTTACTGGTAAAGCTATTGATATTTGAATATCACTGTCGATACAGCAAAATGCTGACTATGACCTGCTTCAGGAAAGCGTCTTAAATGGTTTTGTGTTTGTCACTGAGACTTATCGGCATAAAATTCAGGAACTATAAAATGAAAGCTGGACAGTCCTATGTCGAACTTTGCATGGGAAAAGCACAAAAATTTGATAGGCGATGCTCTTCTAAAAATGTTAATAAAGATTACGAAAATCTCAGACAACTCGTATTATTTGCAGAATTGAAGAACTGTGTCCATAGTGACATTAAGACTTATCTTGATGAGCATAAGGTCGAAATCTTGGAAAATGCTTTTCGTCTTGCTGACGAGTATTTCTTAGGTCATAAATGTTTTTTGTAGGAAAGCCTTCGACTCGTCAGTTTTCAGATATAAAAGTATTTCAGCCTAATACAAGTCCTCCTAAATTTCAATCTGGCACAACTTTTAGAAATCAAGTTGCTTATAAAGCTTGATCAAAAATCCTTATCTCTTCTCACGTGTACCTATTGTAAGAAGAAAGGACGCGTTATTTCTTATTGCTACAAATTGAAAAATAGGCATCAGAATCATGACAGATCTATTCAGAAAGCTTTTATTTTGTAAGAGGTCAAAGTAACGGTTATGTATTGAAAACAATACATTAGTTGGATCGAATAAACCTGTCTGATTTTATTATGGAGAATTATGAACCATTTATGTCGAAGGGTTCTATATCACTCTTGTGCGATTCAGCCATTCCCATCCCTATTAAAATTTGAAGGAACGTACGAGCTTCTCAGAGTCTTTATTATCAAGTAATTTGCCTATTTCTGAGAATTCTTCTTTTAATGAGAGTGTTCTTATTGAGGGAGTAGATTGCGGCTTTGTTGATGTTCCTCTACATTGTCTAAATTTGTCATCAGATTTAGTCTCAGGACCTGTGAGAGTAGTTTTCTTTACTCGTTGAGAGCAATCATTTATTACAGAGGCAACGACCTAGCTGGAGATAAGGTTGTGGTTAATCCACTTGTAACTGACAAGCCTTGTTTGCATCTGAAAGTTGATCCCATTGAAAAAGAATTCCCTGACTTATACTCAGCTTGTTCAGTTACTGGAGCTATGGCAAAGAGAGCTCTTGAGAATGATGTTAATCAGGAACGTATTTCTTTAGCTAACACATGTATTGGTCAGGCTTTTGATGAGGTCGCTTTCATTCCTTATGTGGATTAACCAAAAGTTATTGATCCAAGTGATCCTCTTTTAACTGCTGATTCATTTTATTTTATTTTATTTCATATTAGAAAATGGACACCTCCAGAGATCTCCTCTTTATTTCAAAGAGCCATTAGTGAAGCTGAAGCAACATAAGTAGCTGTCTGTTATTTCATTAAAAGTAGGATTCTTATGAGATGATGGAGACCTCGAGGTACCTGCTGGTGACGAGTGGTCAGTGAACTATCAAATTGAAGTTCCAAATTCATACAGACAGGACATACTTAGTCTGGCCCATGAAACTGTTTTGGCTGGTCATTTAGGGGTTAATAAGACTTATCACAAGATTTTGAATCACTTCTATTGGCCAAAATTAAAAAATGATGTTTGTTAATACTGCAGATCTTGTCATACTTGTCAAACGGAAGGAAAACCCAATCAGGTGATACATAAGGCTCATCCGCAATCAATTCCTGCATTTGACGAGCCATTTAGCAGAACAGTGGTAGACTGTATTGGTCGCTTACCTAAAACCAAATTAGGTAACCAATGCTTGTTGAACATTATGTTTGCGTCAACCAGATTCCCAGAGGCAATTTCTTTGAGGAATATTCAAACTAACACCATAGTAAAGGGTTTGATAAAAAAATTAATACTCAATTAGGCCTTTCCAAACCTGTCCAATCTGATCAGACGTCGAATTGTAGGTCTGGAATTTTCCAGCCAGTTATGCTTGAATTTAACATTCAGCAGTTCAAGTCAAAAGAGAACTTATGGCTTGACAGAACTACAATGGAAAGAACTTTTGAGTCTGGTAATATAGTTCTGTCTCTCTTTTGTTCATTCTTCAAATATTTCTTCAGATTAGGTATCACGACCCTTACACAGTTAAGAATAAAATCAATGAGTTAAATTATAATAATAGTACTCATATGATATAAATAAATTAAAGAAATACTAGCATGTTGAGAGAGATAGGCAGGTTAATCATGCAATTAATTTAGTTGCACCTGTTCCATTCAGTGAGGATTTAAGAGAATGGATGTTATCTGAAAATAAATAGTGGTTACCACCTCTGCCAAATCTTTTAAAACTTCATAACACAGTTGATCATCAGCCGACGGCTCAAGCACGTACCATTAACCCCACTTGAGCGATCGTAAAATCATATTCAACCACAGCTGAGTTTTTCCTGATCCATCCGGGCTAATGATCAGTGCACGGAATGAGTTTGGAAATAAGAAACTTCTAGTTTCTTCACTATGCTAGGATGGTTTATGTCTTCCTTGTGCAATGTAGTTAATGACCAGAAAATTCTAGAATTTTTTCGAAACCATTTGTGTATTTGTTTATCGCCTTGCCATTAAATGAATACTGAATACAATGCAAACATGTATGCTTATTGTGTAAGATATTGGACAAAACGTACTGCAAATCCACCTCGAGTTCAAACACGTAATGGACTAGCAGCGATTACTGGAATTTGTGCTCGATCTGGAATAAAGAAGATCACGGCCGTGTGAAATTTCAGTCCCATCACACACGCATTGTCCAGTTTAAGAAAGAGTAGGTGGTGATATCGCTGCTGCATTAACAGAGTAACCAGAAACTTCATTGAGTAAATATCGCGGTGAAACACACATTCCTGAATACAACTACTGTGGGCCTGGTACGTGGCTGGATATACGACTTGATTCTTACAACCAACCAATGTATTGTGAGGCACCCGTGAAGACCTTGCGTATAAAGCATCAAACAACATCGGTAGCGGTCAATGTATCTTACCCATGACTTGAATGGGATTGCGCGACCGGTTGCTGGAGAACGAATAGGAAGTCGGGGTGTCACAGGAGGTATGGAAGCTAAGATTGCACTTGGAGACAAATATTAATAATAATAATATTAATACAAACAATGGATACAGAAGACGAACTATACCAAAAGTATTGTACAGTCCCAGTGGATATTACAGAGGAGAAGCCGCCTTGGAAGAGTTAGGTAGTGCGGAAAAGTTCACTTGTACGCTAGCTCGAACGTGGTTAGCAAACAACAGCTGTGGCAAATCTGTCTAACATTGCCAAGAAAACGTTCACTTTGTTGGCTTGACGGGCAAATACCAATTGAGTTTCATCACATTGATTTTTACTTCTTCCACAAAATCGTCCCAGTAATCAACAAGGCAGATTGCGCACATACACATATGCGATAACCATTGTCGATGTTGCTAGCAGATACAAAGAATCATATCTGTTGACGTCTTAGATGAAGTCGAAAGCATTTATGCACGCAGACCACTCACATGGCCACGTCTGTAACAAGTGGATCCTGGTAGAACAGTTCTTGCATCTGCTGCTACGTTGCTTACCAAACAATGTGTGCGAGTCCGAGTTGGACATGTCAACAGTCATCGTGATCACTCTATTGTGGAACGATTTGATCGTACTCTTTCAGAATGGTTTTTTTAGTAATCATACTCGCCATTATTGTTGATGAAACAGAGCGGTCTCAGGAATGAGTAACACGACCTCCTTTAGGTAAAGCCATACCAAAAATGAAGTCAAACGCATGATGATTTGATGATTTGATTACTCAGAAAATTATTTCACCGCTGGCACCGTTACAACCAGTCATAGACAAGTTTGTGCGGTACTTGTCTGCATCTGGAGCGTTAGAAGGTGGTCAACGTCGTGACACTGACACATCAGGGTTCGTCGATGTGTTTCCAGCATGGAAACGGATTGATACTCCAAGACAACCAACACGTTATCATTAGGTTTCATCCCATGGTGGACCAAAGCCTCCCAGCCTGGAAATTCTATATTACCAAAGATGAGTTCACCCAGGTGCTGTTGTTATTTTCGAGGCTTCTCTTGGTTATCACTAGCCGGATATAACGCTGATAACATTTCCAATTCAAAGCATTTGTTATCAGATTCATTACTTTTATCACTGACCTTGGCAGTACCCACTTTGGCGTTAGTATGTAACTGGATCTACGAAACAGTTGATGTGATGAGATACGTACTTAGACATGAGCACAAATTTCGATAGTCCATTCCGATCCTGCATTGGTGTATTTCTCCAGCGTCTCTAAATAGTTTCAATAGTTTTAACAATTTCATCATTGATGTTGCAGGATTCGTTACTGTTCAGGATTCTACTGGCACTGCTATAAATCCACGGTATTGTCATTTTAAATCCATCCTTGTCACGACTTAGCAGCATAATCATGTGCGTGTTAAGGACAATATCTGCTTTAACTCCCGAGTGACTAAATTGCTGTAACACCGATGTGATTCCAGGGATTATATTTGTAAATAGCTGTCGAGCTTCTTTACCTGGGTTGTAGGTTGATTGCATAATTGCCACGTCATTTTCTAACTCACCACATCGCTTGTGAAAATTGAATTCAGGTAATTGTGATTGATGTGCGCTTTCACTAACAATATAATCAGCGTATTCATTATCAATACCAGATGAAAAAAGACGTTTTTGTTTATCCATATGAGGGTGGTTTTCATTTTCATTCACATGTGTTTGTATTTTACGCGCCTTGTAATACGAAGATATCCGCATGTCCGGCAGAGTTGATTATATAAATATGCTAGCTAAAGTCATGGGTAATAGAGGCTGTGAAGTGAATCGGGGACTAATAGGTACTAAAAGAATAATGACAGTACTCGTTGTCTCGTAAAATCCGAAGAAAGTCTTCCAACATTCTAGAAATGTACTAAGTCATGTTGAACAATTCAATATTTCTGATACTTTATCTGATTTTGAATGCGTAATAAACGATTTACTTTCTTAAAAATGCTTTTATTACAAATAACAACGATGTCATATTGCGTCTTTTAAGATCAAGATCGACAGGAAAAGCAACTAATTGCATATATAGGCAATTTGAAAGATAGAAACTGTGTCGGTGAAGTACAAAACCGAAGGAAAAAAGAAAGAGTTAGAATCTGTTAGGAAAATGCGATGCATGCAGTGGGCATTATATATAGATAGGGCTTAATGGGTGGAGAAGCAAAGAAGTGACCAAATAATTGTATAATTTATAAGTTCCCTGATTCCTCCTCTTTTTATAAGCAATAATTCGTTAACAGCCAAAACTGTTTGATATCAATTCAAATAAAAGTCGTGAAGTTGATACGGTCGCTCCCATTATACTAGATAATTACCCCGACATCATGAGACTGCATGATGTATATAAACATATTTTAAATGGTTCCATATCAGAAGCTACAAATGTTCTAGAAAACCGCATAATGAAAAAATGTCCAGGATTTGATGGATGCACGGTAAAGTTAATATTTTTTGGGGAAAGATATTTTAAAGTTTCTAGTGAAAGCCATGAACTTAGGATATGAACTTGCTTAATTATTCACCACGTAGAAAGGAGTTATTACATGTGATCCAAACGATCATAAGCCTAATCACTATACGTCAAATTAGAGACCCTTTTCACTTATAAATGTATCACATTATGACTGACGTATACGTTGCTTAGAAGATTATTGTCTGTTGAATCTAAATGGAATAGTTGATTACAGTTATCAGTATAAATTGAACTAGTTGGTTACAGTTCTCAGTGTACAGTGGGATAGTTGGTTACAGTTTTCAGTATAAATTGAACTAGTTGGTTACAGTTCTCAGTGTACAGTGGGATAGTTGGTTACAGTTTTCAGGATAAAATGGAATAGTTGGTTGCAGTTTTCAGTGTACAGTGGAATAGTTGGTTACATTTTTCATTATAAAATGAAATAGTTGGTTGCACATTTCAGTGTACAATAGAATAGTTGGTTACAGTTTTCAGTATAAAAAGAAACACAATATCTTTAATCCTTGTATTACAAAAGATGTAAAAAGTGTACATTATGTTTTCAGAAAAGCAATGGATGTGTTTATGTTTTATTGATAAAGACTACTCCAGGATAAGTTTTGAAAACATATTATCGAACAGCATTAATTTCATAGATTTTCAAGGCGAACCTGCAGCTATAACTTCATATAAAAATATACCTATACGATTTTAAAAGGATGTGAAGGTATATACGAAAAACTAACTGGAAACAGTGAGGTATCAACTTTTAGAAGAAAAAAAAATTTTAAATTTGGCAATCTAGAATTTCATGTATTTAACTTCAAAATGTTAAAATCTTAGATGGCATCAGCTGCAAATATTTCATAGAATTTTACCAAGGAATGCATTTCCCAAAAGAATTAGAATTACCTCTTATGTAAATGTTGCCATACAATAATTTAGAATTCACAAACATAAATAGTATCGTTGGAATTAGAGACAACTCATTTTGATGATATAATTAACAAAAAATGTAATATACCATAAATGCACACTTGATAATGATAGACCAAGATTATCTCAGTTGAAAATGAGTGTTGCTTTTTAATTTAATGTAGAAAAATAAAGCGCAGACATTACTGTAAATGAAAAAAGTTTCAAAATATATGGTTATTGTACAGAGTGGTAATGGTTATAACATATGTTAGTTGGAAACGTATATATATATATATATATATATATATATATATATATATATATATATATATATATATATATATATATATATATATATGCTATTTTCAAGATTGACTGAATCTTGAAAATAGCATGTCACTTCCACGTAATCATGTCGTACGAGAATAAATTAGACATCATTTTTGTCCAGCGTTTCCTGTTCAGTTGTCACAAGGCCAGTTTTCGCACTCATAACCCAATATGCACACACATATATGCTTATATATATATATATATATATATATATATATATATATATATATATATATATATATATATATATATATATATATATATGTATGTTTCCAATTTTTCGATACTGAAAATATACTTCAAAACACGTGTGCCTAAAAATAGTATCGTCTATTAGGAACTTCTTTGTAAAGAAACCATGGTTACTCATTGTAGTAGACGTGTTTGGCTTGGTTGATTAGATTTGTTTTGTGAATGAACTAAACAAGCTGTTTCGTCCATTTGAAAGCAGAGATTACAGAAGTTAACGATATGGACGATTTCACTGAGTCACTAACGAAATTTTGCCACAAGCATTTGTATGAACGTGATGTTCTCAATATCCACAACAAACTTGAAAGACGCAGTATTTGAAAATACAATGCTGGTAATTTAAACAGTTATTTAATAGAAATATTCGTAACCTTTCACAAAGAGAATGGTTCAGATTATGAGCAGTGCTTTCTAGAGTCTATTAAAATAACACGTACAAGCATATTGAGGTTTGGCTATCGCATATATCTATCAGATAGTTACCATTTTACAAGTCAGTCAAAACACTAAATTCGAGGGCAAAATGCAACTATAGGGTTTGGTAGGAAACTAAGAGCACCGGAACCAAAAGGCAGAGACGGCGAAAAGGTATTATTTCCGCTTGTTAACCGGACTGTCACACAAAATCTGCTTTGCAATTTTACCGTTTAACCATACTGACACTATCATAGGCTAGTGATAGAAGAAAGATTGTATAATACAGGTCATAGCTGGGGCACCTCCAACAGCGAGCTTGCAAGTGACAGAGCATAAACATGTCTTCATTACTCAGTAATAAAACTGGTAATACATATGCTTACATTTATGCATCTTGAATTTCCTCAAAATGTAGGTTTTTTTTTAGTTCGATAAATCTCTTTGACATGACCCTTGTCATGGAAAACCTGATACATGCCAACATTGTACTGTAATTTTGACTACGTTTCCAAATGAGATCACATCCTCCTTACTGTACGGAATTGACCTAATATATTCAGTCCAGAAAACAGGAATTTACAAGTTTTCATTTTATATGGGAGATAAAACTGACGGCCATAAACAGCGCACTTAGGGGAGTGAACTCTTCACAACCCATCGCAGATATGTACACTCGTACAAGAAGTTCTGTAGTGATTCGTAATTTCTTGTACACTTCATTTAGATTAGTTGCTATTTGTTTCCTTTAAATGAAATGAAAACACAAGGCTGATAGTTTGGATTCATTTTTTTTTTAAGTTTTTGGAGTACGTCTGTTGTTGTTTGTCACTACTGTTTGAGTAGCTGTTTATAGACTGTACATTTCTGTGTCCTGAAATTTGCATGATATCAGTTGTTGGAATGTGTTTGTCTCTTAACTTCTGAATTAGACACTTTCGGCTACTAGTGTTTGTTAATTTCCTTTCTTACTGTATCATTTAATTTTTGTTTAATTTGTTCATGATGCATCCAAGTTTGGTAATTCCAATGACTTGTTTCCTAAACCATTCTTGGTTTGTCGCTGAGATTGACATAGTGTTGGGCACAATATAGAAAGGATCTTCACGTCGACAAAAGTCTGCTGGTCTTATCTCAGCATACCGTTTGTAGATAGCAAGTGGATCTCTCTCTTTGTTGTTTTTGTTTTCATACATCTTAGGATTAATATCCCTGATGTCCTTGACATTGTCTCCTGTTCTTGTTTTAGTCTGCCTTTCATTGAGTATAAGATACTCGAGGCCATTCACATATTTCCTTAATATAACATCCCCCATTTCCTCAAACCAAAATGCACAGAGTTGTAAAACTACAATGTGTTAACAATGGCTTAAGGTGTTTCCATCCCCATTAGTTTTTTGGCTACACATGTCATTTATGTTTTCGTCTGTGACTCCAATTGGTTTATTTCCTTTTCCTTTAGATTTTAAATCATTTTGCTTAGCCCGAAGAGCTTCCCTTGTTAATACATAATTTGTGTCTGTTCCTCTCATGATTGTCCTTGCATATTTCTTGATTTCAAGGTGGCGATCAATGGAGCTGATGATGCTTCTTAAGCTGTTCAGTTTATATTCAGATCCATCTTTTACGTATATCTCATTTAACTCATATTTATTTTAATTTAATTGTTTGTCAATTTTAAATTTTTTATTCTGTTATAATGTAAATTTATTCACTGGAGATGATATTTTTCCAGAAAATCAGTTGACCCGAATCATTCTTTCGTAAACACCAGGTGTTGACCTAGATCCTGACCTTGATTCAAAATTAGTAGCAACCACGTAAATAAGTTCTATTTTTATTTTAAAATGATTGATTGTTGTCGAGGTCATGATTTAAAATGTAAACAATTTTTTTTATTCTCTCAGCTAAATCATTGGTCTAATCAAGGCCATATTTTGTGTACGTGATTTTTTTTGTATATGTAAACACGGTCACGTGGCCCTATGTTTCGCAATTCCGGTTTTTAATAGAGATGTATAGACAGAGATCTTTTTCAGTTTTGGGCTTTTTACACTGATGTTAACTTATTTTGTTGTAGTCAGATTTTGAGTATTCGAACGTGAAATCAGTAGAACATTTTGTTAATAGGTCTACTAAAATTTTATTCTCGGAATATTTTTGTATCCTTTTTGGATTTTATTTTATAAAACCGTAAGTTCATATTTTTATTTTCTTTTTACAGAATTTTCCATGGAAATAAATTATTTGTTAAATTTGAAAAAGCTTGTTGTTTTCACTCTTTATGTGTTACTGTTTATTAGAGCCTAAACAAGTGACATAAGACTCCTAACACCGAATATAAAACCAGCCAGGTGCTGATCCAATTCAGATGGGTGTATCTCCTGTAAAGTTCTGAATTCATTTTTTGACTGCAAGAATTCTATCACTAGTCTTAGATTATAAAGTATCTTTTTTTTAAAGTGTTTACATTCTGCTTACGTTCTATAATTTCAGTATATAATCAGGCTCATGGTGTACAAAATCTGTCTTCCCTAACACAATGATCATTTTCATTTACAAATGTCTCAGCCATGTCTCTATCAAACTTTCCAATTAACTTACAGTTTAGTACATTAAATGTTGCTTCATCATCGTGCTCCTTATTTGATGTAATTGTTTTCTTTTTTTCCACAGAGTTGTAGTGTTTGATTTTCGCCGGAGGGAGAGACTGTAAATACCAGTATTGACATAGATGACAACAGACGAAACAAGGTGGAGTTCAATCATATTTTTTCCTGGATTGAGTACGGTTGTTTTTTTTTTGGAATACAAATGTTAGTTTCAATAAAACAAATTACATTAAAATCATTTTCTTGTTATTTTCTTCTTTTTAAATGTAATATTAAAAACAAAATCATATCCATTTTTAGAGAGTATAATAGCTATAAAAAGATGATCATTATGCGTATTCATATGCCATGGGCAAATCACAATTTGATACACCAATACTATTGGTATATCAAGTTGCTTTATACCAACACTTCAAAGGCCATGCTATTTGTAATATATGTGGTATAAATGTATATATCATACAATTATTATCAATTAATACTCTCAACGACCTTTGCAAAAGCAACTAGACAATGTGTTTAGTTTCACGAAATAGTGTAAAGTGGGTAAAAGAGTTACGAAGATCAAATTATGATCAAAATATGATATTTAGCCCAAAAGGTTGAGTTGTTGATACATTGTTAATAATTTTAAATGGATATCCAACAAACGCGGTTCAGTTCTCGTTATCGACTTTTCCCCTAACCGTTTCTCATTTTTCTCCTTATACTACATTTTGTGTTTGAAATATTTTATTTTTTAATTTGTTGCAAGATGATAAAATAAATATGTTTAACTTACATTTTGTGTCATGCTTTTTATGCAATAAACGTTGTAACACCCAATCGTATCATTAAAAATGATTTAATTAGGAAAATAGAAGAAGAAATGAAAGACGAAAAAATCGAAATATAATTATACGTTACTGCATTTGTATGGGAAAATAGGAACGATGTTTTTGGCTGGAATACTGCACGACCATGGGAGTGCAGTATGTTCATCCGACAAAAGTGGTTCATATTTTCCTATACAAATGCAGTAACTTTTTAATTATATGCTCATTTTTTATTCTACCGAATGCTTAATTATATAAACAAAATACACTACAAGAAACAAAGTAAATGAATGTATTCCGTATTCCAAACTAAATACACAAGCGCATATTCATCATTACACATCAACAACATTATTACATAACTCCGCCCAGATAAATTTGAACTTAGTCGCGCACTCGACATAACTTTCAAAAGAAAATGACGTGTTTAGTTAAAATTGAAATTTGGAGTCATATTGTGAATGAATGTCCATTGCAACAACTTTTCCATTTGATCTGGAATGAATAGATTTTGGTATTTCTTTCGATTCTACCAAAGTTCGTGATTATGGACTGGATTTGTATGTAACAATTCCACATGAAATACATGAGATTGAAGAATATAGGGAGAAGCGTGTTGATATCTGAAAATGTGTTTCTGTTTCTGTCGTTGAATGTTTGAAATCACAATGTGGAAAAAATATGAAGTCTTTCAATTGCAATTATCCAAAAAACGCTATGGAATTTAATGCTTATTTCATTTTGAGTGCAGTAAGGAGGCTGTAATTGCACTTATCATCAAAATTACAGTACAATGTCGAAATGTTTAATCAAGATTGAGAACCTATGACATGGCTCATGTAATTCAGATTTGCAGAAAGTACATTTTGAGGAAATTCAGGATGTAAAACTGTAAGTATATTTATTTGCCATTCTTATCACTAGCTGAAGAAGACAGTATATGACTTGTCACTTGTATGTTATTTGTAAGGACCTGTTCTTGCATCTGTTCTATACTGTAGCTAGCCTAAATCAGAGACATTGTATCAGCGTGGAATGTGCCAAAGAAGCTGGTATGTGGCAGTCCACGAAACACATGCTTTAGTTCATTCAGAAACACATTTAAACAACCACAACGTAAAGCGCTTCTAACGCGAGTGTACATGATTTGTTTACAAATCAAAAGTGCTGACGTCTGCGTCCGTTGTTTGTTTACAATAGAAAGTAGTTACTTTATGCACGTGAATGCTATTTGTGTATTGGCGCGCGGGTTCAATATCGGGTAATACTGCACGATTCTGACAATGTAAAGTTAACTGGAAAAAATGAGCATATAATAATTTACTAAACGTAAGCAACTGTGTAGTGTAGTGCAATATATTCCGAAGTATTGATTATAAACATTTGCGAGTTATAGTATGTCAGTCGATGTTATCCTGTTTAGTTATTAGCGATACTATCTGACAGTGAAGAAACTGGAAACAATACAGCGCTCAGTCCTTGGTTCCCATGTTTGGCACACATCACTCGGTTTATCAAATTTTAGGTAATCTTTTTTAATCAATCCAATGTGTCATAATGTCTTGCATCCAGTATAAAGATGTTGATATTATTTCCAATGAAGAATGATAGAAACTACTTAATTATTCTCACGCGAAAGCTTTTGGATGCAATAATGCGTTTGCAATATTTCACCCACGCTTTCATGCCAACGTTTGTAAAGTGTATTACTTTCGATTTTCTCAACGATTGATGAAAGTTACTCATGAAATGTGACATTAGTACCTAGTCATGAATTCTCTTTATGTGTGTGTGTGTGTGAGTGTGTGTGTGTGCAGGCGAAACCAGTGTTTCCGAGTAACTTCTGACGCACCGGATGTATTGTTTGGGAAGAAAGTTTCTGATCAAAAAGATATGCCACTTAATGAGTGGATCGTCAAAAGTATTTGTTTAAGAATGTGTCAGAATTTGTCATACTATGCTATCTGGCCATGATATGCCCAAGACCGCGTAATGATTGGGGAGCATTCGGTTTGTCTGTCACATAGTCTTAGTGAGACTGTTGTCATAATAAATTATAATCTATACATCATTGCATGTGCATTGCCATAACTTAGTTACTTTAATTCTTTATTTGTTCGATTTTGAACTTGTAAATATTTCCCCATTTTCGATATTTCTAACTTAATGTAACTTGTGAAGTTGAACTTTGTTTATTTCATTATGTATTATACGTTTTCACGATCATGAGTTTGTCTTTAATGTTTTAGTTCTTTATTATTATTTGTCATGATGTAAGATTTCTTCATATCAAGCTTCTGTTTTTACTGTCACGACTTCAACAGCTTATTTATATCTTCTCAACTCATCTACTTTCGTTTTAGTTTTATCACTTGTAGAGGCCATTCTAAAAGCTTCGTCAAATTTTATCAAAAACATGTACCATGAATAATAATAATAATAATGAGGACTTTGTATAGCGATTAATCTTTAGAAGCCCTAAGTGCTGTATAACATTAGACAACACCTATAACATAAAAAAATATAATAATATGATTACAAAAACAAACACCATGAAATTATAAAACATTAGAAAAAACATGCTGAGAATATTTAATGTAGGAAACATTATTGGGTCTTTAAATTTGTTCTTGCAGTCAAAAAGTGAATTTTGAGAACCCTCTTGAATGTGATCACTGTGTCTTTGTGTCTAAGTTCAGTGGGCAATTCATTCCATGTTCCTCGGCCCTGGTATACAAAAGAAAGCTGTCCATATGACTTTTTTTCATAGTGGGAATAATGAGTATACGATTGTCAGAAGAGGAGCGTAAGTGTATTGCTGGTGTGTACACAGCGGTGAGGTCGGATAGGTATGTTGGACTAGAGTCCGAGAGTGAAACGTAGCACAGAGAACAAATTTTGTGTTTGATTCTGGATTGAATTGATAGCCAGTGTAAGGTACAGAGCAGAAGGGAGGTGTGATCTGATCGTGGTACTCTAAGTATGATCCGAACATATATATTTTGAACTTTGTGAAGTTTTTGGATTAGATATTGCGATGAACCAGATATAATTGAGTTACAATAGTCCAGTCTTGAAAGTACTAATGAACACACAAGTGTTTTAGTGGCATGAACTGAACGATATTTGCGAATGGAGCTGGTGCGTCTCAGCTCAAGATATGCAGCCTTGCATATGTTCATGACATGTTGGTGCAATGTGAGAGTGCTGTCCAGAGTAACAACTAGGTTTCATACTGATTTTGTGAATTTAATGTTAGTGTTGCTGATATTTATTGTTTGAGATAAAGGACGTGAATGAGAAAGTCTTTGTGTTGTGATCAGAATGGCATCAGTTTTATCATCATTCATCTGCAGCTTGTTACATGTCATCCATGATTTCACATCAGAAATGCACCTCTCTACAGCTTGGACGGTAGCATCAACTTCAGTTGGGTTGCTAGATTTGTATATTTGGGTGTCATCAGCATACAACTGGTGAGACTCTAGATGATGATTTATGACACTTGAGAGCGAACAGAATGATGAGAACAGGTCCAAGAACAGACCCCTGTGGAACGCCGCAACATAGATCATCTGGGCTGGATTGTATTCCATTTGCAGATACAATTTGTATCATGAATGTTAAATACATGCTGGAGACGGTGAAATAATATATCATGGTCTATTGTATCAAATGCTGCAGACAAATCAAGGAGGATGAGGACTGTAATTATTCCGCTATCCAACTCAGAGAGAATGTCATTGACTACTTTTGGAAGAGTTGTTTCAGTACTGTGGCAAGGGTGACATGCAGATTGTACATTGCTAAAAAGACAGTTTGAATTTAGATGAGATACAAGCTGGGATAGTACAACCTTTTCTAAGAATTTTTATATGAATGGGAGATAGAAACTGGGTGGTATTTCTTTAAATCGGTATGGTCTGTTGTTGGTTTCTTCAGCAGAGGATTTACAATGGCAGTTTTGAAAAATGATGGAAATTCCCTGGATGAGGGCGAGGTATTAATAACATCAGTTAGTGAAGGCAATACTGGATCTAAGCAGTCAAGCAGCAGTGATGATGGAATTGGATCAAGTTCACATGACTTTGGTGCACTCTTCATCAGGAATGTACGTACGAAATCCATAGAGACAGGCTCAAATGATGTCAATGGTTGCCGCTCATATTGTTTATCCCAACTGTATGTTGGCGACAAGTCATTTGAAATTGTGGTGTTAAGCTTATCTCTAATGGTTCATACTTTGTCGATGAAGAAATTTGCAAACATGTCCGGAAGGTCGACTGGAGCTTGTTAATAATCTCGAAGAGCTCTTTGCAGCTGAAACTTTCCATGATCTTAGTAGTGTAGTGGGCTGCATGGACTATATTTGTGACATTCTTCTTAGCGGCTTCAAATATTTGCTTATGAGTAGTGAGTCTGGTGGAAAGCCAGATCCTCTCAACTTTAATGCGGTATCTTTTAGCAGTGCGAAGCTGGTTTCTATACCATGGAGAACGCTTTTGAATTGTTACTTTGCAATTGGTAGATGTTTGTCAAACAATGAACGCAGGCAGTTATCTAGTTGTACTGCGGTAGGAGGTAAGCAAGCTTTTAGCTGAGCTTGGATGTCTGCATTAGTTTGGTTCTATTTATCAAACGGAGGTTTATCTTTGTAGCAGATAAAGGTGGAGGGTTAGAGACTGATACGTCAAGATGGCATATAATGCAGAGGTGATCTGATGCAAGGTCATGGGACCGTATAATCGTATCATCAGGTCTATAAAGAATCCAGTCTAAAATGTGACCATGTTTTTTGATGGGTTGGTTAACTGACTGTTTGAGGTTGAAAACATTAATGGAATCTATGAGTTTTGATGTATTTGAGTTTCCGGGACAGTCAAAGTGAAAGTTGAAATCTCCAACAGGAATCAGGTTGCCATCTATCGAATTCCCATAACTCCAAAAATATCCAGGAGATTCGGAAACTGCTTCAACAAGAGAGAGTCAGCCAGCTTGCTGTTTCTACTAGGAGGAGAGCGGTATACGCTGAAAAAATGGACTAACCTTTGCTCCAGTGTGAGTGTGGTTCGGACTAGTTCAAACGATGTGTGGTCGAAATTGAATGTTGTGGTGTGGTTAAGACGTTTTATCATGGTGTTCTTTGTGATCACAGCAATTCCACCTCCGCGAGAATTACGGGGGAACGACTTGATGGAGTAACCAGTGGGTGTTAAATCCGCACTATTGGGCTCATCGCCTGAAGTTTTTAGCCATGTTTCTGTCAGGAAAAATACGTCAATATTCTGGTTGTTGATACAATTAACTATTTTTGTGCGCTTTTTCGGTGGTCCTACTGACTGGGCATTGAATAATGCAATGCACAGAGGTATTTCTTGGATAGTTGACACAAAGGTTTACGAACTAATAGGGATTTGAATTAGGTTATCTAAATTAACGGTATAATTTCGTTTAAATTGTTGTGCCGAAATAATGGAGGTAACTGGAATTCTTCTTCCTGTTCTACGCCGGCCAGCTTTGAAACAACGTTTCTTTTTTCGCTTTTGTTTACATTTAGGTAATGATGAATGTAGTCCCAGTTCGTTTAGTCTAGAGCACAAGGAGTGATCATTTAAAGCAATTAATGAGGGTCCATCTCAGCATAAACGGGTTGACTGGCGAGTATCACGTGATGGCGGTTTGTTCAAAAACAGTGGAGCAAGAGAGCTGAGAAAAGTTCTTGTTGTTCTCATTTCCAAAACAAGTAGATGAAGAAAAATATTTTAACTGCCAATACATAATGAACACAATAATGAAGATGAAAACAGAGAACAAGCACGAATATCATGGAAACGGCACAAAAAAATGGAACAGCTGCTTCTAGCCGGTTAAGCGATAGTGGCCATCTAGTTTTCCGAAAAATGCAGTATCCTTTCAATATCCTTTCATTTCCATGATTTCTCTTTTGTTACGTGTTTATGCTCGAATAAACAGTAGCAAAATAATGTGTGAAACAGGAAGCTTTTTAACATTTAACACATAATTTATGTCTCTGAATAACAAACACAATAAATATGAAAAATAGTAAATTACGGTTTTAAGAATCAAATCCAAAAATAATCCAAGAATAATCCACGAATTATATTTCAGAAATCCTAATAATTGAATGTTCTAATGAATTCAAGCTCGAGCCATGAAGAAGAATCAAAAGTGGAAGACGATGCCGTATAATGTAGTCAGTACAGAGCTGATGTGTTTACAGTTCTTTTTTTAAATTCCACAGTTAATAATATTCCGGTATTTGAATTTTCGAAAAAAATTTAAATAAATGATTTTGTCCATGAATGCTTTTTGAGCACTCAAATATTTGCAGGAGAAAGAATTAATCTTTTAGAATACAAATAATTCGAATAAAAATTAAAAAGTAATTCCCAAACTGGTCACAATTGCACACTTTCCAGTGTGAAGAAAAAGCCCCGACTGACTAAATATTTCTATAAACAAAGATCATACAGTAACTTGAAAGGCAAAAAGGGTTCCCGAATGAGGGTCACGTGATCACATTATAGAAAGATTTAGAAAATATATACAAGTCTAAGGGCACGTTGCACAGTACAGCCTCTATTTCACCACCACCATTCACACACCAAAAATGAATACAAACAAAAGAAGTTGTTTACTTGACCCCCAATCAAGGCCATGAATTAAGTTAAAAATATAAACTGTGTTTCTATTATTAGGTATTTATGAAAAGATTTAGGTCAAACTGAATTTTCTGGAAAATATCAAATTCCTAGTAAACAAAATTACAATACATTGACATTTAACGAAATTAAAAAATAAAAAGATTGTAAAACTCAAACAATTAAATTAAATAAAATATAAATTCAATCAAATATACACCACATTTCTGGTTTGTTATAGTCAATATTTATTCGAACATCGTTATACCTTCAAGTGTTCTGTATTGGCTGCGTTTAAAGAAAACATTCAAGCTGTTCTGTTTTGTTTCTTTTCTTTATCTCCAAGTCTATGTAATCTGAAATTTATCTATGATGGAGAAAATATGAGTCGTTTATCTACTGACAGAATCATTTTCTTTTTTGTATTCTATGGAAATTATTTTTTAAATTTTACAACTCTTGTTGGTTTTCGTTCTAGGTTGTTACTTATTTGAAGACGATGGAGTCGTAACAATTGCAAATAACATAATTAGCCGGAATATGAATTTTGAGTTATTAGACAAAGATTGCAATAGTACATTTAGCTGGAAGAAGAAATCGTGTTAATTATTAGATTAAATTAACAATAGCACATTTTCTACAGAATCATGCCTGCAAGTGTGCGTTCGGCACTATTTGAAAGGTACAAATGAGAATTGTCTATAGGTACTGCACATGCACCACGATATAGCGCTTGTTGTCTGTTTCCTTTTTGCACAGAATATAATGGATTGAATAAAATCTGTGAAACATAGTATGAGATTTGTACATGCACGACCAGACGCGATGAGCAAAATATGCATACCAGAAAAGAACAGACATTTATCAATACTGCTTCTTTGATAGAGGTGACCAAACCTCGAAAATATTTGTATAAAGTGCCCCGTGACATATGCAGTTTTAAAATATGTACATTTGTCACGTTATCAACGGTATGTCATAGCGTTTTGCGCATATAAGTTAAATTGGGTTAAAGGATCGATATAAAAGGATCGAATAGAAGCTCAATTTGATCCAAGACACATGAACACATTTCTGCCGATTAGACCTTAGACCACAACTAGCTATGTTAACCGACTTTATGTAGAAAATCCGAATACATAGCAATAAGTTGGAAGGTGCGTTTTGCAGGCGACCTATTTTGAAATGTTACCAATTATGTTTACAACAAAAATGGTGGAACTCAAAGTGTTAAAACTGTGTAGATTGCTATAAATTGTCTCCACCGCACTTAACACAGTGATATATAATATAATTGCATGTCAGTCAAGCACTTTTCTGGTTACTTCCCTTGAGTTACTCCGTTTACCGTATTAATTCACAAACATATGCTGGTCAACCCATGAAGAAACCTCAGGATTTCGTGCAGCAAAGTGAATTAGTGCGTGTACAAACTGTCACATTATATCAGTTATAGTAATACATGTATAATAAGGGATGGTGATAGCCAATAATACCCATGAGATAGAGGTAGGTTTTGTTCTTGCTCTTTTGGGTTTCACGCCATTTCTCAGCGCCATATACAATGCGACCAGTATAACTGGTGGAGAAAGAACCCGGGAAAACCTCAGTAAGAATCACTGATCCACTGGAAGCTACTGGCAGCTTTGTCAAACATCCACATTAGCCGAGCCTGAGTCTCGAACCCACGAAGACAGAGGTGAGGTGGTAGTAATCGGCGAAGGCGAACGCTTTAGACCACTCGTCCTCCTTGGTCTGTGTCCGTTTGGAAATAAATCAGTACTAACACATACATATTCATATACTTTACTTACAGTATTGAAACGTAAAGGACTTATGACATTTATGACGTTACTATTTTTAACATCAATTCTAACATTGTGCAGTCTGCTCATCGACGCCTTTAGCACATGTACTCCCCAAGCTGATTTTCATGATTACTTACTGGAAATAATTCTTATAACATCAAGCAAAAATTAAACTAGATGTGACAGAGAAAGGAAACTTTTAAGTAAACCTAAATTGTTAAGAAGAGAATATAAACATTGCAAAATATCAATTGAGTAAGACATATAGTCTCCAAATGGAAATCCATAACCACCCTCTCAATACACGTTAAAGGAAGTCAATTGCTAGAACCTGAGCTGCAAAAAATATGATTAGTAAATTTAAAAAAAAACATGACTTTCCTTTACTTCGTAAATCTGATAGAGAAGGAAACGTGTAGATTACTCTGACATAACAGGTCAAATTACCTATCGTAGTTACATTAAACCTACAGTCATGCCAGCTAAGTTCAAATTCTGGTCCAGCTGAAATAATTTTGAGATTTCAGAATTTACTGCAGAGCTCAGTGGTCTTGAGTTCCGATTCATAACGAAGATGTTCACAGTCTGTAAGTAACAAATAAAAGCAAATAATATATTTATGTGCACCACAATATTTCATACAATCGTTCTTATTTTCATCTGGGCTGGTAGCTTTAAAACAATGCCGTCATGAAAGAGAAATTGAAATGACAATTTACTAGTCGAATATATTCCTAATATAGAGCATACATAAGTAGTTCCTTTCGATGACTGTTTCACTTATATTAAGTTCTGGCAATCAAATTTCGTTAAAAAATATGGATAGGTATGACCATGTGTAATATGTTTTTTAATATTTTAGATATTTCATTGTTGATGACAGCTTTTAAGACGTCAGTTATTTTTTTCTTTACTCCACCAAAAAACATGCACTTCAGATGAAGTTGGAGAAATAACGTTTGCTTCAAGAATTATTTGATCCAGGAACTATATAGCACAGGCAGAAAAATATATTTTTTTCACGACAGTTTAATTGGTAGCTCAGTGTCATAGTATTAATTTTCAGTAGTACTGTATCACCCCGAAAGGTGTTGAATAAATGCTTCTATCAATACTGGAAGGAAAGAAATTTCCTATCTACTATTTATCATCTTCTGACTGGTTATCAAAGAAATACAAATGCAGTATGTTAGATTAGTTAGCTAAGGTAAGAAATACTTATGAAAATTCCATGGCTATCAAATATATATGTAAATTTAAGGATATACCGTGAAGCAACACTTTTGGTGGTGTTCAATTCCATGAGTTAAATCTAATGTATTGCGTTTGTTAAAAAGAGGAAATTTTAAACATGGATCATGTGCCGTTTTTAAAATTGAAAAACCATCCATCATGTACCAATTTTCAGTCTGAAACATGTATCATGTACCAATGTTCAACTCATAGTAAAATATCAATCACAATATCATCTGGGGTATCGGATATGCAAATAAACCTTTGATTAACCCTAGATGAATTCCTTCTGGTTCATATTAAAAATAAATGCCATGATCACTGTTTAATATTCGTTTGTTCCTGAGTTTGGGCAACTTTTATAGGTAAATGCATTTGAATGAGAAAGATTAATTAGTTTTAGTTTTTCAGAGTAAACTTGCACGACCTTGACAGTATTAGTCCGTAAAAATGAGTTTAGATTTTCCTGTACTAATTCAGTAACATTTTGTTATATATTTAAGAATGCACTACAATAAACAGAGTATTTGAATTTATGCTGTATTCCAAAAATAAATATGCAACGGTAGATTCATCAATACAATGTAACAATATTGATGCACACAAAGCACCGCTCAACGACCTATGAATTTCGTCGCGCGCTTAAGTTTTAAAAAAAATGATTATATTTTTGGGACTTATTAAAAACTGAGAGTCATATTGTGAATGAATGCGCACTGAAACAATACATTTTCCAATTGGTCTGGAATGGATAGATTTTGTTTTTCTGTCGATCCAGTTCAATTCTGCTTTTCTTCTTGAGATGAATAAGATTTATTAGCTGAGTCGATTCAGTACGATGTACATGTGATTTCAGCAGTTGGGCAACCAGCTCTGAATCGATTGCACTTCTGTTTCTGTTCATTATGTGTTTCGAATCATAAAATTAGAAAAAATTAATTATTTTAATTGAAATAATTAAAAATACGCCATGGAATTTCACATTCACATCGTCTTGATTACAGTAAGGAGAACATGAATTTTTTTGAAATGAAGCTATAGATTACTGCATTTGTATGGGAAATTATAAACGAGTTTTTTCTGAAAAATACTACTGGACCTTGCTGAATGCAGTGATGTCCAGAACAGAAAACTAGTTCATATTTTCCCATACAAATGCACTAACTTTTTTTATTATATGATCATTTTGTTTTACTACCTAAGGTTTCATAATAAAAGACATTACAAGAGCAACGTAATTGAATGTATGCTTTACTCCCAAAAACAATCACGACCGTAGATTCATCAATATACAATAACAATATTCATCAGCACAGCGCTCCGCCCAGCGACCTTTTAAATTAATCTCGCGCTCAACCTCAGTGTCAAAAATAATTGTCGGTTAGGTCGACTTAAAATTGAAATTTAGAGCCATCTTGTGAATGAATGCGCATGGATTTTGTTTCTATGTGGATCCGACTGCTCCGATGGCCTAGTGGTTATAGAGTCCACCTATGCAGGAGGTCGCGGGCTCGATCCGTGGTCGAATCATACCAAAGACTTCTAAATATCGTATTAGCAGCTGCCTCTCTTGGCGCTCCACATTAAGAGATTAATGTTAGGTTTGGTCGGCCCTGGTGTCATGATAATGTGACTGGGTGGGACATCATGCTACACGTATGCGACATGAGGTCCCAGTGCTAGAACTGTCACACTGCAGTCATAGTAGCGATATGGCTGAAAAAGTGTTACAGCTACATTAAAAATCCAAATCACACACACACAATGTTGATCAAACTCATTTCTGCTTTTCTGATCATGAAGAACTGGAGGATTTCAGCTGGAAATATAGACTACTGAAATTCCAGTACAGTTTCATTGTTTATCAGGTTTTGCATAACGTATCGATTTAAAGAACTAAGAAAGTTCATTTTGAGGAAATTGAAGATGAATAAATGTAAGTATATTTATTACCATTCTTATTACCAGCTAAATAAAACATTTTCTGACCTGTCACACTTGCATTTCTCTATTTGATAGTCTTTAGCTAAGACCTTTGTCATACAGCGTGTCCAGTATCGCTAGCTTAACATCATATAAAAATAGTTACACCGGGATAATTGAAAAGCAAATATTGTGTGCCACTCCATTTACCCAGTGGAAATAAGATTTCGTTTTGACTTACTGCCTTTGAGGCTTTTAGTTTTCTACCCAATCCTTCAATTTCATTTTTTTCCTTCTCAAATTATGTATTTTGATTGACTTGTAGAATTGTACGTCTCATATAGATATGCGACAGCCCTTGGCCTCGGTATGCTTTTCTGTGCTATTTTTATAGAACTTCAGAGCACTGGTCAATGTCTGAACCATTCTGTTTGCGAAAAGTTACAAACATTTCTCCTGAATAACTAACTAAATGATCAGAATGGTATATTCACGTGCGTGTCTCGAGCTTGTTGTGGACATTGCGAATATCAGGTTCATTCGTTTACTTGCTTGAAAGTTTTGAAACTCAGTGTTCTCTTCGACATTGTAAATTTTATCATCTCTAATTTCAAAGGGACGAAACAGTTTGTTTACTTCCTCTAAAAACAAATCAAATAAACCACAATCTAAATGTCCGCTACCTGTGTCGTGCAATACAAAAGCCGTGCCGTACGGAAAAGTACTGCACAATTCTGACAATGTGAGATCAACGGAGAAAAGATACGATAATAACATTTTTTAAACAGCATAATTTTCTTTTAGTCCTACATACTTTGTATTAGTTTCGCCTTTTTACCTTGTTTGTAGGTTTGCGTGGCCTCCTAGGATCCTGCTGGAGCTGCTGGCACGGTGAGTTTACAACTTGTTTTCTTTTATACTACCCAAAGAGTGTCCATTTTTTCTTTGAAAGCTACATTTTAAAACTTTGGTTGTGTTATTATTACCAACTTACACCCCTATCTTGTCGCTTTTAGTGCCATATAACCTTTGACTGAATATTATGGTATATATTTTATTAGAAGAAATTCTGTTATTTCTTACCTTTGCGATTACAGGCGAGCATATATTTGCGGTTTTAGGGATATATCTCTTTCAGGATTTTTTTTAAACCTATGTTCGTATGGTTTTAACGTACACCCCCCCACCCCCACACACGATTTGTTAATCGGGGAGCCGCAATGGCTCAATAGTTAGCTTGCCAAAATTGCCTTCGCACCAAATAACCTACATGTGTTGATGTGCCATAAGGAATTAAACCAAACAAAACCAAACTTTGTCAGTCTTGTTTTCCTCTCTGACTCTCTTCCCAATTCTTTCTCAATCGGTACCCACGTTCGATAATTCCAGAATCGGAACTTTTCTCAGACACAGACACAGAACTTTTCTTTCTTCATTTGTTAACATGATGTAAGTAAACATTAGGTACACAATCTCTTTTCATTATAATTAAAGTTCACCAACGCGACGTACTTACATCAGTATTGAACAACATACATTCGACTATTCGGAGGCAAACCCATTTCCTCACAAGTGAATTACTGATATTTAAGGGGCGATTTCAATTTTTATTAAACGCTGTTTTGCTTTCTACTACTATTTGAGAAGAACCATTTGCTTCGACAGTCATTAAAAGATCATGAATAATAATCATAGTGCAGAAATGAACATGTGTGTGCGTGTGTGTGTGTGTGTGTGTGTGTGTGTGTGTGTGTGTGTGAGAGAGAGAGAGAGGGGGGGGGGAGAGGAGGGGAAGGTGTGCGTGTATGTTTTCTTACGGTTTGTATCTAGATTCTCCAGATCTTCGCCACTTCCTTATCTGTGGGGTTTAGCCCTGCCAACCGCAGCGCGCTCGCCAGTTTGCTAGCATTTAGAGTACCCGAGCCATCCATGTCAAAATTCTCGAAGGAATCTCTCTAGGGAATAGAGTATCGTGCAAAGAATCTGCCTTCTCAGCTCGGCTATAACGTGCAAGCATCTACAAACTCCGTAGACCCACACCAGCCGTCTTATCATGCGTAGACAGATAGGGGTCTACACATTTGTTCTATTTATGGTTTCAACCGAACAGCACAACCCTGCTCTGTTGGTGCACTAGCGACGGCAGACCTGGGTCTAAGCTAATCGTAGAAGATTGCGTGCTTTTTATGGGTATAGACAATGTGCATGAAGTTAATAGCAGCAATTTATATGAATAAATGTTATGATAGATTACATTAAAGCAGGTCAAACAACAGACAGCCTAAAGAGTATTTTTCATGGACATTTTCTTTCTTACGTGAAACACAGCTGACAATAAGTTTAAAAGACTTTTTATCAACGATTTTATCTTCATTTTTACGTAAGCACAGACACATGGATACATACACACTTACATACATACATGCATAAATACAATCATGCATACATACATACATACAGTTATGTATATTTGATTAAATTTATATTTGATTTGATTTAATTTAATTGTTTGTAAGTTTTAAAATCTTTCTATTTTTAATTTCATTATATGTCAAAGTAATGTAATTTTGTTTACTAGGAATTTGATATTTTACAGTGTTTTTTCCAGGGAAATAAATTATTTGTTAAATTTTTCAAAGCTTGTTGTTTTCACTCTTTCTTTTGTTACTGTTTATTAGAGCCTAAACAGATAACATAAGAAAATTTACCTACATACATACCTACATACCTATCTACATACATACATACATACATACATACATACATACATACATACATACATACATACAATCAGACAGACATATTTTCATCCATCGATACACACTTAATGACAGGCATGCACAATGGTAAGTACAAAGAGACAAAAATATTAAATAAAAAATAAATATACAGCTCGATTGATAAATAGATAATCTTTATGTGAAATTTTACTTACTCTCTTCGATTTGCTCGTCGGTAAGCTGAATAAAAATACACCCAACTGTACATTTCAATAACGTCAAACCGAAGTCTCTATCTAAAGCCGAGAGTTTCTCTAATTTGGTTAGTTTATTTTGTTACTTTATCTTTGTCGTTCGTGTTTTTCTAAATTTGTGTTTACCTGTCGGGACACTTATTTGTTGTCGTACCCTCTCTGCTGCTATAAATGTGTGAGTAATTAATCATTATTATATCAATCTCTCAGCCAACTATTTTATCAAGACCTTACGATATCGCGATAAAAGATCATGTAAATTTATCGTTATAAATCCGTGTGGGGTAGGTTGTTGGGAAGCTTGTGCTTTTGAAAAGAAGTTTTTGGTTTTTGAATTTGATCAATTTGCAGTTATCTTTGATCATTTTAGGTATTTGTGTATATCGCTGAGTAATATATCTAACATCGGTGTTTTTGTATCTGCCTCGAGAAAATATTCGAGCTGGATTTGATTGTCCAGCAGTACGTCGTCATGCACGACTAAATTATTAATAAATCCATCGAGGTCATCTACAGATGGGGCTTCAATAAAAAGCGTACACTTACAGGCAAGTGTGTGAAATGTGGTACAAATAGAAATAAATTTATTTCGTCTAGTATGAAGACAGGTAGTGATATCGCTGTTTCATTAGGAAAATTACCAAGAACTCCATGGGCTAAATACCCTGGAGAAAAAACATCTTCCTGGATATAATTATTGTGGTCCTGGAACTCGAATTGATATCTGACTTGACGAGCGAGATCAACTAAGATCAATTGATCTAGCATGTCACGTTCATTATGTAGCTTATAAACGTAATGATTTACAACAACGACATATTGCAGATGTGAAGTTGATTCACTCGTTAAATTCCATTTCAAAAAGTCTTTCAGAGAATCATTAGCTATTTGGTTGGTAAGATCTGAGATGAAAGGAAAACTAGTATTAGAAGTGGTAATTAATCAACCGATTATTATAAAATAATGGAATTGATTTATTATAGCCCAAGAGGATATTGGAGCGGTAGAGGAGCGATTACTAAACTCGCTGATGCCACAAATGTTACACGTTCTGTTGCTGACAATTGGTTAGCACGACAGGCAATTTGGCAAATTTATCGACCACCACCTAAAAACATTCCACATGCACATTTTGATGTCAGCACTCCTAATGAAGTTCATCAAGCAGGTATTTTATTTTTACCAAACAATACTATTACAATTGGTCGACGTCAATCACGTACATACAAATACGCGTTAACTATCGTTGACGTTGCAATTAGATATAAAAAGGCAGAGCCATTACCAACTAAATCAGCAGCTGAAGTTGTATCTGCTTTTGAACGAATTTATCAACGAGGACCCTTGCTATGGCCACAGTTGCTACAGGTTGATCTTGGCAAGGGATTTTTTGGTTCAGTATCATCTCAAATGAAAAAACATAATGTCAAAATTAGACGAGGACATTCAGCAATTCTTCGCCATCAGGAAATTGTTGAATGATTTAATTGAACACTAGCTGAGCAATTGTTTGGATATCAATATGCAAAGGAAATAATTCAGAAAGATGTTAGATCTCGCGATTGGGTTGCAAGGTTACCAGGTGTGATAGTTGCATTAAATAATGAAATTACTCGATCAATTTCTATGAAACCTGTTAATGCTATTACAGAAAAACATACATCAATACAACGAAATGACTTTTCAAAACATACAGTACTAGGTAATGTGACTGTAACATATTTATTTGAAATTGGTAAATTTGAAAATGGTAAAAAAGAGCGACTGATCCTATTTGGCGTGTGAGGATACATACAATTTCTAGCGTGGTAAGATCCACGGGTAGACCTGCAATATACAGATTGGATTCACCTGCTTCTCAACGTAGATTTGTACGTGAACAATTACAAGTAATTCCTGATGACACACAATTACCACATCATTCACGTTTGTAAACTAGCACCTAGACGTCGGTTACATTCAAAACAGGTCAGAATCACATTTTTGCATGTGTGACCAAGGCTGCTATTAATACTACCTACGGTAACTTGTCTTAAATTATTATTTATTTACTTCCACAACAGTAGTGTTACAGCTCACACAAGGATTATTCTGTCGTTGTTTTGATATTACGATAAACTCAGCATCGAGATCAAAGTCGCCCTTAATTTTTGTTGCTGTTTTAAACTATTTTTGTTCTTACTATTTCATCGTTGGTTTCCTGAATTTGATTATTGTTTTCTGTGTAGAAAATGACAATTCGCCGCAACTGAAATATTCTTCTGATTCAAGACACTGTGAGATAAGCGAAGTTTGACTATTCGATAAGATTATCGACGATCCAAAACATTTGTATCAAAAATGGTTAATCCTTGTGAAGAATAAATTGTCATTGCGTATCATAGAGTCCATGGAGTTTTGCCCATAGTCGACGAGCTTTCAACAACACTGACAGGAATTAAAAGAATATCACTTAATACAAGATTTTGTTTCTCTGACGGTCCTTGTATATCAACATCGATATTTTCTCTTCACGTATTTGCTGGTTGACAACACAATTGTACGGGTAGATTTGAAATTTTGTCTTTATGTAACAAAAATAATTGTTGCTGAAGTGTATCACGAACTATCTTTCTACTTGCAACTATCAAATCATTTGGTCTCCATAAGTTCCCCCAAAATATTTATAGTCGTTTCTGAAATTATTTCGCGCATTATTTCACACTGAACTTTATTCTGTTGTAGCCTGATTAATTTCTTAAACTTTCTTAATTCTGGATCAAGCACTCTATGATCATCAGTTATTTCTTCATAATAAGCCACATATTTATCAGCCATTTATGTGGAGACAATCCAACAAAAGGCGGTGGTTGACCATGATTGCCACACATTATTATAGCAGTATTTATTGTCAATAACCAATCAAAAGATACTTTTAACGTTTGTAATAAAACGGTGCATATTTCATCCCAAACAATAATCCTTGAAAAATATTTCTCGCCCATTCGTTCAAGAATCCATTTATCTCCCTTCCATCGAAAGAATTTGTGATTAGTGCACTATTTAATATTTCTTTCCCTCCTTTCTCTTGCGAGTCTGTGTGTAGGTGTTAATACAACAATATCAAAATTCCGAAATAAGTTAATAACACGAGTTGTTTTACCAGCACTACCAGGCCCATTGAGATAAACAGTCTTATCTCTGGTTACAGGATCATATACCGATGGTGCAGATGACAATCTTAATATTTTGTTTCTGTAAAAATATCCCTAATTTCAACGTCGGCGGAATCAGAATAATAAAGTATATTTTTTGTTTTATTCTCCATTCACCCCGTGATGCATAACTGCCGATACGTAGTTGTTTTAGCAATCCTGTATTTTTTATATTGATATAAAATGAATCCGTAGCGACAACAAACTCAGAAACGTTATTAATCATCGATGATAGATTTATTGAAACGTACACGAGCATTGAAGCCATTAAATGTGTAAATTGCGGGGACTCACTATCAATATAACTCACAATTGTACCTAATTTAGTTCCGGCTGAAAAATTAACATTATTTAGACTTATACATTCTTTCTATTCGTTGTATCAGCAATTATGAAATCGAGTTCAGCATCATCTATAATTAATCTTGTACAATCTCGTTTATTATCAAATGAGCCTACTTGGTTGGATTGACCGATTATTTATCTGCCAAGATCTTTTCCGATTTTATTCTTAAAATTAGTCATATCATTATTTTTTTCATCGGAATATTTCCTTTGCTGTGGTAACCAAACTTATTTCTGCGAACTATATGATATCATTGCTTCACTTACAACAACCGACATCAGTATTTTTACATTGAGCATATATCGTAATAAGACTGTTGGTGCCCACATGTTTTCCTCAAAAATGTTTACCAAAACAGAAATTACAAATCGAATGAAGATGCTCGGCAAACATAAATGACTCGATATAAGCGAATCCATTCAGGTCAAAATAGGATAATTGTCCATTTATCGATATTCTGGTCATCTCGTGTGTTGAATGTTCAAATTACGCAAAATATTTCGAACACTCTCCCATACCAAGAAAACTTCCGGGATATCATACAACCATATCAACCGAGATAACATCCTTATAATCGTATCTGGTATTCCATAAACCACCATGTCCTATTCGACACAACTCAATATTATTTCATTGAGAAAATCTAACCTCGTAGGCTTCCACATATTTCTCCCTGTAGCACAATGAGCCGCGACTGACGGAATCGTAAAACAGTTACTGAGCAACTTTTCATGCATCGTCCCGAAATTCTTTTTTAGCATTACGAATCCTTTCAATCAGAGTTTCAAACGGATTAAACTGAGCTCGTCTTCGTGGCTTAGGGGTTCTTCTAACACGATCGAATCTATATTCTGAAGGTTTAATCTTAATCGCTGATAATATCTCAAACCCATCCATATTATAGTTAAGACATGTATATATATATATATATATATATATATATATATATATAGGTTATGATAGGTTCTACATCTCCCTGTAACAAAATTTGTGGAAGCGAATTATGTGGACGTCACTTACAAAGTGTACGGAGATGGACTTTAGGAACCTTGTTTGAAATATGGTGTTGGGTTAGAGGAAAAGCTCAGTTGTGTATGCAGTCTCGTGGTAAAAAATACGGAGAACTGAAATGATATGATGATTTAAAAAAAAAACATTGATAATAATGACAGTCATAAAAAGCTCTGAAGATTATCTCGCCAGATTTCCAAAATAATCATTTAGACAAATAATCATTTAAATTATTCATATTTTTATATAAATTGAACAATTTTCTTTTAAAACTTCCTATCATCAAGAATTATGAAGCATCTCGTGATGTTGGAATTAGGAACTGTCGACGAAAAAAACAGTTGATAACGTCACTAATATTGGTTATCTCATGATCAATACCAAGGGGAAAAACATTATTTCAGTCATAGGTTTATCTACGAATGTTTTCGGGGGGAATCGAAGACGGTCCTGTGATCGATTATATTAATATATAAAAATTTGATAACTCTTTAGATAATTTACGAGCCATTACACAAACCAAGAACAAGAAATCTGGACAAGTCAGTAAAGATTCAGAAATTGCAAAACTTGCTAAGTCTTTAAATACAAAAACTTTTGAAGAAATAATATTTCAATTGATGAATGCAGCCGAAAAATATTTTGATATAATAATAATAATAATAATAATAATAATAATAATAATAATAATAACAATAATAATAATAATAATGATTGCTTCGTATTGCGCCTGATCTTTAGAAGCTCTATGCTCTTTACAACATTAGAAAACACCTAAAAGATAAAAATATATAATGATATTATTACAAAAGCAAACGCCATGAAATTAGAAAATATTAAAAAACATGCTGAGAATATTTAAGGTAGGAAACATTATTAGGTCTTTAAGTTTGTTCTTGCAGTCGTAATAAGTGAGTTTTGAGAGCACTCTTGAATGTGATCACTGTGTCTTTGTGTCTAAGTTCAGTGGGCAATTCATTCCACGTTGATGTGCCCTGGTATGCAAAAGAACGCTGTGTCCATATGACTTTTTATAGTGAGAATGATTAGCATAAGATTGTCAGAAGAGGAGCGTAAGTCTCTTGCTGGTGTATACACATGGGTGAGGTCAGATAGGTATGTTGGACTAGAGTCTGACAGTGAAATGTAGCACAGAGAACAAATTTTGTGTTTCATTCTGGATCGAATGGATAGCCATACAGAGCAGGGGGGAGTGGTGCTCTGATCGTGGTACTTTAAGTATGATCCGAGCAACTGTGTTTCGAACTTTTTGAAGTTTCTGGAGCAGATATTGAGATGAACCAGACAGAAATGAGTTACAATAGTCCAGTCTTGAAAGTACTAATGAACACACAAGTGTTTTAGTGGCATGAACTGAAAGATATTTGCGAATTGAGCTGATGCGTCTCAGCTCAAGATATGCAGCCTTGCATATGTTCATGACATTTTGGTGCAATGTGAGAGTAACTGTCGAGAGTAACACCTAGGTTTCGTACTGATTGTGTGAATTTAAATGTTGGTGTTGCTGATATTTATTGTTTGAGGTAAAGGATGTGAATGAGAAAGTCCTTGTGTTGTGATCAGTATAACCTCAGTTTTAACATTATCATTCTGCAGCTTGGTACATGTCATCCATGATTTCACATCAGAAATGCACCTCTCTACACCTTGGATGGTAGCATCAACTTCAGTCGGGTTCCTAGATTTGTATATTTGGGTGTCATCAGCGTACAACTGGTGAGACACTGTATGATGATCTATGATACTTGAGAGCGACTGAGTGTACAGAATGAAGAGAACAGGTCCAAGAAGAGACACCTTTGGAACACCACATATCAATGCGTTTGGTAAAATATATTGCAGATAATATTACCAGGTCTGCTTTTTTGAAGAAATATAAACAAAAATATAATATTTTATTATTGCTAAGGGAAATAACTCGGTCAAGCTAAGCTCTCTCCGGTAGAGTAATTAAGTAGTAACCTCGCTTGTTACTGCGTAATTTACCGCATTGTTTTTGTCATCGTGACTAATATCCAAATATTCAGTAATTTAACCATCTGTGTGAGAATTAGTATCAGTGCAAATTAGTGAAAGGATATTTATATTTTATTTTCGTCTCCCGTGACATCACAAATCATAATTCCCACTGAGAAGCACATTACAACCTTAAAATTATTATTTACAGCAGTATACTTCTAAACAGTAATTATTTAAGATTTTGTTGTTAATTTTCAATTCATTTAATTCCAATGATGCATGAACATAAGCCAAATAAAACTGCATGCATTTACAAATGACTGGACTGTAGCACATAGAAACTAACAGACTTGGTAAGCGTCAATTAAGCCTCTGAAGTATGTGTGAATCTCTCTCTCTCTCTCTCTCTCTCTCTTATCTCTCTCTCTATACCGAGAATACAAAATAATTTCTGTTATAGTCCGTGAATGAAAATCACTATGATCTGGGGTTCAGTCCATCTTTTAAAAGAATAATAATATACATCAAAACCCGCAGGTTACAGGGTTCTCCACCTATATTCTAGAAACGCTTATTTTTGCATATATTTTTCAATTTGAGTATCTTTTCTTTCCTTCAAGCCATCGACGGGAAATACTTTCTACATACGTTTATGCAAACAAACATGTTTTAATTGCCATTAATTGTTTCCACATTCAGCTGACCGCAAAAAGGTCTTTATCACTCGAAGTTTTGTCTATGTTTCGGGAAAAGAAAAATTTTAATTCCTCCATTTAGACGATCTGAGTTTCGACTGTCAGAATTCGAAAGCCCCACTGACTTCATTTCAGCATTTCTAATGAGAAATCAGCAAACCATTTCAAAATTTGTAACTACTTATCATAATCAATTCATTATTGCCACGGATGAAAATGGCGGACGAAATCAATGCTTGGAGGTGTGTCTACGTTACTTTCGCTGATTGGTTAGTTGATCAGCATGATTGACAAGTGGCGATAGGTCAATTGTGCTAGCGTTATTTCTTTTGCTGGAATTGCAGTTCGAAAGTTATCGCTAATTTCAGTATTAGTTGATCTTATTGAAATCATCGTAGTTTTTGACGGATATGTTTATTAACGACAATTTGTTGAAGTAAGTTTTTCGGAGTTGACATTATTATTATTATTATTATTATTATTATTATTATTATTATTATTATTATTTTCTAAATCTTGATTTTCTAAATCATGCGTGGATTCTATCACAAACATTACGTCCTTGTAAATTTTAGTCACCTCAGTGAGCATAAAATCTGATATTTTTCCATCACTAAGGCTTCATGATAAATAACGATGATAATTGGGATTATGGTAGCGTCGCTGTGTGTAATTTTATTATATAATCCTGCAATTTTGCATTTGTCGATGTACATATTTTTTTTGCAATAACATTAAGAAGGATAGCAATTGTTGCTGCAGCTGAAACAAATTGTTACAACTGCTGATGATGTCAATGTTATTGCTGATAATAATACGTCGGTTCTAGCAATAACAGCAGACGCCGGATGCACTATTACGTCAGCAACAACTACACGTCTGCGATATTTTTATTTACTTTTACTGTATATTCATCAACGATATTTTTTAGTTTTGCTTGTCATTCAGATGTGTTACGTATTTAGGCTCGAAAAACAGTAACACAGAAAGAGTGAAAACAACAAGCTTTTTTAAAATTTAATAAATTATCTATTTTCCTGGAAAAATTCTGTAAAAATGAGAAAAGGAGAAGAACTTACGGTTTCAAGAATCAAATCCAAAAATAATGTAAGAATAATCCACGAATTAAATTACAAAAGTGCTAGTAATAAACTTTCTAATAATTTCAAGTTCGAATCATGATGGAAAATCCAAGATGGATGATGATGACGTGTGGTGTAGTCAATACTGTGCTTATCTACAATTTCTAGAAGAAATACAAATAATGGCACACTGGTGTTGGAAATCCAAATTAAAATTGTAAGCAATATCTTTCCATAATCTCTGTGTGAGCACACCTCAAAATATTTCCAGAGAATAAAGAATTAATCCTTTCGAAATCCAACTGACCTCAAGAAAATTATAGCTCAGAACTAGCTACAACATAATAACTTGACATCAGTATAAAAAGCCCAGAACTGAGAAATCTCCCTCAAAGCATCTCTATTCGAAACTAATATATACGCGTAATGGAAAAACCGGAATTGCGAAATCGGAAGGGGGTCACGTGATCGTGTTCATGTCACGTACACCAAACATGACCCTGACGACAACCAATCAGATTACTCCAAGAAATACAAAATAAAAAAAAAATTGTTTACATCTAAAATCATGGAGTCCCATCATGACCTTCTAAACAACCAGTCATTTTAAAATAAAATAAAGCTTGTTTATGAAAGTAGCTACAAGTTCTGAAACAAGGTCAGAATTTAGATCAACACCTGGTGTTTATAAACTAACAGTCAAGGTCAACCAATTTTCTAAAACAGCGAAAATCTCCAGTGAATAGATTTACATTATAACAGCATATAATAGAATACAACATTTAAAACTGACAAACAAGTAAATTAAAATAACTATGAATTAAATCAGATATACGTAACACATGCTTGATTGTACCTAAAGCGTTGAACGTTGATTGGAATGCTCATTATATTTTAATTAGGTGGGAACTTGGCGACTAATTTATGACACCAATAATAAATCAAGCCGAGTTTTTTTCTTCTTCGGGTTCCACTGTAAATGTTTCCTCGTAGTTTTGCTCAAACATCAATAACATAAATCCAGGAGATCCATCTGGCGGTGTCAGGAGTGGATAACACTGTGAAATTGTGGTAGATATTGTAAATGTTGTAAAGCCAGGTACTGAGAGCATGTATATTCCGGTAACCTCAGCGCGATGTTTGATAGATTTATTAAGTGGTGACAATAATGCATGTCCAGACGCTACTTTATACACTGAGCTGTCGGGAACGTTTTTCTGTCAGAGAGTTTAATATCGATGGCTGGCGGACTTCCAAAAAAATTCATTAATGGGTCTATTTATGTTTCCACGAAAACTCATAAACGATTTTACATGATTAGAATAATCAGTTCTAAATGAAATAATTTCATTAATAACTGAAACTGAGGAACTCATCATTGGAAGGATGAATTTCTTCGTCACTTCGTCATTGTCTGATTCTGCTTCTCCAAGATCAGTAATTTCAATTACTATTCATATCGAGAAAACTAGTTATTGTATCACAGGAATTTCGTACTCGACCACGAATATTATCTAATAACGTTGACATAATATTTCAGGCTTAATTATTCCATTAATATCAAATACAGCTATGCTATTTTCAGTTATTCCATTAATTATGACGATTATATCTTGCAATGAAAGATTGCTTTTATAATTTTCCTTGCTAATCTTGAAATTAAACACTTCGTTTGGATCTACATTTGTAAGATTTAATAATTCAGATATTTCACCATAATCGGTTTACTTATATTTTCATGAGTTGTTCCGTCGGTTTTTTGTTTTTGTTTAGAGGAAGCTCTTCTGTAAATATAAACCATTATACTTTCAGATCTGAATAAAATTATTCTACTTGGATAATCGTGCACGACTTTATGAGGTGGTAATTTTGATGATGACAGATCGTCAAGTACAGTAATTACTTCACGGCCACATACTGACGGATCTGTTATTGTCTGTGTTGGTAATGTTCAATACCAGACTGGAGTTTTTATTGTGTTTACGTAATTTAAAACTTCGTTTGGTGCAGTCAAAATAAATAATTCCACGTGGACCAGTTGTGTATGCCACCCAATGAGTACCAGGACCAGAACTATTATTGAGATTAATAATACCAGTTTCAACATTATACGGCTGTTTTGGCAATTGATCACGCATAAAAACACTTCTGAAATTTTTTATTTTTAATTTTTGGCAGCATCAGGTAAATCAAAAGTTGACATCGGACGCATTTACGAAGAGTTCTGGTAAGTCACAGACCTTTTCCGTACCGATTATGAGTTCATGGAAGTATCTGACCTCTCTCCTTTTTAAAATCCTTTTTCCTGCTGCTTTATCCACTGCTACGTTATCAAGTTTACCAGCAGCTGCTCCAGCAGCACCAAGTGCTACTTCTTTTCCAACAGCTGGGGCGGCAGCGGCTATTAAACCTGGTATAACTGCAAGAAGTGGAAATATTCCACTGGTTTTAATCGGGTCTTTAACTGAGCCAGCTGAAAGAGTAAGTCTAACACCGGAATTTGAATGTTTGGCGCTATTAAAGAGTCGGAGTTGGCGTTCACTTAATGATAATTTATTTTGACCGTTTTTGAGTTGTTCTTTCTTAGTGAAATATTTAATCCACATTTTTATTTGCTGATGCTTGAATATTTTGTTATCTGACCATGAGTCAGTCTGACACTCACGTGATGATATGACATTTTCATAAGTAATAAGTTAATTACGATTGTAATGCGGTTTAGATGTTTTATATCGGTGCGTCAATAACTCGCATTCGTCCACCAGTGCTATCAATTAACATTGTTTTATCGCTGAGCATAACTGCAATTGCTCTGAAATGAGCACTACCTAATGGGCTCACCCGAGCTTTAATATGAATACCGACGACAGATTGTTTGAATAAGTCTATATATTTTAATGAAAAGTAGAGTAATTCTATATATTCTAATGAAATGTGGGTTCCAAGGGTTGTCGTCGCAGGGAGCGGATGTGGGAGATAAGCACCCACTTCCCTTGGAAATCTCCCAATGGCTTGCGTCTGATAGAGCCTCTGACAACCAAATCCGGCTCCAGGCCTTCACGAGTGGCAGAACCTGTTTAAACTGACTGGAGAAGTGATTACAGGCGAGTTTCTGGCGCCTCAAAACCAGATGCTTCGGGCAGATTGGGCTCGTTAACCTTGGGTGGTCGCCCATCTAGGAGAAGACAAACTCTGATTTCAAACCTTCGCTGCCTTGCGACTATACCCTCTCATGGGAAAGGCTAAGGGAGTAAACCCCAACCGAAAATCCGGAGACGGAGTCCCTAAGGCGACTTGGCATTGATTTCAGTGTCATCTCGACAACTCCTGCAACGCAGCTGGTGCCATGACATATCGGCTTGTCCGTTCCCTTGGACCCATCAGCTGCATGGAGAGGGGGATCAGCTGCATGGGCAACAGTTGATTCTCCATAACACCCTGCCCAGGCTTGCGCCCTGGAGAGGACACTCCAGCTTCGCTCCACAGCGTCGACACAACACGGGAAACAGCAGTTTACCGGTTATAAGTCACCGCTCGATTGATGTAGAGCCAGACGCCAGGGGTGGCTTCTGACGGTGGGAGAGACCAACATGTTTCACTGGACAGCTACCGCCCGCCTCAAACTGGGCAGCCCCCAGCCAATAAGATGCCGTCCCGCCACAGTTCGCCTGCCTTGCTGGGTGCGTAAGGCTTAACATACACGAGTATCTGACAAGCGGACTGCAACTACTGCAACAAGAAATAACAAAATAAAAATAAAAAAGAAGACTTGAATCCTCAAGCTAGGTACCTGGCATGTCCGGACCATGCTGACTGGGCCTTCAGATGATCTCCAGACAATCAGTGATGTTCGAAAGACTTCAGTCATGAACGACGAACTTGCAAGGCTCCAGGTCGACATCGCCTCACTACAGGAGACACGACTACCAGATTCCGGGTCCCTCAGAGATAAGAACTACACATTCTTCTGGCAAGGAAACAGCGCCGATGAAGCCAGAGAGTTTGGTGTTGGATTCGCTGTCAGTAACAATCTGCTACGGATGATAGAACCCTGCCAACAAGGAAATAGAAGACTGCTATCCCTCCGCCTCCACACCACAATTGGTTCTGTCAACCTGATCAGCGTTACGCTCCCACACTAAGATCCTCCACATATATCAAAGATAAGTTTTACGATGAGTTAAACTCTCTCATCGACAAAATTCCCAAGGAAGAGAACTTGATTTTGCTTGGCTACTTCAATGCTAGGGTGGGTGCCGACCATGACTATTGGCGCTCCTGTCTTGGCAAGTTTGGCGTTGGGAAGATGAATGAGAATGGGCAGCGCCTTCTAGAGATGTGCTCGTACCACGACTTCAGCATCACCAATTCATTCTTTCAGACAAACCCACAGCACAAAGTGCCTTGGAGGCATCCTCGGTCTAAACACTGGCAACAACTGGACTTGATCATTACAAGACGGTCAGCCATGAAGGGTGTGCTTCTTACCCGTACCTTCCACAATGCCGACTGCGACACCGATCACTCGCTGGTGTGCTACAAAATGAAGCTTCAGCTGAAAGAAGATCCACCGCTCTAGGCAAGAGGGTCAACCACGCAATGATGTAAGCAAAACATCATATCCAGACAAGGCTGATGAATTCACCTATGGTCTTTCCAAGAAGTTTGATTCAGAACCTCCCAACGGCAGTGCCAAAGAAAGATGGGATGACATCAGAGAGACTGTATATAGCACAGCCACACGGATCTTTGGTAAGAAACAATCAAAGAACAACGACTGGTTTGAGATTAACTCTACCACACTCATGCCAGCCATAGAAGAGCGTCGTAGTGCTCACCTGCAATACAAGCGATCCCCCTGCTAGAAGACACTACAGGCATACAGGTCTACCAGTAGCAAAGTGCAGAGATTAGCACGGCAGTGTGCCAATGAATACTGGCTTCAGCTCTGTCAGAGTATCCAGTCAGCAGGAGCTATTGGAAACATCAGAGGCATGTACGATTGCATAAAGAAAGCAATGGGTCCCACGAAGAAACTGATAGCATCACTGATGTCTGCCACAGGCGATACCATCCACAACAAGGGGAAGCAGATGAAGCGTTGGGTGGAATACTACTCCGAACTGTACTCCAAAGAGAACCACGTGACCAATGATGCCCTCAACGCCATTGAAAACCTCCCTCTCATGGCCGAACTGGACAAGAAACCTACTGTAGACGAACTAAAGAAGGTATTAGAGAAACTGTCCATAGGTAAAGCCCCAGGTAAAGATCGCATCACAGCAGAACTCATCAAGTGCGGATGTAGCGTGCTGCTCACACACCTGCATGACCTCCTCTGCCAGTGCTGGGACGAGAGTGCAGTGCCTCAGGACATGAGAGACGCTAACATCATAACCCTGTACAAGAACAAGGGCGACAGAAGCGACTGCAACAACTACAGGGGCATATCACTTCTCAGCATCGTGGGTAAAGTTTTCGCACGCGTCATCCTGAACAGACAGCAGACGCTTGCTGACAGAGTTTACCCAGAGTCGCAGTGCGGGTTCCGTGCAGAGAGGTCCACAATCGACATGATCGTCTCTGTCAGGCAACTGCAGGAAAATGCAGAGAACAACAGAGACCCCTCTGGCCTTTAAAAACCTCATCAAGTCATTCGATCTGGCAGCAGAGACGGACTCTTCACAATCCTGGCAAAAATTGGTTGCCCTCCAAAGCTGCTAAGCATGATCCAGTCCTTCCACGATGACATGAAAGGCACAGTGCAGCACGATGACTCAACATACGTCCCCTTTAACATCCGCAGTGGAGTTAAACAGGGCAGTGTCCTTGCCCCCACGCTCTTAGGCATCTTCTTTGCAATCCTGCTCAAGCACGCTTTTGGGACGTCCACAGAAGGATTTACCTGCACACACGATCAGACGGCAGACTGTTCAATCTGGCACGACGGCAGGCAAAGAGCAAAGTGCGTGAAGTAACCATCAGGGACATGCTCTTCGCAGACGATGCTGCTCTAGCCACCCACACAGAAGCTGAGCTTCAGCGCCTGATGGCCCGCTTTGCTAACGCATGCGATGAGTTTGGGTTAACCATAAGCCTAAAGAAAAGAAACGTGATGGTTAAGGACGCGGAATCCCCAAACATCATCATCAACAACTTCGAACTTGAGGTGGTGAGTCAGTTCATGTACCTCGGCCCTACCATCACCAACAAACTCTCGCTCGATGCTGAGCTCAACAAGCGGATCGGAAAGGCATCAACAACTCTCTCCAGGTTGTCGCAGAGAGTGTGGAACAACAGCATGCTGACCATGAACACTAAGATCACCGTATACCGTGCATGCGTGCTAAGCACTCTCATGTACACCAGTGAAACCTGGGCTCTGTACACCTCGCAAGAGAAAAGACTGAGCGCCTTTCAATGCGATGCCTCCGACGCATACTCGGGATCACCTAGAGCGAGTATCAAACAACGAGGTGCTCGAGCGTGCCAAGCATGATCACACTCCTCCGCCAACGCCGCATCAAATGGCTGGGCCATCTACGTCGGATGGATGACGGACGGATCCCCAAAGCCACTCTTTATTCGGAACTCGCCTCTGGTAAAAGGTTGATCGGACGGCCACATCTCCGCTTCAAGGATGTCTGTAAGCACGACATAAAAGCCCTTGATGTCGATGTCAACACCTGGGAAGAGCTCGCTCTAGACAGACCAAGCTGGCGACTTGCTCTGATCACTGGTCTGAAAGCCGGAGAGGACAAGCAACGCTTGCTAGCTGATGAAAGACGATCGCAGAGGAAGAAGAAGCAGTTCCAACCAACACCAGACGCAACCTTCAAGTGCAGCAAGTGCAGCAGGGACTGCCACTCCCGCATTGGACTACTTAGCCACAGCAGACGCTGCACAACCACCAACCAGGACATCTCTCATGGGTGCAGTTCCATTGTCTCTCGAGACTAACGGATGCCAACAACAATGAAAAGTAATAGATTGGATGCAGACTTGTGAAATCTAACTGCGATATTTGCAAACCAGTATTCATATATTGATCACGTCCCATAAATATCAGTAAACGATGATATGCACGTGCTACATGATTCTGAGCATAATCTAACAATATATCTTTAGTTGGTTCTTGATGTCTATTTGTCCTTAAGGAAACTTCACTAACTCTGAGATTGTCAAATATCATATAACTATGTATTTGTGAATTTAGTCGATTAACATAGTGTAAAGCCTTAAATATATGTCTTTGTGCAGAAACTCCTTGCTGTGATGATATATGCCATGTAAATAACCCAACAACAACTTTGAACGCTATCTGATGTCATTGTCAACGATGAACATAAAACTAATTAACTTTTCTTCCTCAGCAATCGTAGGAGTCATTACAGGCATCCACAACGAAAGTTTCGTCAGTGTTACTTTTCCATTGAGTGCTGCAGGATTAGCTCCTTTAGCATGCCAGATTGTATCATCATCAGTAACTTTTCTTACAAGTACAACTGTATGTTTTGCTCCAAAGATAACCTTTCTGACATTTCTACAATATCCAAAGATATGCAACAGTGAAATTGAGCATAAAATTATTCTACGATCACGTACAGGCAATCGTAGGTTGTAATGTTCGTTCGTTGACATAACTGATTCTCCATCAGCTGCTCCTTCGGCGGCTCTTTCAGCACCTTTGGTCAGGATGGTTATTTTTATCCTTGACAAATTTCATTGTCGGTCCAGCTGATCTTGTATAATCATCTGTATATCTAGCCAAATGTATTATCGTTGTGGCAACATCAACGTCTATCTGATTTGTTTCAATATTTCTTCCGTTAGCACTGTTAAATAACACCATAATATCATTGTCAACAAAAAAAGCGTTATTAGCATCTACATAGGTTGTATCATCTGTTTATTAAAATTTCTCCTTCTACCTCAATAAATGCTCCAGCAGCTAAAAATATCTGCTTGTATCTTGAACTTATAGTTCTATTCGACCACATTGATTTGGTACAAGTGCGTCATAAGAATAATATTGATAATCACGTATAGATTCATCTTTAAGAACTGGTGCGTCCATATCAAATGCTAGATCGGATATGCGCTTGAACATTTTTTTAATAAATATTATTGTCTAACACGAAGGTCACTTCCTGAAATAAATTTTGTATTTACCGGCATAATTTCATTGGTCAATCTTGCTAATTTGTCATTATCATCCAACTTTGCTAATCTTTCATTCGAAGCTTTATTTATTATTTTATTAACATATGCAGGCATAACTTCAGTGTTGGGTAATATGACTGGCTATATTTTTTATACTAATCTAGCCAATCTTTCTTTGACTAATGAAAATGCAAGATTATCAAAATAACTTAATGCTTTATTTCCAATAAACTCAATAACTGCCATACCTAATTGTTTTTCAATCTGTGCTGCTTTTGGAGCCATCCTTTTGAATAAACCCATAACATCTCCAAATCCATCTCCGTAAATAGCTCTGTACGTTGGTAAACGTGAATTTACTACCCTAATTATTACAGGTCCACGTTATCATTTGTTTTAATTACAAGTTGATTAATCAATTGAGTATATTTCAATCGCTGTAATGATCGTCGAAAATTTCATTAATGAGAGAGGATACACATTATTATCAATAACACCACCTGTAAATAATCTTCGGCAAATATCAGATATATCATTAATGATTTCTGGAGAATTATTTTCAGTAAGTTTTCCTCCGATCAGAATTTCTAATCGATTAACATCGGCAAGAACACTATCACGACAAATTCCTAAACCACTTCCTGTTTTGAAGTTTCTTCAAAAAGTTCACCAAAAATATTTCTTTTTTCCACATTTTGTTGTAATTCTTATTTTCTTTCCTTTATTCTACCTGCAAATGTTTGGACAAAATCTGTATTGAATAAATTTGTATAACAAATCTGGCGACAAATACATTTCTAACCGAATCATCTTCTGGAAGAACTTTATGAAACGTAGGTTTTAAATAATTATCTCTTTCATTATATTTTGAACCAATATATTTTATCCCATTATAATCTGCGTCCCTAATAGTTTGTAAACCATCAAGTGTAAATCTATTTATAATAGCAGTTTCAACTGCATCTTTAGAAAGTTGTCATGATTGAGTTTGCTGAGGTTCAGGTTGTGGTTGTTGCAATTGTTGTTCTCTTTTTCTTCCTTCGTCTTTAAATTTGTCAAAATCAGGATCATCATCTTTAAGAAAACTTTGTTTAGCAAAGATGAGATAAACATCTTTAACCCAATCATCCTTTGTTCAAGATTTTAGCATGTTAAGTTCTTACATATTTACCAATTTTATCATAATTTAAAGCAATATCATAAACTTCTTCTGCTCTTGCATTCGCGATAGCATCAAAACCTTTAACCGTCAATTGATCTTTAAGTGCAACTTCAGTTTTTGTTTTAGGAGGTTTAAATTCAGGCTTAGGTTTAGGATGTCTTTTAGATATAATAATAGACTGTTTTATCTCTGATTTATACTTGTCACTTTCATCTAAATATGCAATATAATCAAGATCATCATCTCTGGCTTGCATGCTTCCTTTTATATTCGAAATATCTATTTGTACCAGGTTTCTTTTGACACCGGTTTATTAACATAATGAGATTTTAAATATCTTTCTCTATAACTATAACTCGCAGCAGCAAATGTAGTTTTTTTAGATACATTTTTATGTCCTTTTATTGTATTAATAAGTATAATTACAATCTCCAGCTTCATTTTAACCTTGGATCACGCATGACTCTCATGCTTCAATGATACCTGGCTTGGTCAGAACCTGCTCCGTGTACACTCAGGCCATGACTAGCTTTTATTTACGTCAATGTCTGGGAATTTGTAAATCATAGCTTATAATGGATATAGTTTTATTAGATACATCTGTTGTCTTATAATGAAGCTGGCGTAGAGCCACAATATTCAGTGAATAATAGCATCTACTTGTTTTACAGTATAGAGCTGTAGTACTGATTTTTTTTTGTTGTAAAATTAGTTAATACAAATTTTTTTTCTTTCTGACGTGAATTTAAGTTACAGTAAAAAAATCATGCTTTTATTAAAATTATATGAATTCAAATTACAACTCCAAAGATCATACTTTCAAAAAACTCCTATAACACTTTTATGAATGTCCATTTGTGTCATTGGGAGTCTATTTTAGAGTGTTTAAAGTGTACGCGTATGTCTGCACTTTCAACGCGCTAGTTTTTGTAACAAGCACGCTAGAAGTTGTATATAGCGTACTGTTTCTTCATTTTAGCTCTTAAAATTAAAACTTACGCGTATGTATTATTTTCACATGAGCTAGTTTTTCTAGCTCGCTAGCTCGTGCATTTCCTAAATCCAATCGAAACAGATGTTATAAATAACCCTCCAGGGCCTCTAGGAGAATTCCGAAAATAATATGGGGGCTTTCTATGGATACTATGAACTTCTAAGAATCTGACAGGTGTAAGGTGATGTTGTTTTCATTTGCACATGCACAGTGGAGATAATTTTGTTCTACCTCTAGCGCGTTAAAAGGGAAGACAATACGCGCATGTTTATATACGCGCTAAAATAGACTGCTAGTGACATGATTGCCATTCATGGGCTTTGCTCCATAAGGAGAACATTGGAGGATGAGTTTCATTATATTTTTAGTGTAAGGTATATAACACAATTATAAATATAACTGGAAAAGACCAAATACGTTCAAATCGATTGAATTTGTAATTTCATAAAATACTATAATTATACACAACTTAAGTGTTTATAGTGGGTATGTGAGAAAGTTTGCCAGTAGCTTCCTCCACCATTAATACTGGCCGCCATACATAGCCTATTGTGCGCTGAAAAATGGCGTTAAAACCTCACAACAACAACAACAAAAAGAGAAGAAAAAAAGTGTTTATATATTAGAAGATTTTCCAGCTGAGAATTAATAGTCTCTTTTTGAACAACTGATTATTATTGTCATTATTATTATTATTATTATTATTATTATTAGTTTAGTAATGTTTGCACAAATTAAGCGCTATTTTTGTATTAGAAACCGTTATATTTAAGATTTAGCTAGTAAGATGGATATTCTTCTCTTTTCGTCGTCGTTAATATAATGTATGCGATTTTGCGTGACTTTGGGTGTGTGTGCGTGACTTTGGGTGTGTGTGCGTGAATCAAAGAACTGCTGATATATTATTATCACTCTTTTGATACAGGTCTGGATTTTGCTTCTGAAAATGTCAGAATGTTCAATGTATAATATTGTTACCATGATCATAATTTTGTATTATCTGCCACTTACGTGCCGAGTTTGTTTCTTTACAGTCCAAGATTAACCGTATCATATTCTACATATTACCGAATAGATTGCAAAAGTAATGCCGAGCAAAAGCAGAAACAACGGAGTGGTTGTCTAAATTTTACTTTACAAATTTATCTACTTGCCAATCAATCTATCAGTCATGTGCGCATTGATTTCGGTATAACGTAATCAGTGTAGAATGTTATTACCTTTACATTGCAGTTGTTTGGGTTTGGATTATACTTTACTAAAAGCACTGCTAATATTAAGGTTGAAACTATATATATATATATATATATATATATATATATATATATATATATATATATATATATATATATATATATATATATATATATTTATATCCTAGTGAATAGACAACAGAAACTCTGAAAGAGAAAAATAAAGTATTTATTAAACATCTTTACATGTTATATTTGTCAATAAATACATGCATCATGCATGTAACATAATTCCCTTATCTCACTCCTTCTATTTTATGACACGTCATAATAAAAACCAGTCTCAACAACATGTATAAAATACCAGCAGTGATTTCAAACTGTTCACTGGCAAAAGTGAAGACTATTCATACGAGTAACGTTAAAGTTCCCATAACAAACTAATTAAATTAATCTAATTATAATTATCATTTGAAATAGACGACCTTGTGTTGCAATAAAGTGATAGAACCATACAAAATATACTGAAATAAATAGGAACTTCATGTTGCAATATCTTTGGCTTTGATTTTCTTTAGTACAGAAATGTATTAAATATTTGTATTGCAGCAATGAATGTATATTTTAAAATAGGGTTACTTTAAAATAATTTCCTTAATAATAACATTTCCAATCACTTTTGGAATCTCATTTTCACAATTTGAATTTAAATGAATCACAGAAAGTGTATATTATAAATTCTTACGAACCCGATGCCAGTCGGAGAAAAACCGACAATGTACACGACACCCATATTTATAGATTTCGATTGTTCTACACTATGTAACACTTCACCAAAACAGTTCATACTTCTAACAAGGATTTAAGACACAATAAATATTAACTGCAACTAAAATATTTTTATTCAAGACAAATATTGGATGCAAATAATACTTTTCCACTTTTAATCACCAATATATGACCAGAAACTAAACTTCTTGTAGAGAACGAGTAACAGTAAACACTGGCCTCCAACTAAGGATGGTGGTATGATATGCACAATACCAATATGCACGTCCCTACAGAGGCTGAGAAGAGTCTCGTGCCACTTCTAGAGTTTGAGGCCCCTAGACCCTGGCTATACTGAAACTCGGAAATGAATCGAATGCCAAAGTAATCCCATTTAATTTACTGTATAAAGATTTACAAGACAACTAAATACACAGCGTGAGTATATGAGATCTAAAAATAACTGGTAAATACCGGGGCCCTTTAAGGTTGAGAACCGATCAGTATCCTCCTCGCCCCGTCTCATTGGGTCTGCGGGGGATGTATCATTTTGTCGATTATAAGAGTGGTATCATTGCCAGGGAGGCCGCGGTCACAAAATGGTGAATTTACTACGAGAAAGAGACCACACACCCTACACAAAAATAAAAAACAAAACAATCAAACAAAACAGCGCGACGTTTACAAACGTCAAACGTTCCCCGCTCATGTAAAAGTTAGTGTACCACTGCAAGTACACTATGGTCTAAGCATTGAGATTATAGATCATACAGATTAAATCATTGGAAGGGAAAACAGTCATTCGCAACATATGATCTATATGGATAACTCTTGTTAAAATAAAACAGTTTTACTGGATAGGTTACTAACATAAAAGTGGACCAGGAATGTTAAAGGTCACCAAAACACAGACCTTATCGGTGAGATCTACTTAATATCAGTAAACCACGATTTTAATCGGATCAAAGAACGCATATATACTTGTGTGTTTTACGTTTAAAGAATACAGTTAAAATTTTCATGTTATTTGCACTAATTGCCACAGACTTTATGTCCTTTTAATTAAATATTAGTTTATATTTCATAATGGTATGCCTGTTTTGCTAAACTGATCAACATAAGATATTTTCTTTTGAAGTGAAAGAAAGAACATTAGAGTGTAATGGTATGTGTCCAATAAAATAAACTCCCAAAAGGCAAATTCTCTATTCACACTAATTTATAAATTGGAATTGGACCTATCCAGCCAAATGCAGTAGGCATTCGTATGTTCAATTCATAACAAATGAACTAGTTTGATTAAGAAAAAAAACTTGTTATGGAGAGCTATTATATGTCATACGTGATACTTTACATCAAGAATGGTTTAAGTTTTGTTAAAATCCCTTCTTAGTAAAGTTCTCATAATTACAAGGAATACCATTTACATATGAAACTACAACATACAACACAAGCGATTACGACAATGATACAATTTATTGAATACGAATAGCTATGTGGAATTCGAATAGCTATGTGGAATACCAATAGCTATGTGAAATACCAATGCCTACATGAAAGTTGCTGGATTGTTCAAAGATGAGATGAATGGTTTGCAAATGCAAGAATTGTGTGGCCTTAGAAGTAAGCTGGACATAATATAAAAAAGAGAATCAAAACAAAAAACAAAACAACAAAGTGTTTGCTAGAGTATTAAAATATCTTGCTAAAAGAATTTAAATTTCGATATGTGCACAACTTATTTATTTTACTATTAATAGTCAAGTGAATAATTTCAGTAATTCTTACGATCTCGAGATAAACAATATCACGATAAATAATACTGCTCTGTCACTATATGACGGTAAATGTTACTTAGTTGAAAACATGAATACTTATAGGCTTCTAGTTAATCTTCAGATACCTTTTAAGCAAACAGATGTTCAAGCCTTAAATTTTAAACGTTTTTCTTTTTTTTTCTTCAACTTTTTAAATATTTTATCTATAATAACTCTATAATAATTATCTATAATAACTAATAATTTCTACATAATGTATAGTAGGACTTTTGATCTCTTAAGTAAAATACTGATATAAACCCAACATTTGTTCGAAGATCTTTAGTGACGGAATTATACGTTTATATTGCTACCCACGAAATACATTCCATAATGCAAACAACTCTATGCAAGTTTTGCTAAGTTGGTTGCTTTCATTTTCTATAGTCTAAATTTGCAAAGTTATCTATTAGAAACAAAGTATTAGTTTCCTGGTACACACTAATAAGTAATTCTATCAATTTACCTAATTCATCACCAGAATCTATTGGCATTACATTGTTGTCAGTAAAAAAAAAATTCTGTTGTAAATTCATTTACTTAAGGGCAGGTCTAATACTGACAACTAAATGCTGCAGACATTGTTGATGCACCAACTCTCATTGTCCTTGATATGGCTAGACGATGATGAGCCCACACTCAATCTCATCAGACGGCGATACCCTTTCTTTTTGAAAAAGAGGTGCTTTGTCGCATCGCAACCCTCTGTCGGACAAAAACCTCCAACGCTCAAAGTCAGGATCGACAACACAATTTCTTTAACCATCGGCAAGCGCGACGGCGACCGTTTTAGAAACATCGACATTGACATCAGCTTCATTACCGACAGTTGATCAAGTTGAGAAAGAAATTCCCATTTTAAAATTATGGTAAAACTCTAGAGAATAAGTTAATCAGGAAATTATTCCATTTACCTGACACACGTAATAGTTATTATTCCGATTCGGTCACAGTTTCTCCTAGTACTGATCAATCAATGGATACTGAACACAGTGATCCTCATTTTACGACTCATTTTCTCGATTCTAATCAAGGGGACAAAAGTTGATCACTGAAAGAGATCATGAGATAAACTTTTTTCCAGAGAGCTATTAGAAAAGCTTAAACCACTCAAATCCCACTTTGTTTTGGTATTATATATGGTCCTTATCAGAAAATGGAGACCACCTTAGGTACCCGCTGGTGATATGTGGTCAGTTTGCTATCATACTGTTGTTTCGAAATCATATCAACAGGAAATTCTACTGTCTAGCCCATAACAGTCTTTTAGCTGGTTATTAAAGAGTCATTAAGACGTATCACAAGAACTTGAATTATTTGTTATTGTCATTAAAAGCTGCGATTTTAAAGACTGTAGATCTGGTCACACTTGTCACATAGTAGGATAATCCAATCAGATGATACTTAAAGTTCATAAAATAAATAAGGCGTAGCAAAATATTGGTAGACTCTGTGGGTACCTTACCTAAGACCGAGTCGGGCAAATAATACGCATTGACCATACGATGTGCGTCCACAAGATTTCCAGATTCAATTCATTTGAGAAAACTAAAACCATTGTAAAAGCTTTGATGAAGGTCTGTGCCTAAGGGTCGCAAGATGCTCTGTGGTTGCGACCCATTAATTAAAATTCAGTCTCACCTCCTAATCAAGAAGGCATGATTTTTTACCCAGAGGTCCACAATCCGCAAGACTATTGACTCACCAGAATGTCTGAGGCGGAGTAGACACTGGACCTCTTCCAGAAAAACTACTTTGCTGCCCGTATTGTTGACAACGTGGACGGTACCCTAACTGCCATACCCATGTTGTGCAGCATCGCCTCTTTAACTACTATCTTCTTTGCGCGGTCGACCTCTAGCGTCTATACTTGAGTTGTGGCTTGCTGTTCTTTGTTGGGGCGTACGCGAGCCAACGATTTGCAGCGAAGGTCAGAAAGCATGACACAATCCTCTTTCTGGCAGAGGCTAAGTTCATCACCGTCCTCAACAGCGTATCCTAAGCTCTGCACACCGAAGTTATGTTTTAAGAAAGGCCTCAGGCTCATTCTCAGTGAGCGCGACAACTATGAGGTGGCCAAGTATGAGATCCTGACAAGAGCACAGAATGTGCACGCTGCCGGATGCCTCGACCGGGCGATCGAAAACTAATGAATCACCCGCGCAAGGGCAGAGGATTAGCAGGAAACATAGACACGCCTAGCTACTTTGATACCCTGACATGCGACCAAAGGCCTCGTTGGTGTTGATTATTCTGCATAGCGCTTGCGAGGCAAACGGCGGCTCTCAACAGGGCACAGCCAGAACGTTGACTCGTGTTACCGACGGCACATATTCCACCTTTATTGTCTACTTGTTTTCATCGAAAACTGGGTGAGGCAGGCTACATTTATTTCACCCCAATCAACACCAGTCACGCCGGCTCGTACCAAGGTTCTGGAAAAAAAGTTTCGTTTTGTTGGTAGTCATTTGACACAGACGAAACCTGTCATGCATTCAGCTTGGATTTGAGAATGGATGAGTTTATTTCCCTACTGCTGATTTGTTTCATGTACATTTCAAGAGATCATAGAAACCAACCAGGTACTGTTATTGTCTTCGGTTCATTCGCATAGGTCATACAGTAGCATATATTGATTTTGTGTTTGTGTACCATTTGAAATATTGTAAAAGCCAGCAGAAAAAGATATTCTCTTCAAAGTAATGTATAACGTTCAAATTTTACTTATCAGTTGAAAAATATATTTCTTTCTCACAGTAATGTACATTTCCATTACCCTTTAATCTTTGCTGTTACGTTTTAATGCCTTCCGTTCTCATTATTTAATATACTGCTAGAAGTACTTCTAATAATATTGCAGTAAAGTTTCTTATACTAATGTACAACAGTTAAAACCACCACTACTACTGCTCATACTACTACAACATACATATAACACGTGTATATTTCTTGAAATGATTAAATAACCTTTATATATCGGTTCTACATGAAAAGCCAATTATATTTTGTTAGGCTTGATCATTCATAATGATATTATCTAGAATGTTTGAATTGATTCACAATGATATTATCTAGAATGTTTTGAATTGATTCATAATGATATTATCTAGAATGTTTTGAACTGATCCAGAATGATATTATCTAGAATGTTTTGAATTAATTCATAATGATATTATCTAGAATGTTTTGAATTGATCCAGAATGATATTATCTAGAATGTTTTGAATTGATTCATAATGATATTATCTAGAATGTTTTGAATTGATTCACGATGATATTATCTAGAATGTTTTGAACTGATTCACGATGATATTATCTAGAATGTTTTGAATTGATCCAGAATGATATTATCTAGAATGTTTTGAATTGATTCACGATGATATTGTCTAGAATGTTTTGAATTGATCCAGAATGATATTATCTAGAATGTTTTGAACTGATTCACAATGATATTATCTAGAATGTTTTGAACTGATTCAATATGATATTATCGAGAATGTTTTGAATTGATTCACAATGATATTGTCTAGAGTGTTTTGAATTGATTCACAATGATATTATCTAGAATGTTTTGAATTGATTCACGATGATATTATCTAGAATGTTTTGAATTGATCCAGAATGATATTATCTAGAATATTTTAAATTGATTCACGACGATATTATTTAGAATGTTTTGAATTGATTCATGACGATATTATGTAGAATGTTTTGAATTGATCCAGAAAGATATTATCTAGAATGTTTTGAATTGATTCACAATGCTATTATCTAGAATGTTTTGAATTGATTCACAATGACATTATCTAGAATGTTTTGAATTGATTCACAATGATATTATCTAAAATGTTTTGAATTGATTCACAATGATATTATCTAGAATGTTTTGAATTGATTCATAACGATATTATCTAAAATGTTTTGAACTGATTCATAATGATATTATCTAGAATGTTTTGAATTGCTACACAATGATATTATCTAGAATGTTTTGAATTGATTCACAATGATATTATCTAGAATGTTTTGAATTCACCCAGAATGATATTATCTAGAATGTTTTGAATTGCTTCACAATGATATTATCTAGAATGTTTTGAATTGCTTCACAATGATATTATCTAGAATGTTTTGAATTGATTCATAACAATATTATCTAGAATGTTTTGAATTGATTCACAATGATATTATCTAGAATGTTTTGAATTGATTCACAATGATATTATCTAGAATGTTTTGAATTGATTCACAATAATATTATCTAGAATGTTTTGAATTGATTCATAACGATATTATCTAAAATGTTTTGAACTGATTCATAATGGTATTATCTAGAATGTTTTGAATTGATTCACGATGATATTATCTAGAATCTTTTGAATTGATTCACAATGATATTATCTAGAATGTTTTGAATTGATTCACAATGATATTATCTAGAACGTTTTGAATTGATTCACAATGATATTATCTAGAATGTTTTGAATTGATTCACAATGATATTATCTAGAATGTTTTGAATTGATTCACAATTATTTCGAAGTAGTATTTTAGTCCTAAGTCAATGAGCATTTTGTAATTTAAATAAATAAGTAATGTCCTCTCAAATTAAATCTAAACACAACTGCAATTACACCTGCATACATATACTGGAATAGTAATATGAATGAATAAATGTGTACTCTCTCTCTCTCTCTCTCTCTCTATCTACACACACACGCACAACTCCACGACTCTCTGTTGCAATACATATCTACCTGACAGATGTCACGTTGCAGCAGCACATAACATATGTCGCAATCCTTCAACTGACTATACAATCGACAACTTATTCCAAACCTCTAAACAGGTTCATAGTAAAACATGGTTTCTATTATTAGAGGTACAAAGTCCATATTAGTAACTATCCATTCTGTATGAATAACCAGTCTTGAGAGATGTATTTAAAGTAATATTTAGAAAGAACAAGATGATCTATAATTTATATCTAAAAACTTCTAAAATTTCCGAGTCCGACCAGAATTTGGAACTGGTGTAATCTCAGAAACGTATATACCTGTCAAATACTCAAAGCTTTATTATACTGCGTATTAAAGCCAATTACATGTATTACAACTGGTTAACTGATCAGGACTATAGTGTTGTATTGGTGAATAATTTCCTTGGTTTGGGCTAATTTGATTTTGCCTATCCCATACATCGAACACATGCCATTTAGCTGCGTTGTTATCCCGTTTAATATCCAAGGATCGGAGAAAAACTTCAGAGGCTCGATCAGTTAAACCTAACTGAAGATAGCAATGTCCAACGATGTTTAGACCTATATGTTCTTGTGTACATGTTGGCATTCGGCAAAAATATTCCAAATCAGACATTGCTTCCAAAGCTCGTTGGGGCTGTCCCGTGACCAGAAAACATTCTACTTTCAAAAGGCAGGCAAAAATCAAAGGATCTACATTTAACATTTTGTCCCCTTTAATCGCAATCTGCCAAAGTAGTTCTATCATTAATGGTCTCGGAATGACTGAAGCTTCAATCGGTAAAAGGACAACTGGAGATGCGGGCATTGTTGGAATGCTATTTATAAATCTAAAGGCAATATTTGGGTCACACCTATAAAATGACTCTAGCTGTGTATAAATTAATTTCATTTTTTCACATTCATTTGTGAAGCACTCTGCTGCTCCAATGTAAATGTTGTCTCTAAATTGATTGATTATAGTATCCAGACACACTAAGCACTCCTCGTATCTTTTTATGTAAAACAGAATGTTTGCATGTTGAACTTTGCTATGTACTAGATTGTTTTGCTTGAGAAAATTTTCTGCACGTTGCGCAAGATCAACTTTCTGAGTGTGGCAGTATTCAGATTTTCTGACCAATGCATGAATGATAGAAACTTCAACACTTCTGAGTGACTCCAATAGAGGTTGGAGGAATTCCTTCTCTTCCTGTGTATAAATATCATCTATCATCTTACGAAAGGTCGAATACTGATTTAGCATTGGAATATCTGGATAAATATTATCAAATAGGTAGGATTCGTCTTTCAGTAAACAAAGAAACTGAAATGAAGACATTATAGCCGTTGCATTCGGTGGATCGATTTTGTTCTTTATACGGCTTTTTAGTTCATACATCAGGATAGGTTCCACTTGATTGACCATTGTTTCGTCAGTATTTAGTGAGTCATTTGCATTGTTAATCCATATTAATTCCTTAATATATCCAGCAAGATTTTCCTGGATGTCAAGCATCAAAGGCAAGACGAGAGTTTGCACCTCATCCATTATCATCCCGTGAAACATATTGTTCTTACGTATGAAGTAATTTGGGCAAGTCATTGTGATCAAAGAATTTACGAGTTGTTGCAGGACCTGTTCTATGCAAGTGATAATATTTCTCGGAATCCAGAAGGATGATTCAGTTTCTTCCAAGAGCCAAAATAACGTGTTTTTGATGTGGTAGGAAGATAATCCCTTAGGTGCCTTCGGTTTAATGAATTGATTAAGAATCATCTTCATTAATGCGTAAACGTTAAATTGAGTCTCATTGAAAGTCCAAACAAGAATCTGTTCTGCAACAGAGAACGAATACCGCCATTGCACGTCTTCATCTGGGCTTCCCTTTACACCAACAGGGACGCAATGACATTTTTGCTGTACAATATTCCTGATAGTAGCTGGGGAGGGCCATTGTTTAGGACGATGGCGTGTGATCCATTCCATAGCTTGTTGTGGCCAATCAAAACACTCAAGTGCATCAACCATGTCGATACTCTCAAAAAATATATCTCTAAATGGAAAGCTAGGATACGTAGTTACCGGCATGCTTACAGCAGGACCATGTACACTTGACCAGTTTGTATGGAGCTGGAGCTGTGAGTGAAATGATGATACGGTGTCTCCTTCAACCAAATCCTTCATTGAGTATTCAGTTACTGCCCTGCTTGACAGTAGTATGCCATCGTGTTCGTGTGTAGTATAAAACTCAAGGTCTTTGTCTTCCGTTAGTCCATACCTAAAAAAGCATTTATTTCCCTCATTGATAAGCCGAAGCTTTAAATATCCCGGATAAGCATCTTGACCAATTGCCAAGAAACAGTAGTTATCTCCCGCTGAAGCCATATCATCTGTAGTATCATACACCTTTCCAAAAGTATGTATGGCCATCAGGTCTACATCTCTGTTTTTGTTCCCTTCAGGAAGCTGCCTCAACCCTTCAGCCACACTCCCACTCAACATGACAAAATAAGGACAAACCACACCTGTGGTACACTGAGTTGCTGAGAGAGCTTTTGAAAAGAGATTAGACCTTATTACCCATGCCTTTGTATGGTCTATTTCCGTCCGATTTATAAACGGTCTTAGCATAATTGACAAAATTATTCCTTTCTCCTCTTTTGTTGTCATGTTTTGTAGAAAGAAACGTTACCTAAATCTCATTTCTCATAACTGCATTATCATTTGGAGGTTTGATCGTGGTGAAATATTATTAAAACACATCTGTTCAATCTAAAACCTGGTAACAACCTGGCAGGAGATCCTGAAAAGAAAAAAAGAAATTCTTGCGTTTTCTCTGTTTAAGTTATCAGTGAAGATGTTATAAAGTTACAGAATGGCTAACAATTAACAACATGATGAGCAAGGCAAATATATTACATTGTTTCATGAAGTGCAATATACATATGAGAAAACCCAACACAAATTCTGAAGAGGTCAAGTTGCTTACGAAGGCAAGATTCACCTGAGAGACCCATATGTAACTAATGGATGAATATTATCGATGTAGAGTTAAAATATTGTTTTCCAGCCTAGAACCTCAAACACAGGAAAATTGCTTTTAGTAAAATAATCTTTTCCTCGAGCCTTGAAACAAAATAGAAATGGACATTGTTATAAGTAAACATTTAGCATTTAGCGGGTAACAAATTATATATGGAGAACATATTGGTTCTCTGTCTGTTAGACACCATAACCAGCTCCTGTATTATTATTACTTTTGTGATTTGTATATCTCTTGTTAATTTTTATTAGTGATTCTAATATATAGGTGGCTAGCATTTTTCTAAGATTTTGTGTTTAGCGTTTGTTCTGTATATCTAAGCTGTTTATTCCCTCGACGAAGCGTTTGTTTAGCTCGAAAGGTCGGAAAGTGTTCTGAATTTGCGATATTATTAACGTTTGTGGCAGTATATATATATATATATATATATATATATATATATATATATATATATATATATATATATATATATATATATATATATATATATATAAAGATAGATAGATAGGTAGATAGATAGATAGATAGATAGATAGATAGATAGATAGATAGTGTATGTTCAATGTATGAAAACGTGAAGAATAAAGTGAAATTCAATAACCCCTTGTCAGAAGAATTTGTTAGTGCAACTGGCGTGTGTCGAGGAGAATGCTCGTCGCCCTTCTTATTTTCCATGCTTATTAAGAATAAATTATTAATAATGGTGTTCCTGGTGCTGACTTAGGTATGCTATAACTGTTTATGATTTCATGCGCAGACGACTTAGTAATATTTTCTGAGTCAAAACAGGGTCAGGAAAAAGGACTAAGTGCTATGAGTACTTATTGTGATAAGTGGCATCTTAAAGTTAATACAAATAAAATTAAACCTATAATTTTCAGCAAGGGATGAAGAATATCAGACGATTTATTACCCTCCTACAAACATATACAGTTAGAGGTTAACAAATCTGCATTTCTGGGAATAGTTTTTACAACAGTGGCTTCGTTCAAATTTGCTCTGCAAACTAAGCATCAAAGGCATTATTTACAATCTTATATATATTTAATTTTGGTATTTCTACGTTTGAATTCTTTTAAGCTTGCTCATCCCAATTCCCTTTAATTTGTAAAATTCCCGTCCACTTACGAGCAATTTACTTAGTGGATAAATATTTATTCAGATTTGGAAATGTCTCTCCAAACTGTGAAATTTTAGACACTAATTTGTTCAATTGTTAATTATGGATCAGAAGTGTGGGGATTCATTGAAGGAAATGCTGTTGAACGGTTTCATTTGAAGTTTTGAAAAAAATCTTATTGGGGTTAAACAAATGAACCCCAAATAATTTTGTATGTAGTGAATTGGAAAGGAATTGTAAATGACACACTTTCTAATCCATGAATTTTACCGCTTTTTAAAATACTGGACTAAGATCATTTCCTCAGACAAAAGGAAATATATACCTGTATTATATAACCTAATGCTTACAGACATAGAAAGCCATCCTGGAAAAAGAACATGGGGCAACGTTAGTCCGGAATTTACTAAATAGTCTGTGTCTATGGGAAGTTTGGATAAATCAAGCTGTTGGGAACATAAAAGTTTTCGTATCGTTACTTAAACAATTGTTATCTGATCAATTTATCCAAAATTGGCAATCAAGAAACAATGCGTCTTCCAGAGCCAGATTATATAGAAGATTGTCACAAATATTGGCTATAAGGTGTACTTAGATACAGTAACAGTGCAAAATTTAAAATATCCTTCGAAATTGAGGAAGTTTGTCCATATTTTACATGTTGAATCAGAGAGAAGGAAGAGTCCACATATTACCACACTAGATCAAAGAATTTGTAATTGCTGCAACGTGCCGGAAAATGAGTATCACTTTGTTTTAGAATGCCAATGTGATCTGCAGCTAAGAAAGAATTCTACAAACTCTTATTTTTGGAGAGGTCCGAGTATGTTGAAATTTATCAAGTTACAGTTCCACTAAAAAACTACTGAGGTTACAAATCTGGGAAATCATATCCATAGAGCAATAATTGAACGTATTAATATGAGGAATATTACCTAATTTACATTCTCCTTTTTATTGTTAATACAGGCATTACAATGTCATATTTCATGTATAATGTACTTATGATACTATCAAGAAAGTCCGGTTAAATACTGTTTATATATTAATGACACTTTTTGTTTCTTCTACCGAAGGAACTTGTATTTAACCTCACGAACTTGATTCAACCAGCATATCCTGGAGTATCTAACATGTCACAAAATAAGCAAGTATGTGTATGCGTGTAAGTTATGAATGTTAAAAATGATTTATCAACCCCATAACGCCAGGATTCATACAAATCTACACAGTATATGCAAGGCAATAATGCCAAATTACATAACACATTTTATAAACGGTTCCTGCCTCGAAACAATCTTCCCACTACCAGCAAGGAACACGAAACTGCACTTTACCAATACTGCTAAAAACAAGACAGTCTAACATATTGGATCATAATATCAGTATGGATTTAATTTCTGAGACTTGTACGAGTGCTTTAAACCTTTACAATGATTTTTGACCTACGTAAGCCTTAGATTAGATCTATATTATACGGCAGGACAAACTTACAGCGTGGCTATTTGGTACGAGATTATTGCTTACAGTCCCTTTGAACGATACCGCCTTGAAGGACATTTGACCCGAAAAAAAATGACACGAAATGTCTCAGCTTAATGTTTCAGAATGTATGTGCTCATTTTCATTCTGGAGGATGTGTGCTGTGTACTGGGCTAAAAAATGAGCAACAAATTTTGATTTCTGAAAAGTTAACATGATAATAAATTTAATTGTCTGAGCAATTGTGTACAGTAAGATGTTTGTTTCATTTTTATATTTGGTAGGCACATGCTTATAATGTGGGCAAGTGTTTTCAGGATGATCCAAACGTTGCTTTGTCATTTTAAAGTTCATTTCTTGATATGAAACGTTTTCTATGGAAATATCTCTTATAGGCAGTAAATTAAAAAAAAAATCAGGATAATCAGAACTGAGTTAATCGTGCCATGATTTAACAGTATTTTAGATGACTATCCTTGTAACGTAGTGATGACGTACGTTTTCGCCCCTTGTACGTGACCATGATGCAAAACTCAATGCACTGAGTTAAGGCATCTTTGAATATTTGCTTGATAAAAAGAGTTTTTTATCCTAAAGATCTATTCGTGCACTTGCTAAATTTTTTCCCCTTCTACAAGGTGCCGTGAGGTTATAAAATAGTCTTTTCATTGAACTGTTGAGGTTACATGTGGGGTTTCCAAATGACATAATTTAAAATGTGTAAAGACATACGTTTAGTCTGATGGGATGGACTGTATATAGCCATGATGGACAATCATTAAATGTTCTCCTCCTCTTCCTCTTCTTACTACTAGAGTTTATTATTGTGAGCAGTTATTTTATCGGACTGTCACACACATTGCGAAGTGAACTTTAACATTGTCATACCAATTAATGCCCGGTAGAAAAGAAATTAGTGCATGATAAAAATAAAAGTCTGCAGAATTCACGATCCATTAGGATCACTATAGATAAATAAACACAAAGGAAAGTAAAAGTTAAAGAAAAATACATTTCAGGAATTCACTCTGGGAAAAATCTTCTTTTTTGTATCTGGTTTGTAACTGTTCCTTTGATTTACAATTGCCATATCTTTCGATATATAGGACAAGCTAAGAGGGAATAACTTAAACTGTTAATTTTAGATACATATCAGTGCAAGAGACTACTATTCACTGTGGGACTCAAGGCATTTTATAAACATTCTAAAAATGCAATATAGCATCCATAATGTTGTACTTTCTTTACTTTTGAAATGAGGTAAGTGTGAACCATTATCAGCTGGGCTGTCTGGCATTGCGAGGAAACACATTTATGATATATGTACGAAAACATTTAACATTTTAATAGAGAAGCGAAATCAGACATTGACTAGGAATTTGAATTATATGATTTAGAAATATTGTGCCAGTGAAGCCGAATAATATTTTCTTTTAAAATTTACATCAAGATGTATTGAACTCAAGCGAGTATCATATTAAAAGGGAGCTTTAAAATCTTATATGTTAGTCAAGAAAAGAGGATTAATTCCTCCCGCCATCCCTCCAAACGGAAATGCCTTTTTTAAACAATTACGCAAAATGAAAACGTAGGTAACTAAAGCCATAAAACAGCAAGAAAGAAGAGACAACTATTTTTAAATTATGAAATTTATTAACTAATTGCTCATGCTGTGATGGTTCTGGAAATTTGAATATCACACAAATCTGTCATGCCTTGTCGCAGTAAATACCTATTTCATTGGGAGAAATGGGACATGTTTGGTGTAATTAATATTTAGATGTACTCAAATAAATGAAAAATAAAACCAAGCAAAATGTTAGAAGCCTTAGATAATTATGGGACTGCCAATGCATGGCCAGAGAATAGCTAACACCGTTCACAAGAACAGACCACGTAGTCACGAAACAGCATGGGCTCAAAACTTGAACTCGTGCTCGCACTTCAAAATTTAAATCGTTGATAACTGTGCGTCAGGAGTGGTTAGGGTCACCTGTCCTCAGACAGGAAGAACAGAGCTGCGCCATTATCCGAAACACACACACACACACACTTGCACTGAAAGGTAAGAAACATGTAATAACAACGTCCAGATTGCAGAACATATTTCTTATTTGTGTCCAAAGTAACTTCTCTAGCTACAACAAGGCTACCTGCAAAGCAAGTTGAATATTAATCTTTTCTTGCTGACGCAATTATGATTTAAGCATATGACGACTGCTGATAACATTATTACCTTTATTTCAATCTTCTTTTTTATTTTATTTTTTATACTCATGAACACATTACTACGAGTGTATACGGTAATCCTAATCTTTAGGCACACTATTTCCATGTACGGATACCCGACAGTTTAATAACACACTGAAAATTACACCGTAGCCGTAATAGATATACGGACGTTTTCACAATGATACACAATGAGAGCGAGTGAGACGTTTATAAAGAGTAATTTTCTTGAATTTGTTAAAACAATTCAAGCTTATGTCAGTTTGATTTACAGCATTCAAGATCCAGTATTTGTTTGTTTGGTAATGAAGGCCATCGGTTCATAATACAAATTATATACGACGTAAAAATAAATCCATGAACTGTAGCGTACAAATACATTTTACGTTAATAATAAACATTGTATTATTTATGTTTTTGTCGAATTTGAACAATAGAGGAAAGCTTCGTCTTTTTCTGTGCCAATTAGTCATGTATTCTATCACTTGGCCACTATCCAGATTACTTTTCTTACAGTGAACTTGTTGTGCTATTATTTTTGAGAAGAAAGACATCGTCGTAAAATATTATAATAAGTACTAACAAGAATACTATTCGGTACTTACATAAGAAGCAACGCGAGCCTGTTTTGCCGTCAACAGCTAAACCGTTTCTCCTGATCAGTGTGTATACGAGCCTCTCTTCGCCAACACCCACGTCTCTTGATATCACAATATGTGCAATCGACCTCATTGTGTATGGCTAAATTTATAGATATTGTACTTTCCAAGGACCGTTCCTTGCATAGATCATGCAAATTTATTTTTTTTTAAATCAAACTACCGGCCTATTCATATATTCTTCTACCAGATTGCAAGCAGAGACATGTATTAATAATTACAGCAATATGATTTAGTAGTAATAGTATTAGTATTAGCAGTAGTAGTAGTAATGTAGCATTAATTAGCTATGGTAGTTGAAGTAGTAGTAGCAGCAATAATAGTAGCAAGCTGTAGTAGTAGTAGTCTAGTATATATCAGTAGTTAGTAGCTAACGTAGTAATGTAGTAATATTGTAGTACTAGTTGTGTTAGCAGAGCTGATTGCTGAACTTGTAGCTATTTTATTGTTGTCTTTTTGTTGATTTTGCTTCTCTTGCTGATTTGCTTTTGTTATAAGTAATAAAACAGGACAATCTTAGGAACAATCTTAAAGTCCAATCGAGTGTTCCTCAGGACTGGATCTTTGTCTTACGAAATGAATATAAAGAAGAGAGATTTCCGTAATCATCTCCTGTCAAGTTGCATTAGCAAAAGATATATTTGTAAATCACGATGACACACAAGGAGAGGGAAAACTATTAACTCCACAATGAATAACACACACCTATCAATTCTATAAATTCTATACATGCAATTAAAAAGGTTTTATGGTATCAAGACATTAATACGCTGTAAGTATGTATATTTCTTAATTTGCAAAACCTGACCATAAAGCATTTACACTTTTAAAACTATAATTATTCTCGTAAGAGAATGTTAATAAAATGTAAATAAAAATAATATTCAAACAATGCATTGATTTATACATAACTTCAATGCACTGAAGTTTCTCTATTGAGAACAACATCAGACATCAGTTTTCTCTCTGCATCACCTTTAAGTCTAGTACGTCGTAGTCATCGTTGTCAGTCGCTATTGTCGTCGTCTTAGTAATAGTAGCAGTATTAGTATTAGTGCAAATATTAATAATAGTGGTAGTGATGGTTAAAATTAATCAAATAACGTTTTATGTGCGACACCATCACTAACAACAACAAACAACATTATAACTATCAGCCGTATAGGTCTAAAAACACCCAGCAACAATACTGTAGTTAGTGATCTCGCAAAAGAACCGCATAAATCCGGAGGCACAAAAAAAAAAAATCCACGACGAACAGTCATTGCCGTAGGCGTGGACAACATATGATCGGCCGACCTTTTCGACGTGAGATATTACAACGATCATTTTCATTATCGCATGATCAAAGACATAAAAACCCACATAAACTCTGGACAGATCATGGTAGCGAATTTTATAATAAACCTGTCTCGGACTGTCTTAAAAAAATAACATCACATTGTACAGGACTCATATTCCTGACAAAGCCTCAGTCATAGAACTGGATTCCTCCTAGACTAATTCCAACTTGAGTCCAGGCCTATTATCGCTCAAGCCCAACCTATCTACGTGCCAGGGATAACACGGATGAGGCATCTTCACTATAATACAAACACGTCCCTAATAGAAACAAAAACACCAGTTAACCCCATAATTCAGTGAGCCATAACCCCCTTTCATAACCGTACTCTAAAAAATCGCATTTGGAAAAAATTCACCAGCGATAATAGCAACCGATACTTAGATTTTCTTCCAGAACTCGTTTACCATTACATCACACCTACCATTGAACCATTCAAATGGCCCCAGCAGAAGCCTCCTTGATAACACAATATGGTTTTCATTATCAATAACAGTATGTCTCAGAGGCCTTATTTTTGTCGAGTCAAATTCATGGCAGATGACCACGTCAGAATCAACCGACAAAAATCCACATTCGAAAACGGATACATTCCTAACTAGACCGATGAAAGCTTCGTTGTCAATACTATTCAAAAAACTATTCCCATCACCTGCACCCTCAAAGATTCTTCAGGAGAACCCAAACAAGAATTACAAAAGACAGATCAGTACGTGTTCCGAATTCAAACAGTCATCTCCACTCGTGGTAAAAACAATCACTCGTCAAATGGTTTGGATATGCTAAACAGTTCAACTCGTTGATTCCCCCCGCTTCTCTGACTAGCTTGACAATGCCTCCGAAATAATCTTATCGTACTACTCCATCAATCATTTACTAGAGACAGCATTACATTTCATCACATGCTCGTGGCGACCCATCTGGTCAAAAACTACGTTTAAACACATTCTCAAATTTGATAAATCTTGCACGATCTGCCAATTGCACTCGAGTCACTTTATTCAGCCAATAATCAAACTCATTTCGCTCCTGCTCTGACGAGTTAAAACGCTTCAACTTATTTCGGATGTAATACTACTGATTGTAGCGTTGCACTGGACGCTGATGACTGTGACTACGCCTCACCCACTCTACCTCCTCCTCCTCCTCACTCTCCTCACAATAAATAATCTCTGGCACATAACTCAGCGTACGCTATCTACTCTTTCGTACGCCTCAACCTCGCAATGGATTCCTCCTAAACTAATTCCAACTTGAGTTCAGGCCTATTATCGCTCAAGCCCAACTTATCTACGTGCCAGGGATAACACGGATGAGTCATCTTCACTATAATACAAATACGTCCCTAATAGAAACAAAAACACCAGTTAACCCCATAATTCAGTGAGCCATAACCCCCTTCCATCCGCTTACAGGGAGAGCCAGAACCGCCATTTTATCCTCCTGCTGATAAGACCTTTTTGCCGCACTGGATCCTGACCTAAACGTAACTATTGAATCAGACCAGGAGATGAGAGGACAACATTTACTGATTCTATCAACGATTCAGAATGGTTTACTTTATCAAAGTCCAAAGAAGTTCAGTAGACGACGAGCAACATTTGTACATCTACCACTCCGAGAGTGATGGTGCACGAACAAAAACGCGCAGTATATGTTCCAGTTTCTAATTAAAACCAGAAAATTCATCCCACGCTTTCCTAATTTAGAAATATGAAAACACGTTTCAAATGCGCGAGTGTCTTCGTATAATGTCTGAAATTGCCATATCGAGACATGGTCATTGGCAAATATAGGACGTTTGCACCACAGGTACAGGAGGACGGACAAGGCAAAATAAATTACATTAGAAAATCGGAGACAAACCTTGTTACATACCATTTTGTTTAATGTATAATGAATGAGTCACAATACAAGCGTCAAATGGAATAAACTAGAAGAATTTAAACTGTTGTCAGAATATAATGATATCATTATTTGTACTAAGACTTAGACACATACAGTTTACGAAGTGTCTGTTGCAAATTACATTATGTCCGCATGAGCTTCATGTACATTTCCATACGTAGTCTTTGTAATTAACAAAGGTGATCTCATGCTGTCTAATACGTTGGGTTGTGTAAACAAAAGTAAACCGTGTCTAGAGATAAAGATAAATACAAGCTTTGTACCTCTTTTTTTCTCCGTCAATAAAGTAACCAAAACAAATACAATCACTCAATGAACACCTGGATATAACCTGTGAAAGACAAATATCTACTGGACTATGCGGATATGACATACAAATTTTTATGATTAGGTGTTTGTTTATAGCCCGAGGGAAAGCAAGACTGTGGACACGGACAACGGAATCAGGAATGATACTGCAAGGCGAGCGTGTTTAGAGTTCGGCCCCAGGGAAGAAATAATAACATACTCCATGATTGTTAGTGCAGGCCACTTTTAGTGACTTCAGTACAGATTATCTATAGAAATAAACATAATTCAAGGCGAAAGATATACATCTGCATATCAAAGTTACTGCTATGATGGTTTACATACATAATGAAGCTCAAGTGCTTGAAATTTGGGGCTCAGACCGCCACCACACAGAGAGTGCCCGCCATATCTAGCGCTCTCTGTGTAGCCCCAAAATAAAAAAAAAAGGGGGGGGGGGGCCTGCTGCAACCAAGCGAAGCAAACACGGAATGAAAAGAAAGTATAATAAAGAAAAGATAATAATTATTTATCCCAGACTTCCTAGGCCATACGTCTAAATCACGATATAAAGTAACAACATTGTAAACATAAATGAACATATATCCATGTACCAGTATGCAGATAATTGCGAATTGTGCACCCGTGAAAAGGGTTGTGTTACATGTGAGAAATGCTCTTCAGTGAACCCATATGAAGAGCAGTGCCCACACGATGTGAATGGCTGTCTAGGTCTGTGCACCCATGAGACCTAGACGAAGAATTGAAAAGCAGAACCAGGTAGTAGGAAACGATATGTAACGCGTACAAAAACGTCAGTCCATACATGCAAATAAAAATAAAAGCAAAACATTGTAAACATATTGGAACATACATATCATGTGTACAGGTATACAGATAATACCGAATTGTGCACCCGCAAAAAGGGGCGTATTACACGTGCGAAATGCTCTGCAATGAACCCATTGGTCCTTCTGGGCTATGTTCACTGTCATAACAGAGTAAGGTAAAAGGTAGACCCAACCTCCTCACACCACCCATAAGTGTACTTACGCAGGTGTAAGTAGTTATGTGGACTTTTATATAGGACAAATGGGTCACACGTTTAGTCTGTTCTGTATACAAAGAAACCACGATAAATCTGAACACTCAGTGTGTACCAAGTATATAATATTTAGTTACAAATATTTAGTTGATTATGTGGACTTACAAATTTGTGTGGACTTGTATACAGAGTATATTTAAGGATTTGCAATTGCAAGATTGATGCTAGTGTCTCACTTACTGCACTGAAGATATAAGTGAACGAGCAGCAATCGCATGTCGCTGTTAAAACCAATAAATCTTTGTTAAATCCTTGCTTTATTGAGAAATTTCTTACATATCTTTGAAATCTAGGAGATACTTGCTTCTCCGACCAATTTATGTTCTAGATGTACTGGTATAAGGACTATAGTGTAGACTTGTGGATATGGGATATGGGATACATGCCCCTTCTGCTCTGTCAATAGGGTGACCGAGACAAATTCAAACATTCAGTATGGATCCGTAAAAAACATATCAATGAAAGATATCTAGCGGACTTTGTCGATTTACATATATAGATGAGTGTGGTTCAAATGCCACATCTTTGATTAGTCAGTAAAATATCCAAGAGACCAATAACCTGTAAATAACATGACAGTGACAATTATTTAGCACACTAAATGTGCCTGACACATAAATAAATTAAGAGTTATAAAAAAGGGATGAGAACATATAGTTTGCATGTATCTTCTGTATAGTCAACACAGCATATATGTTACAGAAAATACATGTAACCGATATGTGTGTATATATATATATATATATATATATATATATATATATATATATATATATATATATATGTGTGTGTGTGTGTGTGTGTGTGTGTGTGTGAGTGTGTGTGTGTGTGTAGTTCAGAACGACCCTATACTAATGCAAGATAGCCAAGCGTTACATGTCAGATTGAAATACCCATGTTTAACAAAGGTTTAACATCCAAAAATCAAGAAAATGAACCAACTAATGAATAAACTAGTGAGCTATCCAGCATACAAATGGGCGAGACAGTATAGCCTTTCAGATCACTGTTGGCAAGGAGATTAAAAAATCACGTTTTTATCAGTGTCATATGTAGGGTAAAGGTTGCATTTGCTACATGCAAAATGAGAGAATTTGGGCATATCTCAACGCTGCTTCAAATGTATTGTAGCTGATTTGTTTTTACATGCTGTAGTTGTGAAAACTGTGCATGACCTAAGCAATGAAAGTTCAAATATAGTTTTTTTTCCAGAAAGATTAATTAGTTTTCTCCGGAAAACTGAAGTTACAAAATCTCAAAATTTGGCTTATGTGTATAGCCTTTTCGTTATTCCCGAGTCAATGGTATATTATGTTTGTCATTCAAAACTCTCATTGCCTTGTTATATGCACGTAAAAAAGTATATAATCGTCTTATGCATTTTATGTGATGGACGATTTCCCTTAAAGAAAATATCACCACCAATATTAGTAATTATTTCGAGCGCAGATATTTGTCACAGTCCGCCATTCACTTTACTGAAATATTTGTATAGCTTCTGAGCCACCTCCAAGAACTACCCAGGTACCAACGTACATCAACTAGAGACTCCTGAAACTCAGCCTCCCTCTGAGCAGCAAACGCTTCAGGACAATCATAAATGCTTATTCCCCATCGATGACATGCCCAGATGAAACCAACGGACAGTTATACACCGACTTTGACTATCTCCTCACGTCTGTTCCGGCCAATGACACGCGGTTCTTGCTGGGTAATTTCAACACCATCGTTATCATGGACCAAGCTCAGTGGAGTGGTGTGATTGGGCAACATGGAGTTGGCAAAATGATCATCAACGGTTTGCGTCTTCTGTGTAAATGTGCTTAATACAGCCTTGTGATCTCTGACATCATATATAGACAAACGGACAAGTACAAGAAAACGAGGATACACCCATGGTCTAGGCATTGGCACCTCTAAGCTATGTCATTGCTAAGCAGATGGACATCTGACACGTACTTATCACTAGAGCGTGCGTGGAGCAGAGCGCTGGACTGACTATACTCTTGTCAGAACCTTGCTTAACCTAAACATCATCCCTCACCACCACAAGCGACCCAAAATACTTAGACCTGTCTTCAACACAAGCAGGTTACAGCATCATCAGCACAAGCTGGAGTTCCAAGTCGAGCTAGACAACAAGCTGTCTTCCAAAGGACCACTGATTGGAGGCCCAACTGAAAATGGATCCGGCTCAACGAGATTGTGACTGAAACAGCTAAGTCACTCCTGGGTCATATAATATGAGTCCATCAGGTCTGGTTTCATAAGTATGATGAAGACATCAAGATCCTGGATGTAGAAAAGAACAAGACATTCTTTGAGTGACAGAAAGACTAAAACTGCACCTCCAAGAGATAAGTTCAAGCAGTTGCAGGCAAGGACTCAACGGGAACTCTGCAAAATGAAGGATCGAAAACATGGATGAGGATATCCAGCAATATGTTGACATGCAGAACTTCAACATGTTCCTTAGTGCTATTAAAACTGTTTATGGACCTCTCAGATCAGGATCCAACCCTCTTCTCTCAGAAGATTGCACTTCTACTATCAAAGACATAGAAGGAATATAAGCATGATGGAACGAACATGTCAGGCTGTCCCTCAATCGCCCATCCACTGTTGACATATAAACACTACAACAAATCCACCAAAGACCAGCCTACGAAGAGCTGGACTTGCCCCATCTGTAGAGGAGATGTGGAAGGCCATTAAACAGATGATCTGTGGCAAAGCACCAAGTAAAGATAGAATATTTGCAGAGGCATTCAAATTGTTTTTGGCACATAAGCATTTACAGCCTTCATTGGCATCCTCACCAGCATCTGGGACTAGTAGGAGATGCTTGCAGATCTACGAGACGCCGCCATCATCTCATTATACAAGAATAAAGGAGCTAGAGCTGACTACAACAGCTAGTGGGGAATTTCTCTGCTCCCCATTGCAGGGAAGATTCTTGAACGCACCATCCTGAGCAGATTCGTCGCAACCATCTCAGAGGAACTGATACCTGAATCACAGTTTGGATTCCGTCCAGCTCGCGGAAAGTCGACATGATCTTCACTATAAGGTAAATACAGAGGAAACGCATGGAAGTGCACATGAATCTTCATTCAGTGTTCATCGACCTCACCAAGGATTTTGACTATGTACCCTGTGCTTAGTCTTTAGAAAACTTGGCTGCACAATAAATTTCACCACCCTAATCCAGTTGTTTCATGACAATATGACAGGAGAGGTCTTGGCCAACTGCTGAGAGTACTCAGAGCGCTATGGCATCTCGGCAGGAGTAAATCAGGGTTCTGAGCTAGCACGTCATTTTCACCCAGGTCATGTTCCATGCAGTGAAGGACCTAGACATTGGAATCTACATCGAGTATCGTCTTGAGGCCTCCTTGTTTGACTTGCATTGGCTGTCGACAACAACAGACAACGTCTTGAAGTTCTGTTTGCAGATGAATGTGCACTTACCGAACACAAGAAAAACCATATACATACCACTGTGAATAAGTTTTCTGAGGCATCCAGGCTATTTGGTCTGATAATGACCTGGATATAACAGAGGTACACCTTCAGCCAGCTCCATACACAAACCCACCACAACCCACCGTCAAGACTGAGAGGAGATAGCTGAAGCATATGGAGAGCTTTAAATACTTGGGAAGCACAATGTCTTCATGATCCGGAACGCTAGCCTATCCCTTGGCAGATTTCGTGACAGAATCCTGCAACAAAATCGAGGTGTATAAAGCTGTCGTCCTCACTTCCCTGCTTTATGGCTATAAATCTGGACTGTATACTGCAGGCATGTGTAGCAGCTCGAGCAATTCCAAGTGCGATCTATGGCCAATAATGTACATTTGAGGGCAAGACAGAGTGTCCAAACTTAGAAGTTCTCAAAAGGGCATGCATTCCACGCACCAAGGCACAGATGCTCAAAACCCAGCTCAAGATGGTCTGGCCACGTCATTCAGATGGAGAAGACCAGAATACGGAGCAACATTTCTATGGTGAGTTCAAGTATGGAAACACGAAAAGAGGGCGCCCCAGGAAAAGGTACAAAGACAACCCTGCATGTAACTTGAAATGGTGCGGAATAAAACTTAGCGAGTTCGAAGCCTCAACCAAGGACCGGTCTATATGGTGCACGCTCATCCCAAAGGCTGTTGAAGTACTGAAGGATGACCGCCGCCGGAATGATTTATTGCTATGCATTTTAAATTATTCAAAAATATCACGTTTGTAATGTTCATAAACAAATTGCGTCATAATGGGTGAAAATGGACACTTGGCCGATAGGGCTAATGGAAGAATACTGTAATACAAGCAGTTTATGAGTATTTCACAGTAGCTAGGCAGAAAAATTAGAGTTAGTTCGATGCATCAATAATTTTTTGTATTTAATGAAAACATAAAAATAGAGAATTTGAATGTACTGTAAATTAGTGAGCTTTCTGTATAAAATTGATTGTAGTTAGTTATTATTCGTCTCCGAAATTTGCTCTGATTGTTGTTGTTCTAGGGTTTAACGCCATTTTTCAGCACAAGATAGGCTATACATAGCGGCCAGTATAAATGGTGGAGGAAGAACCCTGGAAAACCCAGGGAAGAACCACCGACCCACGAGAAGCTACTGGCAGGCTTTCTCACGTACCCACGCTAGCCAAGCTTGGACTTGAACCCACGCAGACAGAGGTGAGATGGCAGTGATCCGGAACGGTGAGCGCTTTAGACCACTCGGCCACTCGGGGCACCGAAATTTGTTCTGAAATTGCATACTCTATTCAGTAAGTGGAATGTAAAAAATGGGCCACTTACTAATCCAGAACCTTTATTGCATATAGGAAGTTAGGACAAAATCAACTTCCCTGTTTCTGCAGATTAAATTCACTCACATGTTGCGGCCGCTCCTGTGGCTTAGTGGTTAGAGCGTCCGCCTCGGATGCGGGAGATCGTGGGTTCGATCCCCGGCTGATTCATACCAAAGGCTTACAAAACTGGTACTAACAGGTGCCTCGCTTGGTGCTCAGCATTAAGGGGTTATTGTTAGCACTGGTCGGCCTAGTATCAGGATAATGTGACTGGGTGGGACATCATGCTACATGTGGCATGATGCCCCAGTGCTAGACATCACTATAAACTGCCACATGGCATATATCGTAGCGATATGACTGAAAAATTGGTAAAGCTAAATACAAGATCAATAACGTCAAACCGAAGCCTCTAACCAGCCAACATTTTCTCTAATCGGGTTAGCTCATTTTGTTACTTTATTTTGGACATTTGTATTTTCAAATTGTATGTGTGTTTGTTTACCCATCGGATACTCAATGTTTTTGTCACTCTCCCTGCTACTGTCTCTCAAACCGAAAATTTTATCATGACTTACACGATATCGGTGACCGAGGATCATGTAAATTTATAGTGTTAAATCCGTGTGGGGTAGCTTGTGCTTTCGAAAAGAAGATTTTGAACTTACTCATTCCCATATCTCATGAATACCAAGTCTGATAAATGTTTCGCAGAGTATGTGTATCGACTCCATTAAACACAACTAAAAGATTGCAGTTATCTCTGATCACTTTAGGTATTTGTGTATATCGCTGAATAACATATATAATATCTGTGTTTTTGAGCCTACCTCGAGAAAATATCCGAGTTGGATTTGATTATTCGTCCAGCATCACATCATCGTATACAATGAGATTATTAATAAATCCTTCAATGTCATCCACAGATGGGGCTTCCTCAATATCGGTGATAAAATCAATAATATCATTACCATCCTCGTCCAACAATTTTTCACTTTCTTTATGATTTTTAGGTACATCGTAGCATCTCTGCTCATCTACAGACGGTGCCACTAAATATAAATCATCCCACTTGAGCCATCTCCTTATTAGATTAAGCATCAATTGCGTCTTACCAGACCCAGATGGACCTATGATAATTCCTCTGATAGAAATTTGATAGCGCTGGATGATGCTTGACTGGCTCTTGCCTTCGCGTCGCTGAGAAATCAATAATATCCATGGTGTACAAATATAATAAATAATATGGATCTATATTGTGTTTGATATAGAGCACCCACCCCCACAAGTAGATTAACAACAATAATAACACAAAATAAAAAGCGCGCACTTACAGGCAAGTGTGTGAAATGTGGTACAAAAAATACAAATTTATTTCCGGACACAAAGTGTCTGGTGGTGATATCGATGCTTCACTTGGAAAATTATCAGGAGCTCCATGGGCTGAATACCAAGGAGAAAAACATCTTTCTGGATTTAAATTTTGTTGTCCTGGAATCCGACTTGATATCCGACTCGACAAACGAGACCAACCAAGACCTGGATAGTATCCAATAAGTGAGATTGATCAAGCATATCACGTTCATGATGTAGCGTATAAAAAAATATTTACAACAACTACATATTGCAGATGTGCAGTTGATTCAGTCGTTAAATTCCTTAAAAAAGTGAATCTCTCAGAAATAAATTGGCATGCTTCCTAGTAAAATCTGCGATGAAAGGTGAACTAGTGCTAGGGACCCGTAATTAGTCTACCGATTATTATGATAATAATGGAATCGATTTATTGTTACCCAAGAGGACATTGGAGGAGTAGAACATCGATTAGTAAAGGTGCTGATGCATCAAATAACACACGTTCTTTTGCTGTAAATTGGTTAGCACGACAGGCAATATGGCAAATGGAGCTACCACCACCTAAACAATTCAGTACTCACATTTTTATGTCAGCACTCCTAATGAAGTTCATCAAGCATATATATCGTTTTTACCACAAACTGGTAGGCCTCAATCACGCACATAAAAATACGCCTTCAGTGTCGTTGACATTGCAAGTATGTATAAAGAAGCAGAACCATCATCAACTAAAGCAGCAACTGAAGTTACGTCTGCGTTTGAACTTATTTATTAACGTGGTGGTCTACGACGGCCACATTTGCTACAGGTTGATCTTGGCAAGGAATTTCTTGGTGCAGTATCATCTTTGCTGAAAAACATAACGTCGAAATCAGAAAATTACAAAAACATATAAAAATACAACGACATGACTCCTTCTCAAAACAACTAGTACTAGTTAATGTGACTGTAAGATATTCATATGAACCTGGTAAACATGAAAGTGGAAAAAAAGCAACTGATTCTATTTGGAGTGTGACTATACTTAAAATTTCCAGTGTGGTAAGATCCACGGGTAGACTCGCAATCTATAGACTAGATTCAATTGCTCTTCAACGTGGATTTGTACGTCAACAATTACAAATAATTCCTGAAGACACAATTAACACTGCATTCACGTTTATAAACTGGCTCCTTGACGTCGATTACATTCAAGACAGGTCAGCATCACATTTTCGCTTGTGAGACTACGACTTCTATTAATTATATCACCGGTAAACTGTCTTGTATTATTATTTGAATATTGCCACAACATTATATAAATACCCACCTCTGTCTGTCTGTATGTAACGCTTGCCAAACAAGAGGTCACAAATTGAAAACTCTTGGCCGCATCCCAATTATTTTGTTGTTGTATTTTGATGTTCAAACTTTCTTTTAAGATCTCCCATCCCAATTCTTGCTTAATTTTTAAAATTCCCGTCCGACGACGGACAATTTTACCTAGTGGATAAATATTTATTCAAATTTGGAACTGTGCCTCCAAAGGTAAAATGTGAAATGATCTACATTAATTTGACCCATTCTTAATTATGGATCAGAAGTGTGGGGTTTCACCGAAATAAATGATGTTGATCGGTTTCATTTAAATTTTTGCAAAATTGTTCTTTGGGGTAAAAAACATCAAACAAAAATTATTTTGAGTGTGGTGAATTGGAAATGACACTCTTACTGATCAATAAATATTGCCACATTCTGAAATACTGGACTAAGATCATTTCCTCAGATAAAAGGAAATATATGTCTGTAATATATAACCTATTACTTACAGACATAGAAAGCTATCCTGGAATGAAAATGGGGCAACGTTAGTCGGGAATTTACTAAATAGTCTCTGTCTAGAGGAAGTGTGGATAAATTATGCTGTTGGGAACATAAAAGTTTTCGTATCGTTACTTAAACAATTGCTATCTGATCAGTTTATCCAAAATAGGCAATCAAGGAACAATGAGTCTTTCAGAACCAGATTATATAGAAGATTGTCACAAATGTTAGCTTTACTTAGATATAATAACAGTGACAAAATTTAAAATATCCTTCGAAAATAAAGAAGTTTGTCCATAATTGCATGTTGAATCAGGGAGATGGAAGAGTCCACATATTACCCCACTAGATGAAAGAATTTGTAATTGCTGCAACGTGCTGGAAGATGAGCATCACTTTGTTTTAGATCCAATGTTATCTGAAGCTAAGAAAGGAGTCTACAGACGTTTTTTTGGAGAGGACAAAGCAGGTTGAAATTTATCACGTTACAGTTACACTTGTATGCAAGCATGGAAGTTTATGTGCGTGTGTGTGCCTATCATACTGTCACAGTGTGTATATATGTATCTGCATATACATGCGTTGGTCGTTGTAAGTATGTGTATAGTTGTAAGTTATAAATGTTAAAATTCATTTATCAGCCCCCGAACGTCAGGATTCATACAAATCCACACAATATGTGCATAGGTAATCATGCCAAATTACATAACTCAAATTTTAGAAACGGTCGCTGCCTCGAAATAACCACAAACCACCAGCAATAACATTAAACTGTACCATACCAATACTGCTAAAAACACAGCCTATCATTTTGTTCAGAAAACATGGTTTTTGTCAAATAGATTCACAATACAACATATTCTATAAACAGTATACCTTTTGCTTCTCAATCTAAACCTTATTTTTATTTTATATTCTAAGAGACTCTTGTTTCTGAGAAATTTGCAATCACGGGGATGTTATCAATAAAATGTAAGGTTATTTTGTTTTGGTCATTTTACTGTATTAATGCTACTTTCTCCTACATGCTTTATTCAAATCGTCTCAAAAATAAAAATGAAAACTCTGACATGAAGGATTTTCTAAACGGTTAAAGAATGTAAGATAGAAATAAAGAAAGAAATATCCACTCTTGTTGTAGGCTTATACTAGTTTCCATGGTAGTGTTGCTTTTTCTTTAATACTAAAAGATTGGGAAAAATACATAGTTAATATTGATTGAAGCAGAATACAGATTTTTGATACAACATAGAGCTCCATTCCCATTTTAAACAGCGGTCACATTGTTAGTTGCTCTTAACTGGTATATATCATTGTACACGTCGTATACGTAACAAACCACGCATGCGATGCTGTTATTGAAACGGAGCAAAAAAGAAAATATTACAACTAATTAGACGACACCTGTCAACTTTGTACACTATAAAGTCAGCAAAAAACACTCGAGAAAATTTCAATACTGGCATCAGGCGACTTATTGATATTGGTACCATTCTCGATGCGTTATATCAGACTGAATACCTGAGATCGGTCATTGGTTATAATATGATGGGTTTCTTAATTCTTTTAACATGAGACCTTTACATTGATTCTTGACCTACTTAAGCCTTAGATCAGATCTATATTATACGGAAGGACAAAATTACAGCGTGGCTATTTGGTACGAGATTATTGCTTACAGTCCCTTTGAACGATACCGCCTTGAAGGACATTTGACTCGAAAAAAATGACACGAAATATCTCAGCTTAATGTTTCAGAATGTATGTGCTTATTTTCATTCAGGAGGATATGTGCTGTGTAGTAGGCCATATAATGCACAACATATTTTGATTTCTGAAACGTTTACGTTGACGTCAATAAAAATAAAATTGCGGAGCAGTTGTCTATACTGAGATTTTTTTTGTTTCTTGTTTATTTTTGGTAGACACATAGTTATAACATGGTCAAGTGTTTTCAAACAGATACAAAAATTGATTTGCCATTGTAAAGTTAATATCTGATATAAAAAACATTATATGGAAATCTCTTCAATAGGCAGCAAATAAAAAATCAGCATAATCAGGACTGAGTTAATCGTGCCATGAGTTAACAGTATTTTACTTGACCATCTAACAAAATTGTTCTCGTGACGTAGTGATGACGTACATTTTCGCCCCTTCTACGTGACCATCATGCAAAACTAAATGTATCGAGTTAAGGCATTTTGCAACATTTGTTTGATAAAAAGAAATTTCTTATCTTAAAGATCTCTGCGTGTGCTTGCTACTTTGTTTTCCCAGTGTTTTACACGGTGCCATGAGGTTATAAAGTTGTATTTTCATTTCACTGTTGTTACATGTGGGGGTTCCAAATGGTATAATTCACAATGTGTAAAGAAATAAGTTTAGTCTGATGGGATGGACTGTATATAGCCATGATGGACAATCATTAAATGCTCCACTCTTCCTCCTCTTACTACTACTACCCCGTGTAGTCGTTATTCTGCTAGAGTTTATTATTGTGAGCAGTTATTTTATCGGACTGTCACACACATTGCGAAGTGAACTTTAACATTGTCGTACCGATTAATGCCCGGTAGAAAAGAAATTAGTGCTTGATAAAAGTAAAAGTCTGCAGAATTCACGATGCATTAGGATCACTATAGATAAATAAACACAAAAGAAAGTAAAAGTTAAAGAAAAATGCATTTCAGGAATTCACTCTGAGAAAAATCTTTTTTGTATCTGGTTTGTAACTGTTTCTTTGATTTACAATTGCCATATCTTTCGATATATAGGACAAGCTAAGAGGGAATAACTTAAACTGTTAATTTTAGATACATATCAGTGCAAGAGACTACTATTCACTGTGGGACTCAAGGCATTTTATAAACATTCTAAAAATGCAGTATAGCATCCATAATGTTGTACTTTCTTTACTTTTGAAATGAGATAAGTGTGAACCATTATCAACTGGGCTGATTGACATTGCAAGGAAACACATTTGATATATGTACGAAAACATTTAACATTTTAATAGAGAAGACATTGACTAGGAATTTGAATTATATGATTTAGAAATATTGTGCCAGTGAAGCCGAATAATATTTTCATTTAAAATTTGTATCAAGATGTATTGAACTCAAGCGAGTATCATATTAAAAGGGAGCTTTCAAATCTTATATGTTAGTCAAGAAAAGAGGATTAATTCCTCCCGCCATCCCTCCAAACGGAAATGCCTTTTTTAAACAATTACGCAACATGAAAAACAAAGTAACTAAAGCCATCACACAGCAAGAAAGAAGAGACAACTATTTTCAAATTAGGAAATATATTAACTAATTGTTCATGCTGTGGTGGTTCTGGAAATTTGAATATCACACAAATCTGTCATGCCTTGTCGCAGTAAATACCTATTTCATTGGGAGAAATGGGACATGTTTGGTGTAATTAATATTTAGATGTACTGAAATAAATGAAAACTAAAACCAAATAAAATGTTAGAAACCTTAGATAATTATGTGAATGCCAATACAAGGTAAGAGAGTAGCTAACACCATTCACAAGAACAGACCACATAGTTCTGAAACCACCTGGGCTCAAAACTCTTGCTCGCACTTCAAAATATCAATCGTTGATAACTGTGTTCCTAGAGTGGTTAGAGTCAGCTGTCCGAAACACACACACACACATACACACACACATATATATATATATATATATATATATATATATATATATATATATATATATATATATATATATATATATATATATATATATATATATATATATATATATATATATATATATATACTTCAAGTCGTGATGTTAGTTTTCCAGGTTGGGTGTGCGATACGGAATCACAGATTGAACATCTGTATCGCACGGCTTTAATGATATAAACAACATATTTTTATTACTCATGACAAAATAGTTTTAAAAATATCTCATTTTTGCAAAACAGTTTTATCTGTCACAAATCGATGGTGACACATAATTCAATTTAATCACATCTCTACACCTGTCATTTATGCCAACGTGGTAGCAAAATAAATTATGAAACAGAGTAGGGCAAAATCCAACTTTCAGCAAAATGTCCGAATAAAATAAACAACCGCCGCCCCAGACAAAAATACTTGTCATGTTTTAGTTCTTTACTATCGTAAGTGAAAGTGTTAAGAACATGTATTCCTTTGTAAAACTGCCAGTCAACCTAAGATTTTTAGAAGCGCACTTTTTTCTCTCAGATTTATACGTAATTTCTGAAGTCTGCTAAATATTTTCTTGTTTGTGGAGTAAGCGTCTTTAATGTTTATTCGTCCTCTCTGATAAATGTCTTGTTCAGGTGATGGTATCCCACTCAAAGTTTCCTTGCCTATTATATCAATAATGTAGCTAGAGAATTGTAGGCTTCAATATCAACATTTTATATTTGTGTCCACAGGCGCTCGAAGGTCAGCACTGTGTCTTCGCAGTATTAGGTATAGTGTGAGCTTAATAATCACAGTGTAATTACAGCTCTTTGCAACTTAAAATTCATCTAATGTAAAGTACTGATCATTTGTTTATTGGGGAGAAGGCTGTGATTTTCTTTTGAGCTAACATATTTTAGTTTCTTTTATCTCAATATAATTAATATTTTTCTAAAATAACGTCATTGATATACTACAGTATTATTTTGCTATAAAGCAGATCAAGATAAATTTCCAGTTATAGAGAGACGGAATTAACAAAAATAAAAGTGTCAGGCTCCTGTCCCAGGACATTGAATTGTTCGTCCCTAATATAATTGCGGTATATAGTGGTACGTTTCGCGGCATGTCGAGAAATACCGCGGTGCAAACATTTTACCCAGCTCTAGCATTCATCAGTAAAGATGTGACTATTTTTGAGGTTATTTTAACTTAGTCATGGAAGTATGATGATACCTGTAGACATGAAGTGTTGAAAAAGAGCACTAACCTCTTTGGTAACACTGGTCATTGAATGTTTGACATTATGAAAACTTGCTCTCATCTACTGATGAGTTTACCATATCCCCACAGCGTGCTCAAAGAACTAAATTACCCTTTTATTAGTCTAATTAGAGTTGGTAAAGAAAAATTATTTAATAAATATAGCTCTAAAATGACTTCTGTCAATACGTCTGTGAATTATATTAAAAAATACCCCTATTTGAAATAGATTGTTTTAAAGGAAGAAATAAATTACCGAATATGTTTTGGATAAGATTTTGGTCCCTGTATAGCACGTTCTCTCTCGCTCAAAACCTTTTGATACATTTATACGGGCTGTATTCTAACCTTGTATTTTAATCTACACTAATGAATGTTGCAGTTTTATGTTGTCTGATAAATTGTTAACTGCGAAGCCCAAGACACCCACACAGGCCAAAAATAGAGGGTCACCACATGCACCCTTGTAACTGTAACTTTTCTAATGTGTATCATTAGATATATTTGAGTCAATTTTCAGATGCATGCGTGCTATTTAGATAACAGACGAACTGTTTTAAAGATGAAATACACATGGAATCAGATCACAGTTATAAGTTCCGGGTACGAATGTAATCCCAGTCTATTGTAAGAGCATATTTTCCTGTTTCCTTTTGGTGGTGATACAAGAGTCAGATTTAGGCAGTCTTGGTAGGGATTTAACGGTAATTATTTATTTTTTAGAATACGAGCTTATGGTGTGGTTGTCTGTGTATATATCGGCGACATTGCACGGTGAGTGATAAGGCCGTGGCGATGATACGGAAGTGAAATCTGTGGTCCATTGCACATTGCTTTGTTTACAGTCCAGCCTCTCAAAGAAATACCCTTAAACCTATGACAAGAACTTCACCGTGAAGTCATCTTTTAAGGTATTTAAGATTGACATTTGATTTGTATTGATTGTCGCACAGTGACAGTTCAGTACTGATACAAACAAAATGCAGAGACTATATACGAAAATTAATTGTGGTCTGAATCCCAATGTGAACAGTAAAATATTGACCAAATGGGCGTGACAGGCCTTTAACAGCATTGGAAAACGGATGGCCTCCATCCAAACACGTGCATCTTTTGTACATACAAATGTATTCCTCTGCATGGTATCACATACAGACTGTTGGAAATGTTTATCATTTCGATGTTTAATTACACTAAATTCAACAAGTTATCAAATCCCTATTGCATTTTGTTTCAGTAATATCATTTACTGACAAATGATAAGACACCTCAACACTGGGAGTAGTAAATTTAAAAGGCACGCAGCGAAAGCTCGTGCACACACTGAAATATATGTCGTGTACTTAACGGGTATTTCTTTGCATCCACTAAGCTTTTAGAGAGTAGGGTGGTTTCCATTGAAAGGCTGAACATTTTATAGGCCATATTAATAGTATTAAATACGGGATTTCTGGGCCACCATTCAAACTATTGATTATTTTACTTACTATCACAGCTGACCCATAGCGTTACTTTCTACTGAATCAAACAATTTGCTCGCTTTTTGAACCTTGCTTTGACAAATGTGGATCTCCATTCAGTATGTTGTTTAGGTGAATCTAAATTATTTTGAAGAAATTCGACATTTCTTTTGAGTTGAACAATGCTTTCGCACATCTAGAACGAAGCTTGGTAGGTCACTAAATGATGCGTTTCATGTTGTTATTCAGGTTTAGATGAAATATATTCAGCAAACTTCCATCCTTGAAAACTTTGAACAACTCTGTATCAGATAAATATTTAGCCCACTTCAGTAATTTTCCATATGTCAATTGATAAATAGATAAGGATTGCTTTTATTAAAGGCTGAAAGGACACGAATTGCTTTGATCATATTCACTGCATTGCCTTTTGTATAATTTTACTCCAAATCTGGGTGTTTAACCATCGGATAAAAGGCAGTTAATAACCTATCGATCCTTGATAAAATGTTCACTGCAAACACGCTATTATCATTGTTCTTATATGCAACATCACCTTTACCATCAACATTTTTAAATCAATGTCTAGTTTGTTTACAATCTTTTTAAAAGCCAACTGGCCTACAATCTGCTACTTCAGTTATTTCAGCTGATGGAATTGTCTGAGTTAATAATGGTTCTTGATGAGAAATAAATACCATTCTCGTTCAGATCTTAGACCAAACTTGTTTTACCTTACTTAACTTCCAATATTTTATTTTATGCAGTTGTTGTGCTTAAAATGAACCAATACACATAAGTTCTTCATGATTTTACACATCTATGTTCCAGTGGATTCTGCATTTATACAAGCCTACATAACATTTTATTTTTCTCCAAGTCGCAAAACTTCATTTAAAAATGAAATGTTGTAGATTTTAGTTAAGTTCTAAACATTTTAAATTCACATGTCAACTGTATTCAAGCACAACGTTATAAAATAACTGCTTGATTCGTGAGCCATATTATTTGAATCATTTTATTTCTCATATTCATGAAATTCCTTTTAATTTTCACTAGTAGAAAAAGAAAAGACAGATGTACTGAGTGCATTAAAGTAATTTAGGATGAATTGTTTAAGATTTCAACATTTATATACAAGCATTATAACATAAAATGCAAGAACGTATTTTACATTGCAAATCAACTAACATTAGTTATACGTTTGATAAAGACAGTGAAGTAGACAAGGTTAGGAATTATGATGTCTTAAAAAGAAACTACAGACTTTCTGATCACAATGAATACAATTTTATTTTCATGTATTCAAAATGCATCACACTTTTCACTCATAGCTTCTCCGAATATGATAGTTGTGTGTTCATCATGGGCATAGCGAAATGTCATCCCGATCAAAACGTAATGATTTCATCAAACAGCAATGTAAACTATGCGTTTATGGTTAACTTTATTAATTATATATTGATTTGAGACATATACAACATCTTGAGGGAATATTTTAGATGGTTTTGCTTTCCGACTTTGATTCACTATTTGATTCTATATAATCTTCCGTGGGTTTGCTTTCGTAGCATTTGGAAGTTGCAGTAAATAACAAAAAGGGGGGGGGGGGCGAGTGGCCGAGTGGTCTAAAGCGCTCTTCGTTACGGATCACTGCCATCTCACCTCTGTCTACGGCGGTTCGAGTCTAAGATTCAGCCAATGTGGGTATGTGAGAAAGCTTGCCAGTAGCTTCTCGAGGGTCGGTGGTTCTTTCCGGGGTTTTCCCTGGTTCTTCCTCCACCATTAATACCGGCCGCCATGTATAGCCTATCGTGTGCTGAAAAATGGCGTTAAACCCCACAACAACAACAACAACAAAAGGGAATTTAAGTTGAATTTGAACATTATTTTATTTAATGACTCAACCTTCTTCGTGTATGATCACGTTGCCTTCATCAAAACATGCTCTTTATTATATGCATTGAAAGAGAGCATTTTCTGCATATGAAGATTTATTTGCTTCGTTTCTTAATTATGACAAGAATCTTGCTAGGTTCTTTCCACCTACATAATTATACTTTCCTTCTTTGTACTGCCATTATAAGCAATTATGGTATCAACAGATTCCTTATTTCAATGCTATTTGAGCTATTGTTTAATCTGTTCAGTATGGTTGTTCCCACTTTATTTTAAAGAAAAATATATGTTTTATCCTACTTCAAAGAATGCAGAATGCTAATGCATATACTGAATTTGTCTTTAAACTTATGTACTTTTCCTTTTTGACATATTAATATATCTATATAAATCATATTTGGATGGTTTGCATTAATGTTAAGTTAGCCGTATGTTTTAGATAGATTCTACATCAGAGAGGAAACATTTGTTATTATCATTTAAGTTCAGGGATCGTCCTGGGCTTCGCCAATGTCGCAAATTGCGATTTTTTTTCCTTATTGGCGACAAAAATATCCCATCTGGCGATTTTTTTGGCGACATACTTTTTGGTTATTTAATTTGTACATACAATCATGGATTTGGACTGAATAAATTTAAAGCCAGAACAAAAGGAAGCCACAAACTTGACTAAGCAATGCATTGGAATCAATCTGTTACACAAACGATCCTTTGTTCTTATTGACAACCCTATCTTTACAGTGCATTGTTACATCATAATCTGCTTATGCTGACATCTGGGCTGAGTACTGTATGCTGCGATACAGTCAATCATGCTACCGCACTATACCTACAACTGACTGACTTCTGAAGACGCGAATAGAACAGATACAATTAATTGTATGGCTAATCCTTCTGTTTTTTTATACATATAACAATACAATAGTTTTGCTGAACCTTCATAGAAAACTGATAACCTTTGAAGTACCGACTACTGTGTATAAATACAAAGCAAATGGAAAAAATCTCAATCACAATTATATCTGTCGCCAGTGCAGCATTTTACTCATTGATCTTTTCCTTTTGCCATCAGTCCCGTGTTACGGCTGCAGAGACTTAAACTCCGCAACAAGAAATAGCAAAAAAAAGCCAGTTTTGCATAATAATAATTATTTATTTCTCAAAATACAGGAGTGAAAGAATCCCTAAATTGGGTGTGAATTTACGCTTATATATACGGTCCAATATTGCCAGGTGTTGACTCGTGTAAGTTTCATTCGTGGGAATGGAGATCCTTTTTTTCTTGCCGAGAAAATTTATACAGCATTCAGTGATCATTCTTGGGATTTAGGAAGCAATTCGCTACAAGCTTTGTGAAGCTAGCCATAAAAGGGGGTGGGGGGTGGGGCTGCTGAGAGGCTACTGGTGTCACATGTCAGCACTGAGGACTGTGAACGTGGATTCAGTAAGATGAACCTCATAAAAACTGACATCAGAAATAAGCTCTGCATCTCATCTCTCGAGAATTTAATGAGAATTAGCATGTACAGATGTGAAAAATTAGACTTTGAAACTGCATTCAACAAGTGGGCAGCCCTAAAATCGCGACGGATCTTCATGTAACACTTTGTAACATTTTGTTAATGCTTGTTGTAATTAAAGTATTAACTAATCCATCTTTTGTAATTTTCATTGCCTGTTACATTAATAGACTAAATTAATACTTGGAAAAATGTACACTACTTTTTTTGGCGACACTTTTTGAAAATTGGCGACAAAATATTGAGGTTGGCGATTTTTTTGGCGACAGCTTTTTAAAAGCCAGGACCATCCCTGAAGTTTTAATTTTTTCACTCATGTATGAGCTTCCCCATGTGTGGTTTGAACTTATCAATATTCACAAGTATTCTATCTAAACAAGAACACAATTCGTGCTATCCGTTGTTTTCTGTTAAAATATGTCGAGTTCGTCGAGAAAACCATTTACCACGGTATCCATTTCAATTACGCTAAATATTGACCCTAAATATGTTGACTAGTTAAATTTCTTTTCTTCTTTTGTTTCTTTTCCTGAATAAGATATAATCAATTGTTCAAAGCTGACATTAAGCGAATGCTCAACGAGTAGTTGGTCAAATGTGTTAGAGTTTACTAATGACAATAATTTTAGGTGCGGTTGAACATGTCTAAAAAACATATATACACTCTTATTGATAGTAACAGAAAATTTGTATGTCTGAATAACATCGATAAAAGATGGTCTCTTTTACTTTTGTTGTCCCTTATTTTTCTCTCTTATTTGTCATAGGAAAAATTATTTTTCCATTCATTTAAACAAAAATTTTAAATGTTTGCTCATCAGAATTTTCTAATTCTGCTCTCATATTTTATCATATGTACATAATCTGATTTAAGTAAGCCAAATTCTTTAAAAAAAAAACTCAAGAGATTACTTCGATGCTCCCACATTTTCGTCATAAGCCATAATAATAATAATAATAATAATAATGATAATAATAATAATAATTCAACAATTCTTTCATCAACATGATATGTATCTTCGACTTTAGATGTGTACTTACTGGAAGGTTTAGTACATGCCTTCCAAACTTAATTTGCTAATTGTATTTAAACGTTTGAACCATGCATAACTTTCTCTATCTGCATATTTTAGCATCTTATCATACATCTTTACTATAATTGGGTGCAAGTGTTTGTCCTACACACGATATTAATGATTTCGCAAAATGATTTTCTAGCAAAAGAAACATCTGTTTTAATCTGAGCGTCCGCTGCAACATTTACTTTCGGTAGAACTTCGTTAATGTTCAACAATCTAGCAAGCAAAATGTTACATTCTGTTTGTTGCTTTAAAAAGTTTCAATTAAACCTATTTGTACCCTTTAGCACCGATTTTAATTTGGAAGTTACTTTCAGGTACTATTAGTGATTTTCCTGTGACTAACCTTTTATGTATTATAGAATATATGCCATAAAATATTTTACGAGTTAGAATAATTTAACTCATTGAAATATTCAAATCCTGCAGTTACACATGCCAAGAAAAGACAGAAAGAGAAGAAACAGCAGGAGACGAAAACTGTCATCATATAAAGTTTAGCCAAAGCAGATAAATGGGCATAACTGAAGAAGCATTCAAATTTTGTCGCAAATTAAACCGTCAAAGAGAAAAGTTTCACGAATTGTTGAATAAACTAGGAAAGCGATGAATCAGTTTTAATGATTGGATAATGTTGCAAATGTCAGAAGATGATGCAATTATAAAGGATATAAAATAATTTTATGAAAATGTTAAGCAAGAATAATAAAGGAAAAGTGTTTGTGAGAACGGATTCTATATGGAACATTCTGTAGCGCTCCTACCCTGTAAGTATCGTGTTTGTTCAACTGCTCAATAACCACTTTAAACAGTGTATGTGCGCATATCAAGGGTCCTTTAAGTAACGGTTAATCACACGTAAACTAACCTGGTTTCATTTAAGACGGCAAACCTCATCGAAAATTATTTTGTAACGTACAATCACACTTCGCAATATCTTAAACGTATGTTTGAAACAGTAATACTTTTAACTTCGAAACTTACAATTACAAATATTGATTTTCAATTATTACCGATAAACAAGTTTTAATGTACTGTCGTATTTCTAATCAAGGTGACTACCATGTCATTGCAGAATTGTCAAAGATCGAACTTTAATTAGGTTGCCCTGTTCTTATCAGTGTGTATAAACTATCTCTAAGGAATAAATGCATTATTGCATGAAAAAATCTTTCTTCTATGAAATAATAAATAAATACACATACACTCAAGCACAAGATCAATCCCATATGTAGTTGATTAAACAAAAATTAAAAAAAGACTTCTACTGTCTGAAAGTCATTCACACTTAGGGAGGTTTGTGGCTTGTCAGTTATGCTGAAAGTTTATGCTAAGTGCACCTGGAGTGGCTACGAAGATGCTTTTTGTGATGCTTAGTCTAATGAAAACATCTACATCCTTTTGTTTTTTCAGTTCTTCTTTGTAAATGTACTTCAATTCCTGGTATCACAATATATTAATGTTCATTTGCGATAAGAACTTTAGTTGTGAATAAAACATGAAAGTTTTCTATTAGATTCTATAATCTTACACAATGTTCCTTTTGTCTACCCTCTTGCTGGTTATCATTTGTGTGTAAATTTTGGTATTAAAATTGCCGAAAAGTATTAGATTCATTTAGTGAAAAAATATGATCACACGGGACTTGTTCCATCCATTCACCATTCCTTTCTTCCACATACCCATCGCACTGATTGTAATATCATATTTAAATACAAGGGCAAAAGTAGTCCGATTGAGAGAGACACAGACAAATAAAACACCCTCGCCGCCTGGAAACACACATTATTTGTTTGTTTGGCCTTAACAGAAAGTTTACTTGAAATGCCCAATATTTTCCCATTTAAATATTTACCGTTATCAGCGTCGCTTTTTAACGTAGTATATGTGTACAAAAAGTCAAGCTATCTCTTTTTACCAGTATTCAAGTCCAACATTTATAAAGGCGTATTTGTCAAATTTTCCACAGTTCCCATTCGCCACAGAGAATATTTAAATGAGCAGATTTTTTTTCTCTCAATCGTCTGCAAGATTCTGCATGAATTTGTTGAACAACATTTCCTTGGTGGAAACCTTATATCTGCCATTTATAAATAAGCACAGATAACACGAGAGTGTCAACGAGTTTACATTTTAATCTTATGTTAAGAATAGCGCATTCAAAATAATTGGTGTAAATAAAAAAAATAACTAAATTCTCACGAACACATTGCGTTGGTATCCATGAAGCATTTTTGAATAAACGCAAGGCATGGTAAATGAATGTACATTTTATAATAATTCACCATTGAAACATATTGATGGATTTATCCTTTTTATACTTTTAAAAACCATACGTTTTTGTTTAGCATCAAGGTTCGAATAGCGTGGATAAGATTCCCAATTGTTCACCATCTTTTTGAATGACTCCAGTTTTTACAAGAATTAATCGACGATACGAATGGACTGACTCATGATTGAATATTTATTAATACACAGTTTGATCTTGTGACACGGATGAGTTATCCAAACTACTACAACAGGATTCTCGTTGTGTATAAATAATATAATGACTTTCAATCAAATGATATACAAATATGTACAATGAAATGTTAGTGCTGAGACACGAATGCCATCTGAAATGAAATTTAAGTAAGTCACGTGTCCTATAACATACATCGTCTTAGTTGTCGGACTTGTTCATGAGATTTACATAATCTCTAACGGTATAATATGCATTAGGTTGGGCTGATCTCATACACAGACAGAACTGTTTAATTATCTCTAATTTATAAGTTAATTTCCTTGATATATGAGATATTTGTTGCATTTGTCAGTTTGATATTCTACAACTATGCGCGATTAAATGGGTTACGAAAGTAGGTTTTATTACTGTAGTATAGTCTTATTTTTAACGTCATACCCTTCCATCTCAGATTTCGTCACTCACACCTATGTCAGCGTGACCTGGAGTCTTGACCAGATTAGCGCATGTGCGTGATAAAGTTTGCCAGTAGTTCCCTGTTGTTTGGTGATTCTTTTCTCCATCATGTATACTGACCGCTATGTAAAGCCAATCACACAGGAACGGGCAATAATTTTCGCAGCCGAAAGGGGTGGGGGCACTCCATATATTTTTCTTCTATCATAAAGACCCCATTATGTTCTTCCGACAACGAAGTAATTACACGCAATATCAATTAGATGACTACATGTTTATCCAATGTTAATCGTTGAAGGCAATTCATACTGTAAACAAATTTGTGGGCCACATAGAAATGTCACACGGGCCTACTCTGGCCCACACCTGGTCTATCGTTTTCTGAAATATGGCGTTAAACCCAACACTAAGTATTTCATGCTTAAACAGGTTGCCTTTTCATGAAAATGTATGTCTCCATCTCTAAGTTGTGTTTACTACATGTTTCCGTTTTCGTTACAGTTAATACATGTAATACACTTACCAGTAATCCAATCCAAATACGAAATACACATTTCCAGGTCAGGTTAACTTTCATGTAAAAAACTGTCTTTATCACTGTGTAACTGATATATTTTCTCATTTTACTTCCTGATTTGTTTCTATGCCGGTGATTGGCCTTTAAGGTGTAAACCTATTGGAAAACACCTCAGTTATTAACGACAGACAACGTTATCAATATCAGTAGACTGTGTCGGTTCATTTCTAAAGGACATATATACATTATACTAGTGACGATACATATAAATAGCTCTCCAACCGTCTTCAGTCTGGTGTTTGTAAACATTGGTGAGTTTAGAACCTTCCAGTTTTAAGATAAGAATTTGTCATATACTAATGTCAAAATAGTTGACAGAGAATTTTTTTTTCTTTTTAAAAAGCATTTGTTTTATAACTAGCAAAAACAAAGATGTGGGCAACACTTAATGGGCACATTCGCACAATTTTATTTAGGTAGTGCCATGGGTGTAGCTACTATACAGCAAGAGTATGCAAAGCATATGAGCCATGGATTATTTTCGTACAAATTAAATTCAGCAGGGGCCCATCGGTAAGCTTTGCGCAGGAGTCCAAATATGTTTGTTTCCCCTCTGGCTCGTGCCAGTCGTATCTGGTATATTCTGTAATTTTATAGATGGTATTTTGATCGCTCGATAGCACCGCGTGCCTACGTCTACTGTGCAAGCTGAAAGGTGGCAACCATGGCCGCGGACAGGATTTGTAGGCCTAGAAAAGGTGTTCAGTATGTCACTATAAATTACAAATTGTGACAGCGGTTGACCTCCTGACAATTGTTGGTCCCCGGAATTTTGTCCTAGTTGTCACACCCTGTCCTCGGCCCAGGTGGAATCATATAAAAAAGGTATAGATAACATAGATAACAAATAACGTAGTTTAGGAAAGAATAGCAGGTGCTATATCACGCCTCCCCCTTTCCCTCTCTCTCTCTCTCTCTCTCTCTCTCTCTCTATTTATCTATCTTCTATATAATATATATATATATATATATATATATATATATATATATATATATATATATATATATATATATATATATATATATATATAGTGCCGGATTAAGACCTCCCAATTGCCCTAAGGACTGAAAATATTACTGTGCCCCCCATGTAAGACTCAAAAAAGCAATATTATGAGCTAAAACTGAGGGAAAATATCAGTGCTGTCATCAGTCCAAATCAAAATGCTCGCACATGCAGATCTAAATGATCATATAAAATTCATTCATTTTTAGCACCAACAATTAATTTGAATTTTTTCTGTTATGAGGGGAGGTGTTATGTATATATATGTTTTTATACTATTGGTGCATGACTGTATCTATTTTTAGGCTTAAATTATGACACTTTGATTGCATATGATCTGTAAATAGGTGATGTCAAGTTTCTTATAATCAATATATTTACAAGTTTGGAGCTATTTATGGTTGGCTAGTTAAAGTCAAGTGGTTGTGTACATGAGTACGCATTGTGAAATATTAGACGGAATAGTAAGGTCAGTCATGTGAGGTATATTGCGAAATATAGTCATCATATGTTCTTGGAGATGTAAATAGGACAGAACTAAAACAATACCTCAATCCTTATTCAGATTCATTAAATAAAACAAATCATAGAACATCAACGTATACAAGTACGTTATGAAAATTTATTTTCACATTAAAATGGTTTATCCCAGACATAACTGTGGGCATTGAAATAATTTACGGCAGTACGATTTTTCCGACTTAAGTAAGAAAAATTTAAACTGAAGAATTTATGAATGGGTAAGTTAAAAATCACAGTAGACCAAAATGTGTTTGAAATATTATCTGTGCAAGAATACCTTTTCATATCAGTTTTCATAGGCACAACTATAAGGATGTTTTTTCTCATTAAATACATTTTTATTTCTTAAATATGACTGTCTTCAAAATAATATTGATTTACACATAATGGAAACTGGTTGTGAAATTGCTTTGACTCAATTAATGGAAGAAGATAACAGATTATACACATTACTTACATTAAGAGGACATCCCCATGTTTACACACTAACATTAGGAAGACCTCTGATATTAGGAGCATATCATCATAATGCTTCCTCCTAATGTATGTGGAGCAACATGTGAAAATATATAGATGTTAGAATTTATATAAGCCTTTCATCTTTCAAGTAAATCAAAATTTTGACCAAACATTATTCTATTTTGTCACTTGCTAATGAAACTTTTTCAGCAAAGGCACTCCAAGTGCAATATGCAGCATCATTATATCAGCACGGAATGGTTGCCATAATGTGTCCTCGGGTAACTCCAGTTGCCACAGTACAAAATAGGCTTTTGGTGTTGCTGTGAAGTAAACCATCAAACCAAACCAAACCATGCACGTTTGGAGCAAGTTTATCAAGGAGGAGTTTATTATGGTATTCAAACCCATGGCAATACACTAGCAGCATCACGATAATAATAATAATAATAATAATAACAATAATGAAGTTGTTCAGTTCTGAATATCAGTCAAGTTAATCCAACAGTGCATTTTACGTCTTAATTATTGAACTAACTTACCACAGATAACATTTGTAAACTATACAAGAAACATATAATTTAAAAAATGCCAGGTATAACTTTCTGAAAGGAATTAATATCATGGAGATGGAATTTGCTAAAGGGAAGAAAACAATACTGGGGCCAGCATATGTTATGACCTTAGGTCTAAAACTTCTGATTTACAGTTTTGGGGCATATGGTACCTGTAATTTTAAGTAGCCATCTATTTAATAATGTTGTGAACTCTTATAATGGAGTCTTTATTATTCCCATTAAATTATAATACAGTTATTGTCATATATTTTTTTTAAACCTCTATTTACTTTCTCTCTCAAGAGGAAACGAAACCATGAAGAAAATGGACAAAATAAGAAAAGATACATTCTTGACAGCATTTGAAATATGTTTCCTGGCAGAGAGAGTGCCTCGAAAGAAAGATTGTCAGGATGCCATGATAAAATTTCAAATAATGGCAGGCAGAAGCTGGTGATGTCTTGCTTTTTTATTTCTTCAAGTGGAGAACGTGCTTGCAACAAAAGAGCTAAAAAAGAAAGCATTTTTGTCACAACAATGTATCGAATCTAACAATGAATGCATTGTCATATTGTTTATAGATGATTTTTTTTTCCAGCACTACATATAATCCTATAGATTAAAGCTTATAAAACAGGCATGAACCCACTGCAGACCAAATGAATATATGTCTAATTCATTCATATGTGTCCACAATTAATAAAATTTTCGTATCATTAAATCACAATCTGTTTAAGTCATCTACACATGACTATAAATAGTAATACCAAAATTCAAAATTTCGCTATCTCCATTAAGTGTTGCTCAAAAATGCTAAATTTGTTTGTGATAAAGGTCTAAGTCAAAACCGTTTAAGAATGTTTTGGTAAAATTGACGTATCAGTCTAAACATCTAATCAATTCGTCTATATCTGCATAATAATAAAACTGAAAAATGTTATGTCTAATATGATTTTACAACTGTACTAAAGGTTTCTACCAAATAAATGTCTAAACCTTTCCTGTCCATTCCACAGATAATACATATTTGAAAAGAAAATAATGCAAAAGAGCTGAAACTCAAAGCAGGTCATGGAGATTTACATACCTGTATGCTTACAAAATTTCATGTCTTCCTTAGCAGGTTTTGGTATAAAAAAATACTAAACCAAAATAATAAAAATGTGTAACCATGCATTGCTTTAATTGTCTGAAAATGGAAAATATTATCTATTTATGACTTACAGGTAATATAGTTGCAGATTTCATGGTTCGCAACAAAACAATATGCTCTCCTTACGCAATTTTAGAAGGGGCATAATAACACGATATATTAGTCTATATCCAGGAACTCAAGAATATTTGTTTGCTTGGTGTGATGAAAATGCTATTTATTCAAGAAATGCGGGTAAATATAAAACACTGTAAGTTTGACAAAACATTTTATATAATATCCAGGTCATTTCTGATGTGATGAAAAATAACATAATATATATACAGGCTTCCAAATTCATTACCTATAAATAATACACTCAATATTAAAACTGGGTAAAATGTGATCTGCACAATTTCTATTGCAAAATTTACCATAGTGAAAACTTGCAGTGCGAAATAGAGTTGTCAGCTAATACATGATATATTTCCGCAATATGATTTAGGTTCTTTTTACTTAATAAACCGACATATGCCAAGTAAATATTTGTTTGGCATTCTTTGGCTGCACTGAAAATGGTAATGTGCTTAATTTACATGTAGTCTAAACTTTGTTTCTACAATATAACTAAATAAAGTTTGTTTCCATACTGGTTTTGATCGTGTATTATGTCGAAATAGATTAATACTGTAGAACCCCTCTTAAACAACCACCTCTGGCAAGTTAAACAAGTAGCTTCTGGAAACAATTTTTTGTCTGAAAGAGGTTAATTTCTTCTACATGTTTGATGCAAAACTCTTAAACATGTAACTGTTGAAGAAAGGTACTTACATAATGGATGTGAAATTTAAGGTAGATTCTAGTAATGTTAGATCTCATTTACAGCATGTGTACAATTTCTCACCACGATAGTAGTTGCATACGATTGTACCTTAAGGTAACTCGTTCACTTATCCTTTTGATACAAAATAAATGACCACGACCTTGCCAAAGAAATGAAAATGTTTTAGTAAAGACAATGTTTCAGCACAAACCTTAAAATGTTTATTTTACGTCTACTTAAAGTGACCTGTAAGCCAGTGAGGAATGGTTCTACTTTAACATTTAGATGAATCGTGTGCTCGTACCACTATTATCGCAATTATACATACTTTCTTCTTTTAATACTACTGTCATCGTAACCATCATGAAGCCTAAATACACAAATAATGTGCCTACTGCTTACCTTTAAAAACAAAATTCATGGCAAGATTAGAAGTTGTTTGGTCAAGTATTGGCTGAAAATATGAACGCATATACAAAAGGAGGACCTACAATATAATTATTATGCATGAAAGAACATATTGTATCTATGGTTCTAATAAAACAGATTGGAATTTTGCAATGAAATACATTCTTCTACTTAATCAGGTTTACTGTGGATATCTGCGATGATATGCCCGGGTATTATTCTACAAAGTAATGTAATTGCAATAAAACCGTGTAACAAGGCAGTTATAGTGTATTTAATTGCTCTTAAACATTCTGTCAGTTTGCATCAGTTTGCCTAGCGGTTTGGTCAGGGTATTGAAGAACGATTTTCTTGAAATTCTGTTATTTTGTCGATTGTGCTGCCACTCTTACTCTCGAAACAAGTATCCATGCTATATGTTTAAAATAAAAGACACAATGGTTATTTTGCACTTGATCAGCATATTGTATATGTCATCAAAACGCTGACATTAGTAGGCTGGTCGGCCTATTATCACGAACTCTAATCATATTTAGGATTACTTCAGTCCATCTTGCGAAGGTCCATCAGCTTCCGAAACATTTATAAAGACTTTCGAAACATTTTAAACACCATCTGCATAATTATATATATGAGCCTGCGAACTCAAACTTGTAACTTCTCACTTTATTAAAGGATGTATGTATGTATGTATGTATGTATGTATGTATGTATGTATGTATATATGTATGTATGTATGTAAGGTTTAACGACACGTCAGCACACTATTGGCTATATGTGTCAAATATAACATGCTGAACTGACTACCCATCACCGTTGAGAGATCGTATCATTGACATTAACATTAACACGAGATATTTCAATAGTTTATTTGTTTACACACAAACATCGCGAGGATTTATCATGCGACATGTTTACACACCAACGTTGAGAGAACTGCACAAATCAGGTGTGTATTCTCTCATTTATAAAGAATTAGCATTAATAAATACATATTTTTTTAATATTAGGGATATCTTTAGCAAGACTTTCCAGTGACAATTGGTACACATTTAAATCGGGTCCTTACAAGGTATGTCAGAAAACATGGGGGAATATGGTTTTACACATTTTCTTTACCTATTATCATATCCATCCATGATTTCGGCCCAACCAATATGACCAAAATTTATTACGATCTAACTTCGAAAATCACACAAATTCCAGTATTTAAATATTTTCACATGGTACTCCACATACATTAGGAGGAAGCATTAAGAGGATATCCTCATAATGTCAGAGGTCCTCCTAATGTTGATGTGTAAACATGAGGTTTTCCTCCTAATGTAAACAACGCGTAAACACACAGACACACAGACACACACACGCACGTACGAATATGCTACAAATTACTCTCTTCCGACAATATTTATTAGAAATTATTTCCTTTTCAGTCTTGTGTCTATCCGCAGTACATTACAGAACTGAATCAACATAACTAATCTGTCAATGTTTGATGGATCACTGTGAAATTTGTCACATATTATGATCATTATCAGAAGATCATAATGCTCTCTTCTTGCGGCTTGGAAATATAATAGACTCATAGCGGCTTGTGGTTCATTATTGTTTGAGGGCTTCAATCTTACTAAACAAGAACTGAATATCATATACACACTCTAATGGTAATGATATTCCAGTTTATAAAATCTCTGAAATCGGTAAAGGTATTGTTGTTAATTTTATTCCAGAGAAGAGCTCGTTTGAAATATCCTGTTTAACCATGGGTACAATATGTTTTGTGCAACGTACCTTTTGTTACATTGATTATAGTCGTACTTGTCGTACATTGCCTCTTAATCCTAAGATTTAGTACAGGTCCTACAGCTTTGTCAAGGCGAGTTTTGTCCTTTAACTTCATTTCTTTTGGTAACATATGTGAACAAAAGACATATTAAAAGTAGTTTTAGCGCATTGATGTAATACAAAATAAACCTTTTAAAAAGGTAAGAAGTAGTTTTTGATGTACAAAAACGTTTATTTTGCCTATACGCCACTTACTGTACATGTGTGTGTGTGTGTGTGTGTGTGTGTGAAAAGCGAGGCCATATGCCTGGTTAATAAGGCCCTGATATTTAATTAAAAAGACAAGAAAACAATGTTATATTGAGATTGTATACAAATTAATAGCAACAATCTCAGATACAAAAACAGATAAACATGGTGTTTGCACTACCCACATTTTGGATGTGAAGTAAATTTATCTTTTGATTATTTAAATAAAGACGTTGGATTAAAAGTTCTTTAGATCTTAACTTTTGAGATCATCTGTATATGTTACATTGACGTAACGATTCACTATTATACAAAGTGTAGCACAGGAAAATGAGTTAAATAGCACTAATGACATCGTTTAACACTTGAAAACAATCATCCACTTTGGTTTGATGAAAAATCATTTGATTTGATTGAGCACTCAAATATGAACTTACACGATGAAATTCTGAACAATCACTTCATAATTCCTCATTGTCTTGTACCAGGACACATGTCAGTAGAGCTCTGTAAGTGGCATGATGTGAATCCAGTTCAGTGTATGAATGAAGTTTAAGACTGATGTCAATCAAACTTAAAGGTCTAAAATTGTATTTTAAAAAAAGAATTGAATAAGAAAATTCAGAAATATCAATCGTCAGATTGACAACTCATGTTCGATGGAAGGGAATAAGCTTTATAATTACTTCTCATATGTGACTGTTTCCGTTGCTGTTGATATTTACATGATTCCAAGGGGAATAATTCGTAACAAAGTCGACAAAAGTATCTGAAATCAAAAGAAAATCAGTCACATCAATCTCTCTCTTAAAAACGTTTGCATTTCAAGTTGCTTCTGACAGAGACTCGGTGCAAAGGGGAAGTTTTCACCTGCAACATCGTCTGCAGACGAGACATGTAGAGCGGGAAATAAAGATATTTGATCAAGTCGTGCACAAATATTCTTAACAACTTGAATATGATTTACTGTTTAACTGATCCCTTTCAATAATTATAAAAAGCACCAAACTCCGAGAGAGCAATCAAATGCATTCGACTGAACTTTTGTTTTCGATAAGCCGAAACATGCAAGTAATTCCACTTTAACGAACAAAGATTAACTGATGTCGGTGATATTACAGTTGGCATAAATATGGGTAGTGAAATATTTTAAAGTCAAATTATTCTGGTGTAAACATATTTAGAAATCCATTTAACTGAATAAAATTAAGCAAGAATAAAATTTGATACAACACCAACTGAGATTTATCTAGTGATCAAATGAATGGCAGAATAAAAGGAAAAACAACGGAACATATGACATATCAACCATCTCAAACAGACCAAAATGCATAGCACTGGCAACATGAGGGCATACAAAGAAAGGTGTAACTGTTTACTACATTAATATAATCACATACTTGAAAGTTTAAAAGAAATGAACACTGATACTACCACCATCTTTATTTTGGCCAATCTAATACACTATCAAGCAAATTATTTTTCGAAAAAGTTATTCTAAAAATAATTTATTATTGTTAGGAAAATTTAAGAGCTGAATTTTTTTAAATTACATTTTTGTCGTTCCTTCTATTTTTAAAATTATTGGAAATGTGTTAGAAATGAGGCACTTATTAGACTGATTTTTTAATAGATTTAACACAGATATACATTACAATTTTAGATATATTCACAGGGCACAAGTTCGATCTTAATTTTGGAGCACAAAAGAAAATGCAGACATTCTATGAAGTCGGTACCTGGAGTGGTAATAGCGTATCGGATAACTAATAGGCAAAACACATATTTGAACAAATATAATGATAATAAGTTGACATTAAATATTGAGCAATATATAAAATTCAACCACTATTGCATTACAGGAATACGTCGTACTGAAAACATCATTATTAACATCGTGGTAAAATATATACATTTTGTTTAAACAAAAGTTCCCAAGAAGATGGCATATTCCTCAGATTGCTATTGGATATGAGGCACGAATGGATGAAGAAACAAACATATTCAATTGCACAAGATTTAAATATGATATTGCAGTCATCATTTTGTATTGATATTGTGTCCGATGCATGTAAAATGTGTGCATCTACTGGAGGTATTGACTGATTCCTATTTTGCTCTCCATTATATTTATTAGCAAAACGGTCTTCAGTGCAAGTTAAATTTACTATCTGTTCTGCTCTCTTCTGTTCTGAATCAACAGTGTACATGTATATAAACATTTTCACTTAATAAAGTGCATTGATCGACAAGTAGGTGGATATGTCTATTTAAAGCAGTCATCGACAACTTCCTCCAGGGCGAAGGCCGGATAAGTGATTTTTAAAGCCACACCCTATTAACAGATACAACCAGATCACGGTCCTGATCCCTGGCCGTATTATTCCAAGTCCTGAATGAATGAGATCTGCTGCGGTTAGAAAATTATTTTGGAGTCTCCATTAATTTTATGCAATACACACGTATCTGCTGAAAAGAAAAGCAGCCAGCAGAAATAATTTAGAAAACCGAAATTTCATTTCATTTCCCTGTCACTTCCGTTACTCACGATATCGAAAAGATATAACAGCTCTTTTAAGGTCTTGTCTGCATTAATTGGTGCAATTAGAAACAAAAGGTTTAGATTGCAGACCTATTTAACAACCTGTAAATATATTAGACTGCACTAGTTTGGAATTATATTGCATTTCATTGTCGAAGTCAATAAAGTGTGATCTAAACTCCACAGAGTTTGACAAATATTCTTAAACTTGTTGCCATAAAACTAAATGACATGAAGACGTTTTTGTTGCTTCCCGTAGAGAACCAAATGCTTTCATCTCGTAGCCATCAGCCGATCACTGCTATTCCAGAAGCAACAACAATTCCTAAAGATCTAAGTGCAGAAAAATTTGTTGGATTTACGCTGCAAGCAATGGTAGCATCCGTGGGAAATCACCTCACAGTCGAGATATCGCTTTGGTACATAATTTAAAAGTTAGCGGTTTGCCAGCGATCCTTGCTATATTGTATTTAGTGTGCTGCAATTTTGACAGCGTCTGAACGTGTTGCCCTTGGAAACATTAGCTGATGCTAATCTTTATTGACATGCTAGGTTTGTGTTTTTGGTTGAATAAATTGACTGCTACTGTCCTGTCGACAGAATAGAATTTGCTGAGATGTAACTCATTATATGATATCTTGACATAAATGTAACGTAATCAGATTGTTGTTACACGATCAGTCATCATTCTGCTAAAAGCATCACGTGTCATAAATCTGTCTGCTGGACCAACCATAGAAATGATAATTTACTGCTATAACAGGTGGTATGGACTGCAATCTCGACATCACCTCGACTAAAGAATCTTTTGTTCGTTCTGTATGTTTGGAAATTCGAAGTGAAAAATAATGTAAAAGTTCGCTCACTCGTCCAATGATATTTGAGTTTCTGTATCCACATCCTGTATTTACGTTCTGATATTTTTGCATTGTCTTCTAAAGCAAGTACTCTCTGGCTGTACAAAGAGTACTTGTATATACCTTCTCCATTCATAAATTAATGTTATTGCCATGTTCACGTCAACAACTAATTCGGTCAAACTATGGCTCGAGATAGTTGAATGCTGGTCATGTCAACATCATGTGATTCTTGAATAACATCTATACTCTTGAGATGACATTCATTTCCTAGTTATGACTGTTAAAGATAATAAAGAATAATTTAAATACCTAGAATCTTTTCTAGTGATTCAGAAATGTTGATTTCATGTAACTATTTAAAGAAAATGAATATGCATAATTTCATTCTTTGGTTATAAATCTGACTTTTTTGAGTCGGTGAGGAGTTTTGATAAGTAATTTGTTCTTTGAAATGGCATAACAGGAAACACTTATTCTAAACAGACAGTACCTTGCAGGGTTATTGTGAATCATACAAGAACTTTAATATGTATTTAATTTAGTTGGAATACCATTAACCATTCAAGGACTTTTGTGGCATTCACTTTCATTGAATTGATCTTGATGTAAACTTTGTGGACAATTTGCTTACTCGGAATCACTTTACAATCGATAGTACATTTGGGAAATATAGGAATTCATGCTATATTATGAGTTATTTTAACTCTTTCAGTGAGTTTGATTTTATAATTTAGGGAAATATAGTTATCATAATGGAAAATGTAATGCTTATTGAGTTTAACATTCTCTCGTTGCATAGTTTGAACTACTAGGATGTAACATTACGCTCACGAATTACAATTACTTAGGAATCAAAATTACATTCCAGTTCGCACACGGTATATTGACTGATATTGTATATGACAGTAATAGGAGTCAAACCAAGTTGTCAAATACCTGGCTGCTTCTCTCTTGGTTTCCATCTCGTACGGCAAGCTGAAACGTTAATAAAACATGCGTCAATTCTCTGATATGTAACGTGGCTTCTCTCCATGCTGCAGGTAGCAAACCAAAAATACCTCATTTATATGACTATCAGTAACAGCGCATCTGATCGCAAATCCAGTAAAATAATTTAGAAATTTAGGAGAGAAAAAGGCATTACGAATTCATTCACAAAGCTTAGCTGTAGTTCTTCTGCTCTGACCATGTTCATATGGAAGAGCTTCGTCGCCTTGTTTGAACTTAATGCTGAATGCTGCATTGCTCGAAACCTTGTACCAAAACATATGTGTAGCTGAGCTTCAGTTGTGGCTATCACTAATTGAAATCAAATTCATAAGTGTGCTGACAGCAGGTACATATCTGTTAGTGTCCTATGCGATATGGTAATTAAGTTGTTACCGCACAGTTTTGAATAAACTCTGTCATTGCCACATGTGCATTAAAACATCAGCAGGTGGAGCAACAGTCGTTTTCAAATAACCTCTAACACAAAGGAAAGCTCTTTGAGAAATCAAGAAAATATCTTAATCTCTCGTGTCAATATTTCTTGTCCTTTCTTTGTCCCATCTGTGTTCTTTTGGTGCGAATTTTTCTTCAAGTACTCCACGTTCTTGTATTCTGTTTTAAAATCATTGATAGGAGACTCGTCATAAGCTTAAGTTATTCTGGGGTGTAAACTTGACAATATAATTATACTTCTGTGTTTTCTTGTTTCTAATTCAAATACAATCTGCCGCATTTTTATGTAGCGCTGTTGGTCGTTTTGTTATAAGCTCACGCGCTAGCAGTATAGTTGTACGTAATTCGAAAATATTCCGAATTGCCATGCTCTTATCTAGCTATGTCCACAAGAGATGCAATTGGACAAACACCAAAAACTATTGGCAACTTAGACAACGACTACTATACCACAATCGAATGCCATTCTGCTGACAGATGTTCAGCTTATGCGTTTTCACGAGCTTTGGCAAGATAGCATTCAACTCCATTTTTTCTACTACTTGTTCAGTTAAGTATACAAAATATGGTAGCATATGAGTGGCGGATATTCGCTATTCTGATATGTTTCAGACTAGGCCATATGCGCGCAACAAAAGTTTCGAAGAAGACCATTTTCGAACCGGGTAATCATCATGCTAAACATATTATTTCCTCAACAGATAGGAACATATCCGAATCTCTAATCCATGTGCATCATGTCGCGAGTGTGAACAGCTTTAGAGGCAGGTTCAAATTTAGTTGTCATATGTCCACGAGTCACCTATTAAGTTCCTGCGACATATAGGGCCGTGTCCACATCGGAATTTAGGTCGTGCCTTCTAATTGGCTCAATATCCCTGAATGGAGCCCGAAAAGAGGTCATGACAGAGTGGCCAACCACATGAAACACCAGACCTTTTCATAGAAGTCGATACCTAGGCTTCAATGTACCTATAAATAAGTACTATATTAGGTTTCCTTTTAATGTATAGTCATGTTTTTTGCAAAGTTTGTGCAGCTAAAAGGAATACAATTAGTGGAAGTAACTCTTGTGTACCTGTTATCATTTTTTGTGCAAAACATTATGTTTAATGTTCTGAGTAATAAATAGCGATTGTTGAGCGAATGACAAACACTGTCAAAGCAGTTCACCGTATAACGATTAGTATCTTTCTTACTGTTTCATAGAGCATACATTTTTGGAGAGAAAAATAAACTACAGAAGCTTACAATTGGTCAATCATTTTCAATTGATATTGAAGAATTTTATTTGCTGATCATTTCGGTTTCAGTTTGCAATGGACTCGCTGACAGGAAACAGATTTTTACATAACAAAAAGTGTTACCCAATAAATGAACGGTGTAGTTTCTATTGAACACGCCCTATCGTTACGTGATATTGCGGTGAATTACAAATCGAGAGGAAAAACATTTGTTTGAAATCTTCACTGAACATAGAAAGTGCTCATTTTTTCGATAATATTTTCCTAAACAGTTGTTAATTATTCGAAGGAGTTCTGGACTCCCTTAGTAAGAAATTTGTTGTTCAATCAATTTGATAACGGATATGAAAAACTATCAAATTAGTTGCAATGAATATTTTGTATTGGGTCCTACAATATTGGTGATGAACTAACAAGAATTTCTTGTACTAAATAAATGACAAGACGAAATGTATTACATAAATGGTAAGACGAAAACCATCTCTTGCTACATAAATGACATGACTGAAAAACTATTTATTTTTATGAAAATCTGTATATTTGTGACTCCGTATACATTATTCTTTTCTAACTTTTATGATTCTTATTCACGTGTGTAAATTGTGCTGAATATCTTTAGTAAAATCTTGCATACTTTACCTGACCATAATATTACATAGGATTATAAGTAATGCTTATGCTCCGATTTCGATTTTAGAGTCATCCTCATTTCATGTAATGATATTGTAAGTCTGTAGATTAATTTTGTTGTTGTACTTAGATATTATTCGAGAGGAAAAACATTTGTTTGGGGTGTTCAGTGGAAATAGAAACTGCCTAGGACATTAACATTTTTCCGGAACAGTTGTTAATTATACGCCTACTTGACAACGTGGCGATTCATGGCGGACCAGTACATTTCCAGATTTAAAAACTATACAGAACTTTTCATTCATTTAGGATTTTCACAGAAGTTTGCCAGTACTATTCCGGAGTTTTATAATAATACTATAAGTTCTTCTCACATTTTCATTTATGACTGATAATTAAATTCTTTGTTAAGTTTTACAAAACTCGTTGGGTTTGCTCCTTTCTGTTACTCAGTTTGTGACCATATAGTCGTATCAGTCTGTTTTAATACCTAAATGACAAGATAAAGCTAAAATTGTGACAAGAACATGTTAAAAATATGCTGCACACGGTGCAACGATTACCAAGTAACGAAGACCTCAACAATCACCCTGTTACCAATCTAGTAGAACCAAAAGACAAATATTGCAGCTAACAGAAATTTTACACAAAAACGAGATGATGTTCAAATACATTGGACTGTAACGATAAAAATTTGAAAGTTATACAAGCTGACATTAAATGATATATGAGATGCACATGACTTATGCAAGCTGTGCAAACGATTAAGATGTCAAATTCACCAAATTTTTCAACAAATTACAATTTAAGGTTGATCAACTGGATACTAAAGAGCATGCCGGTAAATTACTGGTAAGAGATGTTGGTGTGGTGCAAAGGTAGTATTGATGAAATAGACAAAAGGAATAAATGTCTTTCAAAAGACTTGAGTGAGTAAAAGAAAGTTTACAACGCATTCAAGATACAAGTAGATACAAAAAACAAAATGTGATTTCGAGCACAAATGCAGGTAAAACCGAAAGAAGCGTAAACATAAATACATTCAAAACTGAGTTGAGCACGAAAAGGGATTACGGGGTATTGATTTGGGCACAAAAATGGATAAGTAATAACTGTAATCGATTGAAAACAAGCTACATTTAAAATTCAAAACATACACATACACACACGCGAGATTGCAAGAGAACGTAAAACGAGATACACAGTACCATTATTCGGGCAACGTTTAATGGGGTGGTATGTAAAGACCAAGATGTATTTTTCCAGTTATAAATTATAATAATTATTATTATATAGTCACTTTGCCTAAGATAGTTATGTCCTGCTCGTACTAACCCTAAATGAAAAAAAGAGTCCGTTTTCGTAAATATATCAAATCCTCTAAAAAGAATTTATCCAATGTCCAGAATGTACATACAATAAAGCATGCAACATCTGCTGCTATGGTTTATATTGTAGCTTAAAAGAAAAGAGAGATAGCAAGACATTTAAACGAACAGCGGCCGTATCTGATGTTTCCAGTGTGAAATACATGGTCGGTCTGATCAAAGCAGTTCACTTCCTTTGCTTGTCTCTAAATATCAATTAACGTCAACTCATTTTTCAAGCTAATTGACAGGTGTATAGACCTAAATATTTATTTTTAGAAACGTTTTTCTTTTCAAATGGACTTTGAAATTATTCTCCAAAAAAGCAAAAAGTATGGTGTGGTAATTTTTATACACAAACATGCTAGACTGACTGAATTTAAGTTTTTACGTCGCTTACGCCCATTGGAGCATGTGCGGCGGAACAGACTAGAACTGGCAGTTAGATTTTTATTTGCCGATAATTTGACGGCTTTCAGGTGTATAGAATTACTTGGTTTTAATGTTAAATGCATGTGTTTATTTGACTACAGTTTGAATTCTTGCAATGTAACTCACTTAAAGATGTAGCATGTCTTATAGATCTTGTATTTTGCAAGTAGTAAATGTTATACTGGTTATATTGTTCATTTAGCATTACTGTATTACTATACGAATTACAATATGGATTTTGGTATATCGCAGTACAGTTTTGGACGTATCGTTGCACCCAATCCTGTATTTCTAAAATCCTGTATTTCAAAACCAGAACGAGGTTCAAATAATCATTTCGAAATCACTAAACATCAACATAGCAAGTACTTCTGCAGCTATCCTTTTTTGTTACAATTTTACTTTGTAGGAAAACATTAATTGTTGAAGTTTACAAAGCATGTTGCTTTTGACTTTTTTCTATTACTTATTTTAAGAACATAGAGTCGTAACATAGGGAAATATTACTATTATTGAACATCACATATAGATAGCCAAATAATTACTTTGTAATCCAGTTATTTAAAAATGTGATTCATTATATCTCACGAAAAATTAAATAGCAAAATATTTACCACATAACAGTTTTAACTTACCAACATTATTAATTAATTAATTAAATTTAGGGTCAAAGGTTAATATGTATATTATTGTATGATAATGACAATGAACAATTCAATTGTGATGATCTGCAAGGGTATTCATATCACCAAACAGATAGACATATTATTTTCTCAGTGGGTATTCATAGTCAAAGAACAGATAGGTATGTTCGTTTCTCTCAATGCGTATTCAGCCATCTAGCAAAACGTTTGTAACTGGAAGACAATAATGAATTTAACCAATGCAGTATTCATTTTGTAAAATTTTCTCTGTAATGATTAAGAGGCCCAAATCTGTAGGTTTTGTTTAGATTATGAAAATGCATACTCGTGGTCTTGCTTTGAATAAATTGCCTTGTAATAGCAACGTAATACTTAGGTCACACTCGTAACACAAAAGTTACTTTTTCTCCTTAAAGCTTCTTGCTAGTAGCACCCCGCACTCGCGCTTGGCATTCTTCTGATGTATCTCCGAAACTGAAGAGTTTCCATCTAATAATACTCATCAATATTAATGTATCGCGAAGTAAATGTCTTCTGAAAATTAATATAATTAAGACATATCAAAACATATTTTATTGAAACGATAATTTACAGAATGAAACAATGAAAGAAATAGTGTTAATCTTCCTGTAGAAAAATGAAGAAATTTAAAGCGTGGAATGTTGTGTCTCTGGTGATTCATCAAAGTATTTCAATTCTGCTTTCTGAAAGAAGAAACAAAGACAGGAGTGCTCAGGCTGTTCAAACAAAGATGGAAATTGTTTTAGTAAATTTTATTTTTGTATTGCATCAATGTCACAGCTTATGTTTTCCACAAAACGTATGATAAACGTAATTTGAAGTTTCGTCGTTTCCACGTATGTATTTGTCTCCACTCAAATGAAGTTCTTGTTAAACAGTCATTTCAAATGTTGATACCGCCAATGGATATTGTAAAAAAAGGTGAACATTTATTGTTATTAGGAGAAATAAATTAACGTTTTGAAAGAAAGAATCGAATGAAATCTTTTTAAACACGTTCTGCAGAAGGAAAACATTATTCGTTAGCTACTACCCCATTTCCGGTGACACATTATTCCGTGTCCACGTGGTAAGACTTTTCACTCACAGTCCACATGGCTACTGATTAAATTATGAAAGCAGATTGGAGCAAAAAAACTGGATTTATGAAATAGATAAATAAATAAATAAATAAAGACTATGGAGCCGGACATAACAGTGAAGTCATGAAATGTGTGGACCTTTCCAATTGCATAATGCTATTGCTTTCATATAAGTCAGACTACTTAGCAATAAGTCTATATAACAATGATAAAACGTTTTGTAAGAATTGTGTCGAAATTCATGTTTCCTGTGCAATTAAAATTTACATTAACATGTAGATCGACCTACATGGTCTATCCGTTTTACCTATTCATTGAAATAGTAAATAGGGTCGGGTCGAATCGATAAGCAAGTATGCATAGTCGGGCATGCATTGTACATGGCTTATGTCAACGAAATAATGCTTGAACATTATGTACTCATGACTGGAGAACTGTGATGGCCATTTCACTAGTCGATCAGGCACCTTACGAATATTCCATCGAAGGGCGAAAATTGTTTTGCTACCGGTTGAAATGTATATAACCAGTATATACATGGCCTGTGTGCAATAAAAAATAATGATACTGCTTCTCCAAGACTAAATATAAGGTGCTATATCAGATATCGGAGAACTAATTAATGGTTTCTTCTACAAGAAATATATTCCGAGGGAAAGAGGTCTACGAATAGTTAATGTGGTATTCTTTCTACCCACGCCTCGATTAAAGACACAACGAGAACAATCCTTTATTCTTCAAGGCACGTGTCTTCAGGTAAAGATATCTTTAATCACTCAGACGCGGTTTCCTAATCTATACGAGTTTCAATTCATACTGTTTCATTCTCCTCTAGTTCCTCTGGCTCCACGCTCATAACTGTCCATGGTGATGGTGCAAAGTCTTTATTTTCTTTCATCTTGGTCACACTACATGCTCCCTGAAATATATACCTAAAAAATTAATAAATTCATTTTACAACGCAGATCCTACATTATACACCATCCTTACTTCCATGTTTCCTCTTGTTTGTTATATACCCTGAAGTACAACTTAAGTCTTGTTTATCCGGCATCGGTTAAGCTGACACTCACTTTAATACAGCCTCACAGACGGGAACGATTTCTTCAAAGTTATTATTGACCGAAACATTTTATCCTATAATCACTTTTATCCGATGTTTTACTGACAACAATTTGTGCCGGTGAACAGGATGTTAGGCGATAAAAACACTACAAACTATTAATGCATTATTTAAAAAGCGGGATGCTATATTTCTAATTTGCCCAACAGCGAAAGTGAAAAATATTATCAGGTCCTTGCGCATTTCCGTATTCAGATTCAAAATCTCACAGCTTCCTGTTTCTTATTTGCTTTTTTTCTCATTATTTTATATTTCACTTAATAGGTTTTATATCCAACGAGAAAATAGTTTAAAGAGATCTAGTCAGTCAAAATATAGGTTTATGTAAACCAGAAGTCTTTAACAAAGTGTTTATAACAATGAATTAAACTAGCTTTGATCAATGACTCATTTAAAATTAAGCTAATTGTTTATATTAATCAACGTGTCGTTTAATACGTTTTGTTATTTCATTGTAATTACCGACGGTTCAGTTGCTAAAGCGAGTTGTTGACGGCTCAAGTGCTATATCGAGGTGTTTACACAACATATTCTCTACGGTTCAGGTGCTAACAACCGTTCCCTTAGAAAATGCAGTTGTCATTTGAAGTGTTAATAGCAAAGACAATAATAGTAATGTATGGAGTCAGCGTGTCAATGGGGACTTACCAATGAAAAAATGAATATAGAATATAAGGTCAAGCCACTTTATAGGGTCAAAAACTGTAAGGGTCAAGGAGAATTTAACATGGGCGATTCCAGTGTTAGCCACAATTGTAATTAGAGTAAAGCGTTAATAGTTGTAAATTTTCCTGTACTTGAATTTGGAATTTAAAGTACAAAGTATACCTCCAAATTATTACTGTATAAAAGAGTTTAAGCGACCATTTGAATTTGTATGTAGCGTTAAGTTTATGATAGAATAAATCTGGAACGGTGTTTAAAGGGTCACGGCAGTTACTATGATTTAATCGAGTCGAGGTTTCATGCCTGATTTAAAACCTCTTAATACGAAGCAATTAACTGAGCCCTTAGACGGTGGGAATATCAGCTGATTTATCAGTTGGTATATATTCTTTGGTGGTTGCTAGTATTCCGACACGGCTGCCATGTCGCCCAGCACTTGTCGATCCCAATGATGTATTTAAATTGGTTTGGTCTGGATATTATGAATTTTGTAGAGATCATTGATTCTTAGGGTTATGGCTGCATATGGGGCGATCAAAGAGCTTCCGCCCAAAGGTGTTGATATCAACGATATTCGGCTTCTGCATATTTCTTTTGAGATATTTTGCTTAGGCATCCGTCTTATTAGAATTTCCAATGCGCTTCAAGCACCGTCCTCAATACCTCGATGTACTTGGTTGCTGTTTCATTTTTTTCCAAGTAGATCTGTTAAGCTCCGATTTTCCCTTTGATCAAAGATGTAGATGACTATGTCTGCTTGTACATGTGGTATTTTCTTAGCACGTCCTCTTTTAGTTTGGATCTATCCTCTTTAACCTTGATATTGATTAGACGCTGTTTAATTAGGTCAATCGGTGTCTCCGTTGGCGTCATTGTTGCCTCTGATGTTGCGGCTTTCATTGTTATCACCTTTTATGTCTTTGTTTCCCACTATAATTCCTTCACTGTTTATTACTAGTGTCTCTGTTGTTGTTGTTGTCTCGGATTCTATTTTTTTAGGATAAATAGACGAAAAATATTGACGTGTTCTCTGTTCAACAGTAGTCGTCGCAATCGTAGTAGCTGGACGAATAATAGTCAGTTCAGCCGTCATGGTATTTTTCAGTATTGATGCAGTTTTAAGTTGTTCCGTTCTTGTTGTTGCAACTGGTGTTATCATTCTGGTTGTAAGTGATGTTCTTCTTTCATATGCTGCAATATTTCTTTGGAATACCCCTCTTTCTGAGTGTCCTTAATCTCCACAATCCCCGTTTCCCTGTTGTTTATTATAGTCACCTCAACACCCCTTGGAGGGGCCTCCGTTGGTTTTTTATAGTAATGTTCGCCGGCTTAATTGAGGCTGTTAATGGCTGCGAAGCAGGACAGTCCCCTTAGATTGTATGAGCTGGGGTTGTCGTACTCTGCGATGTAGATATGGTAGAAACCAGGGTAGATGTAGGTGAGACACGTGCAGTCGATTGTGTAGCTTGTTTGCTCCGTCGTGCCTCATATGACCTTCTTGGTACCGGTCTTCTTTTTTAGAAATCCACGTCCCAATTGCTTCTGTCTTGGTTGCTTTCCCAAATTAATAGCAGCGTTGTGCGCTTAGCATGTGCACGAAGGTTAAAACCTGTAGCGAGTCGAGGGTCAAGCCCCCTGATTTTTCAAGGCCTGGAAAGGGATTAAACTTTCATCTCTAACTATATTCACTACTAGTGATACAACCCTCTGTTATGTTAGTCTCTGTTTCAAAAACTCTGAAGTCTCTTTCCCTTCCACGCAAACCATGTGCCTGCAGGTGTTGCTGGTGTGGGCGAATAGGCTCCCATTCTAACTGCTGTCTCTCCATCTCCTGATCCTAATCCTCATTTTGGGGGATGATAAATTACGAATACTGTTGTTGTGGACGCTGATGTATCCTCACAATGGGAGCCACAGCTCAGACCGGGCTCATCATGAGGTGAGGAAGTATCTTTTCTTCCCTCTTCTTCTACTTTTCAGCCTCTTCTTCACGGTAACGAGGATTAAATCCTCCATTAGTCGTCTAACACAGTTTAGACACCCCTGAATGTTTAGCATTTTGATGCTCGTTTAGCTTACCATACTAGTATTTTGCTGCTGACCAGTCAAAGATGGTTAGTCAGACTGACTGACTGACTTTTAATTTACGTTGCATTCGCCAATTAGGCATGTGCGATAGGCTAATGTCCGCACCCCAACGCATTTATGCATACAAAGTGTGCTATTTTGTTAGTCCGATTCCTGAGCATTTATGCCCCACAGAACATACGGTGGGCGGGAATAGAAACACACATGCACATCGTCTCAATCTGTATCTATTATAAGACGATTATTTTGGATAACCACCCATTAATAGAGCCACCTTGGTTCCGTGCTTACACGCTCATCGGAGCACATGTTAATTTTGACGAGTGGAAATAGTTCTACATTTCGTAGTGTTATAATCCGAACGAAGAAGAGAAGGAGAGGGACTCGTCAAGAGACGACAAGCGTCAAATGAAGTAATGAAATCTTGGGTCGTACCCTAATAAAATTTAGTCCAATTATTCTAATAGACAATTTCAAATACCAATAACGCGTGAGCCACCTGTGCAAATTAGCCAAATCCACAAAAGTCAAACAAACTGTCAAACACATTTCATTAATTAATAAATTCATATAAGTTTGAATTTAGTGTACAAAGTGTATTTTTAATTTCCAAATTAACCCCAATCAGTTGGGTCTAAATGACTCATTGCTTTTGTATCACGCAAAATTCAAAAGGGAAATATAAAAATAATCTCGGCGAGAAAAGGATCAAATCAGTTTAATGATTTAAAAATAATCAAAAGGAAAACCTCATGCGCTCATACAATCTTAGTCATACGTCTGGTCTTTTCACTCCCGGATCGTTGAGTGGATCAACTTCCGGGAGTTGACAATTTTCATCTGTATGAGCTACATCTCAGAAATAGCTATATTCCGGAGTTTCTTCGGTGGCTGCCTCTTCTCATGGAATGGCGCCTCCCGTCCAAACAGGAATTTTCACTATTCTTCCCTGTAACTTCTCACAGGCCAATTGTTACTCGGTTAGTTTCCGTCCTAGATATCCTGTTGGCTGCCTACTTCGCTCACAGATGATTAAAGCGGTGCCCACCCCTGTCCCGGTCAAAACTGGTGGTATTACTCACCGAAATTTAGTCTGTACTTGTTTCTTTATATTTATTCTGAAGATAATGTAATCCCTCACGTAGTGTTTAGTATTTGAAATGCATTGGTCAGCTTAATCCACAGCATGCTTTCGTCGTCATTCTGTATTAATATTCTTCGTTAGTCATTAGCTACAGGCGTGTATCATGCTTTCGGCCTCCTTCCTATTCCATGTGAATAAAGCACAGCTCGACGTATCTGCCCATAACAAATATGTATCCAGACTGATGAACGCATATATATATATATATATATATATATATATATATATATATATATATATATATATATATATATATATATATGTATATGTATATGTATATATATATATATATATATATATATATATATATATATATATATATATATATATATATATATATATATGTATGTATGTATATATATATTTAAAGCACGGATGTGAAGGAAAACACTTTAACCGTCATTCTTCTCTCCTTGGGACTCTTCGTCTTCTTCTTCCTCCTCCTCTCGTTTTTATTTTTCTTCTTTTTTTAACTGTTGTTGTTGAATGACAAAGACTTGTTCTGCTTTATTCTGGTGTTGTAAACATTTCTTCAATTCTTTGTTCTGCCTCCATCTAAAATATTCTACTTAAGGTAAAAAATGAGAAGGTGATGAAGGTGCTGGTACCGGTACAATTTCTTGTGAAGAGGAGAGACAATCTACTAAAGCCCAATTAAAATCATTCTCGTCTGGAAGTATCACCATGGTTGTGTACTTTCAGTCATGTTCCAACAATTTCACGTGGAGTCACTGCGCACCAACGCTAACACATCTATATAGGGTGTGAAACGTGACACGTAGCTCTATACTGATTGGTAATGAGATAACGCGAATTATGTAACGCGCGTTTGGATTGGTGAATGACGTAAATCGGTTTCGATCTGCTCTTCTGCTATTAATGACCGTAGCTTGCCCCATTCAGTTCAACTGATCTGATCAAAAGATATCGGGGATGCTTGTTCAATCCGGACTACCCAATATATGTGAAATCATCATGGACTATCCCGAAGATCACAGATACTGCGATTTGGAATAGACGGATTTATGTGGGGAGACAAGGGTCTCTGACAAGAGTCTTGATATACTGCCCGTATGTCAGACCAAGTTTGAGGAAGGAAAGAAGACCAGTGCGATGTTGGTATGTTAACTCAGTGATGTTAACAAAACCCCAAAGGCCCATTTAAGGGATACTCGATTGCCTCGAAAAGATCTCTATTCGTTTCCGTATTTGTTTGTATGTGTATTTGGTTGTTTGTCTGTTTATTTGTGTATGTGTACGTTTTGATTTGTATGTATGCATCTATATGCGTATATCTATGTTTGTCTCTATCCACATTTTACCTCCTACATTAGCGTGTATTCAGGTCAACTAGAACACTGTTACTAAGTGTCTGCCCGATTGAGGTCAACCACTTGTAATACTGTTGTCTTTTTCCCCAAGTGGCCAGTACCGTGACGTCGCCCCTGTTCCATTGCTATTGATCTTTTCTGTCCCACAATGTTAAATTCCCCGTGACGCTATACATTTTTGACCTTATAATTTGGCTTTACCCTATAACCCAGTCACTTTTTTTAATGATGTCCCCGTTGACTCCAATTGCCATACACTACTACTGACAATTCTTAAACTTTCATGAAATACATGCCATGAAATGACTTATTAACTTGATTACATTTCTCTTCTCTAACCTCGTATTGTTCTGTAAATATTGAACTTCCGAAATTTGTATATTTGGTTATCACTGAATGATAATTGCATGAAATGGCATGTGCCCAATGATTTATATGCTTCCATGCTGGTTGGGTCTAATAACTGTCCTTAACTGCATATATCTAGGTATACTCAACAACAACACGTATGTTATTATAGTGTGGCCATTTCAGTGAAAAGAAGCAGTCTTAATGTATGCCATGAACTGATCATTAATTGGTTACCGATGTACTCTTTCTAGCCTATGAGCACAAAGATATGAAGTCGTTGCGTTATTAGTATACCATTCAGATCTGATAATATTTTTATATAGATTGATGTCAGACACCTGTCATTTACAAGTGAATTAAATTTTGTTAGGTGCTAGAGAATTATACAAAGGCCAGTATTATTATTGTCTTGACACTTTCAATGTTTAGTGTATGCATACGATGACAACTGCACTAGTCTCCAAATTATGAGCTGAGTTATCTGAGATACGGAAATAATATAATGGAAAATTTTAGTCATATATTTAACATGGTGTTATCATGGTCACTAGCTAGCTGAATACATCGATTGAAAGTGGACATCAAAATTATTGACATGTTTTGTTTTAAGGGCAAGTCCCACACAGTATAAATATAGACAATGCACAGTGTTTTGTAGCACTTTGTACTGTTAAGCTTCTTTGTCCTTGCATATAGTTTCATGTATTACTATCAAAGTAAATAGTATATTATCTTATACCTTCTCAAAATCCAGGATCCTTTTATTTTCCTGTAACATTACATTCATCACACAATTTAGTTTGTTTTAGTGATTGGTTTCCAAAATCCTTTTCAACGAAACAATCATTATGGGACACTATTAGACCACTCTCTTACCTTGGCACACTTTGCCTTCGACACATTACAAGGATATAACGAAAGCGGCACAGAGTCAAACTCAAAACTCATATATTAGTATCAAAAGCTAAATTACTAATCGTGGTCTAAACAAAATCAAACGCCATAGATAGATGCACGGAATGTACAGTGAGGTATATGAGCAGAGTATATGAAAAGATTTCAGACTGTAAATTTTGGGTATCTTCATAATGTTTCAGACTGAAACTTGTATCATTATTATCGCTAACAAAATGCATGCTCATTGTCTTCATCTTATGATTTCTTAGGAACTAAGATTGTTCAGGACTAAAAGAATTGCATTTTGTTTGCAAAAAGTATGTGTAGAAAAAGCAGCTTATGTTCAGTTTCTCCGTTTTATAGAACAACCACTTTTTGGCACTAATAGCATATTCATAAATGTCAATGCCATTTCTTTTTCAGTGCATACACTCTCTATATTGCTGTAAACTGTAATGCCGTTAAATTACTTTATTACATGTACACACTGAATGTTACAAGATACTCAACTGAAGGACATATATAGTCAATATTACCGTAATATTTTACTCATTTCATTACAATCAGAATAACACCCCCACCCACTGAAATTAACCTTTAATACATGTGACTACTATTATGTTTCAATAAATTCAATGAAGGCGTTTGACAGACATCACAGGGCGGATCTTGCATTTTTTCTATGAAATTCGATTTTGGTTGGCTTTGCCTAAAAGCGCTAACTTCTGTTGTTTGAAAGCATACCTTTTTTTTTATAGAAAATAAGATCACCCTCCTTAAATCCACCAGTACATTATTATAGAACATGAATACCTTTCAATATAGTCTGTTATCTACACATAAACTACCTATACAATTACAAGCTTGTAAAATGTACAAGACAAATAATACAATTGTAAAACTTACTTGAGATGAATTATAAATACAACCTCTGACATTTCCAATTGTTTCCTTTGTTATTATCAATTTCATATGCATAAAAAACCCTTGATATTTTATCGTTGCTCCCCTTTGCTGCTGACATATGTCGAAGTTCACAATAATACATCAGAACAAATTTTATAAATTATTTTTAAATTTATGCTCGACTATGCATCTTTAGAATTGTTTGTAAAGAAATAAAGCATTGTTTATAAATTTTATCAACCGTTTAGAACTCAGGGACAATATCACAGCATAGGGCACACAACCTTGAAACTTGAAATGGAGTTACACTTTCCTGAATCTGCATTCACAATGATTTGTTCTGGATTACTTTGGATCAACAGTCCTAACAGTCCTGCTACCAAGACGGATGGATGATAAGCAGTTATTTAAACGTATAATCTTTAAATATATATTGAATGGACTATTGACGAATATTTCTTTTGCACCCTACTTACCTTGCCAAATTATATTTCTATATCTGTATAGGATATTCCTTTTTTCCTTTTTTAAGATATTTTGACATTTTCTTAATACACTGATAGAATATCAAACACATGTGAATGCATTTCAGTGATTTACCGTACAGAAGGAATAATACATAACAGGGATTACACAATCATCCAGTAATAATAATAATAATAACAGTGTGATTTATGTGGTTTAATTGGTGCAATATATAGGGCAAGCTCTACAATTTCATGCACTTCATGTATTAAAAAAAAACTCATGTGTTATGCAATCAAACAGTTTCATTGTGCTGTTAAATGCACCAAAAGACACCTGTGTGGTAATACCCAAACTGCTTCTTTGCAAACTACTGAGGTCAAGTACAAACATTTCAACCACACCTTGAACATTTCTAACAAATTTTAAATAGAAATATGTCCAAGAATAATTTTAGAATCGAGTTGGGACATGTGAACACAGAAAATTGGGAGACAATTTAATTTTATGTCTAGTCAAGACAGCAAATATATCGATTACGGCTTTTCATACTGCGGCAGATGAAAATGGAGTTGTTGCACACGTGCAAATCATGTCCGGCGAGAATGCATGCTGAAGACGCTGTTAGTCGACCGTATTAGATCACAACATGGGAGCAAGGAATCAGATGAAAGCAATATTATGAAAAATGATGAAAAGAATAGTGTTGTTATATTTAATTTGCACAGTTTGTTAGGTCTATAAAAAATTTATTTCATTATATGCTATTTTTTAAATGTAACATTGTTTGTTGGACGATGGGTTACAAGGGTAAATTGCATAAATCAAATTTATTTTCAACTTCTCCTGAATTATTGATTTTTTTTATTTTACCCCGTAAACAACTAATATAGAGCTAAAATATTCTTTATGTGTATGGGTTTATTATCAGTGTCATTATCAATAGAAATAAATATGTTTATTTGGGTCTGGGTCTAGGTTATTTGGGTTCCCGTGCAATTTACCTGGTGTGCCTGTCATTGTCCAGGTAATATAATATAATTTTACAAACAGGCTTTCTAATAATAACCAATATTTTATTTTATAAACATTAAGAACTTTCTAGAAGGTTTTTTCCATTAGGTAATCGGGTTGTTTTCATAGAAAAAGTTAATTGTGACCTGAGGTCAAATAGAGGATTCTAAAATCTTGTCACTGAAGAAATTATTCATTCTTGCGGTAAGATCTAGCAGAAGCATGTCATATCGTTGTTGGGCAGTATTTTGATTTGGACTACGTTACTTCAAAATATTCTTCCCTGGTTATATAAGGTGCTCTAAATAAATGTTCTTGGACAGAGTCTTGAATATATAGTGAAATACAAAGAAAAGGATATATTCTCGGATTGTATTATTGTAATTCAACAAACTACTGCTGGTACATCAATAGTTTACAAGCCATCACTGGCAAATCAATACTTCAGAGTTGGATTTAAATTAGATTTCTACTAAGGTTTATGCATTATTTAAAATTATTAGGAGTTGTGTCTGTATTTCTAGGATTATTTTGGGATTTAATTCGCAATACCGTAAGTTCTTTATTTACCTTGTTTTCTAGAGAAATGAATTATTTGTTGAATGATACCAATCTTGTTGCTTTTCACTTTTATCGGTTACTTGTTTTAAGACTATAGACTCGTAACAATAGCAATGACTGAAAAGGAAGTAATTGGAAAATAAGCCTGCATATAAGGAAACCAACAGGCGGATAAATTATCATAGGAAAGAAAATAAATGAGCCTACCTTTTTAAATGTGTCTTTAATCTTTTTGTGAAACAACACATGTGACAGTGACGAGGCTAAGGCTAGAACGAGGCCGCCAATTAAAATATGAAATATACCAGATACGTTGCTCACATTTAAGGCACGTTTTCCCTTGTCCTGCAGAAGACATAAAAATGTATTACTTTCGTAAGACTGAATTTAAATACACTTTTCGTCTAATTCTTAAACGAAAGTGTTAAAGAGGCAGAATAAACGACGACAGATGAAATGGCAAGTATTTAGATAAGCGTGTCTTCAAATAATAATAAATTGATAATTTGCAGATCGTTTTTAAATAACAAGGAAGCTCAACTGGTAAACGAAAAGTTTACTTTGTTCCCTTTGGTTGTATAAAAGAGCTTTGAAGTCAAGGCATTGGACTGAGAGAATCAGAATTTACTCTTCATTGGAGTTCTGGTTACTATTATATCCAATACGAAGCGTTGATTGTGTTTCTTTTTCAGAAAGAATGATAATACTACATGAGTAAGAAGACGTTGGGAGGTATTGGCTTTTTAAGCATTTACTACTAATTTCTACCACAAGACCGGGCCATAATCAAATATTTGAAAAACCTAAGATAGAACGAGCTTACAGAGCAGAAATAAATCAGCAAATTCTTTGTATGCATTGCTATAACAGAGACGTGGTAGATTTAACATAATTATGTATTTATTAAAATATTCTTTCATTTATTTATATTTTGTAGCGGTTTTAGCTGTCATAAACGCGAGCAAATATTATGAGGTGATATTTACTGTCGTTTGTGTCTCTTTCATCAAAAGTAAAATTTGGCACAATATGACATTTGAATTCAACCCTAAAATAGAACTAAATGGTGAATTTACCGTATTATGATATTTACTGTTTGTATTATATCTGAAAAGGTTACAGACTCTAACATGAACTGCTAAATAATCACAGCCTCAACGACTTTTGTATTATTTCAAATAAAAAATTGTATTCTCATTAAGGGTTTTACGTCGTTACATTAGCTCGTTTGCGGAGACACTACGATTGATCACGTCACTTATGGTTCCACATAATTTAATTAATTGCTGTATGTATGTATGTATGTATGTATGTTTCTCTATGTGTCTCTGAAAGGCATACAGGTGCGAGAGAGAAATAGAGATTTAGTACTTGAGGGTAAATCACTATATAAGATGAATGTTGTCCGTAACACCTACCCCCGAATCCCCCGAGGGACACTGTCCCTTACTAATCCACCATTTGTGTTCCAACTTTAATAGATCTCCGTACTCCCGCATCTCAAGAATTGCTATGTTAAGCGGTTGCCTGCAAATAAAAATATGCTTATCGAAAAATTATATTTATATGGCTGAAACAGAAGACATGCCGAGGTTATTTCAAGTTTGTTTTTCCGATGAAGTACGGTTATTGGCTAGTTTCGTTTGATCTTATTGAAACAACCGTGTGCTTTTCATTTGCATATAAGCTAAAGCTCTGTCTGCCTGGTTATTATGGATCCAAAACTGGCCTGAATGAAAATCAAAATCATAACCGAAAGGCGGTGTGACCATTCTACATTCGTCGCTAGATTGATTATCAATATTTATTTTCAATATGCATGTTTAAGCTGAGAAAAAAGCACATTTTCAACTTTACTTTAGTAACCCTTGTAATAATAGCTGCGGTCTCCACCATGTTTTTCGTTAAGGTGTGTCCCTAGTTTAACTCACTGTGCGATGAAATCATCTTTTGTCCCGACTTTAACGCATTGCGAGATGAAAACAACATCTCTTTTATCCGAATTTAACTTTGATCCGATGAGAACATCAGCTTTTTTTTTGGTCCCGGGATTAAGGCTTTGCGCTATATCTTTTGTCCCGAGATTAAGGCATATTGAGATGAGAACATAATCTGTTTTATCCTTTGTTTAACTCTTACTGTAATGAGAACATCATGTGTTGTTTGCTTTTGTTTTTTCGGGGGGGGGGGAGGTCCCGAATTTAACGTGTCTGTTTTATCCAGGATTTAACGCACTGTGCGATATGTCATCGTTTTCCCCTAATTTAACGGTTTGTTCGATGATAACACCATTTGTTCTGAAATTTTCTCATAAAAAAATTAAAATATTATAATATTTCGGTTTTGAATTTTGGAATATTTGATAGATGTAAAAAAAAGCCGTCTAAATTCAAAAAGATATATCTTTATTTACACACTTAGTGATAAACAAACGCATGAAATACAGTGTATATTCAACCTTACAACTTTCATAACCTTCTCATACAAAAGCTTCACATGTACATTGTATATGTTTGTTCAAATGACACATCCGGGAACTTAAGAAGGATCTGCCCAAGAGAAGAAAAAAATGTGGGGAAGGGAATCAAGTGTTGCATATAATAGTTACAACTCCTTTTGAATAAAGAATGCTGATATTTTTCGGAAACACTACTTCCCAAGCCTTAAATCGTTGAAAAAGCATGATTTTACAAACTTGTCGATTTGTTTACTCCCTAGAACCACAATCCAACAAAATGTTACTTCTTTAACCTGTACCTTAAATCTGAGTCTTTTGGGGTAGCAACTCCGTATCCCTTCTGATCCAGGTTTCTTCCAACCTTCATTGTCTTGCAAGGTTTTCTTTGGTTGTAATAATTATTCATGGCAGATTCCAACAAAAATGCATATTTGCCCTTCCCATTCGTAACTTTGTCCCAACCCATATCAGAGTTCGTGACATATACGCTGTCTGCATGCTCTTTCATAAACTTCCACATTTTTCTGTATACCACAACCTGGGAATCCTGGAAAACACAACAATATGTCTCTTATATAAACCTACAAAGCTGATATGGCTATAGCATTTTAAATTTAAACAAAATTCAAATGGTTTTCTAATCTATTACTTGCTACGTGAAAAGGTAAATTTTAGATCAAAATTTAAAACAAATTACTTCAAAACATGTTGGTTTTACGGCTATATATGAATTTGTGTGTTGTTATACAATGATTGTCCCCTGGATGCTTCGAAAAGCTTTCAGTATAATGTAATTAGGGAATAACACACACATTATAAGCGACCGTACTTGTTCAACGAGCAGTTAGAATTTGCAATGTTTATTTTCAAATGTTCAAAACTTACTCTAAAAAACGTCTCTGTGGTACCTCCTGTTTGTATGCCATACTTAATGTCATGGTTGTTGTCAACAAGGTCATCCACGGAATTTATAGGTATGGTCAGCTTCTCAAATGTCAAGAAGGCAGCGAGATTAGCAGTATAGGATGATATAATGATGAGAGTGAAAAACCACCACACACTTCCGAGCACGCGACCGGAAAGCGACCTGCAACAGTTCAAAAATTAACGAAGCTTTAGTCAAGTTACTTTTGCGAAGGCTGTCATATTTCGTAGGTGAAATGGGGGAAACTTGGAGACAAAAAATATGTCAAAGTAAGAAAGAAAAGAAATCTCTTGGAATCCATTATATGTGTATATTCTGGAAATGAAACTCCAGAAAAACTGCCTGTTACTCAGGAGGGTTTGACAGTACCTGCGTGAAAAACTGTTTCACTTTGTAAACAACGTCTTTCATAAGGAACGATGTAACAGGACATATAGAAAGATTAAGTGTACATTTTAATATGCTGATTTTTATACTCCGTTTTTCTAAAGGAAATAAAATTAGTAGTTCCCACCTTTAAATTACAGCTCATCTGAAATTCAAGGCATGAAAATGGGTTTGAAAAAAGATGAAGATTTCAGAGACGTTATCACCGTCAGAGTTGAATCTTTTCGAGAAAAAAGAAACATGAAAACAAGGTTGATCATGCGACATTTTGCTACATTAATTTGTTTACAATGATTTCAGTTGTTTGTTAACATTAGTTATTGATGGAAAAAAGAAGCATTAAGAATGTGTGCATATTACATGCAATTTAAAATATCGCAAAAAGACAGCACAAATGGCCGAAGCGAAGTTTTCGATATTCGCAAATACGGAGATAAATTGATTTTTGCAATGTTAGAATTCACGTTCAAACGCAGCAAGAAAGAAAACCGCACATCATTAAGGTACCAATAATACTGTAACACAATTTTTGTTCCTGGATAGTAAGTGTTATTTCGTAACTGCTTATGCCTAAAAAGCATAGAAAATGGCTATAATTCCCCACAAACATTGATTTTGTGACCAGAACAGTGATATTTTGAAATGTACCTATTTCCAATGAGAAAACGGACGAATATGTGTCTTTTCATTCCAATAAAGTAAAAAAACAACAACATATGAATCAAAGTTAACAAAAGTAATGCAAAAATGAGCACAACAGATTTAGGAGTAGTTTTGCGAGATTTACGATTATACTGTATATCACTTTCACAAATTAGCACCAAAATGTAATCTCCTATGATGTTCTTGTTATACTGTGCTTGGTAGCGGAATTAAAATCCAATATATCTTGGTGGAAGCGCTTGCCTTGCTCCTGCCAGTACATTCCCATGTTCTCCTTGAATTTATCAAGATGAGCATCAAGAATGTTGACTTTTGAGGGACATCCTGCAGCCCATTTTGCCGTAGTTCTTCACGAGAGTCTCAGCTAGCTCCACAAAGGTTTCGACCTTGTGATTGCACAGGAAGCCCCGAAACACCAAGACAAAGCTGTTCCAAGCCGCTTTCACCGTACTAGTGAGCTTCTTGGGGAATTCATTGCTCTCCAGGATCTTCTTTATCTGTGGTCCGACAAGGATAACGGCTTTGACCTTTGCCTCAGCCAACGTAGGGAAGAAGTCTTGAATGTACTTGAAGACAGCCGACACCTTATATAGAGCTCTGACAAATTGTTTCATATTGCCCAGTTTGATGTGCAGTGGTGGCATAAGCACCTTCCCGGGATCCACCAGTGGCTCCCACTTGACGTTGTTCCTCCCCACACAGAACTCGGTCCACTGTTGCCAGTGCTGCCTGTGGTAGTGCGCCTTGGTGTCTCTGATGTCCCAAAGGCAAATATAGCAGGGAAACTTGGCAAAACCGCTTTGGAGACCCATCAGAAATGTCATCATTTGAAGTCTCCGTTGACCTCCCAACCGTACTCATCATACTTTAAGGCGTCCAGCAAGGTCTTGATGCTGTTTTAATCTTTTATGAGGTGCACCGAGTGAACTAAGGGAAGAGACTGGTACTTGTTCTCATTATGGAGCAGCACGGCCTTGAAGCTCCTGGATGAGTTGTCATTGAAGAGGCGCCACTCATTCTGGTTACATGAGATTCCAATTGCCTTGAACAGACTGATCACATTGTGGCAGAAGCAGAGCCCATTTTAACGGGTAAAGAAGCTGGACAAAGCTTGGTGACGATTTATCTGATCTGCGACTTGCACAATTTCATCCAACAAGTTACACTGCGTGAGCCTATACGTCAAAAGCTCGGCCTTGGACCTGGTGAGACCAGGATCTCTGATCAAGTCGTTGAGGTCCTTTTGGTAGAGCTAGTATGGGTTTCTCTCCTCAGCTCCAGATCTGAAATTGCCATCTGGATCTACAACGCAATCTTCGCTCTCTGACTTGCTGCTCTCTTCTAAAGACGGATGCTCTCTCTGTAGGAGTGGGTACGGGGAGCTCGGGGCATTGTGGCACCGGAACGATGGATGAAGGAAGGTCCCTATACTTGATAGCAAATGCATTCTTGCCAGTCCGACGTCTGGATGGGTCAACCATACAGAAGTAGCAGTCACTTGAGTGGTTAGTAGGTTCGCACCAAATTCTGGGGATAGCGAACTGTATGGCTCTCTTTTCCCCTCTGTACCATCCTACAAAAATAGACTATTTCACCCATGAATAATGTGTAAGAGATTCTCGCAACATTTTCCATATATGACATATTTTTCAATAACATTGAAAATTGTAAAACATTTTAAAATTAAAAACTTTTACAATTTTCACAAATTTTAAAACATGAATTTCCGAGCAACAATTGTCCATCTTACCTTTCAGAGTTTTTAGCAGTGCTCGCAGGTGTAATGAGTTTTCCAGGGTTTGTCTTGATCCCCGACGGGCATGCCGAAATATGCCTTGTAGGCCTCAAACATTTTATCAGATGCTTCCACGGAGTACCTTTTCGCTCTTTTCTTGTTAAACTGGCTGCAGACATAGCATAATGCGTCAGCCTCCTGATGCCATCTCAGAAAAATGCAGATATGTATCCACTTAGGCAGCTGGAACTAAATTGAGCTGGTGCGCTTAAGGCCCCTGTATTTATATTACTATTTATATTACTGGAATGTTCTAGAACGTTCTAGAAGTTACTCCAAGTTTACTCAGCAATGAATCTATCTGGGATGTTCTGGAAAATAGGTAACTTTCAAAATATTACTATTCTGGTCACAAAAGCAATGTTTGTTGGGAATAATAGCCATTTTCTATACTTCTGAGGAATAAGCAATTAGGAAGTAACACTTACTACCCAGGAATAAAAATAAATTATTACACGGTGTAATAAAGCATAATGTGTGTCAGGTACATTGATGAAAGATATTCAGTGAAGGTCCTATCGCCAGCTAATCTGACTGAAATCAAGGTTTTCTTATAAATAAGTAGACATTGATAAAAAGTTTTTAATTCACCTATTAAACTACTGCTTTCACATTATGAATGAAAAACGGCATTTTGGATCCATTCGTCACTTACAATAATTCGCCAGCACACAGAAGACAAACCTTTATCTGATAAAGTTCAATAAAATATGGACAGATAATTCGAAACGGGTACAAGAATATGAAACCACACCCGATCTTCTCAAACATTCATAACTTCTAAAATCTAGATATTAGTAAGATCTACTGGCCTTTGTTCCTTGAAATTTGTGAAGTGAAATTCAAAGAGACTCCACTTTACTTATTAGATTTTACTATTATGTCAATTATCGGAAGACATAAGAAAAGCTATTTAAATATTTCAGTATATCTTTTCATTAGAAGCTGTAAGGCTACGAGGTCTACATTTCGGAGTTCCTTATTGGGAAATAACTTGCCACAGACCTGTTGTTTGGTTAGAATAGTAGTGTTTGAGTCACTTCCCTTTATAAGTAGCTCTTCTCTATCATCTTCACCAGATAAGGCAGTTCTAAAATATGTCAGTTCAGGGATCAGGTTTACTCTATGGTCGGGTCTCTAATTCCAAACATGCACTGTACCTTTTTGATGTCATTGGCAAATTACGTTATGACCAAACAAAATTTTTACGAAAAGGCGTCTGTGCGTTCATAAAAATTCATATAAACTGAGTGTAATGGTGAAACCATAAACTATTATACACACCAATACATTACGACTCTATGATCTTAAACTAAATAATATAAACAAGCAAAAAGCAACAAATTTTGTTAAAAAATCAACAAATAATATATTTCGCTATAACACAAAAGTGAAATCATGCAAAGAACTATCTGTAATGTGAATTAAATCCCAAATAGTCCAAAAGGCTATCTCACCAGTCACAATCAATTGGTGGTGTTCGAATGAATATCCAACACTAAATGTGCTTATGTGCCTTTAGTAGTAGTGAATTGGAGATGTGCCAACAGCCTTTTCATGAATCTCAACAATATAATCAAATATCTCCTTGTCTGAATTCACTATAATTCCAAGTCAATGTTTCTGCATAAGAATATTATTGAAGAACACCTTTTATTTCCAGTGACTAATAATTTGAATAAATTAATTCAGCCCAATTCAAAAACTGAACACAACAATTGAAATTATTTCTGATATTATTTATATCATATGTTGTCGAAGGAAGGAATAATTTTTCAAGTAAGCAAGATTATATTTGTTTTTAAAATACGTCACAAAAGACAAGCCAGAATTTAGGAACAAAGTTCACTTCTAGAAAATTCTAAGTTATAAACAGATAAAATATTTTACTAAATTTATGATAAAGAATGTGGGAACATCATGTACAATATGCTATTCGCTGGAGAATATTAGACCCAGACCCAAATAAACATGTTTACCTTTATTGACATTGATCCTAAAATTAAACTCACACTCCTACGGAAATATTAACTAAGTATTATTTGTTTACTAAATCAAAATAACATAACTGTCTCTAGTCAGATATACAGTAAATTTGATTTTGGTACGAGTCTCTGGTCTTAAAAAAGTGATAGAAAGGAGTGAGAAACAACAAGCTTTGTAAAATTCAGCACATAATTTATTTCCCTAGAACATAAAGTGAAAATGTTCAAAAGGAACTTACCTTATTGTGAATTAAATCTCGAATAATCATATGATTATATACACAAGTACTAATAATTAATGATTTTGAATAAACATTAGTGGAAAGTGAAAGTGTTAAAGTAAATGTGGTGGCCCGTATGCTGATGTACCAACAAGCCTTTGTTGATCACAATAATAAAATCCAAGAATTTAATCCTTATTTGAAATTTTACAAATAAATTTAAAGTCTCTGTTTCCATGAATGTTATTTTTGAAGAGTACTTTGTATTTCGAGAAAAGAGTACACCAGTTAACAATTTTCCTAGAAAAAGATTATAATGTTCTCAGGGCACAATTAGCATTTTCAAAAACAAAGAAGCTATTACCTAATGGAAAATACCTTCTAGAATGATCCCGATGTTTACTAGATAAAATTTCAGTTATAATTAGAAGGTCTGTGACTAAAAGTATAATATATAATATGGAATATGTCAGGTAAGCCAGGCGTATTTATAGGGAATTCCAAGAACCTATACCCAGACCCAAATAAATGTTAACTTCTATTAATAATGATCCTAATATTAGACTCATATAGAGACTTTTTAGCAATGTATTAATTATCAACATAATTGAAGAAAAAAAAACAATAATTCAGGTCAAGTAGATAGTGAACTTATATTGGACAAGGTCATGCCCAACATACAATGTTACATTACAAATAAATATGATAAATGTTTTAAAATAATTTTTTTTTACAAACAAACAGTGTAAATTAAAATATACATAACCTAGTCAAGTACTTGATACAATTTTACATAACAATAAAAACACGTTATCACCCTAAACTTTTAAGATTTGCACCTGTACAAGAATGGCAACCTGATATCAACGATACTGAATTGGGATGATGGTGTCTGTGAATACCGAGGTAAAGGAGACTCCTATGCTTAATATATAAAACAACAGCGATATAAAAAAACATAACAATTAAAACAACGTGTTTTTGAAGAAACATATCCAATTAAATGGAGTGTGGCAATATCTTGGCAAGTAACTTTTCGTAATTACCAATAGGAAGGTATGTAAAGAAAGCATTCCCGGTGATACGTTCAATTTGTTAACAGCTGTAGGCAAAGACTAGGTACATGGTCATATAAAGAAAATGTAGGAAACAACAAAACACCGATTTTGTTTGAACACTTTTCTTTCTCTACCATCTGCATCAAATGCAAAGAAAGATGCGTAGCAAACTGCAATAATCTCTCTCTCTCTCTCTCTCTCTCTCTCGGTTCTCTTAATTTTCGCATGCGCGCTAAATTTTATAGAATAATTGACAGTCTTTATTATTTATTCTAAAGAGTTCATATGTTTAACATGTTCAAAATTTTGGAGGTACCGTTAGTTATTCATTAAAATGAATATTGGAAAAAAAGAGTCGTTACTAAAAACAACCGCTGACAATCCTTGTAGGAACCCCATCCTCCCTCCAACTGCTCTCAAAACTATGCAAATATAAAAAATTATGTTCTATCTTGTTGCTTCGTTTTCTTTTAAAATTATGTTTATATTTATGTTATTTATGATATAATTGTATGCGTTTCCGTTTACTGCAGTGTATACGAGGGTAGCTTTCTGGTACTATGATTGTAACTTACCTGACTCAAGGAGTTATTTCCTAAATATGCACACACCAAAGCTATTGGGGGAAAATCATCAAAGAAAGGTTATCTACAAACAATATAATGTAGAATTTACTCATGGCATTCTTCTAAATCATGTAATCAGTTGAAAACCCCGATATTTAACAAGACGGAGTTACAACCAGAAACTTTCTTTGCAGCCTACCTTGGGAACATATCAGGCCCTTGCTGCATTAGAGCTCCCAAAGAAAACCACAGTGTGTTAGGAAAGGAATATGAGTCAGAAGGTTTGCTTTCCGAGTCCAGTCGCTGCCACTCGTACGGGCTCAAACGGCCAACCATATAAAATATCAGGCTGACTCCTAAAAACCCCATGATAATGCACAGCCATACTTTGTAGGAAAGGGGCTTCATGAAAGACAGAAACCCAGGTTTTTCATTTTCCGGTTTCTTGATCATCAAACTGATGCCAGTATTCATGAAAGGTTTGGTGAAGTCTACAACCTTTTCCCGAGCTTCTGTGATTGTCAAGGCAGCAATGGCAATATCAGCTTCCTGTAATGAAAGACAAAGATAAATATTTATGTTTTTGCAACGGAATATTATCGAATTTATCAAAACAGTTGGTTAGCTGGTTAACTGTCTAACAAGCGGACAGACAGAGAGATTGCGGTTGTTAAGCGTCAATAATCAATTTAATTTCGAATGTATCCCAGCACCAAATCAAGTATAATCAATTTATTTTAATTTGGACAAATTGAAAGATTTTCAAAATTAAATTCGTATTTCCTATTGACTGTTTCACTTTCTCTACACTATCAGTTTCTTGTATTTACATGATATATAGCTTTACTATAGGGATCATACAAAAACAGTATGGGTAATCAGATTATGTGCCTCTAATTGCTTCATTTAAACTTAATTTATCATTTTCAGTACAATAAAACTAAAGTCAATAGTGGCACGCAATAAATCTCATTGTAGGCACTCCTTTATGTAAACTGGTTTATGCTGGTTTTCTAACTTTTATTTAAGTGGTTATTAACCAATTTAATGGAATGAGAAGATGATTGTGAAAAAGTCCTTCAGGATACAATGTGTGATACAAACAAGTATTTAAAAAAATGGCTTGAAATCAGCCGTGCTACTTGTTTTGTGGTAATTTCTCATATAAAGATCAACTGGTACGACGATGGTTCGAGTTTTTCTGATTGGTTATAATTAAATTATAAAAATAGACGTCTGCATTTATAAAACACGAATCTCTTTTTGAACTCTACTAGAACTATGCATCCCTTAGGTAGATTCATGAGCGTAATTACTGACCCAGGAGCAGATATAAGTTTTAGTATGAAATTTTGACTTTCACGAGCAAAAAGTAAATAGTCCTAATGTGAGGATCTCGATAATTTCACGTCATATCTCAGGAGTTTAATTCCGTTTGGTGTAAGTATAGACCCATAGATGCATTGTCGCAGTTGTAAAGCTAAGACCTCACCTATTAAGTGCATGGAAGTAAGAATAGTCCAGGGATCAATGTAGTGAGTTTGATAATGATTCTTGGGTGAGAATCTCAATAGTTTCTATGATACGATCCAGGTGTATGGGATGCCCTGGGTAATAACCACGTATGGACACTGGGGCCATTGATGACAAAAACACCACTTCTTAAATAGGTGAGGAAAACAACTTAGGAGTGATTTAAATGTCATCTCTACCGAGTAGACCCATAACAAGCAGGTGATACAACTTCGAACATAGCACAATCTACACTCAAATCATTAACCTCACTCCAATTCAGTAGCGTCATCCATATGAGGAGACTTACAATCAAAATTAGGTAGCACGATCTTAACTAACAGGACCCAACTGACCAGTTTTATATACTTATTTTAGCATTATTTTATAGAAGGAAATCAAGGACATTATACCCATGAATGCGTACATACATACATACATACATACATACATACATACATACATGCACGCATGCATACATACATACATACATGCATGCATGCATGCATGCATACATACATACATACATACATACATGCATGCATGCATGCATGCATGCGTGCGTGAGTGCACGCATGAATACATGAATGCATACATACATACATACATACATGCATGCATGCATGCATGCGTGCGTGAGTGCACGCATGAATACATGAATGCATACATGCATACATACATACAAACATACATACATACATACACTGATATAGTTGAATATACATGGTCTGACATCACCATTAGAATTAATATTAATTTAAGTATTTCTTTTATACCCAAAGAAATTATTCTATGCCATGTTTTGTTTGGCTTCAACTGTGAATTCAAATTATTGAGTGTGTGTGTGTGTGTGTGTGTGAGAGAGAGAGAGAGAGAGAGGAGAGAAAGAGAGAGATACATCTTTCAAAAGTTCTGCTATTATCCCATTCCAGACACCGTCAACAATTTTTCCATAGTTTTGGTCTTTGACCAGCTTGATGGTGTAAGTAAAGTTGACTCTTTTGGAGAGTTCTTCCGCTAGATCAATGCAGTAGCCTTCATATCTCTCATTTCCCACTTGGGGCTTGCCATTGATCAACTTCTTCTCAATTACAAATGGGGATTCCTGAAATGAAGAAGCAATTGTGACAACCACGTTAGTGAAATCTGAGATGGATTACTGAAAAACAAGTTTTTACGAGGCTAATCGCTATTTTAAGACGAAGAACAATTTCGCTGCCATCCGATTTCACCTCACAAGTCCCTTCCATCTTATTTCATAAAACAAATTGTATTAAGGTCATTTGATTTACGCGGAAGTAATCCTCCATCGAAATATAATTTGTAGGCCAAAATAAATTTATGGTTTCTTTTGGTTTAAATGCGGACGTATAAATTGAAATAAACTTTATATGCCACTGTAAGTGACATATTAGTTTTACAAAAACTGAATGCGGGATATTTGCAAATTCAATTCTGTTAAGGAACGCTAACATAAAATAGTGGAGTAGTGCAATAATTCCAGTGGTGGTTTAACTCACATGAAACATGTTCATCCATTTTCGGTACTAGTTTAATTCTAGTCCTAGATCCATATTTCATTCAGTCATCCAACAAAATTGGTATGCTAGTTACAGATAGCGTCATTATGTTCAAGATGGATATCATAAATAGTAGCATCTAATCTGGTCTCCCCTGTAGGGCGCTTAACGTCGAAGGTAAAAATAGATTAAATTACAATTACAAATCATAAAAGGAGTCTTAGTAAGAACAAATATATGTAGTTATGTATGTAACTGTTGTAGGTTTAGAAACAGCTCCTACGAGTTTAGTGTTAATGATCCTTGTCCTGTTTGGTGACTTCTTTTTGGGATCTTCCCGTGTTTTCGGAAGTTCTATCCTCAAATTTCTGCCAAGACTGTCTGGTATATCCGACCAGTTTCCAGCCTAAGGAATGAATAAATCAAAATGGTAGAATGAAGATATGACTATTGAACTATATACAATATATTTGTATTAACGTCACTCAGATGGTCACAACAGAAGATTTGCATTCTATATTAATCAAATATAACATCAATAGAAAGTTATGGAAGTTATTTTCATATGACCCTCTGGACCGGTTACTTGGTATGGCACATTCGAAACTAAACCAGACCGACTATGCAGGTATTGAAAGAGCTATGATAGCAGACTTCGGCGCAGGTTCTCTACATAATATCATAAATAAGTATTAATGTAAAGCACATTATGAATATTTTGGAGTCACAAATTTGATGAGCATACCTATCAGAGTTACAGAGAGCTGCAAGATATGTATAAACCTCGTTTGGTTACAATTATACTTAGTGACCTTAATAACAACTATCATGTATCAGTTAACAGTAAACTTACCTGCAATCTGAAAGTAACTCTAATGCGCAATTCATGAATGCATATTATGAATGTACTAAGACTTCTGACACTAATCCGTTCTGTAAAGATCTTGCTGATCTCTGCTAAATAGTTCTGTGCGAAAAAGTTGAGCAGCACAAGGCGTCAATCGACCGTAGGGGCGCCAGACAAGGGGGAAAAATGACGCAAAAAATATATGGAACCATTGGAATGACCAGTGAATATTAACATAAACTATATGCGACACATCATCACAATGTCAACAAATCATGACATAACAGAAGTGAAAATGACGCAAAGGCTCCATTTCCTTGACAAATTGCTGCAAGAAAAACAGCTATTATCTGTCGTTGATCAATTTCGTGGCTTCATTGATGAATCCGACAAAATTTATTTTGTGGAACTGGTTTACTAAATTGTGGCCACAAAAAATGCGAGGGGTTAACTTAAGTGTGTGTTATTGATTAAATGTAATGGACGTTTATATTTTATTGAGATATTTATGCTTTTTGCTGCAAATTGTACTGAAATTGGGTTGATGTCAAATAATTTACCAGCAATATATATTGATGGAAAATATTTGTTTCGTCTTCACTAAAATTAGTTGATTTAACGGTCCTATGTGCTTTTTACATTGACCTGTTTTCCTGTGTTTTAAGATTTCGCTCTGTGTGATTGTTTGTAGGTTCTAAAATCTATTTTCTGCTTGTTAGAATTAATGAGATCAACAATCACTACTCTCCTATCACTCCTGTAAAACACTCATAAATAAATTGGTGGGAGTAATAGTTCTTTTTAACCATTAAAATAAATACCAATCCTGCGATAATCCAATATTACTAATATTTCCAATTGTTTTTTATTTTGCGGTTTCGAATCACACCGGCAAGTTTGCTTCCGTAATTAACGTAGATCTGGTGTCTTCTAAACACATTATCTATGTTCTCAGTTACTGCTTCAGATATTGTATTGTTTTTGTCATCATGAGTATCCTGAATTTTTGTTTCAGATATCGTATTTTTGTTGTATCATTGCTGTTTCATTTTCGATTTCTCTATTTTGTCATTTGTGATACAGCGAGCAATATGATTGTGTTGATTTGTCTTATTTTAAAGTCGTTGTCACAATTTTTTAACTCAAAATATCTCTTTAGCGCACGTTATTTTTGAATGAAGCAGACATAGCTCTTTTGATCCTATGACAGCAGGCTTGCTAAATTGTGTTGCCCAACGTGTCAGAAAATATTTTGCAACCTCAGAACGAGAAAATAGACTTTACAGAATGAAGACTAAACAAATCAATATCTTGGAGAACTCTTATAAACGGAGCTAAACAAAATGACGTTGCCACACTTGACAAAGCGATGAAGATTTCAACAATTGTAAAAGTAAAACCAATCAAATTGTATAAGACTCTGGTAATTATCGTAGCAAAGGTGCTCCTTTAACATTAATTGATCGTAATTTTGATGCGTCTACAGTCTGTGACAAAATGTCCACAAGAAAGAACAATACGATTTTACTACAGATATATTTTTGAGGAAATGCGAAACATAAGTGAAAACTACCCTGTATTAGTTACGGAGGTGTATATAGTTTGGTCATGGAGGTCTTTGTAACATAAAATATAATTCCACTGACACGATTTCAGTTGATAACTTAGCAGTTTATCAGGCGGCTTCTCTTGGACTTGGCGAGCGCCATCGTTATTTTGAAAGATTCGTACACCCAACACATGAAATGGCACTTGTTGCAATACACGGACCAATTGCAAACTCTCTCTCTCTCTCTGTCTATGTATATATATATATATATATATATATATATATATATATATATATATATATATATATATATATATATATAATAGTGCTATAACAATACTAACATGCTAACATTCTCAAATCGTTGACAGTAACCTCTGCGATAATTTCGTACAAACAACAAAATCAAGTTTAGTTACCACAATATTACAAAGATATGTATAGACAATATTTTGGACAACTCACATCAGCGACATCACGTCGCTGTGCAAGATAAATTATGGATCCAGCAGAATTAGACTTTGTCATCAGGGACACTGAGTAAGAAGGTATATTGGTCCCACTCAGAAAGGCAACAACACGAGATGGAATAATTCTTGGCACAATCATTCTACTCATTTTACCCATTGGAAATCATCAATGCTCTAATACTCATCAATACACTTATTGTATCGATGATCAACAGATTTTTCAATGACGCTGTTAGAGTCGCCACGGAATCTTTTTATATTAGTCTTTGTAAAATGGACCTTGGTGAGCCATTTATCAAAGAAACCACCAGCGGTGTTAACTGGGGTTCATGACGAATAAAACATGAATAAACATGTAATATTTCCGTGTCGACTGACGTTAAAACACCATATATATATATATATATATATATATATATATATATATATATATATATATATATATATATATATATATATATATATATATATATATTAATGACAATTTATCAGAACCATCATGATCACCGTCAGCAAATGATCCAATCAATAGGCATAGCAGAGTGTATCCCAATGAGCCAGGCGGCTTTGGTAAAACAACGCGTGCGATAGAATTATTTAAGCATTTCTGACATGATTGTGTTGACGCCAACTCAGAGGCACACCAGAGAAATGAGACAACATGGTGTCAGTACATGCACGTAGTATAGTTTCCTTAGATGGCGAGGTGATGCATGGACACCCAAACGAATGGCTGAGAAATATATCCTGAGAATAATTATCTGGGATGAGATTTGTACAGTATCAAAAGAAACGTTACAGACATTTATTGATTGGTTATCAACAAGTTCTACTGCAATTATCATGTGTGGCAATCATGGAAGCCTCCGCCGTTTACATGTGAATCACCACACGAATGGTTGATCAACTATGTTAGCCACTATGAAGATGTTTTGTACGACCATCCATACAGGATGAACAACTACGACAGCTGAAATTGTTAATCAGATTACAACCTCACAAATTTCAATGTGAAATACTGCTTACCGTAATTTCATAGACTCCATTGTCAGATGTCTGGAACTTAATAATCTAATAGTTGTCTCCGGGGAAAACGTTCGTGATTCACTATGACGTAAATTATTTTTGCTTCACAAGGAAAGATTCCGTAGTTACATTATGTTAACGACCAACAGATACACACAGACAAAATCTATTTTTTGATACTCCTGCAACAAACAGACTTTGCCAAAAACGAAAGCAGTTTCTAATGATACATTCTTAATGATATGATATCGACAATCGAGGTTCCAGTGAAGGCTGTACAACAGGTGTTGTCGTTAAACCCATTGTGCGGTACTCTGCAATATGCAATAGGAATTCATTAGTCTCGGATTAACCAACACCTGGATTGGCGATGATCGCATAGAATAGTAAACTTTAGTTTATCTGGCGGTGTCCAGAGTAACAAAAATATATCAGTTACACGGGGTTGCCAACAGCGACACAAACAACAATAGCATCAATAGGAATTATCAACGTAGTGAAGAAAAATTTAGCTGCTTAAAGATTGTACTCCAATTTGATATGGATGTGGAATTTGTCTTGACGCTGATACAACGACCAAATAAAAACTGCGCCTACTGCAATAGAATGATGGTGTGGCAATATTTTTCAAATGACGTACGACAATTTACCGTGGACAGAATCACCTGCACCCGTAAAAATGTCTCTCTGACATGTCTTGAATATAACAGAGGTAGAGGAGCTTCTTTGCTCAATACATGTGACTTTTGCTAGAGTTGTTTGTTGTGGCGTATCCAATCTGTTTTGAGGAATTATCTGTAATTGTTCACGTAGAAGTCAACGTTTAGGAGCTTTTGAATACAATTCATTAAATGGCGGCTTCGTAGTAGATCATATCACGCTGGAAATTGTATGTTTTGTTACACTCCACACGGGATCAGTTGCTCTTGCTTCACGACTCTGAGTGTGATCAGATTCAAATAAATACCGCACTGTTACTTTACCACCCAACACTGGTTGTTTTAGCTGACCTGGTGACTTTCTTCGTGGTATATGTCGACAGTTTTTATGTTAATTTCACTCGTGACGTCGTTGTTTAACGCTGCCACCACATGAAGTAGTCTTTCAACTGAGCCACGAGATCGGTCCTGATCGTGAAGTCTCAGCGCTGCGCTCAGTAATTCTTGGGCATACTGGTGTCCAACCAGTATGTGCAAGTGTTTTATTAAATCGTATAACGATTGACTGATCGCGATGTATCACGATGTGTCCACGTCTGATTTTAGAGGTATATTGTTGCATTACCGTCGTTACTGCACCGAATAATTCCTTGCCAGGATCAACGTGAAGCAATTGTGGCTATCGCATGCCACCATGTGGCAGGGGTCAGCGCGAATAAATTCGTTCAAAGGCTGCTGCGATTTCAGTTGCAGTTTTACACGTAACGGTTCAGCCTCTTTGTATCTGATTGCAACGTATATGACAGTCAACGCGTATTTGTATTTGCGCCGTTTATGTCATGTGGTAAAGTGAAAATGTGCTGACATCAAACCGTCCATACTGAATCGTTTTGGGACGTGGAAGATAAATTTGTCATATGGTCTGTCGTGAAAACTAATCTGCGGCTGCCACCTATCGAATTTCTATACTCCAGGAGATTCGGAAACTGCTCCAAAAAGAGATAATCAGTCAGCTTGTTTTGTTTGTTTTTACTAGGAGAACGGTGGTATATGCAGAAAACATGGACTGACAAAATACGTATGCGCTATAACTCGCTGCGATTTACACACCAAAATAGATTATTGTACTCTCTATACGATCTAAATACGTGTGCATGTTTAATATTTGATACATTTATGCAGCTGTCTGTTCACAAATATAATATACTAATATATTCTCCGTGAAAACCACATATTTTTCCGCAGGCTGTTTACAAGCATTCTCGAGTATGTTAGTTATAACGAATCACACCTATTATATTTGACTAACTATCTGTGGACTATATATATGGATTATTCCCCCCACTCGGCAATATACGTAGTACGAATTTAGATATATTTTGTTTGGTTGTAAATAACATTATTTGTATATTTCATTTCAGCTGAATATTCTAGAGCACGGGATAATTATACGTCATGTGACACGTTTTATCTGTCGTCAGCTGGTAGTTATATTATGTTTTAACCAATATCTATCGAATCTGCATAGTCATGTTGTGATGTCGTTGGATTCCCAAACAATTGCTGGTATACTTCGTGGTTCGACCCCCGGAATCTGCATTTTGCTGACGGGTTTAATCTTCAGTTATTTAGTGGGGGCTCCAGCAGAGCTCGAAAGTTAACCCTACATTTATAGTTCGCCTCAACTCGAAAGGGGTTGGGATTTTGTACACTGGGAATATCGTTGAGGGTGGGTGTAAAATAATTATAAATGATTAGTGAATGTCCTGACCGTAAAGCGCGCGGCTGACAGACCTCGGTTTCTTTTCTAAAAAAGCAAAGCTTCTAATGAAAGCATTAAAGCGAAAAATGCTAATAAAAGCATAAAAGCAAAAAATGCAAGTAAATTGTGTCATTTTTTCACTTGGTCTGGCCTCACGTGTTATGTTATATTCTGACTCAAAATCAAATTAAATAACATAAATAAACATCAAGATGTGTCATATATAGTTTATATTACAGTTTGTTGGTCATTCCTAAGGTTCCGTGTATTTTTTGCGTCATTTTTTTTTCACCCTGACGCCCTTTAGACCGGTTGACCCACTGTGCTGCTAGTTGGCACTTGCTAGTGGTGCTGACAAAATTTTTCCAAGCCTTACCACTTTTATGAACTATTCTCGATACAAGGCTAATTCTTTCTCTGACCAATGTAAATCTAATAAAATCACCCCTCTTGTCAAAAACGTGCAAGAGACAACATATCAAATGAAATGTCAATATTTTTTGTATTACTGTAGTAGTAGTTGACACCATTCAAGACAAAAGGAAATTGTACTACTGCAATGTTAACAGTATTGGCAGAACTTTACTGTAAAAACTATTCAAATGGCATGCCATTACTTATTTTGCTTTCTTTTATCAACACAAAATTTGTTTTTCAAAAATCAATGAGGCTTTTGAACATCTTATTATTGTCAACAGGCTTTACAAATTAATAATTCTTGGTACCCGGAAATTGATAAAAGGAAGCTTATTGGTATATTTCTGTTTGGTCTTCGTGGCCCATCACAATACTCAACTATTGAAAGTGGAAATTACTGGATGTTGAGATTTAATACTAACTATTTCTTAGCTTATGTTTAAATAACTTATCTGAAACCATTTGTTTTAATGTCGTTTTAAGTAGTATTCTTCAGCTTACTACCGGCCTTCTACAAGTGTAAATTTTAAGACTACCTTCATTTCATCATGTCATTATTTATCAATGACCACCCTTTGGTATCAGACAATAATGCTGTCTTTATGTATGCATTTGACACGATATTTTATCTAATGAAATTACCGTATTTTATTGCCTTATACCTGTAACAATAGGTATGTGAGTAAGCGCTCCCTTCCCCAATTAAATGGTCAGAAGGGTCTTTATGCCGCTTCCCCGCCCCCTCCTTTTTTGGGGTCCTGATAATGGTCACAGCCTCTATTCCCCATAAATGGTGCAAATTTTGCCACGGAAGTCACATACTATGTGCAACCGATGTACTTGTAATCCACAATAGTGACCAAAAACAGATACGTTCTTGAGGCTGTATACGGTATGATTGTTATATACAATTGCATGCGGTTACTAAGCAGCAATCCTGTATATACCGATACTCCCAGGCTATGCAAGCACGCCGATGTAACATGAGCTAGTTATAACAGGTGTAGACAATGAATGGAACAGGTTATTTTAAGCGATAGGGAAAATTCAGAGGGAATAATATATTTTGATTAATTTACTAATGTATTAATATTTCGTGGAAGCGACATTAAGACAATGTTCAAAGCTGTGCTAGTTGAAATAAAATCTGGCTTACTAATATCGAAAAATGCCTGGAATATTTCTTGTGATAATTAAAGAAATATCTGTCTGACCTGAATGGATGTTTTATTATGTATGTGTGCTTACCATTGCATAAGGCTGTAGAAATGCATAAAATCATAAATAGAAATTTTAAATGATTTATTTTTTCTTTAAGCCGATTATGGGTAGGTGCCCATTAGCATGTTTTCCGTACATTTCATAACTTTGCTTTTTTCGGGTCTACGTTTCTGAGAAAATATCTCCTTAAATACGTGGGAGACTACCGTTTCTACTGTTTAATTATGAAAAATGAAAGAAAATTAGCTGATATAAAGTTAACGTAATTTACTGATACGTGGCATGCATAATCATTGAATCGTAAATGCAGCTGATAAACTGTACACATGAGCTTGACCGTATAACCTCATTTGGAATATCTTACTATTATGCTCATTTTATATTAAAGAATTACTGTGGTAAATATTTTCAAATAATAAAAATTAACTCAGAAAAGATTTAGAATGTAATTTATATCGTCTTCTAAAAATTGGGTAAATCTACCAAATGACTGGGATATGAAACGTGTACCATAAAAATTCAAATCGCTGTTTTGTTTGATAGCATTATATATAATACAGATTTTTGTAAAGCATAAAAGACGTAATCATATGCCTTAATCAATATATACCTGGAACACATTTTTTAATTTAGGAATGATCTTAGAACTGGGGCGGAATTAACTAGGTCAGGCGGAACAAGCTATAGTATATATATATATATATATATATATATATATATATATATATATATATATATATATATATATATATATATATATATATATGTATATATATAGATATAGATATATAGATATGTGTGTGTGTGTGTATGTATGTATGTATCTGTCATTGTTTTAATCATCCGCTACATCTAATACATATGAAGCTAGTGAATCTTCTAAAGATATTAGTGAATGTTCCAGAAGTTATTGTGAAAATATCCAAGAGCACATCAATTCAACATATTTTTGGGGCTAGTAGTATAAGAGTCGAATCTGAACTCACCAAACCTCAGAAGATCTATGAATTTCGTTATAACGATGCAGAAGAGGAGAGGCTTCGTGCCCTGGAAACAATTTTAGGAAGTCATTGCTAAAGTTGTCTATTCGCCTAGTTTCAATATTAGTGTACTATTTTAGTGCTACGGAGGAGATAAAACAGAGGGGACTGGTAACTATACTTAATCTGGTTGATGAAATGGGAGATGGTTAAATGGTTGCATAAGGCTCAATGCCACTGAGACGCAGCAATTGATAAGATATATGCCTTGGAAAATATGAACTCCGAGGCAGAACATACACTATATAATACTGAAAAACACATTTGTTAGTGTTATGTAATTTTCCAGGTGCTCGACCACGTATCCAATGGGACTTTAGAGCCAAATCACGTGATCAACTTTGACGACCTTTTGGATCAATAATTCGTGAATACTATCGAGTTTTACGTCAGAGGTGTTATTCCAGGATGTTCCCCATTAGTGTTATAACACTTTACCATCTCTGGAGTTAATCAGATATTCTCCTTAATGCGTATTTGGTTATGCCACTTCCTAACGTTGAATTTAAAGCTACTTCACCGTGGGCCATCTCACCTCTGTCTGCGTATGTTCGAGTCCAAGGCTCGGCTAGCGTGGGTACGTGGGAAAGCCTGCCAGTAGCTTCTCCTGGGTCGGTGGTTCTTTCCTGGGTTTTCCAGGGTTCTTCCTCCACCAGTTATACTGGCCGCCATATATGGCCTATCTTGTGCTGAAAAATGGCGTTAAACCCTAGAACAACAACAACAACAACAACTTCACCGTGGATTCACAACGGTGTTAGCACAGTAAAAAAAGCTGTGACAAAAGAGCCATGAATGATGAAATTGACAAAGGCTTGAAAAGAAACACCAAAATGCAGGATGGACTCTCGAAAGATGTGCCCATGTCGAGGTACATATCTTACCATATTGGCCGTTTCCTGAATCCAGTTACATACCAATACCAAAGTGGTTCGTCACGGTTAAATAAAACTTTCAAAGACGTTGACAACAGCTGTTTTGAATGGTGAATATTATCAGAATTATATCCGGCAGGTGATCACCAAGATCTGCCTCGAAATTACCACAAGAACATGGGGAAACTTTATTTTGATAATGAATTAACGAGTTTACCAAAGCCACACTGAAGGACTTAACGCAGGTATTGTAGTTCTTGTGTTTACTTACGCCAAAAGATGTTTGCATTATGGACATGGGCATCATGGACGAACCCAGATTGATTTGTTGTTGCTGAGTGATATGACTAATTCAGAATCGGTATTGTATTAAGTATGGACACATAATCGTGCCTGGTTACTTAACCAACACAGCAAGCAGGCACATAAGAACTTCCCATACAGTCGTTACATTCATGTAATTAATACCTAACCATGAATTTCATTATGGTTGTATCAGTACTGAAACCGCAGCGGACAATAATGTAAAACATTCTCAGATGCACTGCAACGAAAGATGAAAGTCCCGCTTGTAATCTACGTGGACATTTAAAGTCTCACTGTATTTTAGTGATGGTTCCAACGATCAGAACTTAAACGGTAAATCTGATATAACAAAGTTAATGAACAAGTCTAATGTGGGTTCAAAAAATGAACCAAGCGCGCTGGCGCTCCAAACATGGTTGGGGTGTTTCTTCCAACGATTGAAGTTTCAGCGAAATGGATTTGACAATAGCTCTAGTTCACCAGCAGTCATGATTATGACCCGTGATAACATTCGTTAGTTTTCCCCAGCCACTCATAACTGGATCTGTGAAGATTTAATTCCACCAATAAAAAGGACCCCTACTATTTTCACACCATTGTCACATGAGTACATATAGCTGCATGCAACGCGCATGTAATGTACACTTTAAAATATACCCAATCAAGCAAAAATCCCTTTAGGGCTTCATAACCTGTGTGGATATGATGGTTACTTGATTATGCAAGCAATAGCCACATAGCGGTGAAGAAATTTGCAATCAATCTTCGGTATTGTCCAACTAATATAAAATTTTTAACTAGAAAGGATGTGCTTCCATTCAAGTGGATGAGTGGCTAAGGCAAAACTAAATACGTTAAAATTGATAAAATTATGTTACCACCTTTAAGAGCATTTTATTCATCGCTGGCACTTGAATTTATTTCCTGAAAAGGTCTCGCACACGCAAACAAGGTTCGGACAACATTCGAATACACACACATATCATGATCTGTATCTTCACACTTATGTGCTATTGCTCGCTGATGTGTTTGAAAACTTTTGTGAACCTGTCTTATGCATGTTCACGCTCGATCCTGCACATTACTTCTCATCACCGGGCATGGCATTGGATGCGTTGTTTATGTGTGTCCCAATCTAAGCTGGACTTGCTTATCTATATTCATCAGCTTCTGTTCATTGAGCGCGCACTCCGTGGCTGGATTTCTATCGCGAGTCACAGATACTCTCGCGCAAACAACCCAAACATAGATGGATATAGTTCATCTGCCTCAAACAGTCACATCATGTATTTCATGCAATAAACCTCTGTATTGGGCAATGATGCAACCGTTACCGGTTGGTGGGTTTCAGTGCATTAATCCTAGATACACTGCCATACAAAAACACGTGTGCGATTATAACATCAACAGTGAAAACTGATAGTACTTTACAGAAGCGTTGCCATTGCCTAGTATGTGGTTGTCATCGTATCAGTGCTCAATTAAGAGTTATGTAAGATAGGCGAGTCAGCAATTTACATTTTATACTATGATAAACTCTGAAAAACTACGTTAAACATGTGTAATTGCAAGTCATTTATAATTTTATCTATATTTTATTATTGTTTTGTTTCTTAAAAAAGCTATTTCCTATCAATTTTAGAATCTTGTATAAATGTGTGAAATCTTCACGTGGGCGTCTGCTACGTTGCTATTTAAAGAACAGAGGATTCCCCATCTGCATCGTAATAGCTACATCAACATCAAATAAAATAATTCTACCAATGGTAGGCGATCCAAGGTTTTGAACATTCCACAGCATGGTCTTAATCGTTTATCTAAATTGGCATCTGTGATTTGAGAAGTTCAATATTTTGTTTCAGATACGAATGTCTCTTGGATTTGATGATCATATGAGTTAATTGTCACTTGGCCAAATCGTACTGAGTATATTGCCAGTCACATGAGTAACCACTTATCGCTTCTTCAAATCAATTTTTGTGTTCATTAACATGATAGGCTATATACAGCGGCTACTTACAAATGAAATTCAGACTATAGGTGAATAGTTATAGTGATGTGTACCAATAGTGAAACAGTACAAGATGTTGACCATGACAAATACGATGGGGAGTAGCGCGATTTTTACCACCAACCCCATCTTCCATATCGTAAATGTCAATATCGCCGTCTTACATTGTAGGACTGTGAATCCAATTGTTATTATGTTAGACTTTGAATCCCCCTCCTCCCAAATCCATGTATCATTTACCGGGCCATTTTAAATTCATGTGTAACTAGCCACAGTGGAAGTGCTGTACAACATAGCCCAGATGTTCTTCTTGGCAGATTTTGAGATTCCCAGCTTTTTGGTCAAACCTAGTCAAGGTACAACTTTTTATATAGATTTATTATTTGATACTATCAAAGCAATTTATTAAATTTATTTATTAAATTCTTATAAAATTTCCAAATAAAATATAAACCCACCGATTGTATTTCGCTTTCAAAGGCATGCGTTGTGTATGCCTGCCGATTCAGTGTTTACATTAGTTACTTTGCACGGGATACTATTTATATAAGTGTAAAGTAGTTCTCCTTACAGTTTATACAGAAACAAACCTAAATGGGTCTGATCATATGGCTAGGTTCTGACTAATGAAAATCTTCCCTACATTTATGAACTGATACAACTGCAATTATTCGTTGATAATCCGGACGTAAATTTACTGAATGCACCCAGGCAAGTCTTTGGACGAAAAACAATTATGTATTGCATGTGTAAAATTTCCAACTGTACCAACGATTAAGTATGCGTGTAACCAAGATCCATCAGTGCTTGAAGTTCGCCAGAACACTTGGATTACTCCGTTTATTGAATATAGATATGCGCACTGCCGCCACAAATCAGTTTGAGACAGATTTTTGTAACAGTTCTTTCATTGAGAATCTCAGGAAACGGATTGAAATTTTTGATATTGTCCGTGATAACGAACAAGATTAACTTCAAAGGATCATAGCTGATCAGGCCTTCGAATCCATAAAGATCTTAAATGGTGGAATTGTCTATCGATGTTAGTTCGTTCGTGTTTGTCTTGTCGAACCTGCTAATGAACGAGTTTATTATGACAAGATACAATTTTACCAGGTTCCTTTCAAGATGATGTACACCGACACTGATTTGCTGTTGTTGCATATCACAAGCTATTGTGTGTAGACGGATATGGCTGAACCGAGTTTGGTCAACGAATTTGAAACCAGTGATTATCCAAAAGAAAATCTGTTGTATGGCAACATCAATATATCGGTTGTTTTTCATTCAATGATTAATAATCGTGCAAACCAATGGAGTGAGTAGGACAGCGTTCTAAAATGTATCCGGTTGCATGTGACTGTGCCATCGGCTGATGTTTTCAAAATTTTTAAAAAGCAGTCAGTGACAAAACATACACAAGAAGCACAGCTAATATTGTTTTCTCTCCATCCTTCGATGAAACACGTATCATTGATAATTCTCATTGCAAAGGAAAACAATTTTATAGTGTACGACGATGTAAATGCTTGAAAATCAAGTTAATCTTGCAGAAGTATTTTCACGAGGACAATACAAACACCGATGCAATCTATTTGGCTCAACAATATGCATATGTGCCTAAAGTGACATGTAACATCTTAATGACATTTCGTGTTATTGAAGCATACAGTCTTGGAAATATTCATTGGACATGATGTTCAGCGGATCATTCGTTGGGTGAATTTCATCACCCCTGACCAGTATAGTTCTCTCGACATTGATTTGATTGGAACTTACAGTTTCAGGGGTAAATGCTGTAAGGGTCAGGACACAAATGTGCCTCTCACGACAGGTTAACAATCAAAACCAAATCTATTACATATCTGCCAGTTATGTCTTATAAGAGCATGAAAGGCGACGCTGTAAAACCGCTCATGATCACCGGGCTCATTTGCATAATGTTTAAGAGGGCCACCAAAGAGTACAAGATATATTACAATCACGAGGGTGAGCTGGAAAAGACCTCAGCTCGGGTTGATAAAATTCATCTGCACAGATGATTAAGGCAACAATGGAAATTGAGGAATGTGCCGATGATATTTAAACGTCAACAACAGCACCAGCGAAAACAGAAAATGAACCAGGTCCAATAAGTAAAATAACTAAATGCTCCAATGATATCCAAATGCGACATAAAATACTGCTGAATTTGGTTTATGTTGGCCAGAGATGGTGGCAGAATTCAACGAAAAAGACGTCGAGAATCTGAAGAGCTAGTCATTAAAAAAGTACTTCCAGCAACACCAGGCTAAGCGTGCAAGAGGAAAACACCAAACCAACATTTTAGGGAATAAAGCCACCAGTTGATTTTTCAAGATCCTGTCAGTGCAAGTTTGTCCTTAAACCCCTCGCCCGCCCACCCACATTGCACTGATTTCTAGATTATTAAGAACCACCAATAAACATAACAGTGTAGGGAACAAGCACGTGTCCGTGAAACTTACTGAGTCTATAAAAATCTGGTGAGATTTTGTAGGTTGATAATAAGATGCTTGTTCGGCTAGCAACGATTAATGACTCGCGCGCCACCAAAATCGGACAAACTATCAACAGAGGTCACAGTGCTAGATGCGGTCGGTAAAGTTATCAATGATTTGGCTTAACAACAATTGCACCATGTAAAAACAATTCTGTTTCTGGGTAGCAAGTGTTACTTCCTAATTGCTTATGCCTCAAAAGTATAGGAAATGGATAGTATCCCACAGACATCGCTTTTGTGACAAGGACAGTAATAGTTTGAAATTTACCTTTTATCAAGAATATTCAAGATAGATTCAGTCCTGGGTAAAATTGGAGTAACTTCTAGAACTTTCTAGAACTTTAAAGTAATATAATAGTAGTATGAATACAGGGGCTTTAAGACAATTATATCAGGTTAGTTCCAGCTGCCTAAGTAGATACATATCTGCATTTTTCTGAGATGGCATCAAGAGGCTGCAAGCATCCTGCAGATACATTATGCTATGTCTACGGCCAATTTATCAAGACAAGAGCGAAAAACTACTCAGTGGAAGCATCTGCTAAAATGTGTGAGGCCTTCAAGACGTATTTAAGCATGCCTGTCGGGGATCAAGACAAACCCTGGGTACCTCATTTCACCTGCGAGCAAAGCAAAAATACTCTGGAACATAAGATGGGCAATTGTTACTCGAAATTTTATGTTATAAAATTTGTTAAAAGTTTTAAAATTGTAAAAGTGTTTGATTTTAAAATGTTTTACAATTTTCAATGTTATTTAAAAAATATATCATATATGAAAAAGAGCCATGAAGTTAGCTATCACTAGAATTCGGCAGGGACCCAATTTCCACTCAAGCAACTGAATCGTTGACCCTTCCAAACGTCGGACTGACAAGAATCAACCTGCTCTCACATATCCGGGCCTTCTTTCATCCATCGCCCCGGTACCACACTGCCCTGAGCTCCCCGTACCAAATCCTCCGGAGAGAGAGCAGCCGTCTTTAGAAGAGAGCAGCAAGTCAGAGAGCGAGGAAGACGTTGTAGATCCAGACGACAATTTCAGAGGTGGAACTGAGAAGAGAAAACCCATACTACCCCAAATAAAAAGACCTCAACGACTTGATCTTCGTCTCACCAAGTTCAATGCCGAACATTTGATGTCTAGGCTGAAGCAATAGAACTTGTTGGATGAAATTGTGCAAGTCGCAGATCGGAGGAATTTCCACCAAGCTTTTTCCAGCTTCTTCACCCGTCAAGATGGGATCTGATTCTGCCACAATATTACCAGTCTGTTCGAGGCAATTGGAATCGCATGCAACCAGAATGAGTGGCGCCTCTTCATTGACAGCTCATCCAGGAGCCTGAAAGTTCTGCAATTCCATATTGCCTCTTCCCCTGGCTTACTCAGTACACCTTAAAGAAGATTACAACAGCATCAAGACCTTGCTGGACGCATTGAAGTATGATGAGTACGGCTGGGAGGTCATTGGAGACTTCAAAATGGTGGCATTCGTAATGGGTCTCCAAGGCGGTTTTACCAAGTTTTCCAGCTGACTTTCCCTTTGGGACATCAAGTATTGCGGGACAGTGTTTTGGCAAATGAGTACCGAATATGTCTTACAACACCAAAACACGTGTTTGAAATGTTTCAAAATGTAAATCAAGATAACGACCAGGATCAGAATAAAATAATACTTGACACTTTGACACCTTAGGAATGAACAAAGGTTCTCTATCGTTAAACTGTGATCAGGAACCTTCTGAAGAAATTCGACTTAACTATGCAAAAGCCACATCTCATACTGCACGTGCATTTCACAATTTTCTTTATCGTATATGGACCGGCAGATGTCCAATCCTAGCATCAGCGGCTGCAGTGGTTGCAAAAGCGTTCGGAATGCATCTGGGATGGCACTGATAAAGGCAGTGGAATGTCGGTTAGAGTAGGTCTATAGAAAAGGAAAAGACCCTCGATTACCGACCATTACGGTGGCCTAGTGGTTAGAGCGTCCGCCTTGGTTGCGGGAGGTCGCGGGTTAGAACACTGGCCGGGTCTTAACAAAGACATCTAAAAAATGCACTAGCAGCTGCTTCACTTGGTGCTCTGCATTAAGTGGTTAGTTTAAGGACAAGCTGGCCTAATGTCAGTATAATGTGATTGGGTGTGACATGATGCTAGACATCACTATAAACTGCCACACTGCAGACATCGTATAGTAATGAGAAAAAAATTGTTAAAAGCCACGTCAAAAATCCAAATCACACACACACACACACACACACACACACACACACAGAGTCAATTACCAGGAACAATTCGTCGAGTGCAATCAGGAGGATATCCTCGGTTACCCGGTACAACACGCAAAAATCACGAAATTAACCAATGTTGATTTACTCGCGATAGCAAAGCATTTTTGTGGTGACTTTATGTGAAAATAACTCCCATCTATGGTCACGCTAACTGGAAATTGCCAATGTCAACTTGGTTCTGACAATAGGGCCGGAAATTCATTGGGTTGCGTACGTTGTTAACTAACACATAAGTATCGTTTGTATTTTGACTTGTACAGACTCACACCACCAGTTAAAGTTGTTGATTTATTTAACGAAAGACGCTAGTGCATTATACGGCTAACAGACATTGTTTTATTCAATTATGCCAATACAAACTTGGGTGGATCGACCTATATGAGGTCATGTTGTTATTGCAGTGTTGCATTGCACTTGAGATTTCATCTCCTCTGCAAAAACTACTTAATTTCACACCGAAGTATATTTAATATTATATAAAATGTTTATTAACATTTACGGACGTTATTCATCTTTATGTCGATGTGATGATGTGGATCTGAGCAAGTTGACTGAATTTACTAGTCATACTATTGTTGGCGTTGACCCAGGTGTCTTTGTGATCTTTGAGTCATCAAACTGGCAAACTTAAAACGTGTAGAGTTGACATTCAAGATATAATCAAGATAAAAGTCGCTGTCGCCAATAACCTAAGGTCAGTGAAAACTGTGGAATCAGTAATACTAGTGTGTCGATTGCATACATAGAAGGGTATTATGCCAATGTTACAATAAACAATACATGGATGAAATACATCCCTACCATGCCACCACCACCAAGCATAAGACATTTCTGGGGCATAATTACTGGAAAATTGCAAAGAAGGAGAGGAGTAATATATGACGAGGCAACCTTAACAGATGGTCGTGTTATTTAAAGGATTGGTAGAAATGGTTTTGATGGGCCTAAACATCACATATTAAAGGTGTGCTTGTCAGGATCAGGAACGTAATAAGGGGTTTCTTCATTATGTACTAGTTATACAAGTCGGTCATTAGTGTTGTAAATTCCTACACAGTTGCATTTTCAGGCATCATTAGTCCACATAGATGAAACTGAGTTGCAAGGAATCGGCATTTATCGGGACGGGTACTTAACCGTCTTGGTGTTTCTGTTTAAGACTAGATTTGATCAGTATATACACGTGAGGGATTTTGACCTCGCTCGTGCTAGCAAACTAGCTTTGATACTACTACATTCACGAATTATATTCCAAACTGTTGGCAGCGGCACAAAGCAGTCTCAACACGATCAGTAAACTGTATTCGGTGGCTATCAAAATTAAATTAATTATCGAACTTGAGGCTGTGCTGGCGGACATGTAAAATCACTGACAACTCCGAGCACAGATAACGAATCATGTAACGGAATTAAATACAAGAAAAGTGAAGCGAAATAATCTTCACTTTCGTGGATAAATAATACCCGGGTTGCACATAATGTGTGGCTTATTTAACAAAATAGGCACAAGTCATGAGTGATAGAGGCTATCTCGTGTGTGGGTGTGTGGGTTGTGTGTGTGTGTGGTGGGGAACTATTAAGTGTAATGCCAACAATGGATGCCAATTTGCTATCAGAGCGGACCAGTAAACAAAACAGACAATGACTCAACAAATGAGAATTATTTTAGTGGACTTGAGAATTTACGTGAAAACGAAAAACAACATGTGATTAAAGGATGCTGACTATAGTTAACACTAACACAATTATTTTGTATAAAAAACAAACAAAATCGTGTTGAATTATTTTATCATGTAAAACGAAAATATGCTGTTTATAGCATTGAGTTCGTAACAAGATTTGTCAGAACGTTCCGTACGTTCCTTACTGTCGGAAACTAGTGATGAACCGGTTCAGTAAAAACAAAGTACCATAGCACGTAACATAGGAAGCTAAATACCACAGTAAAAAGGTCCCCAGGTAATACTGAGTATTTTTTAATAATAACAGCGTGTTTTGTACATTCAGTAGTATGTTTGCCTGTTTATTAAGTTAATAATTCATAAATTTTATAAATTAAAAAAATCTTGATCATGATTTAAAATGGAGTGATTTGTTTCCGATAAGTTGACAAGTTCGACACTAGCTTTTGAATGAAACACACTTATTTAAAAAGAGTACGCCCAAGTGACAATGAGTTTTATAATTTACGTTTGAAACTTGCTCAAGTGAAAGATTCATTTATTATATTGAAGAGAATATTTATCTTCTTGACGAAACTGACAAATGTGCCGCAGTTGATTCGAATATCAAGGACCTTATGTGATGTTATTACAAAAGGGAAAAAAGAAATATAATATGGTTGTTTATTAACCTAAATAACAGTGGTCATATGGTCAGTAAACAGCCTGCATTAAAAAGAAAAAAAAAAACAGCTACGCTAATATAAAAAGTTGTAGGTATGGCTTTTATGTGTCTGTGCTAAAAAAAATCTGCTTAATTAATTGCTGACCCATTATCGATGACAGTCTTCCGTAATTGCTTTTATCTCGAATTCAACGGTATCTTTTCGCCATTACTCAAGCTGATCAACTGTAATATTTCTTTCCTTGTCAAACAATTGACGTTAATAAGTACAGTTTTATTTTTTATATTTTCCAGAAAAATGCATGTTTCTAAAGAATGGAAACACCAAGAGAGAGAGAGAGAGAGAGATATGCCTTCCAGGAACAATATGCGAAAGTAAGTTCTTTTTCTTATCAGGATACATATCAATGACAAAATAATGTTTATCGATGGTATTGTCGGAATGTTATTTATTTTCATCGAATGTTGCCGCTTGCTGTTGAATTCTATGACACATATGTGCAGCTGGACATTATCTCTTGGTAATGACAATATGATACCATTATATGTTACATAATGATACCATTATATGTTACATAACGATATCATTATAGGTTACATAACGATACCCTTATAGGTTACATAACGATACCCTTATATGTTACATAACGATACCATTATAGGTTACACATTATATTTTACACAACGATACCCTTATAGGTTACATAACGATACCATTATATGTTACATAACGTCAGACAAGAAAAATATCGTAGGTCGATAAAATAATACAAACAAAACTATGATCGATAGCTTTCTATGTAATGGTTGTAGGTACAACAATTGCTAAAACGTACCTTCTTTAATTCTGATCTGAAAGAAAGATGATAAACATCAAGATGGTAATTTCTTCTCCGACCCCATTGATCAAACGAGATGTGTTCTCCACTGACACCGTTTATGTCTACCTGAGAAATAAATTCATGCATACAAAGTGGGATAACAATAAATTTACTAAAAACCAACAAACGAGTTAAAAGTAATATTTATAATCTCCTATCTCATATCAGATTTTCACAATATGTAGATTTTTTTCAGCCGGTGACTACATGCATTAATACTATGTGCAGAGTTTTGCTGAATAGTTTCTGTAGAATAATTTGGTTAGCGTGACACGCATAAAGTTTGTTTGACGTTTTGGTTAGACTGGCTATAAGTTGTAACCTCCGATGGATGGAATCTGTTCTGTAAGGTGCATTAATTGAATTTTAATTAGGGCTCGCTTTGCCAACGGTTATAGCCAGATCAAAGTGCAATGTTAACGCAAGGTCAATAGAGGTAAAATGAAAAGAGTTGAGACGAACCAGGGAAATTTTAGAAAGTTGTTGTTCATATGACGGCAGGTGTCATAAAATTATATTTTCCAGAATATGTAGTGAAAACGGCGACCAGAGAATATTATTCTGGTTTCTATAGGACTATTACAATGTTTGGCTGGTGAGGTAATTATCCTGATTGGCTAAGCTGAACGAGGTAGGTTTTCCCAAACAAAATTTTATTTTATTTAAAACCTCCCTCGCGATATTAGTCAGTCCAAAGTTTATGTAGAGGGGGTAAATCAAAGGGGTCCTGATCAGTAAAAAGTACTTATCCCGTCAAATAAATTGTCCAAGGGACAAGGGGGTATGGAAATTTATGAAATCAGAAACCAAGGAAGACGCAGAGGGAATTCTCTAAAGATAATCGAGCGAGGGCTCGGCACGGTAAGGTTAGTCTCGATTACGTACAATGTGTTCCTTGATTTAAGTTTGTAATAATTTATGAATTTATTCATTTTAAATTCAAACTTCATTTATTTATTTATTTATTTTTTTTTTAGTTCAGAAATAATCGTGCATGTTGTATGATTCATTAATTGTAAGTATGTCATACAATATTTCCTTAATAGGAATGAGTTGGATTTAGTTTCGCATGTAAATATAAGATTTCATGAATTTCTTTTGATACAAATTGTGTGAATATGACTAGTGTCATTTGTGCTTATGAATGGTATTTCTGTTAGCAAAGTAACTTAGGACAATGAGTGAAGTCCATTAATTCGTCTGCAATTAAGTTGTGAGTTCTCTTCAACCAAGAATCGAGGAACGAGTGCCGACTGCCATAGTTGAGTTGAAAATGTATAGCTACAGCGAAACAGTAATATTATCTGAAAGGTTTAATTATGTCATTGTCTCAGTTGGAATGCGAGAGCAGTTAAGCGGAACATAAATTCTCGGTAATACAGTTACGAGTGTGTGTTTATTAGGTGCGAAATGGCCTTAGCTTGTTCGGTTGAATTTTTATATACTATCTCTGAGAATAAGATTCGTAATCTCGTTGATACCAGAAGAAGAAAAAAAACCCTGATACTTATTTAAGTTGGGTGCACTATTTGTTTTTTCGAAGGAAATATAAACAGCTCCATACGAAGAGCTTGGTGACTTGAAAAGAGAGAGAGAGACTCTCGAAAGATATGAAAATAGCTCCATGCGAAGAGCTCGGTGACCCGAAGCAAATAGAGAGAGAGAGAGAGAGAAAGAGAGAGAGAGAGAGAGAATAAGGACAAGCCCACCTATCACCAAACGCGATTTGGGAAAGACCGGAAGTACCATGTGATGTTGTCATACGGGCAATTTCTCACTCTATCGTAGGATGAAAATCTTTCTATTAATATAACAGAACAGCTAATTGAATTTCGCATAAATGTTTATAGCTCTGTTTCTGAGCGGAAAACGATATCATTCAAATGCCATGTTAGCTTTAATCTTATTTTTGTTGTCATTGATTAAATTGTTATATTTTACATATGGGTGCTTGTGTTATTATGTGCGATATCTCTACTCATATTCTGTCATCCTATCCATTAATTTCTTATTTTATTGTATTGTTTACTCGGTTTGATCAATAACACTGTGGATGGTCATCTGCTACATAAGAATAACCAAACTCATAATGAGAGGGGGACAACACATGGCAGTACGAAAGTTACAGGAACTCTTCAAGATGTCACAATGTTAAGGAATTAGCATTATTTTCAGATATTGATTATTGTTCGACTTTAAAATGTAAAAGTCGATTTGAAGAAAACGGACCTGACTTTTAATGACAGGGAATGAGACAGGTGTGAATACAAGACAAGGCTAACCGTGCAGCATTTGAAGGGTCAAGTACATGATTCAAAGGCTGTAAAAATCTTAGCCACTATACCTGATGTACCTTTTATGATTTATTTTTCTTTTTGGTGTTATAGATCATATAACTACTTTTGAATAAGTCTGTACAGAAATCAGAAAAGAAATAGGATTCTGCGACCGATAATCATACGAAACCCATTACTTTAAAGAATTGGCGTCAAAGTAATTTTCTCTTGTCTATTTCACATGCTTGCGACCAAGGCATTCTTAACATTAATTTCCAAGCAGGGTGTAACTTTCTGTTTTAACTAGAGCTGTATCATCTCACTCATAATGCGAATCCATTAAATGAAGTTCCTTCTTTTTCATGAGGATTAAAGATGACAAAAATGTAACCTGATGAACGTCAGAGAATTGCCTTGGTATCGTTTTCTCCATTCACAAGAAGAGCAAGAATGATTTTAGGAATAATGATGCAGCACTATCTCATATTTAGGACTTTATTTTTACTTCAGAAACGCACAATCCTTTGCAATCACGTGTTTAAAAAATATTCTTCACCAGTTTCTGTTCGTACGATCATTGCTTTGCAGTGATCGCGATTTCATGTAGCTGTATTTGATGGTTGATATTGAAAATGTAGTTTAATTCAGTCCCTCTCGAAATTCAATTATTTATTTATTGCAGAAATAGGAATTGTCCGACTGTTATTGACAAGGATGTTACCAAGTTGAGATTGTCAGGTTTGTATTGCATCAAAGAAGTGGCAATTAAACAACAGTTTTTGTATCTCTCTTTGTTAATATTTATTGATTCATGAAATGAAAAAAAAAACGCAATAAAAACAATGCTGCAGGAACATACATTTTCTTCATATCGGAATCGATGTTTATGGCTTTCCACGAATATATTATTTATTTGCTTCTCATTGTTTACTACCTTGGGCGATCGAGGCGCGGTTATATCAAACCACAATTATAAAAATTGAAAGAATAGATTAGTGAAGAATTGGATAAGGATACGAAACTGGGAGGGGGGTCCTTAATAGAGCGTACTGATATATCAATATCAACTGATATTTTGTGATCAAGATTGTTTGATGAGTCTCAATATCTTTCGTTACAGATTGCACTTACCCATTTTAAGGCCGCCAAAACCTCATTCCCTAAACTAAAGGGTATCACAGGATCCGCACTGCAATTTATTCCTTTTGTGTGGTTTGTGTTGTAGAACTCTCCGTGCCTCGTTTCAAATGATATGTTCCGCAATGCATTTGTGAGTACTGCTATGGCATCCACGGCTAGACATACTTCTAACTGTATTGAACCAAAGAAGATTAATTAATGTATGAAATGGTCAATATTGTTGGCAAATACTTTACTTTTATCTCAAAACAAATGACTGAAAGAGAACTGACCAGAAACTTTGTAATATTACTTCACTTTGAAATATTTGGGAATATTGACACTACACTGCCAATTAGAAAAACAAAATCAAAAACAATCTTCCAACTTTAGTTTTCATGAGTCTTATTTTTCAGGCATATTATGTAAAAAGGATTTCATTTATTTTGCAAATTTCATATATTTCCAATATTCTCATCCATATTGTGGTAGGTAGAATAGTTCGACATATACCTTCAATGCAAAAACACATTGTTTTCGTTTTTTCTTATCGTTTTTGCTATTGTATCTGAGACTTTTATTATCAACTTCAACAGCGCTTACCTAAAAGAATTAGACGTTTTAATCATGCATTATTTGGTCTGGAGTGCCATGAAAACAGAACTGAACGAGTTTGACATGGGGTGACAAAGTTTAATATTATGTGTCAAAGTCGAGAACTAGATATATATTCACATTATTCAAGGCTCCCAGGAAGGAGTAACTGCAAGAATGTTTGATAATCGTTTTGCTACTTCAAGGCATAGCAGGCTATCTAGTGCTGCAGCAAGTGCAGTAAAGTTCCTTGCCCAAGGCTTTTACCATTGACTGCAGACTCTTTTTCTTCCACACTGACGTAAGAATTACTCTCACAGATCATTTTATTTTTGTTTTTAAGGGACGTTGATAAGATAATGCAAATGTGTTGGTACTTTCTACACTCAATAACACATTTTAATTGCAAATGATACGGCCTGAATCTTAAAACAGTATTTACAACTTTCCTGTAGAAACTTTAGTAGAATGAAACTTTCCAATATTTATACTATCAGCACCTAAAAACATCTTGGCCATCTTTTAGCCAAGCGTCAATCTTTGAAAAACAAAATTAACTTCATCATCAAACTTTCTAAGTTAAGCGAGAATTTTAATGCAAACAATTTACTTTAGATTAAATCCAAAATTACATGTTGCACCTTTCTTTCTGCTGTCAGTAACAATTTACTATCAGATACGAAATCTCTATAGTGCATAAAATAAGAATTAATCTCAGAGACCATTTCATTTCTGTTTTGTTTTGGGGACACAAAACAAGTCATCAGATCTCTGAGAGTAATTATCTGGATATTTTTAAATTGTACTGTCAATATAAGATTTAAGTAATCGGATTATGCTAATTGCTCTTTAACCATGTGTGTGCGTGAAGAGTAAGAAAACCTAAGACTGTGGATTAACGTATTTCTGACTTGTAACAAAAATACTTAACAGTCCATTTATGGAGGTGTCTATAACCACTGCTGTAATAAGTCAAGACTGAGAAAAGAATTACAAGTGCAAAGTCTCTTGAAAACGACAGACGTTTTCAATATGCATTGTGAAACTTGCATTTCCCTACGTAATTATCTGAAACTGCATAGAAACAGATCAAGCCAACAGATCTCACACAAAAAAGATCACTATAGTCTTGTTAGTATCAATTTGCTGATGATGTCTAACAACATTAAAGGATCACTACTGCCTATATTTTAAAAGGTCTTACTTTGCTCTCGTTATTCGTGGTTGATTTGGAAGATCGAAAAATGTTCAAATTAAGATTACTTTCGATCGGTAAAGACTGAAAATCGTTTTTAAAGACGGCATAAATTTGCGACATTTAGGGCTTTCCTCATCTAAAAATAAAGCTTGGTATTATGATAATTCAAAATGGTAATCTAATGCTGCAAAACGCGTAAGAGGATGTTAATGATATCACAATAATTTGTGGGAATATATACTACTCTCGTACATGAATTTTAATAAATAGTAGTAGTAGTTGTTGTTGTGTTGTTTTGTGTGTGTGTGTGTGTGCTTGTTTTGGAATTTTAACGTAGCTTTAACAATTTCATATACCCAGTGTGGCAGTTTATAGTGATGTCCTGCTCTGGGGCAACATTCCACAGACATGTAGAATCATATTATCATGGACAACCCAGCCACATTATCCTTACACCAGGCCGACCAGTCCTAACACTAACCTCTTACCGCTGAGAGCCTAGCGATGCAGCTTTTAGTACTGCTGTTATGAGTATTTGGCATAACTCGGTAGGGGTTTGAACCCGCGACCTCCCGCATCAATTCGGACGCGCTAACAACTTAGGCCACCGGAGCTTTCAAAATAAATAGTAATGTATACTCCTTTAAGTAAAGCAGTTCTACGAAGTTTTAGAGCAATAGATAAAGCACGTAATTTTTGTGTAACGCAATAGTGAGGGGTCGTCTCAAACTTTAATCTCTCTGTCTCTCTCTCGCGCGCGCGTTAAAAATCAAGTCATAAAATGATGAGCCCTCCGTCTCTATATCTATACGGTGAACACGCTCTAATCCCATGTTCACCCATAGTGAAAGAGTTTCAGCACGGATGTGGAAGACAGTTAGACACACACACACACACACACACACACACACATACGTAAGATGGACAAAGTAAATCCTATATACCGCCACCTTACTGATATGAAAGTATAACAGGAAATATTTTGTACCTTGTAGATGGCACCTCTTGCCTAATTTTCAAGAAATGATGTGAATTTTATTGGAATTAGTGAGAAATACTTTTACAAGAACAACTTACTTGCACTGACTGCCAGTTTTAATTTTCAAAACGCGGTGAAGTTAGAATATTTTATCCCCCAAACTATAAATATCCAGCCCTCTAATGGCTTGACAAAATACACGCTGTGGTTTGTGAATAAAAAAGCCACAACTTATCATATCCAATATATTAACTGAAAAGAAGTAATTTAGTAAGAAAATTAGAGTCATATTGACGCTGCGACAAAGAACGTCATCAGGTTATTTGAGATCACCCTCAAATGCATTCAGTTGATGGTACAACAGCAAACTACTCATTGCCGAAAGTGCTTCGTTGATGGTTTAGGCCCTGCTGGGTTGGGTAATTAGCCCGTTTTAGTATATACGTGGGTAGTAAGTGTGTATCCCAGGGATGACCTTTACACGCACGAGTCCTGTAGCAAAGCAAGGTATCGTTCGTGATTTGCTGTTACCGGTTATGTGCTAAATCGAATGTTTGTTCAAACAAATAATGGAATAAATAGCTCTCTGTGTTCATTCGTCTAGTGCTCCAGGTGCAAACAAATATTTCACGATGAAATGTTGCTGACTTTTGATTACGCCTCCGCCGGTCATGATCGCGCGCCTAGCTTTATTGATCATTACGACGGCAACTTAGGGAAGTCTTGTCACCCATTCGCAAGATCTCTGTCTAGTCTGCATCAAAATTTCTTGCACGTTCAAATAATGATTCCGCGAGTGTACAGATAAATCGTTCAACAATGGCTTAAACACGATGAAAGCTGACATGTTCGCGACGAATCTTGGATATGTTGCTCCCATCGCGGATACTGCTCCGACAACCTATATTAGCCGTGGCAACGTGCGACCTCGACAGCATTTGTAAACGTCTCTGCGTCTTACTATCGATCTTCGAAATTGACGCGTATTTTTTTTTTTGTGCGTGAAGTTCTGTGGTTACGCACCACTTCATGTGATAAATACAAAATATCCGACTGATGAACTTCATTTTGGGTTCTGACGTCAAACTACTGTTATGATAGTACGTGTGTCTGTATTTTTTGTAACTGTCGGCATATGATTGTACCTATATTACGTGTAATTGTAGTTCATGACTGTAAATTGTAATGATCTATAGGGACGATATTGCACATCTAACTTTGTACAAGAGTATAGATTCTATTTTAAGATTCTGCAGTGCATGTAGATTGCATAGGATCTACAAATAGACGCTGTCAAGTTTATAATAATAAAACCTGTTGACAAGTTTGGGGTAATACTTTCTCCCTGGTTGGTGGCTTCTGGTATTTTCTTAGGAGAATTAAGTTATTTCCCATAGGATGGTATAAGTCTCGTGAACAGGTAAATATTAAACTGAGTAGTGAAATCTGTCACGTGGGGTATATTGCAACATATAGTCGCAATCTTGAAAGTGTATATAAGGAGAGGATTAAGCAGTCAAAATTCATTCCTATTTAGTAAGCACTCCTATTTCAGATTCTTGTTTGTTATGTTAATATCAGTCTGCAGTTGTGTTTAATGGCTTGTTTTGATAATTTGAAGGAGGAATTTCTTTCGATTATTCATTGAAATTACAAAGTATTGTCTTGTCTTTTAAATTATAAGCGTGTTCGCACATCTGTGCATGTACGACTGGTTTATGTCCGCACAGAGCACTATTTAATTATTCGTGGGAAAAGGAATTGTGCAACATCCCCCAAAAAGCACTGTTTAATTTAGCCTCAGATCGTGAACTATTTTTAAAGTCCCTAACGACCTGAATGTAGGGCTACACATGATTGGGAATGTACGCAACACATACTCATATTTAAAAATAAATTCCAGTCTGTTCTACTGATATACTGACATACCAGGTGTCAACCAAAGCAGGATAAAACGTCAGTCGCGATTGGTGGCGACTATGACGTCACATCGGGACGCCTAGTATTTTGGACGTATGTAAATTATTCCACATCTCCGTCATGGTAGGAATGTCCGAGAGAGGCAAGGAGGCAGTGAACTCGGCAGAAGGCGTCAGCTCGTACTTTATCAAATCTAGTCCAGTTATTTCTAGTGGACAACATAACGATACCAATAATGTGTAAGCCACGTGTATAATCAATCAAATCAAATAAATCAATAAATTTCTTGATTTATTAAAGAAATTTGAATTTTGTGTACAAAGTGAACTTCTACTCTCTAAAAAATACCAATCAGTTAATTCAAAATGACTCAATAATAGTTAGCAAAAAATAAAAATAAATAGTTAGCAAAAAATAAAAATAAACAAGAATAAAATTTTTGATGGCGGTATCGAAATGATCAAATTAGAGCCATAAATAAAGATATAATCAAAAGCAGTTTCCAAGCCAAAATGGAAGCTGCACATCAATACACTCATTCGACTAGAACATTATGACTGGACTATTGCAAATTATCCAAAGGAGTTCTGGACAATACCAACGTGATACGTCCATTCGAATAACTGAACTTCATTCGGAACATTCTATTTTTTTGGACTCGAATATAACTTTTTAGGATTATTTTGGCTTATATTCATAATACTGTAAATTCCTCCATTTTGTAACCTTGATAATTAAAGTATTTGTTAAGTTTTACAAAACTTGGGTTTGCTTCCTCCTGTTACTTATCGTATCCATATCGAGTCAGAACACCACCCACGTCAAATATTTTGGGGTACCTACGGGTAGATAGATCTACCATATTGTCTGTCAAGAGGACTACTTGTGTACTACCCTCCTCTTCACGCATACTGCGCATGCTAACTTCACAGTTGCGTATGTGCCTTTCCAAAAGCTAACTAGGCTGTAAGTAAATCGATTCCACAATACTGTACCACCCACCAATGGTTTGCATTTCATCACCGTGATTATTAATCTCCGGGAGAGTCCTTCGGGATCCTTGTATTTAAAACTCATGATGAATCGTTACATCTTGACCCACTAGTTACTGAGCTAACTTCTCTTGTGGTAAGTTGGTATTTGCCGTGTTAAAAGCAATTATGTTTAAACAAGCTCAGTATTTCAATTACAAATCTAGGATAATACACAAAAACCTTTTACTTGTCAAGGTCATACTACACCTGAATACAAAACTTTGCATGTTTGTGCCGTATGTACCTGTTAAGAGGTTTGCCGTTCATATTATAATTCTACCAATATATCTTTACTGAAGTCCATAACTTATTTTATAAGTTTAGGCCATATATGTCAGGTGTTAAATATATGTGCCGGGCATTGCAAATGTAGGGTCTTGTTATTTCTCGGATCGTCTTGCAGATATTGTTCTATATAATTTGATAGCATTGTTTGGTTTAAGTTCTTGGAATATGTGAATGATTGTCGTGAACAAGCAGACATTAATTAGCTAATTTACTTTAACTCCAATAACTCTTGGATTTGCAAAGAAATAAGCGAAAATTTTGCCTATTAAATGTTGCTGACTTTTAAAGATAACAATTCCTTAGCTTTTGTTCGTCTAATAAATGGGAGTACGTGTTTTCCAGGAGGTTTAAGTTTTTAAATAGATATTCGGCTGATGTTTTTGTAAAAGAATTTAGTGGTTTGGTGAATTTTTGTTTGTATAAAATTATTTCTTGATAGGATAATGCGTAGAGTATTGTTGTATGAGTTATGTGTGTTGGTGGGCTAGAGTATTGCTATTGGTTTTAAATGTAGCTAATAGAAGGAAGACAGGCCTACGGTTTTTGTAAAAATAAAAAATATAGCAATTATTTTAGTCGTATTTTTGGTAGAATGATTGTGCTGGAATAGAAAGATATGCGTGGCTTATGATGAATTTAAAAGTCTTGGGACAGAAAGATTGTGGTCTAGGGTTTCGGGAAAAAAATATAATTGGACGGATAATCGAAAATCATGACTCGTCTAACCCATAATAAAGGGTGATAACTGTACAATTGAATCTGTTATAAAATACATTTGACATCAGATTCTAATGGAATTTAAACCTTCTGAATGATGTGTGCACCGCTAAAAGGTGTAAAACAACGTAGGTTGATGGTGTTTGTTTATATATTTCATCTAGAGAATACTATTCGCCTTATATGCGATTGATGTTGTCCTTATCAAACGGATTATGACATAATTGATAATGTCGTATTAATGGTTCCACGAGATATGAAACCAGAGACCAACAGTAATTTTGACTAATATATACATGTAACTTCAAAAATTAGAAAAATCTAAAAGTATGTTTTATGAAAATTATATATCAAGGAGATAATTCATCGAATAAATTTTATTATCCATTTTTTTAGTTTCTTCAAATTAAGGAAATCAAACATTGTAAAGAAGAAATCCATCAAGACAGACCAAACAATATTTGTGCAGGATAACATATTGCGAATATCACGAACTCAAGATTAAGGGCTGTGATTCATACTGAAAATGTAATGCACAAACGGAGCCGTGTGATTTATACTGAAAATGTAATGTACAAACGGAGCCGTGTGATTTATACTGAAAATGTAATGTACAAACGGAGCCGTGTGATTTATACTGAAAATGTAATGTACAAACGGAGCCGTGTGATTTATACTGAAAATGTAATGTACAAACGGAGCCGTGTGATTTATACTGACAATGTAATGTACAAACGGAGCCGTGTGATTTATGCTGAAAATGTAATGTACAAGCGGAGCCGTGTGATTTATACTGAAAATGTAATATACAACGGAGCCGTGTGATTTATACTGAAAATGTAATGTCCAAACGGAGCCGTGTGATTTATGCCTATCAGAGATAACCCACTTTCTACTATTACTGTTGAAAGTTTCATAATATTAACAAACAGAATTGTCACAATCTGTAAGTAAATCGTTGGAATTGCCATTGAAAAATATTTTTTCCTCTCAAGTTTGACAATCTTAATTTCGTAAGTTTATCGTGGGTAAAACTGATTTAACAGACAAATTCTTATGTAGAAAATGGCTCATGTTATTATTATGTTCATTGAATTTTATAAAATAATTGAACTATATTCGACACAATATAAATACTAAACACAATTATGCATGTGAAATCCGAAAACGGAGTGGAGTGGCTATTTTCAATGAGGCCCTCAAAAGAAAGTGACTAATGATGGTCAGCGTCGAAATTAATGACACCAGTTTCTCAGTGGCATCAGACCCAATGAACCAGTATTTAAATGTTATCAAATTAATCTAGCATTAATCTTCTTTAAAAACTCAATTGAATAAAATATAACAGACTGGACTGAACTAAATTCAGTTTTAAAATTCAGCTGAACAGAATTGAATTAAACTGCAATGCACTGAAATAAATTCAATTCAACTCATGCAAAACTATTTTGTATACTTACTGACATCTCCTTGCGTTCTGACGCACTTAAAGCTTGATTCATTTTCAGCTTCACTTTGCGATAGTAGAGGTTCTGTCGGTTTATAAGTTGAAAACCGGTGATATTGACACCTCCGTGACTAAAGGAACCCCACATATCTTTGAGGTCCAGCATTGCCTGTTGAAGAAGGATACATATCTTGATATAGAAAATAGCATTCTAATCTTATCTAGTGATGAAACGAATGTGTGTACTTCTTTTGCCTAATTCTATCTGAACTTCGGTTCTTTTACGCTCATATAAAACAACAATAACAATGTAAAAGACAACTGCCGAATTACTTACCAGCAGAAGGTATAACACAGGCTGGATGGGAGATCTCCATTAGCTATGTCAGAGTTAACTCGATTGGGTTGGTTATTGCTGTTTCTTGAGACCAGATAAAGTATCAACAGGTTAGTAGCCAGAGAGCATGGACTAATACAAGTTAAGCACTTAGCTTGTATGTATGTATGTATGCATGTATGTATGTATGTATGTATGTATGTATGTATGTATGTATGTATGTATGTATGTATGTATGTACGTACGTACCTACGTACGTACGGAAGGAAAGAAGGACAGACAGACAGACTGACGGACGGATGGATGGATAGATGTATTGATGGATGTATTAATGGATTGATGGATGTCTCTGAATAAGCTTATCAACCTTTCTTGCTGTTTTAAATACTAATGGATGAAGACCTGTAAAGCTAGTTTTTATACTAAACGTTGTTAATCACATGTAGGTCCTATCTCATTCGTATATTTCTGCCACCCAGTGAGCATCTTCATCTTTTAGGGACTTGATACATTATATACTTTGTTGTTTTAAAAACTAATTAATAAATCATTAAATGTTTTGGTCGTTTTTAAATAAACTGTTTCTCAAAAATGTATCTTGTTTCTGCAAGCCTTTCTGCTGTGCGACAAACCTATCGGACAAGTTTAGAATTTTGGCCGATCTACATATTCTCCTCTAAAGGTATATATTCCTGCCTCTATTTCAGTATTTTATTTTCAGAGGCATGTCCACTGTTTGTATGCATATATATTTTTACATAGTCGAAATCCAACATACTTAATATTATTTAGGACAGTTTTAGGAAATTTAGATGTTTATAAATAACTTTTTAAAGCCTTTGCAGGAAGCATTTTGATTGCTTATAATCGAATTATTTATGATGCGGATAACGTGAACACATTAGTTCATGACACCAGAAAAGAACTTGAATGCACCCTTTCTTTGTGTGACCTGATATTTATAAACAATTTTTATAATATAATTATTTTATTTGTATATATATATATATATATATATATATATATATATATATATATATATATATATATATATATATATATATAGATAGATAGATAGATAGATAGATAGATAGATAGATAGATAGATAGATAGATAAGCATTGAACTTCATATTTTCTTGGTTTCATGAAGTCTTGAAACTTTAAAATTATTTCACACACTTAACATGAATATGCTTAGTTTTGCTGCGGCCACTCATGCATTGTGGTCAATTTTGGAGCTTTGAAATGTAATGTGAGTTCCATTCTTATGTATTACTCATACTATACTCATACATACCAATGTTCCCAACACGTAATGGTAGCCATCACGATTCATTCCGACATCAATAATCTGTGGAAGAAATATCATTAACAAAATATTGTGATTTATTTAAAAACATATTATACTTATAGCAAGATCCTTTTTCACCAAATTTCTGTTTTAAAAATTATGTTCCAGAGACCACCAAATCGGGGAACTGAAATCGTCCATTCTTGAATTAGGAGTATTTGATTAATCAACTCCTCATTTGTGTGTATGTGTTTGATATTCTCATTATCATAACCATACTTGTAACTGCAGTCTTTCAGATCTAAACAAACGAACACGATGAAACTGCCAAGCACAATTTATCTGGAATTACACAAGCATCCAGTAAATCAAAACATATTTAGATTTTCAAATGCATTCAAAATTATTTCTATTAAAATAAAGATTTCTGTAGAAATTTAGGTAGTTCATACAACCCTATGTATAATCAGAACACACACACACACACACACACACACACAGAGTTCTGCACTGCAACGGATTGCATCACCAGGTGGAGATCCCCTTTCCTAGACCCACAACGCTCCCCAGAGTTGCACCGACTGAGTTGATTGGTCTTAGCCAGGAACCAATTAGTATTTCCATTGCCCCTCTGTCTTCCAACTAATCCAATGTGACGCTTCCTCTACCGGCTAGGTCCTGTAATTACAATGAATCATATGGCACTCCAAAGCATCTGTGCTGCAAAACTAATGGTAGATTCCAGGCGTTCCGTCTGGCACTCACTTCTTTAGAAAAATTTCTTCTTATGGGCCTCTCCTCCAATATAGCTTCTCACTGCACTGTCAGTTCCATCAAGATTAACTTTGTTTTGTGACTCTTGTCCACAGTACAATATCAGGCCTGAAGTTGATTCTCTCATGAACTTAAGCTGTCCGTTTATATCTGCCTGCATTTCCCAATCATGCTTCCATTTTTTTGGTTTGCCTTTATGTATTGCCGTTTGTCAGAAAGCTGATGGAGTTTGTATCTTGTACGTTTACCTTTCCTCTCTTTCTTTAACTTTATGCAGAGTTTGTGATAGTCTTAATTTAATACAGAATTTTTTTGTCTGTTTATAATTGCTCTTGCTTGGAAACTGAAATTAACTCACTTCTGGGTTTTCCGTGGCAAAGGTTTGAAAACATAATGGTAAATTCCACTTGTGTAGGGCACCGGCATTTATAGATTCATCACCTAGAGATTTACACAACTCAACGGCTTAGTAAATAAAACGGTTATTATCCGATATCAAACCAATAAGGCACGAATGTTAAACGTGTTGTAAATTCGGAGCTTTCTTTTGTGTTTTTAGGTTGTCTAGTCTGTCTTTGTACCGTATTTACTTTTTGACAAAGATTGAGAGTCGAATACGCTTAGCCTATTTCAACAACCAAGTTTTGCAAATCCGTATGGGTACTATTTGTACTTACCAAATTCAATCAATAAACACGTGAAAATAGTATATGTTAAAAAGCTTCCAGTCAAACAGATTTAGACATTTTGATTGGCTTCTTTCATAATGATACTTTTAAATTGCTACCAGTAGATTGTCTTAATCAAGTCTTTAATAACGTTTTTTTTTTCATTATACTACTTAAAGCATCGTTGAGACTGAGGTCGATTTTGTCAAGGTCTAATTTTTCAACCATAAAGTTTATATTCCAAACTCACGCTTCGCAGTCGTTTTGAGTTGTTTCATAAAATACTTCTACTTTCAGCAGATAGGTGTATGCGTGTGTTAGGAAGGGTATATGTTCTTAATGGTGTTTATATTTGCGTTAAAATGAAACATACTTTTTGATTTGATGGAAAATAGTAGTGTTTTATACCTGATCACATATTCACTCGGCTCTCACTAATCTGTCATTACTTTATGCGGGTAGAGAATATTGGTTTCTCCAGATTATGCAATATATATATATATATATATATATATATATATATATATATATATATATATATATATAATTTATTTGAATAAATACAGCTCAAAAACTTTATCCTCGTTAACTTAGAGGTTATTTGACTCGTGACCAGAAAAGTGAGAGTTCAATTCCCACCACCTAATGTTCCCGACTGGCTACAGTGGTGGCACTTTAATTGCCTCCGCATGCTATAACTTGGATTCTTCCATAAAGCACTAAAAAAGCAAACCTGTTACAAAATTATCCTTTCAAAGAACTATATTATTTTTATGTTAATACTAATATTGCATTGGTAATACGTATTGTTCGTTACATTTGTCATCTAGCTTGCACACAATGAGAAAGTACAGGTATAGATTTAATTATATTTTTCAAATAGCGAAATACAAAGAAAACAAAAACGCGAGTTAATATCAAGATTTTAATCCTTTTTACAGCAAAGGACATGAAACGCCGAGGACGATAAAGGTTTTTTCATTAATAAGAGTCGGAAAAATAAAGGATTGAAGTAGCCCTCTTATTGTTATAACATGGCTATAAGAAACGTATGTATAGCATGAAATCGTTGAGGGTAGAACTGTTAAAGCGTGTTGACCACAGAGACATATGTCTACTTTCATTATCGATAAACTATTTCTCTGGCATGTAGCTCACAAATTTCCAATTATTTGGTATAATAATGCTTTTATTTTATTGATTTCCCCTGACCCCGACTCCAAGATGATCGTTTATATACTCTTATTGATTAAAGACGAGGAAATAAATTACTTTTAATATGCTCGCCGTTTTATGTGTATGCCAAGTCAGTTTTGATTTATATTCAGCAGCAAAGTAAATATTGCCTTGCTGGTAATTAATTTTCATCCCCAAGCGCAAATCCAGTGAAATATTTAAATCTTCTGCTCCAATCAATACGAAACGATACAGTAAAACCTGAGAACTGTTTATTTTTGACACCAGCAAAAACATGAAGTAATTAATCATAGCGATGCGGCCAACTACATTCATTGGTTTATTCTCGGATTGGGATAACACTTGAATAGAGGCTGTTGACAACTTCAATTTTCAATGCAATGAATAGCATTTAAAAAATTGTTCTAGAAACACATAAAAATATTCTTTAAGAAAACAAAACGAAATAAGAATATGTGCTACTTATATTGCAGTGTATCTAGTGTGTATAAATTGCACAGTGCTAAGCTGGACCTACGCGAGCGGAAGATGCAAACAATCCCAAACGTAGAAACTGAGTAAACACCATGAATAATGGACACAAACCAAACTTGTAAGCGTCTTAAATTAAAGTTTTACTCAAAGATTTATTTTTAAGAAAAGAAAGATACAATATTAAACAATTCATTCATTACAATGCTGCGTTTTGAAAATTTTAAATGTCCATGATACTTTAAATGTAATGACAAAAAGCCACGCATTGAACTAAATATTTCTCTTACTCCCCCACGTTGGAAAATATACCGTACTTGATAATACTTTGTTTACACAAGGAGTGAAACTTGCCACCAAACTGATTATGTGCCACAAGCAGTAAAACGTTGGCCTACCCACTATTAAAAAACAACAACAAAAACTACAACACCCTTCAAAAAAAATAATCCCGAAACACTGAATCTATTTTCGTTTTACACAGCCCAGTTTGTTGCTCACGCACGTATCCTCTCCATGAAAAGTCACAAACTACAGTACTTATAATGTATTTTGCAGTATCAGAAAAAGTATGAAAACCGTACGTTACGATAGATTACGGACCGGTACACTAAGTAACATAGAAACGATTTGAACGGATGTTTTTCAGTGCTTAGAATATTTATAAAACTCGATCAACTTTACTAACTTTTAATTAAGTAAACAACAAAATTTAAATAAATGCAGGTGTATGTACATTGTGAAACTATCTTCTGGCTGTATGTTAAATAAGAGAAGAGTGATATACGGGTCCAAAGTTCAATTAATAAAATCAATACGATAGGCTATTGAAATGACCAGAAACAATTAATAAAATCGATACGATAGGCTATTGAAATGACCAGAAACAATTAATAAAATCGATACGATAGGCTATTGAAATGACCAGAAACAATTAATAAAATCGATACGATAGGCTATTGAAATGACCAGAAACAACGTAGTACGTAAATGTACTGTTTCAAATGACGTTACAAGTACGGTATATCTGAGTTTAATTGCTGCCTGCATAATTTTACAAATGATAAATATAATTTCTACTATCTCTCGATGACATCAAACTTAGGATGCTTTAGGTATCTATTCACAAACTATAACTATTTTATCATTTCTGATAAACCTATCCTGAGTGGTTAGAGCGTAGCTTCGGACGCCGGAGGTCCTGTTTCAAACCCTGCCTAAGTCATACCAAAGACTTATAAATATGGTGCTAGCAGCTGTATATAGCATACCTACCACTGCTGTTTAGAGGAGAGGCTGGGAACGGGTGTTGCCGAATTTAATACTTACAATTATATGTATTGCCACCGTTCATCCCACTAACTATTACTGGTGTATCATGGTCCCATGAAAAATCTTTACGTACAAAAAATGAGCAAGTATCATCAGTATCCCTGCTTGTTTCTCGTAAGTTCACGTGAAATACATTTTGAACAATAACAGTTCAGTGAGAGTTTGCAAGGAAGTGTTAAAATATTGATGATATTACATAAGCATGTTTATTTATATTGCACCTCAAATGTTTAGGTGATAAACAAAAAGCAAAACTGTTTCCATTTAACAAAATGATACTCTGGTTTCCCTCCCCAACACAATGATTATTAGAGAAAAAAGCAAATAAAAGGCAGATTATACTGATTTCTATCTGAAATTGAATTGTGTAAATAAGTTAATACTTTTTAATTGCAAGGTTATTTAATACGATTATTTATTCCATTGATTTAACAGACGTTGTAACAAATTCTAAATGAAATTGAATTTCTGTAGGATAATCGATTTTCCGTTCTCCTTAATCGCGCTTCATCTCGAAATTTTTTAGTGACAATTTAAACTGAGAGGTTGAGGGAGAATAATTTGTTCCAGCTTTGATTGTATAAAGATTTATGGGTTCACCTGGCTCAAAAATGCGTCATACGCATCAATTGATGACAGATCCACTATGATCTTCTTCGTCGGAAAATTATAGTTCCGGTCGAGTTTACGGAGTACTTCACGACTATTGTTGACATCCGGTATCCTTATGGCATCAGCGAGAAACTGTGGCCTGGAATCGTTGAATGCTTTGTATATCCTCTGGAGCCTCCACAATGCTGTAAAACGTACAAAATCGTCACTTAATGTTTGCCTAATTATAGCTTATATATAAAATGCAATCTGACTTGACTTAACCAGTTTTTTTCAGTGACAACTAAATATGAAATATTTACGTTTTCCGTAAGCTGTATGATCAATAGCCTTGATCTATCACAGCTATATAATTCAGGAGTGCTCAGAAATCACGAAATTGTGTTAAAGTCCGAAGTCAATCAACGCTTTCATTCTGATGAATAATTGAATTGCAACAGTAGTTTCTGAAGAAAAAACCCTCAGTGATCTTAATGGAAAACTACAACAAACAGTAAACCAGTTCGCTTCCAGAACATTCTAAGGTCATAATCAAGATTACGTCTTCAACAAAACTTCAAGTAAATACCTTTAAAACAAATGACTTAGTCAATTTTTCCCTAAATAACGTACGCTTACTTATGGACAAAGACCAAGCTCACAATACATTTTAAATATACAAAACATCAGATACAAAATTTGTAACTCTTTGCTATGATTCTGGTTTGCCATACACTAAATAATAAAGGACAATATATGATAATGTAGAGGTAATATATTGCTGTTACTCTACAAAATAAACCTGAGATTTTGAACGATTCATTTTAACAAACGAACAAAAGAGCAACTATTTGATAGTAGGTACTTATCCAAGAAGGTTGATGAAGATACCGATAACTTCCGACAGCTCTATTTGTTGAAGATTTTACGATTTGCACCCGTAGTGATGTCACTACCTATCTTGATGAGCGGAAGAAATAAATCTATGGGATGCTGAACACTGATGAGCATTCTTTGACTCAAAGTTTCATTTGTCAACGAGTATTCCTCTCTGTAGTGCTTTGGTTAAAACAAAATCACCCCGGTATCGAATGAATACTTCCAAATCTTGATCAAGCAGAACTTTAAGAAATCAAACGTCTGATAAGAATCATCAGAAATCCTTACATCCTCGTACGTGCCTTTAGTGTTAAAAGAAAGGGGAGGGGACATAACAGATCGCCACAGGTTGGAACTAAGCAAAAGAGTCAAGACAGAGCTTTTCCAAATACTCTTATTTTAAACAGGTCAAAGGGACGAACAAGTAATAAATAATTTAAGTTAAACAATCTGATTTTATAATGCAGAATTATAAACCATCCATGTCAAATGGTCTAGCTCATTTTCTGGAGATTGTTCCAAGACAATCCCACAAGTTTCATAGAGTCTTTTGTTATCAGTTAACTTTGCCTGAAGAATGTTATTTGAGTGAATGTGTTCTATGTCTGGGTGTAGAGTGCGCCTTTGTTTCTATTGGGAAAATTGTTAGTATAGCCCTTGAAACTTCTTCGGCTCTTCTTTTAGGAGTAAAAAAGACTTGAATCAAGACAAGATCAGAAGATCTTGAATCCGTTTTATTGACCAAAATTTAAAAGTTATGTTAGACTGTATATCTTTTCACCCAATCAGAAGATACCTATTAAGAAGATATCCTCAAGATATTCCTGCATTACGATGAACCTTGGTAGACTGTGAAATGATTGCATAATGAGGGTGTACTTTTGCTGTTGTTTTATGTTAGGGAATCATTACAAGAATCATTAGGGTTTAGGCCTTTGAACTAGTTTTTTTTTTTATTTACTGTCCCTGGATCACTGAAGTTATTAAAACAGAAACTTCTTCCAAATGAAGGTACCAAGATTATTCTTGTAGACAATATCTCTGATTTCAAATGTAAGTTATCGAAGACTTGTGAAGTAGCAAGAACTCATCTTTAACTCTGCTCAAACAATTCAGAAATATGAAGGACAGGAATTTTCAGCATGATGATAAGAGTTATGACTCTCTTGTCGATACATGCAAAAAATTGGGTGAGTTGTATGATTCTTATACATATGAAAAAAACATAAATATTTGTTATGTCATTAACAGTACTAGCAGAAAGAAACATAAACAACTTTGTCGCATACATATACTTAAACAGTATTTTTATAAAGATATCCCTCCTAATTATTTAGTCGATTTAATTGTACCTAACCCACACAGTGAGAACGATGGAATGCAATCTGACTGAATGACTTTGGTATAACCGAATCATGCAATTCAAACATATTTTAATCATTTGTAACAGAAATATTCGCATCTAAATCCACAGGAAATGAGAGAGCCACAACAGTATTATATGAATATGAGCTCTTGTTTCAACATTAAAAAATAAAATCTACCATGGTGCGATAAAATTGCAGATTACTATTTAGTGAATCATGCACCATTTGTTATCAAAGATTGTCAAAGATGAAAGGTCAGATTTCTTATAATTAATGCATTATTTTGACTCATAATCCCATCAAAAAGATTACTCGACAGATAATAAACTTCAATGAAGTATTTCTTTCTGGAATTGTCTTAAGCTGGACAAAACGAATGGAATTCACCTTCTACCAGATAAACAGTAATCTTCCAGCGTGAGTCACAGTACTCTCAATGCCTACCTGTCTCTATTTTCATCATGTGAGCTGACCATTCAATTTAGCGAATAACTTCCTGAATAAATATGATAATCGAAGTGATATGAATTTCCTTTTTTTATTCAGTTTTATGTAGACTATGACACACACATTTATATTAATTGTTAATATGGTTTTGCCAATCTTGACTTAGTCCGGAAAACCAGACTTATATTCTAGTTAATTTTCTGAGGGAGAAATCATAAATAGTTTCAAGATATTTGAAAAGGTCATTCACTGTGTCTTCATTGAGCTGTACCACGTGATAAAATTCTTACAAATGACTGTATATTGTCTTCAGTAATACAGAAATATTCCCATTTAGTAGGGGTACAATTATCTGTATTTTCTCTTCATGCAAATGAATTTGATGGTCACTGTGGTTGTTTTTAGTTTGTGGTATGCTACCTGTATTTCTCACATACTGACTTAGTCTAAGTAAATAATATATACAAAAATATGTGGATTCATCGCGAGACAACTCCATTGCAGGTAATATAACTGTGTCAGAGCTACATGTCATATGATCAACTAATACTGTAATTATCATTAGTTACGCGAGTGAAATGGCCATTTGTATCCTTGACGAGCCTTCCATTTATAACGTGATCATTACTATTTCTGGATGAGACTATTAGGGACAAACTAAAATTATTATACACTGTAAATCGTTTACGTCCCTGCATTGAGAAATTACCTGCATCATGAATAACATTACACGGATAAGTGAAATCAGCTGTACATCAGGGATAAAATTCTCAAAATTCGTAATTCTATCAAAGAAATATCCTCATGAGAATTTTGATATTGACATTTGATTTCAATAACTTCTCGCCAATAATTCAATTCATCTTCATTAATGTTGTTGGATAATACTAAGGGGAAATTTACGTAAAATCCATGATTATATCAGCATACAACAGTTGATACACAATATCAAAATATATCAAATATTCTTTCCATAAAAACCTTCTTTACGACAGAGTCTTGCACAAAACAGTTACTCCCCAAATTCCTACCTTTGCCCACTTTTTTACGGACCCAACTATAACATACCTAATGAAATTCCTCTGATGATTTTCCACACGTTTCATTTAAACCGTTAATATCAAGAAAGAGTGTTCGTGTTCATACTCTTGTAAGTCCTCTACAGTCCACAACAGAACGTGTGATGACTAATCAGGAAAGTCGGACTGACTTACTCGTATTTGGTGGAATTCCTTTGCTGATATTCCCTTCTGACGTTTCTCTAATATGTCTTAAGCGTCATCTCTTGCGTCATCATATCACATACTTCTCAAATGAGTTGTTTACGCATAAGAACGTGATGTTTTATTATGTCTTAGAGCGTGGTGTTTATGAGCAGGTTTCACCTGCTCTTTGCTCCAGTCATACATATATACTTTTTGCCACATCATAAGGTTGTCAAACTTGATAGAAGCTGACCCTTACGTAGAAAAGAACGTGAGTGTGTGCATATATATTAGTCCTCATGCTACAAGATAATTACAATGCAATAACTCAATACTAATCTAATGCCGTGATCTATTGCAAGTAAAATAAACTATTAAATTGCCTCTAATTGCTGATGTAAATACATTTTCCGTGAAACAATTTGCTCGTGAGCATTTTTATGACAGTTCTTTTTAAGTTATTTAAGTTAATAATATATAACTGTAAACTCATTACGTACTATACATGATATTTTACTATACCACACCCACCCACCTTTTAGACCAATTTGTATTATCAATAGTCCTTAAGGAAATCGCCAATTGTGTATTCAAAAGTCATCATACCTTTCTTTCCGGGCACCATTAGATTCATGAAACAATAAACTATTTTTATGTGACAGTATTTCTAAACTGTCAAATCTATTCTTAGACTTACAATTTTATTGGGGAAAAAATCTTATTCTCTTCCCGAAGCTCCTGATTGTTTTTTAATCGCCATGAGTCTGCACATTCAAACTGTTTTCATAAAAGTACTAAACATTCAGATATTTAAGTTCCCGATTTATATCTTTCAAAACTTTACCAATATCAGCATATATGTTTGGGTTAAGAGACTAACGAGTCACGCAAACTTATCAAGATTCGTCAAGGAGACGGTAGATTGCCTCCTTGAATTCCTCCCTAGGTTACATGCTTCAAGTATGTAGGTGCTATATAGTAAAAGCTAAGCATGTGTTGGTACAACGATGCAAACGAATAGTGAGGGTTGCATCTTTGTCAAATAAATTTTTTAAAAAAACTTGGATTTACCACGGCAACAAATTTTACAGTAACACGTCTGACAACTCGATTGAACAAAATACACTTCGAAAATATTGTACATTCAACGAAGGCAATCTCGTTGAAAAGATTAAAATGCAAGCTAAAATGTACGATGTGGAAGCACTTGATAAAACAAAAATCTGACTAGTAAGTATGTAGTTCTGCAACCCTAGTGTAAAGGTACCAAACAGGAGTATTGGAATGAAGCAATCGCAATCAAGGGCTTTCTTCCTATGGATTGTGATGTCGCAGTTATGATTGTATGCGTGCGTTTTCCACTCATCACGGACAACGGCATTTTCGTTTGGATAATAGTCGTCATAATGACGGACAACGGTGTTTTTGTTTGGATCAATGTCGTCATAATGACAGACAACGGCGTTTTCGTTTGGATCATAGTCGTCATTACTTAAATAAAAATCTTTGCCCAGTTATGTCGCTGGTGACTAATTGAAGCAACCTAACACTCTACTTGACGACTTCATTACCCTCGATAGAAATCCTCATGCGAATATTGAGATAAATTTCACTGTGATAGAACCATTGCATTTGAATTAGAAACAGTCTGGACAAAGACAAATGCTTTATGTGGTACGTGTATTGCCAGTGTTGTATCCTGCAGCTACGAATCCAAATTGAATGAGTGCTTGTGTTACGAGTCTATGGTCTTAAAATAAGTAACAGAAAAAGTGAAAGGTTTGTAAAATTCAGCAAATGATTTATTTCCTAGAATACAACGTGAAAATGAGAAAAATACAACTTACCGGCATTGCGAATCAAATCTCAAAATTATCCAAGAATTACAGACACAAGTCCACATAATATAAAGTCCTGAATTAAATTCAGTAGAAGTCCAGAATAAATCCAAAAACTGAATCCGATGATATGTCTGTGGTAGCTTACATAGTGTTGTGTGTCAGCAGTCTTTATTGAATCACAGCAATATAATTCCAGGTTTAAATTAACTATAAATTCCATTAAATGTTTCTGACCATGAATTATATCAGAGTACTTTTGTTTTTCCAGAGAAAATACTCACGTGAATTCAAAAGTTTGAATAAATAAAAATTTTCAGCTCAACTGGACACATATAAAACAGATTCAATCTGGTAGATCTTAAAGCATGGCTGAAAAAAGTCCTCTCATTTACAAGATAATAAAGTTTTCTACATGGCTTCAGGTCACAATTAGCGTTTTCTAAAATAAAAATCTATTACTTAATGGAAAATAACCTTCTTGAATGATAACCTGGATTATGTAAAACACACTAAGGAAATTCCAAAACCTTGATCTTGACTCAAATAGAAGTATTTACTTCTATTAATAATAATTCTGATTTTGAACCCATAAACACAGATAATAATTTAGCCATGTACTGTTTACAGAAAAGGTCAATTCGGGTCAAGCTGAAATCAACTCAGTTTTGGACAAGGTCAAGTCCCACATACAATGTTACATTACAATAGCATGTAATGAAATAAAAAAATTAAACCAACTAACAATGCAATTGAAATATAATAAAATATATCATACTGATCACCTGTCAGAAATCACGTTTGTTCGTTTTGGGTGTTTTTTGGCACAGCAACAGTTGAAGGTTATGTACGTATCGATTAGAGAACGTACATTTTCTAAGGGTTTACTGTGACCAAATTGCAGTATTACAACACATCCTTCTGGTCTAGAGTCCGACTACTGATTTTTTCAAACTTTCTAAGTTAAGCAAAGTTATTGCAAAACTTTTAGATATAAATCTAACAAGTCACGTTTCACCTTTCCATCTCTTTTTCCATAACATATGAGCTAACCGCTGAGCAATCAGAAACCAAATATCTATAATGCATAAAATAAGAATTACTTCCCAGAGAGCATTTCATTTTTTTTTTTTGTTTTGTTTTGGGGAAACAAGACAATTCATCAGGTCTCTGAGAGCATTTTTCTGGAGTTTTCAAATTGTGCTATCAATATAAAATTCAAGCAGTAGGCAATCGGAATGTGTTTATTGTTCTTTCACCATGTGTGTGTGTGTGTGTGTGTGTGTGTGTGTGTGTGTGTGTGAAGAGTAAGAAAACATAAGACTGTGGATTAACCGATTTCTGACGTTGTAAGAAAAATATTTAACAGTCCATTTATGTAGGTGTCTTTAACCACTGCTGTAATAAGTCAAGACTGAGAAAAGAATTACAAGTGCAAAGTCTCTTGAAAACGACAGATAATCAGCTCAGCATATGACATTTTCAATATGCATTGTGAAACTTGCATTTCCCCACGTAATTACCTGAAAATGCATGGAAACAGATCAAGCCTACAGAACTCACACAAGAAAGATCACTATAGCGTTTTTAGTGTCAATTTGTTGTTGATGTCCAACAACATTAAAGGATCACTACTGCCTGAATTTTAAAAGATTTTACTTTGCTTCGATTAATCGTGTTCGATTTGCAAGTCGAAAATGTTGAAATTAAGATTACGTTCGATCGGTAAAGACTGAAAATCGCGTTTAAAGGCGGTATAGCTATGAAATAAGTAGGACCGTCCTCATTAAAGAATACAGCTTCGCAATGTTACAACTCAAAACGGCAATCTAAGGCGGCAAACTGCGCGAATGGATGTTTATGCAGTAATTTATGTTATACTCTCGTCAATGAATTTTAATAAAATGTAGTGTGTGTGTGTGTGTGTGTGTGTGTTATTTTTTTAATAGCTTTATTCTCCTGAGGATGGAGTGCATTGTCTGGCCTGAAACTGAACATGTCTGAAACAGCGACAATTTTCTCATCTCGGCAAGACCGTGAGCAGAACTCGGGTAGTAGGTATGTCACAGTGTTTCTCATATATGGTCTATATGGTCTTCTCATATATATCTGTTTATATTATCTGAACTTCTTTTTCGATATTTTTGTCCATCAGAATCTGTTCATAGTAGAAAGGCACAGCATTGCTGGTAGGATGCAAGAATTCTCAGATGTTAGGATAGTAGTGTGATACATATCGGTATTCTTGAATGAAGCGAATGAAATGTAGTGTTTCAATACATAAGAAACGGAACACATCTGGAAATATATACTTACTGGGTAATATTTTCTAGATTTGTTGAATTAATTTACCAACGCCAAGCCGGCCAGCAGATACAGTTCATTAATAGGGAAGATATGAAGAAATTTTTCCAATCCAGTGGTGATACCGGCATCGTTGTTGTATATTCTCGGTCGAGATGGAGAACGTTGTGGTGAAGTGGTGCTTCATTTTAGGGAATATCAAATTCAAGTATTGAAGTGTGGAACATACATGGTCATATCATTTATTATCAGAGGTGGACAGTATTACCGGCATACCGGATTAATGCGGTATGTACTAAGGTACTTTTCACTGATCTTCGGTAGTTTCCGTCAGTCGGAATGTACGGAAATTCCCGAGTATGTTTGTTATGAATTTTATGATATTAAAACCATGTTGCAATTTTTTTAAAACTAAATAGATGCATCTGTTACAAACTCATTTCTATTATTACAAGTATAAGTATATTAAATAACCGTTAATAACATATTTAACAAGTGCCAAATGTCAAATATGCCAACATGGCAGCCGAATGGGATATTGTGAAAGATATTCAAACCAAATCAAAGTTTGGTAAAATTCAGGATTAAAATCATAAATAAAATGTAATTGTTCTCGTTATGTACTACTACTATATGTTAATGTGTTAAGCACTTGTGTTCCTTTGTAAGAGCGAGAATCTGCCTGAAGTTTTCAGGACAGCATTTGTTTTCGGTCTGAATTTTCTCTAGTCCACTAATATTTTTTCGTTTATTGAGTCATTGTTCTCTCTCTCTCTCTCTCTCTCTCTCTCTCTCTCTCTCTATATATATATATATATATATATATATATATATATATATATATATATATATATATATATATATATATATATATTGCCGTCTGCTTTGTACGGCCTAGAACTCTGGTTTAATATGTCATATCAAAGCACTGAATCAATGGAGAAAAATACAACGATATTTCGCTCGGAGAGTACAAGGTTTTCTTCAAAGATCGCCTATTGAATCTACGACATCATGCTTGGAGATGAAATCAATGGAAGATCGCTTAGATAAGCGAAAACTCGTATTCCTTGGTCGTATGTGAAGAACATCAGCAAACTTAACTGCTAAAAACGTTTTCCTCTTCGCTGTTGGAAACTTGATTTTTAACCCCCAACATAGCTACAATTCGTTTATATATGATATAAATACTGTACTCAAAAGGTATGATTTAGAAGACTATCTCAACGACTTTATTTTCACTGGAAAATTTCCAGACAAAATAACATGGAAAAACTTAATTGGAACAAGAATACAGGTATCTCAAGAGAGAAAACATGAAAGGAGTATCAGAAATCCATCAAAGGGATTCGGTAGATTTTTAAAAATTAATCCAGGACTAAAAATGCATCATTTATGGAAAACAGCTTACACTGACTCAAGCAGAGAAATGGAATATGGGACATTAATTCGTATTGGAGGAACGCAAGCAATGTCTGGACCGTGTCCTCTATGTGGCAAAATGAGTCATGACCGTATTTTGCACATTTCGATGAATTGTGCCTTAACCTTAGACGACAGAAACCACTTGATGGAAAGTCTATTTTCGTATATGCCTCCAGTGATTTACCGTGATTTCTGTGATCAGATCGATGATGTTATACTGAGTATACTACTTGGTGGTTTAAATGACATATCAGAACGTTTAGAACTTGAGGCATGGATAAATGTGATCAGACTATCTACCAAGTATTTCATTAAGATAAAGGATATTACATATTCGATTCAACAGAGAACTCACACAGAATATAAGGAAAGAAATACTTGTACTGGATTGCAAAGCGATTAGGAAACTAACTATTTCTATTGTGAGGATACATTTTCAAATGTTCTATAATATATATATATCTATATATATATATCTATATATATATGTATATATATAGTTTAGTAATGACATTAATTTATTTATTCATTTGCTATTGGAAATAATTCAGAAGACTTCATAAGTAACGAATCCACTATTTTTATAGATTCTATATATTTCACTGCATTTCTATACTTTGTCTTAAAATCTTCAGAAAATGGAGAAATAAAAGAATATCATCTCTCTCTCTCTGTCTCTGTCTCTCTGATAAGCAGCTTGCCTGGAATGTTAGCATCCCACTCAGATAGCCCCTGCCAATTATATCAACAGTGAAGCTAGTGAATTGAAGGCTTTACTGTGAACGGATTCTACTGTAATCAACACGTTTTGTAAAGTCAGCAACATGTGTTTTACATGGTGCCAGGTAGAGTGTAAGCTTAATCACCTCTCATTAGATACAGTTTTTAGATGACCACCTTTATAATAAGTAACATTCAATTCAGTTCAAGAAAAAATTAACCCAGTTTTGAACAAGCTCAAGTCTATCATTCAATGTTACATTACAATAGCATGTAAAACGAAATGAATATAATAAAAAAAACTAACAAACAGTGTAATATACATAATACTAGGAACTAAGTTATTAGATTCGTAAGATATTTATTGCCCTACTCCTCTCGTAGCTTGCTGGCGGAGGGATAATATCCAAAATTGGTTAGTAAATTGCCGGATAATAGGGACTTACTTGGCGGCGTTGGCGCAGAGTGCAAGTTAGGTATTATATTCTGAAAGTGTTTTGATAATGTCACCGCACCACTTATCCAAATTTATCCAAATCCACTGTGAAGTTGAGCAATCTGTGACAGACGTTTTTAACTGAACATACGTGTGTTATGTCGATTATATGCAACACAATACGCTATGTTTGTTCTTTCTCTGACATTGACAGATATTTCTACAACTTCGATAAATTAAATCGATAAATACCATGTATGAATCATGACACCTTGGCACGGCAAGCGGTAGTCTGTATTAATCTACAGATGTAAACAATAGATTCAATTGTTCTTAAAGTCAATTTCCACTTCCCCTCTCACAAGGCGTTGGAAAGACTTTTTAAACAAACACTTAACACGAAAGGACGATTAAACGAAAGTGCGAATGGGTACTAATGTTTACCGTTTCAACTTAAGAGGTGATGCAGTGGTTATCCTTGTTGTCTTCTTCCATAGAATCAGAACAATAAATGAGGTCTTAAATTCTGAAACTATTTGTATCGTATGCTTAACTCTCAAACCTTCAAGGCAAATTCATTTTAATTCAAAGCTATATAGATCTGAAAGCAATGTCAGTCAGTTTACATGAAACTCTAGTAAATCATCGTAGAGGAATCCAAAATATCCTTGTAGGAGAGTAAAGCAGGGGAACAGAATGTTCCCTTGTAAGATATAGCTGGTGAATCCAATGTTCTCTTGTAAGAAAATATTGCCTGGAGCCCAGTGAGCTTGAAATAGCATATATGGCCCCATCAACCGGCATGTACTGCATTTATATTTGATACGTGTAATGGCGATACAACAATTTAAGGTCCAGTCTTCGATCAATATTAAATCGCAAATGTAATTAGTCACTAATGTCCCTTGTGACAACATGTCATACCAGAATTTCAGCAGTTATAGGACAACAAAAATGTAGCGACTCGTTTATTTAGAAAAATTAGAATTTCATTGTTTATTGAAGAGTGATCATGCAATGAAATTTTCCACCCTTTCATCAGACATTATTCAAGATTTCAATTATTTTAAACGTATGCTTAAAAGTGAAATAGCTATACAACGGAGATAATTTTATGAACGAATGTGAAATTCCATGAGGTAGATCGTGACAAGAAGAAATAATTATTTTCCTTCTTCATTCATTTTCAGTCTAGAATAGTATGTAATATTTAAACCACAAAAGATAAACATGAAAACAGCTCTTCAATACGCACTTTTAGTATTCATTTCTTTTCCCTATGTTAGACCTTACACATGATTTTTAGATCCATTTTAGTAACTGTATAGATAATTGTTTTAAATAATTTACTTTTTAATTATGAGAGTTTCATACAAATGTATATTTAACGAATGACATTGGTAACTAAATGTTTCAAGACAAGCTGTAATAATATCAGTCGGCATATATAGATATATATCATCTCAAAATTCAGGGCTGGGCATAAATTGTATCTTTCTCAGCACAAAAAAAAAAAAACTTTAGCGGCAGACAAAACTTAGGATGCAATTTGTATTTTATTAAAACAATTCAGAGGACAACAAATGACATGTATTGTGTTGGGATTTTTTTTTGTCGAATTTTTCGCCCGATCCGAATAGAAATTCCTGTTAAAAATTCTATTATATATAATCTTCAACAAATAACGACCATCACCTTAGTAATTCCTCTTAAATATGTTTAACCTATTTTAAACCTGTTGTTTCTTAGCAAATTCTATTTAACTTGTAATTGATTTAAAGTTCATCAATATGGATACAAATGATGTAAATTTTTGCGGCATGGAATTTTGAAGGGAAAAATAAATACAACGTATCCTGAGGTTACAGTACGCAAGTGATAAGTTAAATTTCATATCACAAAATACATGTTCGCCAAACTTTGGAATTCGACAATTTCTTTCAGGTTTTATTTTATCGCAGATGACACATCAAATGATAAAGGCGAATTCGCTTATAAGTTCAACTGCAAACTACACTGTCAAACAATCGCCGGAATAAACAACATAGATGATGATCCGGCAGCGCATTATGCGACTTTAGATCAGGGTCCATGTTGTTGCAGCTAGACTGAACATACAAGTTTGTATACAATATAACACGTCTAGACTGGACTTACTAAGGATGATATAACAAGTCTAGATGAGACAAAAAATGCAACGGCGAATCTTCTTTTAACATTATCTAAATCGCTTTAAGCAAGGAAATTAATCAATTACATTGCCTGCGAAAAACTTTAGCATTATATATGTCTGACATGAAAATCTTTCGCAAAGAAGCTGAAGTTAGTAATAATGCTTATTTATATTAGCCGCTAAAGATATTTTCTGGAGTGGGTTATATGTTTTAATTTAATATGTTCCTTCAAGTAATTTATAAAAAGGTCTCACGCAATGCAATCAAATTATCAAATCAATTACTTATTCAAGTCCGGATTCATATTGTATTGTAGTATTGCTCTTTCCACTCCAAAAGGTTAAAGGTATTTAAAATGTGACCTTGATTTGTTCTTTTTCAAGGTATTTAAATTGAAACGGTGATGATAAGCGATGTGGTCCAGATATAAAAAAACAAAATGTTGGAATAGTTAAAAGATATTGTTTATATATAACTTTCGGATTTAAATAGTTAATAATATAACTCAACTCAGTACATACAATTATAACTGCTGCTAATCATTTAAGATACATATACCAATTGCAAAGTGCAATTTACTAAATATAGCCTGACTTAGTTGTATATATTTTCACTCTCAGCTCATCCATGGGTTTATTTGATGAATATGACCATGAATATGACGCTTTTTCTGATCATTATTCGACCGTTTGGGTGACCGTAGTTGTGAACAAATCACATTATTATCCAGAGTGTAATTTCATTTAAAGATCCTTTAATTCCATAACATATATTATTTACAACCGAAAGCCAAACAACCGAAAGAAAACTGAAGTTCTGATGACAAAATATAGATCAGAACAGACTTGTCTGGACAATCAGTCAAAGCGCATCCGTTCATAATTTACTGGGAGACATCACACATAACCTGAAGTCAATTCAGACCTATTCTTTTCTTGAAATTCTAGTTATTGATAAATGTTTGGGCGAAAACATATACGATATTCACATTGGATTGAATATAAAACCCGGGTCCTCAATTTCATTGATGTTATACCTGAGCGCCGACTAACACGGTCATAACAATGGAAAACTTAGCTGCTGTTCACGATCTCACTGAAATTTATAACAAATCTGTATTAGCTTGGCTCGTTGAATCCTAGTACAAAAATTAGCTGCTCCAAGATGGATTGCATTGTGCCACCAGGCAACATTGTTCTGCCAAGTTATTAATCTCATGTAATTACGCACCACAACAATATTGATTTTACCAGATTGAATTTCGAATAGTTCACATAATTGTTGCCTGAAAATATGTTGTTTCATTAGATCATAGCCTCTAAAAGATTGGGAAATGTAACAACGTTAAGGAAAGGAAGAGATGAAGATTCCTCAGCAACATACGTAAGTGTACTTCTTCACAAAGGGTTTTGAAAACAACAAACATTTGCCATTCGCTCATGGAATAATACTTGCATAACATTTTAGCTGCCAAGTTGCCAACGAAGCTGTTGAACTATTGTCATTAATCTTTAGGTGAATTTAAAAATAGGTTGAAAATTAAGCTTTGTAGAATGTATGCTTTTTATATATGACTAGTGCCATTAAATCGTTCTAGTTAATTTTAAGAGCCTGCCCAATAAAATAATTGAAAAATTTGATTTAAACACAGAAAAATTGGTGAGATATACTTTTAATTATGTTTTCTATTCCTGCTTAACATGACAATGACATTGGGGCTTGAAAGTTGCATCTGACCATGTTAAGTGAGACAATGAAAATCAAAGCTTTTGAAATACATTTATGCCAAATACTTTGTGATTTAGACAAATCCTCTTGTGAGCCGGGTCCCAGTGGAAGATCAAATTATGTCCCGGGTGTTCTACTTTAGTTGATATTCTCTTTCTCTAATAGTAATTTGCTTCTTGTTAAATGTCATAGGCACGTTATCTTCTGATGCTAAATGGAATGTTCATATACACCCTTTTCACAGAAAAACATGATCCATTTAGAATATAATTCTGAAGTCTGGAATAATTTCTCTGATGATGATTGGAAAAGATTAGAAAAACTAAAGGGAAACTGCATGAACTGGTACAGATCGGCAAATTTATTGTTTATGTCGAAACTGGTTTGGAAGTCTCTTGCAGAATGAAGAAAGCAGAAGAAATTCAATTACAATTAATCAAGTACCTAACAATTTTAAGCCAGCACAAAGGACATTATCTCATTATCGTCTACCGATCATTTTCCAAAAACTGTCTACCAGACTTCAGATTTTTTTCTTCTTTTTCCCATTCATGGACCGCTCCAATGGTTAAGTGATTAGAGCGTCCGCCTTGGATGCGGGAGGTCGCGGGTTCGAATCCCGACCGAGTCATACCAAAGACATACAATTGGTACTAACAGCTGCCTCGCTAAGAACCAGCGTTAAGAGGTTAGTGTTAGGACTTGGAGGCCTGGTGTCAGGATAATGCGGCCGGGTGGGGCATAATATAATGTATCTGCGGCATGATGGCCCAGTGCGAGACATCTCTGTAAACTGCCACACTGCAGCCATCTTAGCAATACGACTGAAAATGTATTAAAGCAACGTTAAATATCCATATCAAACACAAACATATATACACACACATACGCACATACATACATTTCCCATTTACGATCTGGAAATCTTTTTAATAAATTTAAGTCAACCAACGAGCTACCACCATTTTATACTTTGCAGCCAAAATAAAGTTGATAGGCAAAATGGTTATACTGCGCTTTTGTGATGCAAATGTCACTTCACCACAAACATAGCAGAAATTATCTGCATTGTTCACACAAGTACAATGCATCTTTGCTCACTTTGGCTAAACAGCAATGTGTACTTTTGCAGAATCAAACACTGACAAATACGAGAGCTGTATGATGTCTAGAGCTGATATTGGGCAATTTGTTTAGCAGAGTGATGTAAACTCAGTTTTGATTGCACCACCCATGACTTCCAGGAATAGCATGATGCATTTCGCATGATATATGACGTAATATCAGCTTCAGATGGCATCAATCATTATTTTGTCTAAAAAGCAAGTACTGTCCGACCCAATCATATGTTTATTCATAGATCCAGTTATAAATGTATTTTAGTCATTTCTGATTTAATCAGATCACTTCACTTTATAACTCACTTACCCTGCACCGTTCCCAAGTCAAAGGTTGTATATACTGACCCAGTGTCCTAACTTTAAAACTAGAGTTAATCAACAATTTTATGCATATTTACGTTCTCAGTGATCCATAATTGGTAAAGTTTGATTGCATTTATTTCGGAAGTATTTCGGTTGTACACTATTGATATTTAGGTAGAGACTCTCATAATTATTATTAACCTAATCTGATTTTTTTACTATTCTTGTGTGAGCTCGGGGCCATTCAAAGTTGCCGGTAGCTTTTTTGAAAAATATGGATATAATTGGCAACATATTTTCACCTTATCATTCGAATAAAGCAAAGTTCTTTCGCTGGTATTGGCATGCTATCAATTTGTTTGTAATTGAATAATCCATGCCACTTTGTTCAACTTGTCGCTAAGTTCTAGCTGTGGCAATGTAAGTTGTGGCTGTGGCGGACATTATAAACTTAAATTTTCAATGACAGTTGTTTAAAAGGCTTACACGTTTCTTTCAACATAGTATAGTTGCACCTGTGTTGTCTGCGTGTGATGGTTATAGTCAGATTCTGAATTATTTATTTTGCGCTAGTAATGTTTCCTCGTAGTATATCTCTTGTTAATGACGTTATGTTTTTCAGTGTGCTTGTTTGGCAGACAAGTGTTGTTTTAATGCAGACAATAGCAGTCTACAGTTTATTTTGCGTCGTGTTTATGCATGCCTTTCTTTATGCATGCGTCGTGTTTATGCATGTCTTTGTATTTAACATGAGCTTCAAGATTCGATTACTGTCAGTAAACTTTGGGAGAACTTGCTTAGCTGCGATGTTGTCCATGACTAGTGCCAAAAGATTTTTTTGGGGCATTTTTCTTAAGATTATAGAGATGTGGTTTCATGACAATTTGTAAGGTATCATATATCGGCAGATCGTTTATCACCTGGATATTCTGCACATGCAATGATTTGTATATTTTGCTGTCATGTACTGACAACATGAACACATGATCTTGTGAAAATTTTCCATTGTGATCAAGACCTCGGTATCGCAATCGCTATAGTCTTAGGACTTCATGATGTGTTAATAAGCCTTTGCGGTCTTTTTAATGGAAATCTCATATTGCTGTAGCTCGTAATGTTGTCATTTTAGATTTAGACGATGAGTTTGTTGTCCATACAGTTGTGGTCTTCACTGTGACCTTTTTCTCGTGTTGCTTTCATTTTCCATGCCTTTCATTCTCACCGAATGAATTTTTATGGATTTGCAATGTGAATGATAAAATCCTCATACTGTATTTCTTCAGTACAAACAAAAAATGGGATTCAGTTTGTTGCACCGTTAAATGTTCTCAATTCGCATCATTGTGCCTCACGAATGTTTTAAATCGTTATAATGTGGTCCTTACAGGACAAAGTACTGTATAAACAGCCGTCACCCAATCACATCATCGTTGCACGAAAGCAAGTTGTCATACATACATTGATGTGGTTTAGGATTATAAAGTAGTCGGGATAGAGATATAAGTGTTGGAATGCACGTCTCCATAAGGCCTCAAGAAATACAAGCAGTTAGCAAACAACTGAAACGGTGAATAGTGTTCAATTTTGACCACGTTTACTATCATGTCGGCTAATTCAGAACGCTGGGTAATTCTGCGCAAATATACGTCATTTCGGTAAACATAGGATCACGTCTTTCGTTTGGTCAGAAACCTATTTTGTATCCAAAAATACGATGGTATTTTTAGAAATCTGAGAATCATAAAATGTACAAATTTATCCCACATTTCGACTCTAAATGCGTATGAAAATATGATTTCTAAATGTCAACATGAAGACCCACTCTATGACCATCTTGAACCTCCTACCCAGAAAATCCTATTTACAATATATCTTTTAGAATCATACAAATATATACATTATATAAAAGATGGAAATGTTCACCTTATAACAATTTTGCATCTTAATCCAAGTTCAAATCTTGCAAGAAGTTGTCCCACACGAACAAAATCGTCTGCTACCCAACCTGTCAATTTGCCGCTAGAACAGGATTCTCGAGAAAATACCTGGCGTAAAGTCCGTTTCTAAATTTTTTAGTAATTTTCTCTTTAAACAAGACGTTGTAAACACATTATATCATATTCATTGTTTTTTGTCTTCCACATAATAGCTTATTTTTTTAATTAAATATTGAACTTTACTATTTGTTTCATAAAATCGATTTAGTTTGCTTAAAATTTCATGCCATTTATTTGAATTGTTATGTTGAATTTTGTAAAACTAGCTATAAACCGGACCTAATTGCTCGATAGAACTGCTAACAGAAACAGTCAAAAGTAATGTATTTCATTTATATAGCCCGATGGATAAACATTACATCTTTTCAAATCTGTGCGTAGAATGGATCGACATATGGCGAGTCATGAAAACGCGAGGGTGGTATCCTGTGTGTCCAAAATTAATATCTTTTGAACAGAATATTCTGGGCCAGTTGCCTCTTTTTCAAATGGTAAGCATTGTTGTATTTTAGTTTCGTCAATCGGTCGAATTCGGTATGCTTGTTGCTTCAGTATTGGAGACAGAAACCTTCTGTGCGCAAAAATGCCAGACAGCAATGTATGTTGGTGACTTATGGACAACGAAAAAACTGCAAATTCATGTAGCCAAATTGTGGAGTGATAGTCGGACCAAGATACAAGTGGAAGAATTGACTTTGGTGGGTTCCTAATGATAAAACTGTTCAATAAAAAAGTGCTGAACAGCAGGACCTGAATCAGCTTCTATTCATCTCATTTCATTCAACATTTTATAGTTACTATGAAAGATAGTGTTAGTGGGAATGTGTTAATGCGTGCATTATTAATGTTATATGTGGTGTAATTTTCGTTGTTTATCGTCGTCTTTTGAGTGACTATCGCCCATCCTAAACCTTCATCCTCCCCTATCTTAAGTATTTGGCAACGTGTAGGGGAGTTTGTGATAAATTACATGAGCCAGAAAGCGACCGACTTCCTAGGTGTAGAAGTTTATGTTAATGGTATTGATATTTAGCCTGCAGCAGCCTCTGGAGACGATAACATTCAAGACCATTGTTACATGCAATTTGATAATGCACTGCAGAGACAGTATTTTTCTCTTGAAGATCATTATTTCATTTTAAAAGTATAAGTTTTAGAAATGTAGGGCAGTAATCAATATAATAATTATATAAAGTCTTTGTAGTCAGCTAGTCTATACTCAAACGCAAATACCGTGATAACATAAGGGATTAAAATAACACTATTCATAATGTTAAAAGAAGATATAGTTAGGTACATTGTTTTTAAACTTTTTTGACGGCATTCCTAGCAAAAACTCATATGCTTTCTTCTGCTAACAAAAAAAAAACATTTCCCACAAGTACTAGCCAGCAGAAGTGACATCACAGCACAATTTGGAAGACTTAGGATTGAGAAGACACGGAATTAACGATTTAATAGAATGCACTATCCTTATCACCTTTCGGGGATCTGGATATCCATTCGAAACTCAGGAAAGATCGTCTTGATAAATTTATTTTGGAGAAAAACCTGAATGCGCTGCTGTTCGGATATTAAGAACAAGACGGATCTTAGAGCTGCTTTTAGGGCAGTATTTGTTCCTCAGGTCATTCATCTGCTGTGATTACATTCTTGTAAAAGTAATAGACTACGCTCAAAATTAGCTCTTGCTTGACATTTTTGCATGATAATTGAATCGTATATTCACAAGATAAAAATATATGATTGATAAATTTATACTTAATATATAGGCTTATTGTGACGTGAAAATTTAACAATTTGAAGACTTTGATGTAGTTTCTGTTCTCACATTTATCACAGCTTGCCATTTGACAGATTCTGTTGAAAATAGAAACAAACTCGATGTCCATCATTTATTATGGTGAACCGCTTTTATATGGTGATGAAGACAATTCTTGGCCACTTCATTTATGGTTGTAACTGAGATATAAAAAATCTTATTCATGATTTAAAATCAATTATTTTCGGTGTCTTTGAAATGCTGTACGATAATAATAATGTCGAAAATCACACAGCTAAATCAATCGAGCACAAGAAAACCGTCGGGCTAGACTGTATATGCCTTGATACAACTTTTGATGTCTGGGATGCTATCAAATGATGTTAACGGTACTGCAAGCATCGAGACTTGGGTCAATATGTCCGTTTTTTCCTACCTAAGACCAGTGCCAGTGAGCCGAAAGGAAACCGTTGAATAACAATTTTTGATAAAGCCCGCACTTCATCTTGTTTTATTAGAATGTAGCCGAAACGTGTTTTTGTCTTAGGATACAGAACAGAGATAAAATACACTCAAAATGTAATCAGATAAAATCAGAAAATTATACCCGGCAAGGGCTACCTCAACAGATGCCCTATATGTTAAACAATACAACCGATGACACTCGATGTTTTAAACCAGGCTGGGGCTAACATGATGTGCGAGTTGGTTAGTAACTTTTGACAACAAGCCCAGATATACTAAATTGGTGGCTGTGTGAAAAAAGTTGATAAAATGTTGCGATTGTTGTTTTTAGAATGATCCTGGAAAACCAGTTCCTTCAAAGCGATGGTACGATGAAAATAATGTGCAGATCTATTGATATTAAAAGGTAAACGTTAATTCACCCTTAACACATGCTTCATCATGAGCAGAAGTTACCATCACCACCAACTCTTCTATTTTGCAATTTACCTGAATAATTTATGTAGAGACCATACCAAAGACATCATTATTTAAAAAATGTGTTTTATAAGTAAACAATTTGATTTCATTATAATACTAATTCGGTCATTGTTTATACCCCCAGAAGTTAACAACCTCCCTTTAGCTATTATACCAGACTTGTATACAAAATTAAATTTGTAATGTTGAAATGTCATGAATGCATTACTGTATTGATGCAGTATAAAATGTGATTTATATAAATTAAAACAATTAAAAAGTTATTATGTCATCATGATACGAAAATGTATCAGTGTGTTGATACAATGTACGAATAATCATGTGTTCATTTTCATAATTAATTGCCTCGAGCTATTAAGGTCTAGATGTAGAGTATGTATGAAATTCAGTTGTTATCCTTCCATTAAAGATTATCATTAGTTAATAATTTAGATAAAGGAAAGACTGAAGTTTCCTTGTGAACAGTTAAGTATATATTAATTGACTTTTAATAACCCTAATATTTCTGTTTTTGTTTCATGTATATGTTCTGTCATTCTCTTTCTTAGTTCATTTCTCGTCTGAACTATGTAGTTTCACACTTCAAACATATCAATGCATAAATCACATTTCACCATTAATACTGGCCGCCATGTATAGCCTATCTTGTGCTGAAAAATGGCGTTAAAACATACAACAACATAAATCACATTTCTTAAATTGGAATTTATGTCATGTTTAACTTTAAATATGTTACCATTTTTAATGAAATTGAGTTTCCTTTTATTATATTTGAACAAGTTTTGCATGAAAAAAATGCCATCTTTATCATTTTGTACATCATCGCTAAAACATAATGCTCCAAGGGTCAGTGGAATGAATGCAAAACTTCCATCAATACAGACCTTGACAAATATATCCATTGTGACCAAAACTACCACAGCGCTTTATGATTTAAAAATTATGTTTCCACCTTTCACATGAATAGACTAATGATAAACATAACGTGATTTCAGACCTCAGCAATGGGATATGTTAGTATATAAGGAATACAATTTCCTCATTAATATATCATGTAAATAACAAGTCATTTGTCAAATAGAATACAAAAGAAAAGTCAGGGATATATTTAATGATGTTGCCAGTCATACGACGGTTAGTCATATTCAAGGTAGATAACCGGCAATTTCAGAAGCGTTAACAACGACTTTTTAAAATGTTTAGTTTATATATTACGTCGAATGAAGTCTATATTGTATTACTTGCATTGACAACTCCTTTTATTTCAACCATCTCACTGCATATTTCAAACCAGTCAAGGCGTTTAAATTTCAACTGACATTAATTTATTGTTATATAAAAATGTAAAATTATTTGGCTCTCTTCTTTAATGCAGCCTATGCAATATAGTATGGCTACAGGATTGAAAACATCTATTCAAATCCAGGAAAGGAAATATACGAAAACGGGTTTATACATATATGGCAACAGAATACTTATAAATAATATCCACAGCATGCACGCATTACACACACACACACACAGACACACAGACCCAGAGACACACACACACACACACACACACACACACACACATATACATATATATATATATATATATATATATATATATATATATATATATATATATATATATATATATATATATATATATATATATATATATATATATATATATATATTTACCGTCGTCGGAATCAAACAGGTAGAATACCCTTTTCCACTGGAAGTACTTAATGAAATCAATGACGGGTTCGACGAAAGAGGGATAGAGACAAATTTCATAGTTATACGTTTCTTGTTGGGTTCCTCTAGTTAAAATTGGGGTGATAAACGGCATATTTAGTGCTTGACTGTACGATTGGATAATACTATAGGATAAGCTTCGAGTCAGTCCGAACATTGCAAAGGGCATCTCTTCCATCAAAGAACACACTGAAAAATAATTCAGCAATTGATGTAAACGTTTCATAGGATATATAACTGTTCTTCTTTATCAAAGAATTTGTTTTTACAAATTTGTTTGCGTAACATAGTTCACAGTCAACTTTGTTTTATCAGTTTAGTTTTCCAATCATACATTTTTGTCTCTTGCTGTATTCTGCAAGTCCATTTTTCTTCGCTTACTGTTCCTGAGCATTTATGATTATCTAAAATCCCCTAATGTAATAAACGCGTGTCGTTTCTGTTATTTAAGTACCATTGCTAATCACTGAGAACGGTCTGTTTACTGCATAATTTGCGTATCGTTTCGCGTGTTGCGGAACATCTTACAAGTAAAGTATATTCATAATCCAAGGTCTTCATTATCTCCAGACTCGTATGACAACTCAAATATCTAAATGTATTAATCACTAATATTTGTTTTGGTGTACATTAATTATATGCATCCAAGTAAACCTCTAAATTTAAAAAAGTATTACAAAAAGACTACTTTTGTTAGTATCCAGTGTTTTCTACTATGGTCTTAAAATATGTAACAGAAAAGAGTGATAGCCAACAAGTTTTGTAAAATTCAACAAATAATTTTTACCAGGAATACAAAGTGAAAGTTTAAAAATAACTTAAAGTATTGTCAATTAAACCCGAAATAGTCTCAAAGTTCTATCACAAGTCTGAAGGTATGAAATACCAATACAATTCCAGTTGTATTCAAAAGAAATTCCGATAATGAATGTGTTGATGTGCATGTAGTCTCGAATGTGTTAATGTGTCAGTGGCCTGAAGTATAGCTTTGTGCTAAAGTCTTTAGATGTATCACAATAATATAATCTAAATTTCGCTTGTCTGAATTCATTATAACTATATATTAAAGTGTTTTAGTCAAAGAATATTTCTGATCAACTTTGTGATTCCAGTAAATAATAATAATTTGAATAAAATAATCCACTTAAATCAAATACTAATCACAAGAATAAGACTGATTCTGCTTAAGATGGTAAGACATAGTAATTTTTATGCAAACAAGATTATATAAAAAAACTAAAACACAAGAATAGACCCCGGATGTTGGTCCTATAAAGAGAGAGACAGAGACAGAGACAGAGACAGAGACTAATGGGAATTACATCAAATTTAACAAAGTACTTACTAGCTTGTCTAAGACGGAAGCTGTCAGATATATTCGTCCTTTCAATTAATGGGTAGAGTTTGACAGATTGGCTGTTGTTTACTGCAGACAGATTGGCGACTGTCATGGCTAGGACCACAGCTTCTTCTATTTCATCAGAGAGCAGATCATTGTCCAGTATGACCCCTGTGGATATATTACATTGTTACAGATATATAGATAATTGCTCGAAAAAACGTTATATTGAATTTATATGATTAAGAATAAAACAATTGCATTTCCAAAATATATACTATTATATACTAGTATATACTATTATATACTATTATATTATATTATATTACATTACATTACATTATATCATATTATATTATATTATATTATATTATATTGCATTATATTATATTATATTATATTATATTATATTACATTACATTACATTATTATATATTATATTATATTATTTTATATTATATTATATTATATTATATTATATTATATTATATTATATTATATTATATTATATTTCTACCTCTAACTCTACTGTAATTCTCTTGCACAGACCTTACCCAATTGCAAAAACCAAAAATAAGGATTAGGTATAATTTGACTGGTAGAAAGAACGAATGCTATTTTAATATAGAAGTATTGCAGTTAGGACAATTACAAGTCTGCACCGAAATTTAAATTACCTACAGACTTATAAGAGCAATACAACTAATATTATCTTATGCTTTTATTAATCCAACAACTTCTTTACTTCCCAAAAAGTAATAGAAAAGCAGAAAGACAGATCATGACTATTTTGAATTAACACAAATAGAACAAATCCAATGTCTGATCACGGTGCGACCATCCCTGGTCTTCAAACCGGAATTGTTGCAAGAACAAGCTACTTGATATAGTTTCTGATTTTGTGTGTGAAATTGTATTTGATTGTATGATGATTTCAACAGGCTCTCTCACACCAGGTAAGCTGCCATTATCAACTCTTTTACTTTCTACATCATGAATTATACCTAAATACGATAGTCAAACACATTTCTATGATGCTAGATTCAACGGGACTCACATTTTGAATTCTGATTTTACCCTTACAGAGAGCGGCGTATTTCTCACTCACTGTCGGATTACCAGACAGGCAGAGTAGGTACCGGCCGAGAAGGCCCCGCGACAACGGATCGAAAACATATTAGGACAGAATTTGCGAGGGGGGGGGGAGGGGAAGAGGAGAAAGATTTCAACTGCCTAAAGGCCTAAGTACCACCACGGGGTTTAATCCGGCACTGTTCCCAACCCACTGTAGCCATTTGGAATAGTGAAATGCCATGCTCATCAGTGGCTTCAGCACACACTGTGCTAACTGTATGCAAAAGTGGGAACAAGCATGTAAATGGGTGAACATTAAAATAGAGTATATATGAGTTTGGCTGGCCAGGGTTAATTGAATAAGTTTTTTTTTTTTTTTTTTTGTTTTTTTAACAAAGAAATTCTTTTGAGAGCGTATCATAGTTGTAAGTGAACAAAAATAGAGATATTGTTTTATTGATGGAATTTCAGTCCTGTAAAAGTCTTAAGTATGGAATACTCATTACTGAAATTAGCACCCGACTCTTTGGTGCGGGATTGAAAGCACATGTAGGTACAGAAAATATCGCAGCTCATATCCTTTTCTCTACACAGAAACTGTCATCCAGGTTTCATCTCTACTGATATATACATATATATATATATATATATATATATATATATATATATATATATATATATATATATATATATATATATATATATATATATATATATATATATATGTTTAATCATGATCACTCAGAAATTTAAAGCTATTGCATTTTTAATATCATGGTGTTTTACATTGGTTTTCTTTGGGAACTGAATTGGTACCATGAAACTTCAAGTTACCACAATAGTTGTCGAGTTTACACTTCCATTTGTTTATTTCCAATTTCAAATATATCAGTGTCACTCCAGGATCAAATTACTATTATTTTAGCGTGAGTCATTGAAACATTTTGTGCTGACAATTAGCCATGGATTTCTATATTTTATAATAATAATAATAGTAATACATTTTCATTCTTTATTTTGTGAAGTATCAGTGCTTTTAAGGATAAACTTCTGAAGTTTGTATTGTCAGGATACTTATAATAACATGAGGAAGATGTTAATAAAAGACTTAAAAAAAGAGGAATTTTTTGGAAAACGATAATAGAGTTGTTATAATTGAAATCATACTAAATCGGTCAATAACCATTAACTAGGGTCTTGTGTTACGTGTTTAGGCTCGAACAAACAGTAACCAAGAAAGAGTGAAAACAACAAGTTCTGAAAAATTTAACAAATAATTTATTTCCCTGGAAAAATACTGTAAAAATGAAGAGAAAAAAAGAACTTATGGTTTCAAGAATCAAATCAAAAAATAATCCAAGAATAATCCACGAATTAAATTTTAGAAGTCCTAATGATAAAATGTTCTAATGAATTCAAGTTCGAGTCCCTACGAAGAATCCAAGACGGAAGGCGATGACGTATGACGAATCCTGTTCAATGTTGTTGTCTACAGTTCCTTAAAGAAACACAAGAAATAATCCCCCGACTTTGGAAATCTAAATTTTTTAAAAAAAGAAATGTCTTTGTTCAAGAATTCTGTACGAGCACAAACATATTTCCAGAGAAACGAACTAATCTTTTAGAATCCAAATAATCTAAAGAAAACATTAACAGATAACTCGAAAACTGGCTACAACAGAAGGAAACGACTCGACATCAAGCGTTTGTAAGCCCAGTCTGCCAGATCTTTCTCTAAGCATCACTATTAATACTAAGTAATGCGCAATTTCGGAAATGCCTAATTGCGAAATAGAGGATCACGTGATCATGTTTACATATTAAAAAAGATCACGTAGCCCCTGTATGTTCTTGTCAAGAACCAATCCTTTTACTCTAAGCTTGACCAATATACGTGTCAGCTAAAGGAATACTTTCCTTATCAACATCATTCTCAAGAGTTTTCTTTGCCATAGCTCTTGTACTACATGCATGTATGACTGACTGACTGACTGACTGACTTTAATTCCTCTTCAACAAAGATTACATCAGATTAATCAAATTCAGGATAATACAAGATCATGAAATATAACAGAAAAGTGACAAAAATACTTTGTAAGCTACCATATTGACAAAACGAAATATCTCAATAACTGCAATTTTGCAAACCTGTAATCAGAGCAAACTAGCATTTGTCTTAACATGGCACTGATCTTTCAACAATTGCTTGATGATGATGATATTTCGAAAATGTTAACAAGTCTCTATTGTTATGCGCTTAACATTAACTTTGAAATAGTAACGAAAAGGAAATGGAAAACTTATACCAGTGTAATTATATATGTAGTTCGTTCTACATGCCACAGTGAAACGAAGCACAGAAAACAAATTTTGTGTTGGATTCTGGATCAAATGGATAGCCATAGTAGGGGGAGGTGGTCTGATCGTGGAACTCTAAGGATGATCCGAGCAGCTGTGTGGTTAACTTTTTGAAGTTTCTGGAGTATATATTGTGACAAAATTAGATACAATTCCAACATTAGTGCTGCTTTAGTTCTTAGTCTTCGTCTTTCATCAAATAATCCCGTCTGCGTAGATTTCTTTTTGAATTGCGTATAAAATAATCTTAATTGTTTGCCACTTTTTTAAAATCTGGAAGTAAGGCTTGTTTTTTTTTCTTTTTGCAACTCCACATATTTTACATGCATTTTAAAATATTGGACACAAAGTTGTTATTTTAAAAGGATGACATTCCCTTTGTGACTTTCCTAGAATTTTCCATTTGTTCATAATTTGCTGGTATACTCATTTAAAAACCGATGTTTTATTGATATTTATGTATACATGTATTAAATAGGCAATAAAATAGAAATATACTGGGTTCTATTAGTTAAACACAGTATATAAATTATTGTTAATATCAAAGCATTCAGCAAATATTTTATTTTTTTATGCGACACGCTGTTGCGGTATTTTTCTGCCTACATTCTTTTTAAGCTTTTCTAATCATTCTCCTTAGTTATTTATCCATGGGCAACTATAAAACACTTGAAGTGAGCAACTGTGTGATTTAAAGGCATATTTTTTTGAGGAATCAACAAAGACAAATGATAGTATACTGGTCATAAAGCCTCTCGGGATTCGCATAAAAAAAATTACCATGAAGCACAACGTCTCAGGAGACATTAAACAGAATTAAAGAAAGGTTAATGGACTATAAAGTCTTGATAAACGCATCCAAAATTAGTATTGAGTTATACACGATTATCATATGAGCGTAAAATTGGTGACCAAATATCGACCGTAAAGACTGCACGATCTTGCCTGGATAGAATCAAAGATAATTTTGTTCCAATATATCGTCTCTGTGGATTAATGTATCCGTTGTACGTTTTCCTTTCGGCTTCAGTGCTCTTGCGTATTGTAGTAGCAATAATAAGTTATATCTAGCCATGTTATGAAGAAAGAAAACAAAATCAATGAAAAAAATGCAAAAAAGAACCTTTATTAGAACATTAAAAAATGAAAATTATAATTTAAATATTTTAATACACATTAGTAGTGTTTGTCGCATATTTTATGGCTCATTTAGGCATACAGGCACACACACGAATATTTTTTTTTTTTGATGGATGAAATTAATATTCTATTGCATTTGATTTCATCACAAAGTGTAGCCCTTTTGTCTGTTGGGGAAATTTAAAATTTAATTATGAAACAAAACTTTAATCGACAATGATTAAACCATCCTGTCTTCTTTGGCAACAGAAAATATTGTGCCGTGTATTTCATTTTTTTGTACACAGTCGCTGACCATACAATGGATCGCTTTTATTTTACCTCAAAGACATTAATTGACTGGTTTGGCATATATCCTCAAACAATTGTGCTTATTATGCAACTTTCTACAGCTTTTCAATGAAATTCAAGATATCAGAGGAATTCCAGCTTATTTTAGATTGGGTTGGTGTTTTCATAACAGAAAAACAAGTAGGCTATTGAGTGCCTACGAAATTGGAGTATCTTGCGTTCCCCATGTAGCCGACTGTACTGATCCAATTGTACAAAATGAATCCGCACACGTTCGATGCGAATACAACAAGAATGCACAGGGAACGTTCTATTAAATAGCTTGTTGAACACAAAGTCTGAAAGGTTACTTGTTATTGTCTGAGATGAGTACTTTATTGCCACAAAAGCATGGAGTGTTATTCTGTCGTGTTAAAGTCATGAATACAAACATGTGTTGTCGTTATATTAACTCCCAACATTTATTCCAAAGATTTGGCATAAATATACATTAATATTACAACAAAAGGGATGAACGTAAATGATTTTATTTTAAAGGACTTTATGCGGTCACATACGATAATGCAAGAAATAAATTCTACATAGTTCACAAATCTGATCCTGATTATCTGTCTGACCCATGAAACTTGGGTCTGTGTTTGTCACTGATAATACAATAATTGATAGTGTTAATGACTCCTGTCTTTGTCCCTGGTTCAGTAGGGTTTTTTTTAAATTATCACCTTGTTGTAAAAATAATCTGTGTAAGCCTTAGTCGTCTTAATTGGGTGAACATTAACATTACATGGGATTCTACTTTTGCATCGGATTTTATATTTGGTGAATTTTTATGCTCCGAAAAATGTTTATGTTCGCAAATTTGAGAGTTATAACACTAATATCCTAATGTCATTTATGTTGCCTGATTATGCATGCATACATACATACATACATACATACATAGTGCCAATGTATTAAACAAATTAATATACACTATTTCAAAAACAGCATGTTTACTCACAAGAAGAAGCTTCTCAAACAAAAAATGCTATTTAACTATTAAACCATTTTTAAAGAATAACATATTTACAAAGTTGACAACGTTGTGAAGTCACAGAAGACTTCCACTGATCTGGGTTTTTTTTGACGATATATGCATACTAAGTTTACTAGCTAAAGACAAAAATAATGTAGACTGCCACCTAATGGGTTTATGCTTGATGATTGTCGTCAGCAGTGATGACATACGATTGAATGTCTTTAGGTTTGCGATGAAGAAGTTCATCTTTGGTAGACATGACAAGTTTCTGAGAAGCTGTGTACAAACTGTGCGTCAAAAGGTAATACCGTTCCCATATATCCATTCTTGTTTTCTTTTGTTTTCACACTTTCACGTCCGACGTGACAAGTTTCCATACCACAGGAGCATCCACATAGGTGTTTTTGGATAGAGCCACAATTCCAATAACTGGCATATGCAACTTTCTGTTGTCAACCTTGCGACGTTGTTCGCAGCACGTAGGGCTGACAAAGGTTCGTTGGCAAGCTGATAAAGGTTTTCATTCTTTTCCTTCGGGAATGTAGGGTTTCGAGGCTACATGGTAGTGTCATGGCTCTCCGCAACGAATGTGTTCGTATCGACTGAATACTCATTTGTCGAATTTTTCAAAGTAATAATTATATCCCAAAAATCCGGTGATATGGCATGAAATGTTCTTGATAGATGAAAGAAGTGAATGTATTTTCTGTCTGGAAAATCGGGTCGTTGAAACATCAGAAGTCCGCAAGCCACTTTTGAATACACTTCAACGTGTAGCCTTTAGAAAAAGGCGTTTTGAACTTGGTGCATCACAAGAGAGAGTCATTCGCTGTTTAAATTGGCAACAGACAAGTCTTACTCAGAAAGAAAAATTAATTGAAATGTTTGATCTATTTTCTCTCATTTGCAAAAAAGTGCAATCGAGAAAGACTTTGTTTTTGTTGCTTTTTTGTTGTTTTGTTTGCTGCTTTTCTTCCCGTTCTTAGCTTAAGGAAACTTTGCAACATTGCCATGTGCTTCAAAACATGACATTTCTTAAATTTGGAATATACAGAAAATACATGGTAGTCCGTCGCCAATAAAAATAAAACAAGATATGAGCAATGATGAAATTTGATTTCAGAAAAAAAAGTACCTTCTTCATTAAACTTCCCAAGAAAAGTCATTTCATTGAGAATAAGTTGCTTGAATGATCAGTTAAGATGAAGCATCTATCAGTTACTTACAGTTCTGCTACCTGAGCACATAATCGCATGTGAACCCATTAGTAAACTACATCTATTGTATTATCCAATGGAAAAAGAAAAACGAAATAATATTGCAAACATATTTGTATTCAAATCGTTAAACTAAAGTGAGCAATATACTGGCAAAACAATGTTCAAAAGTACACGTTGAAGTGTATTCAAAAGTGGTTTGCGGACTTCTGATGTTTCAACGACCCATATTGAGAACAAAATAAGTATTTAAATTTTACAGGAAAGAAAAGACACATCGTACTTGGGATTCACATTGGAGACCTGTGTCATCACATTTTAAAATCTGTACGAAAAGCACAACTTATGGCATATACTACTGGAAATACCGCCGTAATTTATAATCTTAATAATATCTGTTTATGGAAGATTATTCCCTGCAAATATTACAAAGTTACTTCCAAAAACTAGTAACTTATTTTTTAATGCATTGTCTAATTCTTGCATATGCTGACAACAAATGTCTTCGGAAGTTTCAAGAAATTCGGAGTTAGCTGCAAAAATAATCAATGGTTTTAAAGTGTAATATTGGAATTCGAAAACAGGTCTCTTTAGGGACAAATCACATTATAATCGAGATTCTGATTTTACTTTCAATATAAAGTATGATATTAGTTTGCAGTAATTATAGATGAAAAGCGATAACATACAGGAAGGAACACAGATAATACCTATCTTGACAGTCCTGCGCCACTCTTCTGCGATGGTACCGTCGAATATCAAAATCAGCACTAGTGAGGTACACCAAAAGTCTAAGAGAAGCTCTCTGTGGATCAGCATTATTCTTGTGATGTCAATTTAGCATCCCGGAACAACAGAGTACATGTAACATCTGATTAAATTTCAGCTTTAGTCTCGCTCACAAGCACATATTTAGCTTCATTTCTTTGCTGCCTTACTGCATTCATTAGAAATTTCCCTTGTAATAACAATAAGTACATAACTATTCAGACACTTCCATACATCAGTAAACACATTTTTGATTCATCGAGTTCACAGGCAGCCGATTAATTTCACACCCACCCACCCCACTAACCGGCCATTAACTGCAGCGCACTTGCTTAAAATTAACCAGGAGGATACCATGTCTCGTATATTTTATTATTTGATATTTACATTGATATCGATCCTGCCAATGAACCACTGCTGTCCAATGGCACACAATACCGATCGCTACAGCGTTACTAGCACACTGCAAATGGCACATTACCAATGCATCAGATCATTATTATACTGCGGATACAATGAGCTGATAATTGAAAAGTGAGCATAATAGGTAGAGATGCGGTACTTTTTATATAGTCTAACAGAGTTTAGCAGATAATAATATTTAATAATAGTATTTTTGCTAAATATAATGAATAGTGAAGCACAGATCTGCGATTCCATGTGCTGCTGTTCAAAATCAATGCGAATTTCAGAAAACTGTTTTCTGCTGCTGATGTCTCTTGAAGCGAAATTGATGGACTATATTTATTACAGATGTGCCGCCTTACTTCTGGGAAATCAAACAGTGCCCCGTATATATACCATGAAAAATTAACCGAGTCGTTGATCAAATATTGATGTTTGTGTTTTAGGAAAAGACTTTCCACATAGTTATGGAATGATTGAAATTAAAGGTACTTATTTAAACAATGTATTAGTGTCACACACACACACACACACACACACACACACACACACACTTTGATATTGGAAGAGTCACGCTCTGACAAAAAGTAAAGAATCAGTGGCGTACTAAGGGCAAGTGGCACCCGGGGCGACGATAATGTCTTAAAAGGATTTTGGTGCCCTCAGCATCATCTCCATATACCAACCACTACTAATAATTTCTTATCCGGATCATCTGACTCTACAGCGAATGTTAATACTAGTTTTTTTTTACTTGTTCGGTTCATTACAAACAGAACAAGTAATAAAGGAAATAGTAAAAGCTTTACATGATTGCGTGGAATTTACAATTTAATTGATCTACCTAATTAGTTATAGCTGCTAATCTAAATTGTAATCAACAGAGGCATAATTTTCTTTATTTCTTTACCATGACTATATCCCAGTGATAGTGTCTTTCATAATATGGGCATAGATAGAAGGTTTTGATCTCAGTTTTGTTCCAGCATGGCTAAATCTGCAGTGATGGTTTTCGTCGTAAATTGCAGAGACCGTTTCAGGTATGCTTTGTAATGAATCATATATTAGAAAGGCCGTTTAATGATGATTTTAAGTGAAAGCAATTTGTTTCAATACCTTATTCCAATATAAAGAATTCTTAGTGCAGTTTAATTAAAAAAACTTGGACTCACAATTTACAAGTTTCAAATATAACATCCTGTATTTTTAGTTGCACCTTTCATTATGTTTGGTATAAACTATATTGCTACTCATTTTGTCGAATCAAGAGACATGTTGCAATGACCCTGGTACGTTATGAACTTATAAACACAGATAGCTTCCAGTATTTTTTCAAGTTTTTTTCTCCATCTTCAATGGATAGCTTAGGAAAAGCTTTTGCCTAAGATGATCAAATATTTATCTCGTATTCTTAATTATAATTTATTATGGTATATATCATACACTCGAGATAATAATATTTAGTGAGGTTGGAGGACGAAATTGATTATATGATATTGATTCAATACCCGTTGTACATTAAACAACTTTACTAATTTATTTGCGTTGAGAAAGCAAGGACGTTGAAAAAAACATATGTTGATCACCTTATAACAAAGACAGCAGAGTTAGATAATACAGGAAGATATATCGTTTAAAAGATATCCCTAAGTTAGATAACACATGAAGATATATCGTTTTAAAGATATCCATAAGTTAGATAATACAGAAAGATATATCGTTTTAAAGATATCCCTAAGTGTCGAGGCTGAATATGTTTACATTGCAATAAATGAGAAGGGACACTCGCATTACATCGGGAATGAATATAATAGTAAATAAAGAAAATACTTAGAAAAACAATCGAAGATAGCAAACTTGTTTTGACTGTTTTGCACCAAAGGTCTTTAAAAAATGAGTGGAAAAGCCATATGAACACAACCAATGCACATTCAATGGTTGATACTAACGTTCGTGTCAGCATTTCTTCTAACAGTGCAATCCTTTCAATCCCATCATTCAGAATGTTTCTTAAAAAGAACATACGACAGTCTAGCACTTCAATTTGTTTTTATATCATTATATCTTTATTAAATGTAATCTTTCAAAAGGTTCGTAATACAACATCACTATTTCTATTATTAACTGCTCTTGTCTATCGGAAAATATATAATATTTATGCGGCGGTTGATATTCATGGAATCAAGTTCAAAATACAATTGTCATGCCCACAATACCGATGAAAAACCCATTTGTTTGTGCTTTATATGACAGATATAATAATAATAATAATAATAATAATAATAATAACAATACACCTAAAACGTTTATGCAGCTGATTAGGGAATGAAACGTTTGCAAATGATGCACCTGCCTTATCAGAATAACAAGTTGTAAGACAGCAACGTTACATTTCCTCGAGCACGGTGTTTAATGCAGAGTATTGCAACAGGAATCACTTATTTCCACAGTTAACATTTATTTCAAATGCAGAAACCTCTACTTTGTTACGAAATAAGAAACAATTACAAGTCATGATTCTAAATTGTCTTGATTATTGTTATTATTATCGAGTTTTGAGTAGGACCTGTTCAACATATATCCCTTTTGAACATCTAAATTACAAGAAAAGAAAATACATTTAAAATGAGACTATCGACTGAATTATAAAACAATTTCATTCTGCCTTCGTCAAAACCAGTGGAATAGATCCGAAACGTTACATATATAAGCAAAACGTCTAAAGCCTGGGGTAAGAGGAGCACTGAATCACTGGGAGAAGATCATGAACTAGTTCGACATTGACTCATTTTCAATTATGTTTTGCATGGTTTTACCAAACACCGACTTGTTCACGAGTTTGGAAAAGTCATTTTCGAAATCGGTCACGGACGAATTTCTTTTAGCGGTGTCAAAAAGAATGTAGGACTCTTGCCATTTTCGCTGACTAAATTTAAACATGCGTTGAATTCTCACCAATCCTAAGCATAGCCAACTGAGATTTATGTAATGAAACCATGCCGAATAATCCTCATGAGATTAGGTACCAGTTTAGGTGCTATTACCCCTCTCAACATATCGTCGTCGTGATCGAACTTTCAGGAGCTAGCGGATAATCCGTATGCGCATCGTGAAGTTCTGGCGGATAATACTGGCCGACTTCGAGGAAATACCTAACGCCGTCATCACTATTCAGCATTTTATCGGTAAACTTTTACAACGTTCGATTTTTCAGCGTTCTGTAAAACCGCTCAACAACCATAGCTTTGCCCTGATTTTGTGTACTGTACAAGGCAATATTACTTTTTGTAAGCCAATCCGGGACGGTTTTGCTTTAAACTCTCTGTAGTGAATCACCCATAATTGTTGTGGTTTCAGCGTCCATGCACCGATAATACTGTCCAGTGATTCAACGATGGAATGTCCTTTTTTGCAATGGATGCACTCAAGCGGACTTGACTACAACAATATACGAAAGCAAATATTTGAAATTATCTTTGTGCGAGCTGTAATCTGTCATGTCCACCAAATCTGCTGACCAAATAACATCCACCGCCAATTGTGTTTGATGCGTTCCGATTCTGGGAGTTATTCAAACTTCTAGCTTATATTTAAAGCCAATGATTCCACGCACGATATCAAGGACTACTCGTTCCATGAAGTTCTGGTTTTTTTAAAGCCTCAAATTCTTCAGCATGACCTTATTGCATCCGGCTTTATCCGGATAATTCCGATAGAAAATTTCGTGCTGCAGCGAAATGGTATCCACGCCGTTATAAGGCTTTTGGCCAAGCAATGACTGGTGGTTTTCGTCCAGCTGCTTCTTCGGTGGATTCCATGTGCCGGTGTACTTGTGACCGAGTTAGGTCCAACCCCTCTAGGCCTGGGGAATAAACCACTGATATTATCGATGTCGACGCCCCCGATGATTTTGTCCCCAACATTTGAAACAACCTCCAAAACACACGCTTAATTCTATCCTAAAATATCGTCGCTATTCTTATCCACCCCACAACGATAACAATGTGATCAGTGCATTATACAAACTGGTTGCATAAAACACATCAAGTACGCTAACGTGTTGCGTGGAATATCTCACTAGCGACATTGTTATGCTATATACTTCATACGTCCACTAAATTTGTCTCACAACCTTCAGCAGATACAGTGATAACACAACTTTAAAACTTGCTAGGCACCTTTCATACTTGTAGAAAGCATCCACAAGAGACATTCGTTTGTATCTTTGGGGATCCCGAGTGGCTGAGTGGTCTAAAGCGCTCTCCGTTACGGATCACTGCCGTCTCACCTCTGTCTGCGTGGGTTCGAGTCTCGGATTCGGCTAATGTGGGTATTTGAGAAAGCTTGCCAGTAGCTTCTCGTGGGTCGGTGGTTCTTTCTGGGGTTTTCCCGGGTTCTTCCTCCACCATTAATACTGGCCGCCATGTATAGCCTATCGTGTGCTGAAAAATGGCGTTAAACCCTACAACAACAACAACAACTTTTGTATCTTTGTTGGGTATAATCGGTGCAATAGCAACCACATATGACATCGTCGATGTCCTGAAGTTAAAGCGAATTTTACACGTTTCCCTTGGCAAACGCCGCTGCTAAATACCGACAACATCGTCCTTAGGAGGTAAGAAAAATGAATCAAAGTATTGTAAGTCGCCATGCTTGGGATCATTAACTGAAGCAATAAAGAACTCGTCGTGACAAAAGCAGTAGTTATAGCGCGCAGGCAACATTTCTTAACGCGAATTTAGTGACAAGAATTATCGGATCATGGCATTGTTAGATTCGCTTACGATGTAGACCTCATCCGCCAGCTTTGTGTTTCTTGCATGGGAACAATATTTTATCCCAATCCAGAGGGACGTTATGGAAGCCATGGACGACAGACGGTACCTCACTAAGTCATCATAGAACACCGCTAGGATCTAAACTTTATCATGAACGCGTACCAGCTCAACATACAGAAATTATTTATAGTAGAATGTATATGTGTATGTGCGCTTGTGTGTGCGTGCGTGTGTGTGTATGTGTGATACAGGCAATTGTGACCTTTTCAAAAGCAGAGAAACATAAACTGGGGATGGATAGGTGCATCAAACTGGATACCGCAAGTTGTATAGCGCGCGCGCACACACACACACACACACACACAAACACGCGCGCGCGGGCGCACACAACCACACACACACACACACCGTGACGTCTGGTGGCAATGGAAGTATGTCACTGTGCACTATATAGAAGCTCGCACACTTTACTTCGCTAACTCTTTGTGCTCTTTATGAAATGAGTTATCTGAGTCCATGAGGTTAACCCGTTTCTGCGATAACTGCACATGTCAACCGGCTTGAAAATAACTACATAACATATTTAGACCATTTTATTTTCAGATCGATTGCATGTTGTATGAACATCTAAACAACTTAGACTAATCAATATATGTACTCCTAATCGCTCGCATGTTTGTCAACGCTGATCAATTTCGGCTGAGAAAAGAACAAACTGAACCACATCCATCGATATTTATATGCGGTATACACATGCTTTTCTCATTTCGTCGCTGATGACAAATGTATTTATAATGTTAGTTATATTTACTCACACTCCGTTAGAACACATATCTTTACTGTCTGATAATTTATTGAGCCATTTCAACAATCGTTCAAGTTAGAAAAAATATCTAATCCCTAAATGTATAGCTTTTGTTAGAAACAATCTCTAAAATAGGATCGCGATTTGCTCAGGAGACACATTCAGTTTAATGTTACTGAATGTAAATAAATTAATAAGGAACACTTCCACTATATTAATTGTTCTTTTTAGCAAATATGAATTTTACTCTCCATTTCGCATAGATTTGACAGAATAGAGCCTTTTAAATCTTAATGACTTAATTATTAAATTTATTTTAAATTGCATCACCTGTAAACAGTGTCGTCTGTTTTGATGAATATGTTCCGAAATCATAACTTGTATCCATCTTAAAGAGACAGTGTCACTTATAGTGCAACAATGAGTTTGTTTTTCTCCCATCGTCGTGGCTGAAATCGGTAGAGCTCTTGTTATTTTGAACCATTTAGATTTCGTTTCCCACAAGATAATAGTCATAAGCAACGTTTGTTCTATATTCTTTCAGATAGTACGTGTTTACGTTAATAAACCATCCATAGTCAATAAAAGATATACATAAAAGTCATTACGTATGATTTATAGATGGACCTAAAGTCATACTTTCTTCATAATAAAATAATTCATCAAATACACTGCGAACGTCAAGTTTCCCAAAAGCAATTATATCTCTGATATTTTAAATTAAATTTCGACATATCCTCAAGATTCTTTTGTCACCGCTAAAATTTTCTAGAAGGACCACTCCGATGGACTAGCAGTTAGAGCGTCCGCATCGGATGCAGGATGTTGCGGGTTCGAACCCCGGCCAAGTCATACCAAAAGTTAGAAAAAATGTTACTACCAGCTACCTTAAGAAGTTAGTGTTAAGACTGGCCGGTCTGGTTTCAGGATGATGTGACTGGGTGGGACATGATGCTACATGTCTGCTGCATGTTGCCCAGTGCTAGGCATCATGATAAACTGTCACAATGCAGACATCGTAGCAATGAGAATGGAAAGATAAATAACAGATCGTTCGCTGGCTAAATCATTATTTTTATGCAAAATTAATATATAAGCATTATCAACTTGTCAATCGTGCAAACAATAATTTATGCAACTCTAACTTTTAATTGGAGTAAAGTGGCTGGGCCTACTAGACACATTTGATTCTACTAATATTTATACTTTCCTATAGTATTTAGTGGCATCATCCCGTGTGTTAATTCAAGTGCGCGCGTGTGTGTGTGTGTGTGTGTGTGTGTGTGTGTGATTAGGAATTTTAACGTTGTTTTAATAAACAAATCATTTCGCTACCATGTCTGCAGTATGGCATTTTATAGATATGTCTTGCATAGGGACTACATGCATTATGATTTCCCACTCAGTCACATTATTCTGGCACTAGGCCACCAGTCATAACACAAACCTCTTAATGCTGAGCGCCTAGCGAGGCAGCTGTTAGTACCATTTTTGTAAGTCTTTGGTATGACTCGGCCGGGTTTCGAACCCACGAGCTCCAGCTTCTGAGGCGGACCACTAGGCCACCGGAGCGGTCTAAATATTCAAGTTCTACAGCAATGATATTTTTCCGACAACAAAACGATGTAGCTATAATTTGTTTTCTGTTGTGAGCTGTTGGCAAAGCCAGCATTTATCGATTAAAATTTTAAATGGTCATATAATAGCGCGAAATTGTCTTGTAATAATGATACTGTGTGTGTGTGTGTGTGTGTGTGTGTGTGTGTGTGTGTGTGTGGTGTTGTATGTGTGAAGTAACAGAGATTTAACAGGATAGAAAGTAATAATTTGCTTCAAGAAAGACTCGAACCCTTAACTTTTGCTTATCTTGTTCTTTATGTATAACAGCGGCAGTTTTTTCTTAAAAATACTTTATACGGCGTGGAACAAAAAGACAGGAATAACAAAATCCTATGGAAATAATATATAATTAAAATTCTTTGTTTTCTCTTGACGTGAAATTAATTTTTTGCCTTTTATTAGGCGAAGTATTCTTTCACTGTTGCTGTGAACACAGTTTAAAATCAGAATTAGCCAACGAAACGTGCATAATTTCAAACATCAATAATGCTTAGAGGCAAAGCTAATGCATAAATATTTGATGAATCTGCCACTTGTGATCCTCAAAGATATTCTATTGCAATTTGAACAAGCGAGTTATGTCCTGCATATCACATGAAAATCTTAAACGAAAACCTTGAAATAAATGTGGACGCCGTTTGCTACCAAAGACAGTATAGTTGCTGGGTTTTTTTTGTGTGTGTGTCTATTTTCTTCTGATGGGGTCTGTAAAATAAATTCACCCAAAAATATTACGTGACATGCGTTGATATAAAAATATCATGGACATATCTGCGTGATATAGACTTATGAAGAAACTGGCAAAATGTATCCTCCAAGTTTCTTTCATCAAAAGCTTTTCCCAGAGGTGTACCACGGTATACTGTGGTATTTCGGAACATACCGCATTACGTAACACACAGTTACACTGAAGACCAACAGTTCAATGGTCTGAGGGGCAGTGTAAAAAATCCATAAGTGGAAAACAATATTGGATTGATTTATAGGAAAACAACAGCATATAGTTATTACATCATTTCTTAAACCAAAAAATAATATGACGGGGGGGGGGGAATTTCTGCACATTCCTTACTGACGGAAACTATCGACATAGAGGTTCAGTAAAGAAGAAAAGTACCGCGGTATATACCATCGTACAAAAAATACTGCGATAAACCGGTACTGGTAATCGTTCTTGTGTGTGTGTGTGTGTGTGTGTGTGTGTGTGTGTGTGTGTCTGAGTGTCTGTTTCACAAACATTAAATAATAGGTGCAGCAGCAATATGCTCAATTGTCTATCTTCTGCTGTTAGACAATCATTATCAAAAATTAGAAAGATGCAGATATATCACAACAAAGACCTATCTGTTGTTGCACTTTTATATACTTTTTGAGGGCATAATCTCCATTTTTTTTTTAAATGGAAAGGAATTTTCACCCGGGTTCAAAATGTATTTCACATATTCTTACACTTTTCTTAGTGTTGTTTTAAGTTAGCCTCTTTGCCTAATTTCCGATCAGTATAATTATTTAGCAGTTTTACTTATTATTGTTGTTGTTGTTCTAGGGTTTAACGCCATTTTCCAGCACAAGATAGGCTATACATATCGGTCAGTATAAATGGTGGAGGAAGAACCCTGGAAAACCCAGGGAAGAACCACCGACCCACGATAAGCTACTGGCAGGCTTTCCCACGTACCCACGATAGCCGAGCATTGGCAGTGAGATGGCAGTGATCCGGAACGGTGAGCGCTTTAGACCACTCGGCCACTCGGGGCCCCCATTTTTACCTAAAGCAAATTCGCTTTCCATACCGACTACATGGTGTTTAAAAGATATCTCATGTCTTCAGATTTCTTATTATAAATATATAAACATATCATGTCATGGGCTTGTTGATTTTGCAGACATTGCAAACATGACTGATTTTTTTTAACACCGGAAGCATTCTATATACAACTGAATGCAATGCTTTGCAGCTTCTTGCAATGAAAGGTTGAAATTAATGCATTATTTCCTAAAATAGCTAGAATTTTTTTTAAAATCATTTTCGAACGGATCTAACCCATTTCATATGGTGCTTTTTTCAGTTACAGAAATAGCAAATATGATTTCTAAACCAAACGTCGGTAACATTTTGTTTTGAGAACTGAGTTAAATAATATCTCGCTTGATATGCTGTACCCTGATAATTACCAATTTCACCGGAAGAAAAAAAAATCGAACGGACGGTCTACAGTTTTACACCTTAATACATGTATCTTCTTCAAAACAAATAAAGGTTCAACTATGAGTAGAAATTTGCTTCATCTTATGCGATCATTTATGTAGCTGAGAGAAAAACACTTTTTAAGGTCTAAAAGCTATAAAAAAGAGGCTAAAACAATTTTCTAAAATGGTTTCTTAACTAGATTAACGAAAAACTACAATAGCAAAGAAAAGTGCAACAAATACTAGTGAAACACCATAGCAAAGCGAGATAATTTGTATACATGTGTATATTTGTATCAGTTGCTATGCAAATAATTTTCGTACAAGGTATGCGTTGAGGAGTATGGCTGAATCGTGAATTCTGAGGCTGTTCTTGATTTGCAACAAAAAACTTCTACTGAACAATTAAACTAATTCGAAACCATATTTAGACCTTGAACTAGAATTTTAGTAATTTAATTTTAATAATGTAATTAATTTTGCCATTTTACTAAAGTTTTAGTAATCAACTTGTTTGCTACTTTCAATCATGAAAAATTTACGTTTGTCCTTACGGTATTCAAAAATGCAATCACATCCCTTTAAATAAACAAATTAAACACAAAAGATCGATACAACTAACAGAGAAAGCAATAGTCAAGTAGACATACCATGTTCGTAAACAGACGTGGAAAAATTGTTGAGATGGGATTATATCGAATTTTTCTTTCTTGACAATGTATCCAAGATAGAGCAGATTTGTAACAAGGGATTTCCTGTATAAATCTAGAATGTAACTCACCTGGTGCATTTAAAATGTCGTCCATATAGTTCGAAAGCACGGACGTGGAGGTACGTTTGTGGTAAGACAAGATCCTGTCCATATTTCAAGTGAAAACCAAAAATACAGGTGGTCAAGCCGACTGGAAACGCCCTGAATTGTGTGTCGTGAAATCGAAACGGTATTTATTGTAAGACTTATCGACTTGTCAACTGGAATAGAGAGAATTGCGTCTTGGAAGCATAAACAATCCGCGACGTATCCGTCCTGATAATATCACTGAGAACAAATATATTTGTATCAACTTTTAACATTGATAACTATTTGAACAAAAACTAGGCTCATGGTGCCTTCGCTCTTCGCACCAACGACAGTCTTGATTAATATTAGGGTGAATTTGTCTTGAGTAAGATCAGGGTGAATTTGTGTTTCAAATAATCTCTTAGGCGCTTATGAGTACAAATCGTTTATCTGGCTAAAGGATCCCTTGAAGGAGTGGTGTGCTTAATCGGAAGTCACTCTATAACGATTTGCAGAACATAGAAAATTGCTTAAAACTATGTGCTGAAGCATTTTTGATTCCAGAACCTCTCAGAACAGTGTATTGTGAGGACATTGGCGTCATTCTTGTTTATAATTGGCTCTAGTCTGATGGGCTGTGCGCGTGTAATGTTAGCATGTGCAATGTTGTCTCTTTGGAGGCCTGCTTTGCAGCTTCCTTGACACGACCAGATTTGACAACTAGGGTTGTCATGAAAGTATGGACCTTTTGTGATTCTTCAGGAATGCGGAAGTAAATTCATTGCCGCTGTTATAAAATTAGCCTGTATTGTGGTATTAATAACACGCGGAATCAACTAGACTGACATTGAAACATGAGTATCGGCTGTTATCGACGGACAAAGCTAGGTTGTATTCGAATATATTATACATAATGACCAAAATGATATTGGACATGCAGGTGTGTGCTGAGGAATAGCTTACGGTCTTTACTAATCGATTAGATCTTTGACATTTCCAGGCTTGCAACATTTTTCTCCACGTCATGGTCAACTTCGACGCGAGTCTTCTTTCCTATAAGAAAGGTTAGTTTGGCACTTGTTTCATGAAGCCGCCTCTACACTGAAGACTTTAGAACCTGTCTGGATAAGGGATGCACTTTCTTCACCAAGCAGGTGGTGGATGCGAAAAAGTTGAAATTTCTAGCTACTTAGTAGGAAGAAACAAGGATGGAAGAGCAAGCGAACTATTCATTTGTGGCCGTAGAATGTTCAGAAAATTGATGGAGCCGGTGATGGTATTGTAACTATTAATGAATCCCTTCTTTACTTGCCAATGGTTTTCAAATGATACCTGGCATCAGGGACAGTATCCTCGCCCCAATCGGTGCTGGAGTGTACCGGGACCTGAGCTACCACTGGCACTATCCGGTATTTTCAGCGTGACTCGATGATAGTCCGTGAACGGTGCCGTGCTTTGGAACTGTATAATCGAAGTGGCCGATTTCGGAATATGACAGAATGTTATAATGAACAAAACCCAGTACTGACAATGGCCTATTAAACTCTACGTACCTGAATTCACGTGGTAGGAAACTGGAAATGGTCCTATTAGTATCGAGAGAATCAATTTCGACTGTATAAAAAGGAGCACGTCGTGACACAGGTAATGACATGGCCTTTTCTGGTCGCGGGTAAACTCCACCTTCAATCATTCTGCATGTGAGAAGTTCTTCACTGAGGTGGCGTGGCCATCAATTTCGGGACCGTTTGCATTCAGTTCAGTTCAGTTTTGTATGTCACATCTGCAGGGGTATATGGCGCCCAATAAAGATCACCGGAGGCGTCTGGTCCTGTGCCATCCCCTCGAGCTGATTCCAGGTGTGACCTGTCTTGGTGATATCCGCCTCAAAGTCGCATCACCAGGTGTTCCTTGGTCTTCCCCTTGTCTGCTTGCCTTGTGGGTTCCACCTCAATGCCTGTCTGGTAATGTTGGTAGGCGGCTTACGTAGGGTGTGTCCTATCCAAACCCACCTTCTCTTCTTGATCTCGTCCTCTACCGGAAGCAGGGATGTTCTGTGCCACAGGTTAGTGCGGATAGTGGTGTCTGATCATCGGATCTGGATAATTATTCTTAGGCAGATGTTGATCCAGGTCTGAACTCTCATTACGTTTGACTTGGTGGTTCTCCAGGTCTCTGCTCCATACAGTAGGACTGACTTCACGTTGCAGTTTAACAGCCTGATCCTGGTAGTCAAGGAATTTTTTTCGGCTCCAGATGTTCTTGAGCTGTATGGAAGCTGCTCCGACCCTTGCCTTGACGTCTGCGTCTGTGCCACCTTGCTGGCTGATAATGCTGTCCAGGTATTTGAATGATTAAACCTCTTCCAGGTGACTTTCCTGTAGTATGACTGGCATTTTACTGACATAATTGATCTTGATGATCTTGGTCATATCTTTGTGGATGTTGAGGCCAATCTGTGCTGATGTGGCTGCCAGTATGCTGGCATTGTCCTGCATTTGTTGTTGACTGTGGGACAAGAGCGCTAGGTCATCGACAAAGTCCAGGTCCTCAAGTTGACTCAACAATGTCCACTGGATCCCATTTCTCCATCCATTGGTGGACGTCTTCATAATCCAGTCGATGGCGAGAAGGAAGAGAAATGGCGAAAGTATGCAGCCCTATCTCACGCCAGTGTGCACTAGGAAGATGTATGTGTGCTGTCCTGCATAAATTACTCTGCAGAACATTCCGTTGTAAGTGTTCTTGATCAGGTTCACCAGCTTGTTTGGTATGCCGTAGTGGCGACGAGGTTTCCAGAGTGTCTCTCGGTCCACGCTGTCGAATGCCTTTTCATAATCGACAAGGTTGATGTCAAGCGAAGACTTTAACTCCAAAGACTGCAAGACTATGATGCGAAGAATATATATTTGGTCCGTATACGATCTGTTCTGCCGGAAGCCCTCTTCCTTATCTCATCTTGTAACGTGGGTCGACGGCCTCCTTCATCCTCTATAAGCGGACCCGGTTGAAGACTTCCCTAGTGCTGACAAGAATGTGATTCCTCTTTAGTTGGAGCAGTTGCTGATGTCTCCTTTCTTTGGGATCTTGATGAGGTGTCCCTCTTACCAGTCAGTCGGTATTTCTTCTTACTCCCAAATCTTCTCTAAGAGGGGGTATAGCAATTCCACTGAAGTATCTAGGTCTGCTCTGAAGGCTTGTGCTGGGATGTCATCAGGTCCAGCTGCCTTGCCGTTCTTCAGCTGGGTGATGGCCTTCTTCATCTCGTCTCTGGTGAGATTGTCACACCTTATGGGAAGATCTGCATTGGCTCGGTGGATTTCTGGGGGATTTAGTGGTGCTAGTCTGTTTAACAGTTCTTCAAAATGTTCTGCTCTTCTATTCATTTGATGTTTTGCTCTTGCTATGCCCTTTCCCTCCTTGTCTTTTACGGATCTCTCTGTTTTGCTGTACTTGCCAGACAGCGTCTTGGTGATGCCGTACAGCTTCTTAATGTTTCCACTTCCGGCCCCTTCTTCTGCATCTGCTGCCAGCCCTTCAACGTATTTTTTCTTGTCTATCTCGATGCTTCTTTTCCCTTCTCTGCGGGCGTCAGTGTGTAGTTTTTGTACCTTTACATTTTTAGTTCTTGTCCTACTGCTATTTACTGCTACTTTCTTCTGTTTACCGTCCTGGATTTTGTGCAATGTTTCGGCTGAAATACATTCTTTAAGGTTGTGTTTCATGGGTCCTAGTACTTCTTGGCGTGTTGATTTTACTGCCTCCTTAACTTTCTGCCATCCGCTGTTCGCACTGTCTTTCTCGTCTTTAAGAAGCTCTTGTAGCACTTGGTACTTATTGTTAAGCGTCGGTCTGTATTCTTCTTTAGATTTTGCATCTTTCAACAGGCTGATGTTATACTTTGTTTTCTTCTCTTTTGGGCCCATCCAGTTCTTTTTCAGCTAAGTTTCAGCCTCGCGACAAGTAAGTTGTGGTCAGATGCCACATCTGCTCTCCTCTTGACCCTTACATCTTGCAGGGATCTTCTGAACTTCTTCGCTATGCAGAACCATTTGCATTCTTGATAGTAAACGTTTTCGCTTTCTAAATCTCACCTTGTTTGTTCAAGATGGTAACCCATACATTTTCGATATCTCCCTAACTGCACTCCATAGAAGTTACATACATATGTACAACATCTCAAAGATGACAATTCCGTGGATGTTAGATTACAAGCTTTTATAACGCTACTATGTATTTTCCTCCCCCCCCCCCCCGTGCAAAATTATGATTTAATTTATTCATAGCACAGATTTTCCTTTGTTAACAACTGTAATGACTAATATATTTCTTAGAATTTTGTCAATAATTCTTTTTCCATGAGGCTTGCAGGACAAATACATGAACATACGAGGTTCGAGCTATAGACATAAGAGGTAATCTTTTCATTCGGTAGCCCATCAGTGCCAGCTTAGATCAGTAAACAAAGTCATTTTTCGAATAAACGCGATAGTTATTGCGAATATTCGCAATACATTCCGAATAAACACGTTTATTATGTTAATATGGTAATCCATTTAGTACATTGAATGTGAAGAAGACTTTTTACAAATTATATCGACGTCAAATCCTCTACGTCCCTTAGTGGGTATGTGATTTTACAGTCGTGCGTGAAAATGCCAAATTTATTTCACTATTCTTTATAAATATATTCTTTATTTTGTTTAAAAGAATTAAAGTATTTTTAAACAATTTATTGTTGAATAAGAATAACTCAGTAGCGTACCAGTCGTCTAAGGCCAACAAATGTCGCCACTGCGGGAACCTGGTTTGTTGGGTGAGTAATAGCTAAATTGACAATTAAAACACTAAAATAATAGTTTGTCACGATTGTATACAGCACTTCGGCCCATATTAATATTTTCTGTGTACTATTGGCATACTCTAGCTTAACTTGGATTTTGTTGTATTTAATTAAAGCAAGTGATTGACGATTTAGTCAAAACTAAATTCATTTATGAGAGAATATGATGCGATGATGCGATTGAAAAAAAAAACTAAGCAGCAGATAGTATTTCTAATATAAACCTACATCCATCAAAATGTTTTGATGCACGTTTTTCTAGTTAAATAGCTCTATAATATCAGCCTTTAGAAACATTATACATGCGGAACATTTGTACTAATTTGTTGGTGATCATAGTCGGTTAGAAACGTCATGCAAAAACCATACAAATAAAGGCAATGAAATTACGTGGTAAAAACGAAAGCAGGTATAATATAGCTGTCTTCCACTTTATTCAAGATGCGCTTATGTATCGACATGTGTATGCATTTAACGAGATGTACTGAAGCAGAAAATGTCACTGTAAATAGGTTTAGTATCTAAACAAATGCTAAGTTGTTTTTTTTTGTTCAAATTAAAAATGCATGGTGGTTTCTATAAAAGCCGAGAACAAAACTTTACAAATATAAGCTTATTAATGTGTTGCATAGAAAATACTAGCATAATTTTGAATGTTATAAATTTGAATGCTGGAATTCCAAATTGTTTGGAAGATCTTGTCTAAATATTTATCTGAATGATTGTTTTTATTGTGTTTACACAGATATAAACAGTTTACTCATATCAAAACATGTTCACATATTGTATAAAGTAACCATGGTTGACTTTCAGTGAGAATTGAACTTAACTCAGGTTTCAGTATCTTACGAATCATTCTATAACATATCCAGAGTACAAATTCCTTCGATTAAAACGTGAATTTTAGCAATATGTCATTTGATTATAACAAGGGACCAGACATAATTCACAATAAAGAAAAAACTATGTGATCTTATATTCGCAAGCACATCAAATATAACATATCTGCTAAAAATTATCCATCTGACACTATGTTAATGCTCTATTTTACACTAATGTAACAGTCAGTGTTGTAGAACTCTGAACTCTCATTGTCTCAACCACAAAATTATACCTCAAAATATTTCCCCATATTGTAAGGATTTTACCTGGCTTTAACTATATTGTTTGTTTTATATACCCAAGTTTTAAGGTTTTCACATCTCTTATCTCTTACCTGTTGTTTAAGGATATATGCTTGTTTTTCTTCAAAAGGTTTTACAATTGGTTGTAACTTTTGCTCAATGGTAGGATTGTGTTGACGTACCATTTAACCCTATCAGTATCTACATATATGCATGCATTTTTTTAAACGATTTACATTGAATTATTACTCATGTTCATTGACATCATATCACCCCTAAACTTCAGCCCAATAGTGAAGAATGTCTTCACTATTTCATTTCGTAACGATATGACAAGCAAATTGTTAAAGCTAAGTTATAAATTCAAATCAAACTCTCTTCCACTTTGTGATTATGTAACTTTTGTTGATTTGAATAATTCAGTAATAACAAATGACAATAAAAGATTTCCTTTCGCCACCATTGATGTCACATGTTTGCTATTAAATGTAAACTCATAATTTAATATCAGAAATATATCATTCCTGTTGCTACTGCATAGTTATACATTTCCAGGATGAATGTCGACAATTTCGTCCTACCTTATAATTTGGACAATGAACGTTTTGAACACATGATCACACCTGTAGGTGATAATCGACGTGTACAGGTTGTTCGTCACTATTTTTTCGCTTTCCATGTTGTAATATTCAGCATCGCTTATGTACAGAAGATTAGCTGCAGTTTGATGGCTTAACGAGTGAATTATTAAATTTCTCTTGAGAGCTTTTTAGACAGTTGATCCGTACACGCGGTGTACGTATTCGCATTTTAATTTGTACCTTGTACCGAATCTCTGGACGTTACTGCTCCTAATTTTGTGTTGTTGTTTGTTTTTTTAAAAAAAATAAAGACGATTGAAAGCAACAAAAAGTAGGTATTTGAATTTCCGTATCCTTGCATTTTGCAGTGAATTGAAACGTCCGCCAAGCATTAATTGGCCTTCTCTATATCAAGAATAGTGACAATTTTATACGTGCTACGCAGGTCGCACGCCACCTTTTCACTCCATCTGTAGTGATAGGTTATAGAATTCAAGCTGAGTTTTCGAGAATATGGTAACATATATTTTAGTTTGTCGTGTGTTTATGTCATGTACAATTTGCACGTTTCATCTCAACAGCCCCTGCCCCCAGTCCTTGAGAGCATAGACTGAGTTGTGCCTTAACCCTAACGAGAGGGGTCAGTAACAACCTATCTTTACCACTAGGACTGAAAATTAATTATGCCCTTCCAAACAGTACTACCCATCACCCAAACTGCACAAAGTCAGGTGCGCCAAACATCAAAGAGTAACATCAACCTTTACTGACTTACAGCTAGGTAAGGGGTGATTGTGATTCGCGCCCGTTGGCGGTAAATTTATCAAGTTTCCTTACAAAAGAATTGCTACTATTTATGTATATCAGAATTGGGGATAACTCTTTCAAGAGATCTGAGTCTCCGGTCGAGTTCTTGCCCGGTCACTGGCCACTGAGTGTCTGTGACCATACACGGGATATATACTTGGCACCAGGCATTAGTTTTATTTGAAATCCTATGGTACAGAGATAGGGATCAGGTCAAGTGCCCTCTCTCTCTCTCCAGACTCTCTTTTCATACCATGAAGAACTTTAAATGGGTTAACAGGTGAGAGATTAAGTATGTGAATCGGATTGGCATCACCCTGCCCTATTTTCCCCTTAAATACATATGAGCTTTGGGGGCTTGCAAAGCAGGGCGATTAGCCTACACGCAGCTAAGATACTTAAATCTCGGTTACATATTAGTGGGGTTGTACCTGCGGTCCGTGATACTTGATTCCTCACAATGCTATAACTCTAACTCTGCTAGTTTCACAGCTAATGCAAACGTAGCAATTAATGGTTGAAGTTTATTCAAGATGGTGCAATATCAACAAAATGATGCAGCCAGTACAATCTTGAAATGGATTTCAATGAGCGATTATCACAGCGTAAGTCCAGCATCAATTGTTTTGGGATAAGGATATGAGCAATGTAACATTAACTTTAAACGGTTCTTCCTAAAAATGATCACGTAGTAGTGATGCTACATGTTACGTTCCTACTGTTGACTTAGCGTATCCAGAAGAGATTCATGGTGCGCAAATCGACTACCAGCTTACGCAATAAAGTATGATTGTAGACGTTGCGTTTTTAAAAGGATAATTTGACCTAGGAAATTTCCAAGATCCAAACTCATTCCATATCTATTGGAGAAAAAGGGCTAGTTATGCACTACAAAACCGGGAGAGAGTAACTTGATCTTGGACTGCGACTGATCACAGCTTCATCTTTTGTTGATACTCGGGAAACAGGCTTGGTTGAAACATTGATTTTAACTCGAAAAGAGACCTGGCGACAAAATCATCTTGAGCAAGAGTTCTCATAACTTATGAATAATTATATTTTGTGGAAATATAACGGAGAACATCAGGCTCAGCATAGTATTAAAAAACGACGTGGTTCGACGTGAGAGTATGCAGTCTCATTGAAAATATTTTAAAGTACATTTGAACATAAGAAGGCAATCTAGCTGCGTTTGTCGTTTTCTGGCTATCGCAGTATTTGATCTATGATTTTCATTACATTACGATCAAGACGAATTAATATTGTGAGCAATCCAAGCTGATGCTCACTGACACACTTTATGTAAATAATTATGTAAGTAAGCCAGAAAATGTAGTTAAGTAGGTAAGCAATTATGCCATTCTAATTGAGCATATGTTCAAAATGTGCGACAAATCGGATTTTTTAAGTTTCCCTAGAAATGAAAGCAATCAAGTTAACCGTAAAATTGAGGAAATGTTTACCATATAACAAGGATTAGAAGAAACCAAGAACACGCGTCTAAGATACTTGATAACGAACGATCAGAGAAGTATGCGAAACGTTTAGGAAACAAATGATGTCAAATACTATCACGCATGGTCTGCTTGGCGGTGTTATTAGGAGAAACATAAATGCAAAAATGAATATGTTTTGGTAAGACTACAATGATTGAATACGATTACGTTAAATAAAAAAGTGTATTCTTGCTGGCCAGAATCGATTGATGTTGACCAAAATAGACGATGCTGTCAGTTTGTTTGCCAACTTAAAAACGAAAATTATTCGGATATTCATAATGATTTATATTGGACGATGGTGTCAGTATGCGAGCTAATAGTCACTTCAGAAACAAAAAAGCAGCTATGATAGCGTCAAAATGTTGAGCCTGATCAGGTTTAAAAAATTGCAAACTGTATTTCAAATAAAATTATATGATGACATTTTCCAAATTAAAATTTATTGATTATTGACTTTGGTGTGATACCAGCACAACAATTCTTAATGAAACCAGATTTTGTGTGTAAAGCTTTTCCTGCTCAGGTCCGCGAAGGATATCGTTCTTGTTCTCGTGTTTTAAGTTTGTTGCTGCTACGGGTCATTTTGTCTTATTTTATGTACCAGCCCCATCCCGCCAACGATTTATTCTTTGCACGGCTACCTCTAAGTTTTCCACTCAGTCGTCACTTCTGAAACTATTATTTTGCAAATAGAAGTCATATGGAACAATACCATGTCTGAATTGGCATACGAACCTATGTATTCTCCTTCGTGCTATGTCAATTCTATAAACTCTGTCACTTTGTAAACAAACGAGCTTGTGTTTGGCAGTCTTACAAATTCATCCGCCTGGTAACTATTGAACACAGCATGCTTATTCCATGCAACTATATATCCAATCTCAAACTGAATTTACAATAAGATGACCAACAAAAAAAAAAGAAATAAAACGTGCCAACAAAACACCGGATGAACATAAATAAAAGAAAAAGAATATCAGATGGGCGAATTATGATTTGTTATATAGTCCGTTACTATAGAACAAGATAGAACCCCGACTAGTGCCAAAACTGTTCCATGCTTCCACACACAGCTAAATAAATCGTGTTGGCCAGAATCTATATTTGTTCATCGTAATGGACGAGCTGTCTGTTTATATGTGCCAACTTGGAAACGAAAGTTATTCGTCGTTCTTGATACAATTTTGAAGTTCAGTAGTCTTGGCTTGTTGTCAATCAGCCAATCAATAATAGATAAAATCTATTGGAATAAGACCATATTATAATTAAAAAAAAAAACATGATCTTTAAATATTTTTTTAAAATGCCTACGCTGGTGACTGCGATCAGAACGTAGCAGACTCTGTTCGAAATCTTGGTAAGAATTTTGTGATATAAAATGTGACTTACATCTTTTTTCTCATTAGTTGTAAAGGTCGAGAACCAGATGTCCTTTCCTAGCCATCATATATAATAGACAATCCACCTACTCTCACATTTAAATATACTGTGTTTGAAAGAGACAACATTTTTGCTACTTTCCTTAGCTGGTAATAACAATGATAATACATATACATACACATTAATGCATCTTGAATTTCCTCAAAATGTACTTTCTTTTATCTGCAAATCCAAATAACAATACACGTGACATACCGACATTTTGCTGTAATTTAAACTACGTTCCCAACTGAAATAAAATTCTACTTACTGTGCTTAATTGACCTAATAAATCATGTTCATCATAGTCAGAAAGTCAGAATTAAGATGGGTCAACATAAAAAAATCCACCCTTTTCATTCCAACTCGAAAAGTTTGTTCAATGCGCATTTATTCAAAATATGACTCTAAAAATCAACTATAAAATAATCCTTTTTACAATAATGCAGAGCGCACGACGAATTTCAAAGGTTGCGGGGTTGTGCTATGTGAATATTGATATTGTTTTGTGCATTGATGAATCTACGGTTTTGTAATTGATTTTAAATACAGCATAATTCATTTTCTTTTGTTTCTTTTTTTTGTATAGGTACTAAAACGGAATGAGTTATATAACAAAAAGTTTACTGCAAAATAGGAACTCGTTGTTTTTACTAATACTGAACTTTCAAGGTTGTCAAGAATTACTCCAAAAAAATCCTCGTACAACTCGCATTGTCCCATGCGAATGCAATACCAATAATAGCCAGTCTTTTTTAAGCCTATTTTAATCTGCAATGGAAAATAAGAATTTGAACTGTTTTGTAGCATTTAAGACGGTTTCATTCTCAACGGTACTAAATCACTGAGAACTTCTTTGTGTGATTTTCCCCTTCAATTTGTCACGAGAAATCACTTCTAAATATATCTGACAGCATAATGCAATACATTTTAGGTAAACAAGTTGGATGGAAGAAAAAGCTTACCTAAGTGAAATAGTTTGACGTTGCTGTTACGACACGTCTCAGTGACATAAATTTTATAACAAGTAGAGTTTTACATTTATATTAAATCTTTTTACATTAGGACTTTTAAAAGCAAAGTCAATTTTTTAAACAATTGAAACTTAAAACTAAACAATAGGATTAGATTTGTAGACTTGTCTTGTGGGAAAATGTGTTTACAAACACAAATACTTCGTTTTAATCTCTAGATGAAAATATTCGTCAATCAAGAGACAAATATTCATTTTGCTGAAGTATGCCCGCTTATATTATTGTCAAGGTTGTGTGTGTATGTGTGCGTGTGTGTGTGTGTGTGAGAGAGAGAGAGAGAGAGAAAGAGAGAAGGGATTTGCTTGGAACGTCTGAATAGCTGATATAGCTTATTGAGCCTGTAAAAAATATTTGTTTAACACCAGCGACGTTCAGTGGCAGCAAGTAAATTTCATTATCATTTTCTTCTCAGACGTTATGAGTTTCAGTTTGTATTGCAGTACAACAGTTCCAATTTATTTAACTCTAAGTTTCATCATCTTTAAATTCTCGCAGTTAACACATGGTTCACTTATACCGATGGCTGTATCAATGAAATAGAGTGTACATGAATTATATTTGATTTATTATGGAACCCATCGGAATTAATACAGCAATATGGTTTCTTGCCATCATCCCATCCGGTTCGGCAAAGGCCTCATGATATTGTGTCCCCTATATTTGGACCATAACTCCTACATCAGTGCTAAGGCTTGTCGAAAGATTTACCACGTGTATGGCAGTCTATGACACTTCGTCCAAATAAAGCTGCCTCAAAACGGGGAGACATAAGCCCATTTATTTTTTAATTGTCATTTTGTATAAGGACAATCGAATTTAGGAAATATATGACCACTACTTCAAATTAATACACACCTGCAGTAGGATGTATTCCTTTTTTTAAATAATTGTTTGTCAAGCATCTGCGTCGTGAAAATAAAATTGTCATCCTGTGTGTAATAGCTAATCCAGCAGATTCTTTCTCCAACAAGACTACAAAATATGTTGATAAGTTTGGGACAAAAAACCATTTTAGCAGTGAAGCTGGCATCAACATTTATGTCCAGTTATTTAACTTTTTGTACATTGTTTTTGCACCTCCAGGAAAAGAATTTAAGAGCAAAAACCTGAATTTAATATGTTTTTCAACAGTAGTTCGTGTCCTTTTTAAGGCCAAGTATTCGCAGTATGCAAAGATTCGCTAAAATCAAAAATACTGCAATGTCTAGTGTACGTGCATTGAGTGGCTTGTACATACCATAGATTTAAAGAAGCAACGAGCAAAACATCCCAATTGGAAACACTAGTTATTAACTTAAAGGCGTATGAAAATTTAAATTTTCCACAGACCGCAAAATCTGATATGAACATAAATGAACGAATTAACAGTAAAGTGTGTATCGTTTTTTAATGACAAAATGAATTCTCAGTTGCTTTATTACATTTTATTAAAAGTGGAGACATCCGTACAGAACGAGGGATACGTGGCTTTGAAAGGACAACAGCAAAGTGGAAATTCAAAACAATCTGTTTGGAAGAAAGACACTGTACTGAAGAATCCCGTTTGCGTTATTACTAGATAAGTTTGCTTTATTATGATATAGAATTGAGATATTATGATATACGATTTAGGCTCATTTTTTATATCATTCAGCTTGATGAATAAAGAACATGGCGGATAAATAGCCACTTTTATAAGATTCTATTTTAGATAAAATTCTCACAAAAATCAATAGTAGAACTATTATCATACAAGCATCAGATTGTAATAAGCAGACACATATGGCAAAGACATTTGAAGAATGTTCGACTCTGAATGAAGGAGAGAGATGGCACATTTCTTCAGAAAGATATATTTTTTGTAATCCTGTCCTAGAAAATTAAGACAGTCAAGGACGAAAATGAGATAATCACTACCAGCCAAATAAGGCATCCATTCTGTAATCCTAGTTTCAAATAAATATTGATTTATTTTACAAAATATAAATCAGAGCATTGTGGCAAGATGTTTTAGCGATTCATCACACTAACACCGTACCGAACATTACTATATATAATGAAATATTTTACATCCGCTGACTTGTGATTTGCAAATGAAGAGTTGTTGTAATAATAATGAGTGATTCTTTTACATTAACTGTGGAATCTCATAGGGCTAAACTAGAGTCAATTAATAAATATATCCCCGTCGGTGATTCTGTCAATCAGCAGCTACAACAGCGTCAGGAAGCTCATGTGGAATTTACAGAAGGTACAGAAGAGTTACTTAAACCAGTCACAAAAAGGTTTTAACCGGGATTATGTTAGCAATAATCTGCTCCTGGTTTTTGGTTATTTCTGCTGTCATTATCTATACGATGGATTCTAAATGTGGCGTTTGCAACGTCGACGCTGTTGAGTTCTGGTGGTATTGATAATAAATATCACTAATTTCCGAAAATTCAGTGTCTAATATTACACCTTCGTTTAAAGCCCACTGACAGTATCGATGATATATTTATATATGCGTTCCTTGCCGCGCACTTCATTTTTGTGTGTTCATGTAAATTCTTACTGGCACATGTATATATTTTTTTTTGCGATAATATTAAGGATACCAGGAACGCCGACAAAACAACAGCGTTACCTGTTCTTATCGCGGGCAATATTAACGTTGTTGTTTCAGCGACCAGCGAGGACACCGCATTTCCAACATATTTTTCGTGTGCTCGTCGATGATTTTTTTTTCTAGCGATGTCTTTGCACAAGCTTTATTATATCTGTAAGATGGTGTGGGATTCATTGACGAGCTATCTTATACTAAGTAATCTAATCGACTTAATTGGTTTTGCCACGAATTCCAGGTAACACCAATTCGTCGCTGTGGTTCAATTTAAAAAAAAATTGTCTTCATGATCCAATATGAATATTTCCTTAGTATGTTGATTAAACACGACTAACGCCGTTCCGGGAAATAATCTATTATGACGCCATGAATATCCTATCCTACAGAGCCAATACAGCCCGGTAATCTCAGCAGTATGTTTGATGGAGCTGTTTTGCAGTGACATATTGCCGACCCAGGCGCCACTGTGTTTATCGCGCTACTGGGGGTATGAACATTATGATTACAGTTTGGTTGTTCCGGTACCTAATCACGCATCAAAACATCTCTGTTATTTTTTATGTTTAATCGCCGAGCAGCATCAAGTAAATCAAAATTTGACAATGGGAGTTTTAACAAAATGTTCATCACAGTCGCAGACTTTGACCGTACTTCGTTCCTGGTAATTTTAGAATCTCTCCCTTTTTTTGTTGAGTTCTTTTAATCCATGTCAGGACAGTCCGTGTCCTATTTCTTATTCAGTGCCATACCGGCAGCTGTTCCAAGGGCACCGAATGCAGCTGATGATTCAGTGGCAATAATCGCTGGTATAACCGCTAAAAGTGGGAATATATCGCCGCTCTTTGCTGTAGCGCTGCTTACATTCGCAGGAAGATCAAGTCGCAAACCAGTTCATGAGTTCGTGGCGTCATTGTAATTGACGTTCTGTCAAAGATAATTCAATTGCGCTGTGCAACGCTGTTGATTTCAGAGGTATTTGTGCTCCAGAATTCTTCTATAATGCTGATTGCAGCTATTTAATCTGACCAGACGTCAGAATAATATCAACGTAATAATAAGAGAGTATGATATCATGAATGATTTAATTGCATGTTTTGCACTGGCGCATCAATGACTCTCATTCGTCCGGCAGCACCTTCGAGCTGCATTGATTTCACTGATAATATTCACGAGATTGCCCGATAAGCACCAGGAGCAGCTGATGGTCGTGCTACACGAGATCAAAAATGTGTGTCACCGAGGATTTGTCTGAACAAATCCAAGTGTTCCAGTGAAAAATAATGGATCGCATATATCGTTGTAAAGTCCTGATGTGATATCTGCAAACCAGAATCAACATTCCATCACGACCCATGAATATATCAAATGATGATACGCGCGTGAAACATGATTGTTTTCAAAATTCAGCAGTACTACTTTTGGATGGTTCTTGATGTCCATTTGTTAGTGTAGAATCAACATTGTTTTCAAAATTCAGCAGTACTACTTTTGGATGGTTCTTGATGTCCATTTGTTAGTGTAGAATCAACATCATTAAGTCCAAGCGTGTCAAACAGCATTGGGTTTCGCATCTATAATTCTACGAGGGCGTTATCCTGAAGCGCTAAGAATATGTGTCGTTGTGCTGTAATTCCCTGCGCTGATGCTATCTACCGTGTGAATGACCCAGCAACTTTACCTTCAATAATCTCTGGTCATCGTCCAGCACGACAATGTTGGTCCTTAATTGTCCTAATGTTTTAAGTATAAGATTACAAAAATGGCGCTTCATGATGGGGTCATGCCCCCATAGTCGACCCCTCACTTGTATGGTCTGTGACCCCCTCTTGCTGCTAACTTTAAGGACTCGAGAAACTGAAACTATATGAAATATTCATCAGTTGATGCGTTGATGGATTTTAGCGACATATAGCTTGCTTAAAGATGACGAGTTCAACTGCCAAAGCGTACGTTGCACACGCTCTCGAGTGATTTACTAGATTTTTAGGCAATTATGCAATACGATCGAATACGATCCACGACTTGGCTGTTGTGAATGTTTTCACGATTATACATCCAAGAGTCTGCTCTTCATTACAAACTGTCGGTTTAAAGGGATTCATTTTTCATAGCACAAAGTTTATTACTCCGATTTACTAGACAGCAATGCGCATAAAATCTCAAGCAAATTGTTGTAAAATGATATCTTTGTAACCTTGAACTATAAAGTCCTTGCGACCATTATTTATTAAATCAGAAAAGCTTTAGCAAATGTACTTTAGAATGTTAGAAAATACACCTGAGGAGTTTCGGGGTAGACCCTTGAACATCGCACACGTTTTCTCGTTGAAGGAAACTGAATCGAAACCCATTTGGATAAAGATGACATTGCTTCAACAATTCTTGGACTCGTCCCGTTGCAGCGACGAGCACTCTAGAACCGATTGCTAGTCTATGATACTCATCAAGGACACAAGGGAACACACATATTACATCACGTAGTTCGTTAGTAAACGTTCGCATTCTGCGTTCCTATACCCACAACCTGGTGGTATTCCAAACAGATATGACCCTGGATGCTACCGCACTCTGTTTCAAACCCGGCTTCGAATCGCGACGAGAATAGTTGAAAAGAGTGTGTGGAGTTTTCGTGCACGATTCTTCTGCATATTTTGGTTGTGCATAGACGTTCGTAAAGTTACATCGGGGACAGTTATGCTAACTCATAAAGTGTTTATATTTTTGTGTCTTTGTATTTGTGCAGAATCAAACTTGAACCCCTTCCACCCAAATGTGATAGAGTTTTGCTAGAATGTGTACAATGACCCTTTTAAGCAGTTCAGTATCATTTACGATAAGGTTATATGATCAAGAAAGAAGAAAGTTACTTTTAGATCATCCAGATTTCTTTTTTACTTGAATTCGCTGCCACACCTACGGTTGTTTGCATCACATCCGTTTCACTACCATGGAAAGATGTTTTCACGGCACATAAAGCTGAGTCCTCGCCTGTGCAAGAGACTATCCGACAGAAGGAACCAGACGAAGAGCAACAACAACAACTGCTCGCAGGTTCCGCAAAATAAAAGAATGACACATGGATGTAAACGGGGCTGATAATATTGTCAATCCTTGGGTGGATACAAAAAGTTTCTAAATGGGGAACTGAACCTGGCCTGTGACGGTCACTAATTTAGGGTGATGACTAAAAAGAGGAAACAAATGACCCTTTCGAGGTCCACCCTAGTACCTTCGTAAAGAGAGATAGTAAGTAAAGAAATCATTGCTTCTGTATGTGCAATATGTTTGTATGTTTATGCCTATAATAATGTTTACAACCAACTAAAACAAATCCATTTTTGTCTTCTGGAGTATACCAATCACAACATGTTGTTGGAGAGTGTAATATTAAAGTGGTGTTTCACAGTAATAAAATAAATATATTATCTTCGAGAGTATCTCAACATTTTAACATTACATTTGCCATCTCACCATACTGTACAAAGTTCTTTGTAGACGGCCATTTTATTCTCACCCTTACGACATAGAAAACTACTTGTTTTGCTACCCTTACTTTTCCTATCTCAATCGGTTATCTCAGACCAGTCGTCTCACTCATGGTGTCCACGCGCTATGTTCTCGTTTATCAAGCGACTCGAACATTGTTGTCTTTTGCTTGACACTTTGGGAAATTTACCTAAACAGTTTTTGGACGAGAGAAACAAAATACGTTGCATTTTCGGGTTCAGAGAGGGGGTAAATGATATAAAGTGGGGAGACATCATTATTGCAAGATCGCTAACTGCAACCAGAATATTTAGAGTTTAATGAGAGACAGGCAAAGAAGAGGAAGGGGGGGGGGACATAAGAAACACAAGAAATGAAAAACCAAAGATTTAAGCTAATCCTCTATTTCCACATAGATGTGCTATCTACAGACTATTTTATGAATACACGTCAAAGTGCTTTTTGTGAACCCTGATCGTCTATTTTACCGTGTAACTCACGTGCATGCACCTGGACCAGATGAATATTGTTTTTTACGAGTACCAGTCTGGGCCCCGAAAACTTAATTTAATAATGAAAAATGGCTACGAAAGTATACTTGCCAGACTTGGTTTTTTATGCGCATTACAAACTCGAGATAGAAAATATCTCTGTCAGAAACTAATAGAAAACAATGTTCCTAACACACGGGCTATACAAATCACCGGCTACAAACATCCTAACTCTCTCAGCAACTACAGGAAATTAAGTAACAGCCAGAAATGTGTTATGTCAAACTTGCTACAGCTGAATCAAACTTATCTGCAATCATTAAAGACAAATAATGCACTTCGCAGACAGTAGGAATCATTTATCCGTTCACACATTGGAATAAAGCCGATTTCAGTGTAGCACATCCTTCCACCACAAATAACAACACTTGCAATATTTCCAACAAAGAAAATATAAATATTTCACGAAACCGTGAACTTGAAAGTTCAGCACACGGTTAGCAGCTAGGGTCTTTATTTGGTGGGGTTTTCATACACGGGAAAATTTTGCTATCAATATTAATTACAATGCCAGTATGTCACACACAGTTGTATCTCCTTTAAAGAAAAGGAGAGTTATATAAGAGAGTGACATATATCTAATTACCCTGGTTCACTCATGGTACATGTAACTCTTCGATATTGCCTATACAGATTAGTGTATGTAGTATCATTTCATAGTTTACAATATCACTTTTCTAAATTGGATCTGATGAAAATGAAATATTTTCTTGAAATAAATATTAATTATACCGCCCTATAGTGATCACCTCCACCATGTAACAGTTGGCAGGATATCAGTTCCATTTCTCCAAACTGCAAATACTACTGAGCCACACTAGAGCTCGATGTACTTTTTTAGTCAGACTCACTTTGTCATTTTTGTCATATTTGCGGTAAAGATTGGCTAGAAAAAGATAGTCAGTCAACGGTAATAGTGCCAGATCATGTGGTTTTAGGCTTAACACGTATATAATTTCCGTTACTTTTTTCAATTTTATAAAAATGAGTTAAAAGCAATTGAAAGCGTTTCTGCAACTTGTGGGAAAGGGAGAGCACCATATTTGGAAGCGGTTTGAATAAACGTTTCGTCGGCTAAGATATTTGAAAAGAAACATATATTGAAACATTTATAGGTTGATAGTACGCGCTATGATGACATATCGCCTCGAGAGTTTTAAATAGCATATATATTCAGGGACATATTATCAATCATGCAAACATTAATGAAGAACTCGTTTGCTTATATGTTTGTGCAAAAATGTTATTAATTTTACGTGACCTTCTGCCATCATTGACGACAGAGTTTAAATGTCGCTAGAATGAAGGTCCGAGATGCCGCCCTCTGCCGCTTATTTTAGAGCGGTTGCATCATCAAATTTTCCAAATATTATCCTTCTTTGAAGCTCTCTTTTTCCTTTTCTTGTTTTCATCTTTTCCTTCTTTCTGTTTTCCCTTGTATTGCCGCCCCTACAGAAGTGCCGCCCAGAGCGATTCGCCCCGTTTGTCACCATTCGGTGCGTCAGTGACTCCATTCTGCTGATCAGTTAAAATACGTGATGTTTGGCGCATTCATATCTGCAATATTTACTATTACTATAAATAATTCATAAAATAAAAGAAAAAGTTATATAAAAAAGCAAAAACAAACATTAAATATATCCTAGTACATCTGGTGTTACATAATTTACTCTCTTTTCTGGCAGCTGTATTGATATGAAAACGTTTACTGGCCTTCAGTGTGTAATACGTCTTTCCCCTATCCTCCCTCTCAGTATCATCTATCCCGACTTTCATAAAACTTTATCAACCTGAGAACCTATTGAACTAAAAAGGTTCACTTCATAATTCCTTTAGTATCAATATTATAGGCAGCATTCCAGTAAAACAAAAGGAAATTAATGACAGTATTCCAATGTTATGCCAAACATAATCAATTTTCTGCTTCAAAATGTTTTTTTTCCCCAGTGCAATTATTATACCATAGTTTACAAATAATAAACACTGAGAATTATGAGAAGAGATTTTGCTGGAGATAGAAACTTTACGAAAACTGGTTCTGGTCCCTCAAAACAATCTTACTGTCAATCATTATTGTCGTTCGCTTGTGAGTGGATTGTTAATTATATAACAGCACATTAAGCAAGGCATGTCAGCTTTCATTTCGAAACACTTACATGTGTATGCATGTACGTACTCCATTATATTGGGAGACTTCTAAAATATGGTTTTACATGGTATGTAAATATAAAACAAAGTTTCTAATTTCAACATTTATTAAAAAAATATAACATTCGAAAAGTGGTTTATAGATCTGTACATCGTGAAATATTAAAATCAAATAATTAAAGAACAACGGTCAGCTTAAAACAATATTTGAAAAACACTCAAAGATAAGATAACTAAAATTACGAAAACGAATACATAAAACAATACCGGTTTTTGCTTAAATATAGACAATTTGTTGAATACTTCCCAAAGAAGTATTTCATGCGAGTTTAGATACAAGTATGAGTATTTAATCAACCTGCAAGAACAAAATGTGACCTATCCAACCAATAGTAATTAGCAGATGTAGAAAGACAGACATTATCTCATTAATTACGACAATATAACATTTCTTTATGCATGATAATTACAACTTGTTACATCATTTACATCTACTGTATTTTCTGGACTATAAAACAGAGAAGTGCAAGCACAGATTTATTGTGACGTTTACGTCAAATATAATCGTACGTGATATTATACCGATTATATTAAATAATTCATTCCTGTCGAACATACAGTACCTCACTTATTCCACTTTCTATTATTCCGATATATATGTGGATAATACACATGATTAATCCCTTGTTGATATTAGACATACTCACGTTATAAAAATATTCATTATCAAATACCATTTTCACTCTTGTGGGAAATGCATGATAAATAAGTTGCATGTCAGAATCACAGAATATTTTCAGCTCAGCATCCTATTTTGCAACAGGTCAATCTGACAATAGACACTGAATAGTAAAGATCACTCCCCTCGTAACGTCAAATAAATGAAAACAAGCATCAATTAACATCTACTATCGTTACTAATGACATAAGGGATGCATATGAAATTTGAGAATACCCACCAGGTAGGACATTATCATTAAAAGAGAGCAATTGTTTTTGCTAATAAAGCCAAACAAGCTCATGTTTATTGACATAAAATAAAATAACATTAAAATCTTTAGATAAGTCCCATCATCAAGTCGTAATAAAAGTAACATAAAATGCAGATTAAAATGCATTGGATTTTTATTATATTTCGTCAATCGTACGTTTCTTCGAAGATATCGTTTTTCTGTAAAACAGTTATGGAAGTTTCATTTTGTATATATTATATAACATTGTTACAGATAAGATGAATAAAAGTTGTTCAAGGTTTCAACATCACGCTGTGAGCAAGGTCTTTTCAATCATGGCAATGTATCAACATCTGGAGGGTGCATCTACTAATATCATCACGCAGGCGAAAGACCGGGAATCATCATCAAAGGAGCCCATACCCTTTACCTTGATGTTTGTCATAGCCTACTACTGGTGTTAGGGTGTGTAATTATAAGGATATAATACATTTACAGTAAGTCCTTGTTTAGTGGACATCTCCAAAGAAAGGACAGACCTTATGTACCTTAGATGAACAATATTCGAGAAACCTTTTCTTGATGTAAGTTACATGCGTGATTTATTTCGATAAGACACCTGTTCAAAATGAAGAAACACCTGTCTGTTCTATTTACGTGTGCTTTATGACCTCCTTAAGTAAAAGATATTGTAATACATACAGTCTATTTATTGCATTATATGTCGCTGAATGTCTCCCACAGAAAAGGTCCCCTTGAGCTTTCTTGTTGTATTTTGTCTTATCATTTACATTTCCTCGTTGTTACTATTTGTATACAAACTTCCTCTTGTTGTTCTATGTCGTTTAAATCTTATCTTCCTTTTTCGTTACACCTGAGTGTGTGTATTACTTTCGGTAAATCCATCGGCTCCAGCGATTTGTGGAGGACCTGTATAGGTATACTGAAATAATAATACAAATAATAATAATAATAATAATAATCAGCATCATCATCACCATCATCATCCAACAAAATATATACAGCAATGTAAATGCTGACTACGCAAGAGATCAAAGACTACGCAAGAGAAGCAAAATGGCGAATTCGATTATCTGATTTTTCATTGGTGTTTGCCCTCATGAATGTATCACTTATAGGTCTGACTGACGGGTCATTCTTGTGCGTCTTTATTTACACCTTCTACAGACACGCATTTACAGCAGCCTGGTGACCTAGATTGATAGACATGTGTTGATGTTTAAGGACTGTTTGTCGTTCTAATACAAATATTCATAAAATTTAGACAAGTATGTCTGCAACATATCGGTGTAACTTTTAGACACTTACGGTTTTTCGAGCAATTCTTGAGCTATCATCGGTTGTAGGGTCTTTTTGGCGATATGTACAGAATACTTTCAGATAAAATTCTGTTTACCGACTTGTACATCGACGTGGAATAACAGAATCCAATGTCCTATGTCCAGTTTCAATTTCATGCTAGATATGGCTGTTAATAGATACAGCCCAATGTCTAATCTTTATGCGGGAGAGTTATAGAACGATTTGCGAATATTCAGCATCGCATATTTTAATGAATGGGAGATATTACTGGAAATACAAAGTTCCCTTCTAAAATACAATTCTTGGAAATAGAGACTTGAATTTACAGTGAAATTTCAAATAAGGATACATTTTTAGATTGTATTATTGAGATTCAACAAAAGATTGTTGGCAGGCCACCACTACACGGGCCTCCACATGCACATAAACACTTCCTCTAACGTTTAATTTTTTTTTATTTCCACGAAAGTTTATTCAGATTTTAATCATCAGAACTTATGACTGTATATCTAGAATTATTTGCGATTTAATTTGCCATACTGTAAGTTCATTTTTTTATATTTTTCACTTTGTATTCATAAAAATAAATTGTGTTTTTAATTTTACAAAACTTGTTTCTTTCTATTTTGTAATACTTGTTTATGACCATAGAATCGTAATACTTGTTTGTGAGAGTCTATATACTTTCGGTCTACATTGATTCTGCTTTAAAATTTCGTGTCAGTTCTTTTTCTTACTTTATAGAAAACTAAAAGTAATATAGCACATTTTCTTTCAAATTAAACGATTATATTCAATGTCGCAAATTTCATTAACATTTTTAGTAAAGCCGTTTTTAATAACTCGAGAAATAATAAGGATCCACGAAAACCTATGTCTTGCCGTTACTTCCACAAGTGTCCATTAAATGTATCGTGGGGATATCAGTCAACTGGTTTGAAAGACACGACCCAGAAGCTCGTTGCAGTAATAACACAAATTTTATTTTTTCAACTAGCGCTAACGAGCTTCTGTACTTCTCTTACCTTCTGTGATATAATTTTGTTGAGGCTACGGAAATGAAGCTACTTCAAATATGTAAATACTTTTCAAACATTGGTATTCGCTAGCGAATGTTTTATATTACATAATATTACTGTCGTCTTGCTCGTATGTTTGTATATGCTTCGAAACAGTTTTTCTTTTTATCCTGTGATAACTACAGAACATTTCTGACTGACCAATCGAAGAAATGTATTTTCATCATTTACGCTCGGAGTACACCAAACATTATAAATAGAAGCTTTTTAACACTATTGGCCCAGTAATAACAATTTCCCCTTCTTAACTGTACATTTTGGCATTATTTAAGATAACAGTCTTCTGGCATTTTCAGAATTTTCAGTCAATATTTCGAAATAACGTTTATTCCTTATACTCTGCGTACATACTAAAACTTCCTAATTCATTAAATACGAAAGCATTTGGAGTATACTTAGATATACAAAGAATATATTTACAAAATGACAAATGAGATTTTTCAATATTATTGGAATCGGATAAAACCCCAGCCCCATAGTTAAGGATGGGGGATATCTTCGAGTCAAACAGACAAAGAAATTCAGATACGTGTAATCTGTAATGTTTTGAAAGACTTTGCTTCAATATATGCATATATTTCTGGCACATTTCCCACACGTTTTCGAAGAAAATATTCATCGTAAAAGATACTTATAATATGATTCAACTATTATCTCTGTATGGCTTTAGTATAATTTTTCGTAACAACACTAATGGGAAATGTATCCACTCTTGTTTTGTTTTTTCTCCCCATATTCACTTTAAATTTCCACCTTAGGAAACGTGTATGCAGGTTATGTGGCATATTTTGAAACTGGTGAACAATCAGCAAAGATGATTAAATTTTCTGCATATAACAGTAAGGATATTTAAAAGGTTTCTACCCACATTCCGCTGTTTCCTTCACTTAAAATAGGCGTAATATCGTACATAAATAAATAAAAGAGTAAAGCCGATAAAACACAACCTTGGCGTATGTCGAAAGGACTATTAAATACATCGATAATACGATTGTTTGACTTAGCACATCATTTCATCATTAGAAATTGCGTTAATGATTCTTAACATTTTTCCACTAATATTTTCATTAAATAGCTTTTGATGTGGTAAACGTATCTCTATTATATCAAAGGTTTTTCATAGTCTATAAAAAGTGCATAGAATCTACCCCTACCCCTACGTTTTCTTAAATATTTAAACAATTAATGTATATATTATATTACATGCTGTATAATAATAATAATAATAATAATAATAATAATAATAATAATAATAATAATAATGCTTCATGGGAGGTTTAGAACTTAGATTATGATTCTATGATCTTAAATGATAATAGAAAAGAGTGAAAACCAACAAGTTTGCAAACAGTTGAAAGTGAAAATATAAAAATAACGGTATTACAAATTAATTCCCAAATTAGACTAGAATTTCCTCTACAAGTCTTAATGAATAAAGTTCTGAATAATTGTGGTATTTCAAATAAGTTCTTACCCTGAAGGTGTTGATGTGTTTGTAGTGACCCGCAGTTTCTAATGTACTATTATGCCATTGGTCTGAATTGAAATGATGTGCCAACAGCCTTTTGATGAATCACAATAATACAATCCAAGAAGTCCTTGCTTGAATTAAATATAATTCCATGTAAAGGTGTCTATCCGAGAATAATATTGTAGATGAACCTTTTGTTTTTCTAGTGAATCTGAGTAAAAAAATTCAAATTAGAATGCAATACTGAACACACCAATAAAACTGATTTTGCTTCAATATTTACAGCACGAAGAAATAATTGTCATTGAATGCAGGATTATAAGCCCCTCTAATTGATCTAGGTTACAATTAATATTTTCTAAATAACAAACTATTACTTAATGGAAACTTCCATCCTATGAGATTATGTTACTAAAATTATAATAAAGAATAATTATAATAAACCCACAATCATAAGAAGAAATATTGGCTATATATTAGTTGTTTACAGAATTTTTTTAAAACAAACATTAATTATCCTGTTTAGGAAGAAGATGAGCTTTATTTATGACAGGGTCAGCTACAGAATACGATTTGACATAACCCATATCACATATTGAATAAAAAGTAACAAACAATGAAAGTTAAATATACACTGCTGTCGGGCATTTCTGCGCACCTAAGGTTTTCGTTTCCAATACTGAAGTAAAACGCATATGGAATTAGAGCGATTGACAAAAATAAAGTACAGTAATGCTTACCATTTGAAAAGATGCAATGGTCACCAGAATATTCTATTCAAAATAATATTAATTTTGGACAGAGGGGATACAACCACCCTTGTTTTCCTGAGTTGTGACATGTCGGCCTATTCTGCGCATAGCTTTGAAAAGATGTCATGTTTATCCATTTGGGCAACAGAAATAAAATATATTACTTTGGACTGTTTCTGTCAGCAGTTCATTCGAGTAATTAGGTCAGGTTTATAGCTAGTTTTACAAAAGTCAAGGTAAAAATGCTAATAAATGGCAAGATGTATTAAGCAAACTAAACCGATGTTGTAAAAAAGTTAGTAAAGTTCAACATTTTATGAAAAATAAGCTATTACGTGGAAGAGAAATAACAATGAATAGGATGTAATGTGATTACAACGTCTTGTTGATAGGGAACAATTACTACAGAATTTAGAAACAGACTATAGGCCGAGTATGTGTTGATAATTTATGTTACAGCGGCAAGTAGACACGTTGGGTAACAGACGATTTTGTACGTGTGGGACAACTTTGTGCAAAATTGAAAACTTGGATTAAAATACAGTTTTGTTTTAAGGTACACATTTCCATCTTTTATATAATGTATTTATTTGTATTATTCTAAAAGATGCATAGTAAATCGAATTTTCTGGGTTACAGGTTCAAGAAGGTCATGGAGTGGGTCTTCACGTTGCCATTTAGAAATGACATTTTTATGTGCATTTCGAGTCTAAAAGTGGTATATTTTTGTACACTTTATGAATATCACTTTTCTTAATTAATATACGATTGTTCTTTCTGGATACAAAATGTATTTTTGACCCAAAATAGCACGTGATCCAATGTTTACAGAAATGACGTATCGTTGCGCAGAATTACCCGACGCGCAGAATTGGCCGACATGGTGGTACATAACACCTACGAATTAAAGGCAAAACTAGATTTTAAAAAAACAAACTCAATAATGAAAGTGATACCATATGGAGTCTGGTGCCATCTATGTACTTATTTGTTAGTTCAAACGCCGATAAAAGTATTTAATACCCCACTAAATGATGTGAATAAGCAGAAATATGGTTTAACTTTAAAAAAAAAATGACGAATGCAATAAATACGATTGTTTATGGTTTATCTTGACGCTTTATTTGCAAAAAAAGACTGTTCCACTGTCTCTAAGTTATCCATTTAACTAGACCGGATACTGTCCAATTAACTGGCTTTAATCTATCCAATTAGTCATCTCCAAACGTTTGAGCTAATGATGTAAATTTTATAACAAAAAATGATTAGGTGAGGCTGTGATAAAAAATATGAATTGGCACGGTTAATAACGATCAGAAAAATGGTATCTGTGAATGTACATCTTTTCAGCGGTAAAAAGAGTACTCTGGTCGAAGATGTGGTAAAATAAGCACTTATTACTGGAATATTTTTGTACGTACTGTCGACATTGATTTTCTTAATGGAGTGCTCGCCCCTGGAGTGTCTCGGTCTAGAGATCCTCTGAAAGAGAGCCTTGCTTTGTTGCGTAGGACAGAACCGAAGGAGGTCTGTAAAATAAATTTTAAAATAACCCGTGAGCAGTCAACAATCATTTTACATTTATAATGAAAGGGCTTTCTGGTATTTGACTAATAGTACAACATATAAAATAAGATGCATTTTAAGAAAATAAAATGTCACAAGAATTAGAGACGAGGTTATTGTTCATGTTTCCTAAGACGTGTAAGTACTCTCCCGAAGAATGATATTACTATATTATCTTTACAGGGCCAGATGTGTGTGTGGGGGGGGGGGGTCGAGGGTGTCAGGACACCCCAACTCCCATAGTATTCTTGCCCATGTTGGTTAGGTAGTATACACATCATGAGTAAATAGACCTAACAGCGTTTTGCTTTCGTGCCCTTTGGAGTAAAGTCAAGGCACTTTTAAAATTTTTGAAAATAAAACCACACTTGACCTGATCTGGTTATGCTATAGTACCTTTAGTAAATTACACATGGAACTGAACTTCAAGATGATTCTTGAAAACTTAACCTTGGTCTAAAAATGTGATTCCATACTATTTGTTGTTGTTATGGTGGTGCTGCTGGGTTTAATGTCATTTCACAACACAAGGTAGATTATACATGGCGGCCAGTATGATAGGTTGCGGATGAACCCGGCAAACCACGGAAAGAACCACCGACCAACAGAAGGCTACTAGCAGCTTTTTCACATACGAACATTAGGCGAATCTGAGAATAGAGCCCACTCGGACAGAAGAGAGATGTCAGTGATCGGTAAAGGCGAGCGCGTTAGACCACTGTTTGGAATTTACATGTTGTTTTAGCGATTGAGAAGTCATCTTACAATGTGGATGGGCTTTGGTTCTGGGTTTTTGTTCTTTTGTCCTCATATGTAGTTATGTAAGAGTTGAAAAATAATATAAAAACTATGTACGTTTATATTACTTTTTTCAGAGCTGACGGAAAAAACGAGCATCACGTTTAAGATTTTTATCGTTATTTGGCATTTGGATATTCAATACTATATCTAATGGGCTTAAACTTGTGATTTGTTTGCTTGATCAGTATCAGGCTTATGGGTATGAATCTTATTCCATGCAATTTAATTGATTGGTCCTTCCATCAAATAATTTATTTTGTAGAACTCGTGTGTGGAATCTGATTTTACATTACTATAAGTTACAATATTTCTTTTCATAAACTTTCTTTATTTAAAAATATAATTTGATACAATTTTACTTTAAACAAATTAAGTAATGATTATACCATCTTTAAATTTAGTATATTCATTAAAATTGTGTGCAGTGATGTTTTGGATATTTACCTGTATTATATAGGTGTATATCTTATTTTTATATCTTCACATATATAATGAGTCAATATTTTCAGTTATAATAAGTCTGTATCTGTATATAACAATGTCATGTTTTACGTTTAAATTATTATATTTAAAAAAAAACAACTAAACATTAATATTTTTGATACAAACCAAACACAGCACTAAAAGTGCAAAATGGGCTTATTTTTTTATAGCTTTGTTGTTTCCTGTTTTTATAACATGTATAGCCAAAACAAAAACTTTTTATTTTTTCACACGTGAGCATATGATTTCCCACTATGAACTTCGATGCTTGATTTTGTGTTTACCTACAAAAGTTGAACCTGTAACAGCAAAAAAAAAATTACTTTTTCATAACTTAAATAAATAGATAGAAACTCTGTTACATTTCAAACATGAAAATTAATATTTCATAAAGTATTTGACCCATCTCTCCTCGCGTATCTCCTTTCTTCCTTGACAACAACGACAAACATGCTATGTTGCATGTTGCATTGCTGAATCTGTCTTGCATTGTTTTCAGATAGGGTAAAATATAGTATAAGAATTACAAAACTATGGTTTACTCTCGCAGTCAACCCCACGAACATGGTGAAGTTCAGTAAAACAAATAATTCAAATTTAAAGTTTATGAAAATGGATACATTTTGAAGTTTTTTGTTAAATAGGTATATTCAGCCTTTTAGTTCCAAGAATGGCCCACTTTTGTTCAAAACAAATTATGGGAACGAGGCACACATCAACTGATTTTGGGTGTTATGTACTACGGAAGTAATAATTTTATGATATCAGTAATAATTGTCATTTATATTTGAATGATATGGAATCTTTTTGTGAAAATTTCAGGAATATATCGTTTTATATTTGAAATTGTGTTACGGAAGTTTTATCCTTAAATATCACAGCTTAACGCCAAGTAAATGAATATGTTCTGAACGAAATCAAATCAATATACTTTTTTTTAGAAGGCACCATTAGCTGCTTTTGATGGTTTAGAACCTATTGCTTTTATGGCTTAACACCTATTTCTTTTTATTATATAACTTTACCAATAATTATATGATTCTTTATATGACCTCATGACCCCCAAACACTCCAAGATTTATATCAGTTTTTTTGTACATTAAACAATACTATACATTGGAATTTAGAGTTATGTTGTGAATGCACGTGCATTAAAACAACTTTTCCAGTTGGTCTGGAATGGACGTATGTTGTTTCTCTGTCGTCTGTCAATCCAACTCAATTCTGCTTTTCTGTTTCTGATGGTATGGATTTATTGGGTCAATTACTTACGATGTACATGTGATATGATCAAGTTGAATTAACTGCATCTGTGTTTCTGTTCTGTCAATGCTTGTTTGTTGAAAATATGAATTACTTGAATTGGAATTATCAAAAAAGACATTAACGAATATCAGGCATCTCGTTTTGAGTACAGATAGAAATGAAGTCGAAATTACAGCAACATTTCCATGTGTTTATCAAATTTTGAACCCGTGATATGGGTTATGCCATTTAGGATTTGCAGAACTAAGAAAGTGCCTTATGATTAACTTCCAATTACATAAATGTAAGTATATTTATTGACATTCTTATTACCAGCTAAACAAAATATATGTTTCTGCCCAGTAGCGTACTCACAAGGGGGCAGACGGAGCAGTTGCCTCGGAAACCAGATGTTTTGGCTCTGATGCTTTTTTAGTTTATTAACAAAACCTTAAATTTCATTTTTTTTTTTGTTCTTTCGAATTCAGTGGTTTGACTGACTTGTAAAATTGTACCTATTTAATATATGATACCCATAGTCTCAATATGCGTTTCTATGCTATTTTATATATACTTGAGAGCACTAGTCATGTTCTGAACCACTCTGCGAAGCGGTACGAATATTCCTCCAAAATAACTGTTCAAACGATCAGAAATACATAAATATATACAGTAAAAGAAATAGATGTATCTTGGCTGGAATGGTTTTACTTTTGAATAAACCATAAGCCTCATTTTTATTTTAGCTAAGGGTGTCACCTGACATGACGAAAAATAATGAATACAATATTGTGCTTACTGAAATAACAAACGACTAATGCTATAACATGTATATTTGCCTGCAAGGTTCATTTAACGCATGAAGAAGCTGATAAAATGCATGTGTAAATACGTTTTACTGAAGTTAAGTATGTAGAATACAGAAAGTAAAAAGTGTCGTTTAAAAAAATACAATTTATATCAAACAAAAAAAATGTTAATTAAAAAAAGATAAGAAAATAAATAAAAGCGAGAGCGAAACTAAATACTGTTAACATGTAAAGAAATAATTGTTAAAAATGTAAATAAAAGGAACGGCAACAATGTCATAAAATGTCTGCACCTAGTAAAACAGCTTTAAAATGCATTATACAATATGTATGAATTAATATTAGAAGAAATGTAAATCTTGTGATAATGTAGTATAATTTGTCCTTAAGCCATATTAATTTTTTTAGCAATATTACATAATACGGATAATTTTTAAAACTAAATTTGAAACCCAACCTTTCTTTGAATAGGTCAAAAAATATAATTAAAACTCAAAATTGTTTCTAACCAATCAATCATTTTATTAGAATGTTTTATTAAAGAAGCATAGCAGCCCCGCAACTCTCTATTCCTTTCTACTGATAAACAAGCGCTCTGGCACTACCTTTTATCATGGTTTACTTACGTTTGGTTTGCACTGAGTTATCGCTTTACCTTTGATTTGGCAGAATCCACCTTGGATTTATAGATAAATTCACAGAATGCTATTATCACTGAAAGAATTAGGCCAGCAACCAGGATGTAGAAAATTCCGGCAACGTTTCCGAGGGTAAGCTCTGTTTGTCCTCCATCCTAGAATTTGAAAAAGGAACTAAAATCAGCTGAAGCAAAATGCTTTGGAAACAAAACGAACTCAGTAAATGGCCAAATACTCTACAATAGTATGCAACAAGGTTTCATTTGTTACTCTTGCAAAATATTTTATATTATGATTACCCTTTTTATGGAATACAAAGAGGAGAATACAGGTTACTAATCTCGTGCCGTTAAGGATCGAGTTATTAAACCTTTCCATGGTACTGGTTTTGCTCTCGTCATTAAATAAATGTGTTAGAATGTGCACCCACTCATAGAAGCTCGGGATTAGGAAGGAAGGGGGGAATAAAATAATCAACCAGAAAAGCTTAAATTTACGTACCTGTGCTAGAGGTATCTGCTTGACAATAAAATGTTATGAGTTAATTGACATTCATAAAATAATGAATTGATCAACCACACGGTTCATGTTTTCATTTTCTTACTTTCCTTGTGTATTTCTTTCTCACATGTTGATATGTCTTCATGTACTGATGTATGTGTGTAGGGATTTACCATGGATTTTAAGCAGGCATGAAAGAACATATTCACTTATGGAGGGACATATGGCCCTGCTTTATCTTGATCGTTTTTAGTTATTTTTACTACACCAATTTTAAAACAAATCAGGCATCGCGAACTCAAAGACTTACTGAATGTTTAGATTATAACAGGTTTTCGGTCACTGAGTACGAAAATATGTGCTCTATATGTAGAAAGAGGTTAAACAGTCAGTATAGCGTAAGGCCTCTATGTGTCCACAAAAAAATACATTTACTCGAGCCAGTAGAGCTGATGTTAACACAACAATCGTAAACAGAAAAATATAGAAAAAAATCGTTTACATCAATTCGTTGTAATAAAAGGCCAATCAGAGATTCGGTTTATACCTGTGAAGAATCTTCCAGCGGACATTCTGATCTCTTGTCCCACCATTCCTTCTTCATATTCTCCAGTGTCCCAGACTCTCGCAGTTGTAATACTGCCAGAGTCAACTGGTCTCTGTGGATACATTTTAAAATAAATATTAAAACAACATAAAAGGATCAATTAAGATAATTGCGAGACACGAGTTTCTAATTTTCTTAATGAAAAATAATTTTTGTGTGAAATTTGTACAATGGTGCACAAGAATAAAAAGATGGAAATATTGACGTACAACAATGCTATATACTGTTGAATATTTCCAAAAATGTATTTATGCTCATGTGCCTTGTTAATTTCAAAAGTTTGTGTTCAGATAGCTTCGAATATTAACGTTCAAACAGGTATCTAATGTATCCTCAAAGCATGGCAATACACAAAACTGCATAAGTGTTTTGGTCCGAGACAGCGAAAAGAGTTTGACCTCAAATATGGATATGTCAAGGCCATCTGACCGACACGTATCCTTAAATTATGTCGAACCCGTTCTTTTCCTGAAGCCTGTAGTTTTGTATTTATTACATCACAACCTAATTTACGCAGGCGCATTTTTAACTAAACAGTGTGACCGGAATTTAAAACTAATTGAAATTTGAAAGTTAATCCGCTGTATCGAACCAAATCTACGCAGATGTTAGTGAAACCCCTAAGACCAACATTTGTGTGTAAATAAGGTTATGCGACTTGAACGTCAGTATGGAAAACATGACCAACAATGTGAGATTGAATGGGAATTTAATAATTATGTTTATTACTATATAGATTGTATGTGATTATAATGGTATTGGTAAACAATTACCTTGCCTAATCTGCAATTGTTCAGCTCATTTACGAAAATATTGAATGAATATCAGTATCGAACACCAGATCGTCAATGTAAGTCTAAATGTACGCATAACAAATTCTCTGAATTTCACACACTTCATATGAACGTGCAAACTGTACCTCAAATCAGATCCTATTGGTGTTGCTATGCCGTATCCTTTGGAGTCTAGATTTGCCCCTACTTTCATGGTGTCGCAAGGCTTTCTCATGTTTATGTAATCATTGGTTGTTGATTCTATTAAAAAGGCGTAGTTTCCCTCCCTTACTCGCTTGACACCATCCTCATTTCTTGCTACAAATACACTTGGACTGGCAGATTGCATATAGGCCCACATTCGCTCATAAAGTGCTACTTTGGATTGCTAAACAAAAACACAAATGCCTACGAATTATTTGGGGAAACATTCCAGCAGATTCTATGTAACCTAAGAAAATAATATTGATGCACGTGTTTATTTCTGTTGCTAATATGCATGGTGTTTAGTAGTGGTATACTGAACCGCAACTAAAAAGTCGCTATGTAAGGCCAATTAAAGGTTCACATAAAAAATGGAAAAATGAATTTCTCCAATATTTACGATGTCATACTCTTCTAAATAATGTTGACAGAATGTACAAATTAAAATATTAAAGGTATCGATTTTTGAATGAATCTAAAGGGAAGAAATTAAAATATCAAGCACACATCAAAGTAAACTTACAGTGAACAGTTGTTGTTAGCTATATGATTCTTATATGCGATAGCACCACAAATAATTTTACTCAAATCAACTAATATCTCTATATTCACATTTTAATATCTCTAATTTCATATTGCATGGTTTTCCTTACTTTATATGTGATATGAGTACCTTTTTCTAAACTGTAGAACTGTATGTCACGCATGATCCAAACCTTTCAGACAGAATAATATCTCAAATTACCAAATAATTGCACATGAAAATACCAAGATGTATACGTATGTATGTGTGTGTATGTGTGTGTGTGTGTGTGTGTGTGTGTGTATGCATGTATGTATGTGAGTGCGTGCGTACGTGCGTGCGTGCATGCATGCATGTATGTATGTATGTACGTAACACAATCTTGACTATACTGTGTTGCGAAAATGTAGGGTGGTGCGAGACAAATTCTTGCATATGCTCAGAAAGACAAAGTGTTTACCCAAACTTACAAGTGCACCACGTGGCAAAATATAATAGGTAAAGATGTTGCAAAAACTCCCCCAAAATGTGTAGAATCTGAATCAACAAATATACTATATCACTTGAACTCGGTCCAAAAGTCCAGGTTGTTTTAATTTGTCAATTTTTGAGACATGCAATTCGCAGTGAAACTATACTACCTTCCCAAGGTCCAACGGTTATTCGGAAAGTGGGGTACTTTGATGTAAAATAAATGGAAAATTGTGTGTGGATCTGCTCAAAGACGTTTTTCTTAATAAAAAAATAATAAAAAATAAAAAAAATTGTTTTGACAAAAAAACAAACACGCTCTGTCTGTGTTTACCTTGAAGAAATTTTTCGTACTGCCAGAATCGAGAGTGCCGTATTGTATTTCTGTCTGCTTTGCGAGGTCTTCTGCAGACTCGATGGGCGTCAGCATCCTCTCCACTGTCAAGAAGGCTGCTAAATTGGCTGTGTAGGACGAGATGATGATCAACGTGAAAAACCACCAGACGCTGCCCACGATTCTCCCTGACACTGACCTGGTAGGTATTCAAATATCACAGATTTATATGGCATTCTGGTGCATCCATAACTTGGTTGGCAATGCAAGGAAATCTCATATGAAGAATTATATTTGTTTTGTGCCCGGCCCTGCAGAGCAGAAGGCAAATAATGCCACTCTGAGACTATGGCTTCCACTTGTGTGATATCCCTTCGCCATTGACATTTTTTCACACCCATGTGACAAAAAGATCTAGCGAAATTGCTATAATACTGATTTCGTTTCTCTTGGGGCAGTTTTCTCGAGTTAACTTGTCTAAGTCTCCGTGTAATTAGAACGTGCTAACAAGTTTGAGCAATGTGTTATATATGGCAAATCTTATCTTTCTCACATTCGATTACTACGTGTTTCTCCAATATCATTGATACATATATGCACACTACTGGCATATATGCCCCATAACATAAAGTAACTGATTTTTACTTGTTCTTATTGCTCCGTTTACTTTATTTCGTGCATGGCATCATGGTCCATAACAGTATTAGCTCTTAGGTTTCACGTGCACAATCTTGTTCAATTAAAAAGAAGGAACACGTTACTCTAAAGCACCGTTTGACGCAATCGTGACTGGTTATAACTACTATACTACTGATCAATGACGACGGAGACTTTATCCATTAAGATTTTTTATTTGATGAACCAATTCCAATATATTTCCAAATACTCTAAGTTTTAGATGTTTTTATTTGATCTTTATAATTTTCTCACATGCTTGTAGACGTATTAAGAAATTGATATTTTCAGCTCCACATTTGAACCAATCATTTAAAATGTGTATTGATGAAAGTGATGTTGGAGTAATAATTCTAAAAGACAAAAATGGTTGGATTATCCAATGTGTTATTTTACTATAGAACTAAACAGGCAGCAGAGAAATCATTGCGCTATTGAGATGGAGTGCTTGGCTTTCAATTTGGCTTACAACACTTGGAAGAGTATAGTTGAAGCAGAGTTTTGATATTGCAAGAATATAAGCTCGAAATTAGTCGCATCAAGGGAAAAGACAACATGACCGCGCTCGACATTAGATACATCACGGGAGATTAGAACCTGATCTGATATGTATATGTATATATATATATATATATATATATATATATATATATATATATATATATATATATATATATATATATATATATATAAGTTCTATCTAGCTTTACGTTGTATACCTATTTTGTCACTCATAAAGCATCATCTTGTGCAGGTTTATTATGTGTGTTTGATTAATGTGTAAAATAAAGCTTTATTATATAAAATCTTTCTTTTGCTTTGTGAGGAGAAGTTTTATGTATATCCATAGCTTTTTGTAATTTTTATTAATCATTGTAAATTAAAGTGATCATCTATAATCAAGATATTAGGTAAGTAATTTTTCCACACGGATATAAATTATATATGCATGTAGATTGCATAGGATCTGTTTACTAGTTTGGGTTCTGTTTCCATTGGATGACGGGTCTGGTGGGTTCTACGAAAGGGGTTATTATGAATGTCACGTAGTGAGTAGGAGAAAATGTTGTTTTAAAGCCATAAGCCTGTTTATAAGGGGAGTATTTAACTCATTCCTATGTTGGATTCTTACTTCATATGTTAATAGCAGTCTGCAGATATGTTTAAAGTTGTGTTTGGGTATAATGTGAGAGTAGATGTATAAAAGTTATATCTAGCATTATGTTTGGAATATTTATTGGAATTACAAAGTGCTCATATTTAAAAAAAATAGTTGGTGATTGATGTGTATTAAGAGGTTTCCACAATTAAAAAGGGATTTAAATAATTTGGAAATTATTCGTTTGTTCTAGCGAGAAGAGCAGCATCTCTGAATGTCCAAAAAGCAAATTTCATTAGTAGATGTGAGATAAAACAGTCGATAGATTATGAACATCATAACTTTGTACTAATCTGCCTTCTTTTTGTCGTCTACCATATCTTGGCGATGCCAGATATTGTTTTTCAGCCCTTGCAATACCTTTCTTTTGCATGTCAGTATTAATTGTATAGTTTAATCTAAGTTTAAGAGATTTGATAGAACTGCTCTGCATATTTCGCAACCATGTCAACCGGTAATTGAAATATCACCAACAGCATAGTTGAGTTTCACGTATGAATGAAATGTTATCATGTTTGAAACATCGTCATAAATTTTTAATTAGTGTTGTAATCATGCTGTCGTAAACATAATTGTTCTATGAACTTTCCCATACGTGAAGATGAGTTGATAAACTGTACATAAGATGTTTTGTTTAAAACTCGTGACCTAAAATACAAACCACACACGATATTGATGCTTTAATTTAACTTTGAAATACCGTCATCAGCTAACCTTGTATTTTGCAGAAAATTAGTTGATTACCTGTTGATTCATCTGCACCAACACCCTCATGAAAATTAGCAGTGTGTTGATTTAACCTGGCCACAAAAATTCAATTTCTGTTTTCTGTTTTCATTTTGTTTTTCGAAATCAGGTAAATTTTATACGATTAAGAATAGTACCTACAATCGTATAAAATGTTTTCCTTCTTTCCTGACTATCTCTTAGATCATGCGTTTGATATAATATACACTAGGCTGCGTCAGATTCATTTAAATTTGGTTGGAATACACTTATCCTAAGATTGCACACTGGATATATGAAACATGTAAAGAGATTTAACCAGCCCATTAATCCTTTTATCTGTTCAATGCCAATATGGAATACTAAAATAAATTTTCAACCATGTTAAGTGAGTGAATGATTTTAAAAAAATTTCACATGTTGCCAATCCTACGGTTCACCCTAAAACAGCTACTTCATTTACCGATTCACCATGTACTATGGTAAATCAACCTTTGTTGTTGATTCGGTGTAGATGTGATGTGGTAAATCAACCTTTGTTGTTGCTGATTCGGTGAAGATGTGCTATGGTAAATCGAACATCGTATTTGGTTTTTTTTAATTTATTTATTTTGGTGTAGATTAATACTGTATGTATTGCAAGATCTTTCAAATGTATGTAAATTTAGTCGAATACAAATATGTATGTGAATCCATAATCAAATACACAATTTATTAGTTCTATGTACTGAACTGATGTAACCATATTATTATTATTAGGATTAAAACTACTATTTTCTGTGCAATTCATTAATCTTTATATCTTCATCATTTTTCAGCATACTATGATACTTTTCTCTGTTTTAGATCAGAATATTTACACATCAGAATATTTACACATTAAAAAATTTACACATCAGAAAATTTACACATTTATGCTCTTGCATTATATTTTTCTATATTGCTAGATTTGATTATACTTTTATCTTGTTCAAACTTGTAAACGAATAGGGATTATCTCTAGGTTCCTTTCATGTAAAATATTTAGATGACATCACAATAAATCCCTAAAAAAATTCATTAATATTTAGCTTTGTGCAACTCGTTTTGTTGTGCAAAAGATTATTTAATTTATTATTTGGTGCTTGCTCTGCTAGTGCGCGATTATGTGTTACATTTGTATTTTAGTGTTGCTCTATACATTACAGTACACGACTGAGTTGCTACAGTTAAATACTGGGCCATTACCCTAGAATTTTTATTTCAGTGTTGTCGTATCCTTAACGGGCGTGGGTTTGTGCAAAATCTCTACTGCACTAAAATCTACGATATGCACACTACCGAGATCAAATTCCGAAAAAAAAAACTCAATAAATGTCAACTGGACAGTATGTAACATTCATTAGGATAGTTAATTAAATTTAGCAGTTTGAATCCACTTACTAATTCAATAGGGTATTCAAATTTAAATATAACGCTTTAGGACGAAATTTATTTTTGTGGTAGTACAAGATTAATTTGCATCGAATATTGTTTCTTACATAACCCATAGTCTACTAAAGCCGTATTTTGTGTCTCGCTAAATTTTTGACCCAATTCTAATTTGTTCCATTCATCCACAAACTAGCTATTTGAAGAAACACATTCTGTACTTAATATCCCTTAGCTTAAAACACGGCCATCTGTATGAGATGAAAAAACAAAACTCTTGTAATTTACGTCTTTGGTACCCAGCCTTTTTGTGGAAAAGTTTGATGCAAGATTTCACTTTATTTTCGACACTAGCATCATTATGAAGACCCTATAAAAATATATTTGTAATTTGATTTCGATAAATTTACTTTGTGCACAACACATTCAGACAGAGTATACACGATTTAATACATCCCATGTCGTTCACACATACATATTTTGGTACTAGTTTCAATCGTCTAGTATCTAATAACGTTTAACCGTACGGTTTACTATTTAGTTCAGCATTACCCACTCTGTTACATACCTGGGTGAAATATCACATCCCTGTTGCATAAAGGCTCCAAGAGAGTACCAGAGACTATTGGCAATAGTGAAATCATTGGTGATGCTTGCTCCATCTTCCACGTGCCATTCTGTAGGGCTGAAGCGACTGACAAGGAAAAGCACCACGCTGACTCCGATGTAGGCGAAAAGAATACACATCCATATCTCATAGGAAAGAGGATCCATGAAAGAGAATACACTAGTCTCCTTCACCGCCGTCTTCTTGATCATTATACTGATTCCGAGGCTCATGTATGGTTTGGTGAAATCCACTACCCTCTCCCTCTGAGAGGATATACTGATTGGGGCTATGGCCATATCCACTTCCTTAAAGCATGACAAGTAAAGATTATTAAAAATTCTCATGTTATATCGCTCAACATTTGTCTTAGAATCCACAAAATATGGTGTACAATTTTAGGACTTTGAAAATACGCACATATGACAGTGAATTAGTCATATTTACGATATGAACAATTTGTGTGAAAAAGTAAATAAAGGTATAATACATATATGAATTTCACATCTAACTGAATGTGTTTCTATGCTTTTATAATGAAATGACGCAGGAGACCAATTCTAATTTAAAAAAACCCACAAAATATACAAGCTCTAGAAGTAAAAAAAATCGATTTGTGTCAATGTGCGCATTTGCATGTTTATGCAAGATTATTAACTATTTTAACTCTGTAGGATAAAAACTTTGCATACTTTTAATGTACCTTTTGTGATAATGTGATACAGAATCTGTCAAATTCGAGAAGATTACAAAATTAAAAAATTAGTATTAAAGAGTCAATGACTAGCATGTGTTTTCAAACATATGATTTAATTGCAATGGGTTTATTGACACTTACTTTCGATCGTTATTTGCATATAATGGCAGTTATATTTTGCTTAATGTGTTTTGAAAGGGCAATTTCAAAGGAAATGCCCTTTCAATATACGTTTGCTGTCATTTTGGAATGGTTAATCTGCAATAAATAAAAGTGAAATCGAAAACGGTGTGGCGCTAGCTATATTAATTATAATAGTCTTATGAATTAGCATCTATGAAAAAGATAGCTGCATCCTATTTCTTTTATCCAAGTTATATTTTGACATCTGTGACAATAATTTGTTTATATTCTAATATCTTCACATCCCTGTCTGTTTATGATTCGGATATCTCCAGTCCTTATAAAATAACTGGTGAGTTATCAGCTAACAAAAAGTATGCACTGATTACTTTAGGTCATGTTAAGAAAGGATAATAATTTATTTCGTACGTACACCAGGAAATTATATTCCGTTTGAATGTCTGCTAAATTAGTGAAAGTATTAATTTAATAAAAGTTCTCATTCGAAAGAATATTCTCTTTTAAAGGAAGATAAATAGATTGAGTTTTAAAATGATATTCGTCGCGGAAAAATCTATTGAGATGAATTCAGAAAGGCTCTCTTGCTTGTTTTTACTGTAAACTTACGTAATTTCTTGGACAGAAATGGTACCGCATATTAAGATAAGATTACATTTCTTGATGTCAGAGCTTTCCAATAAAATAAACCAAATTTCCGTTTTGAAACTGAGACGTGTGGCCGTCATGTTAAAGGATTTTACTGATCGGGAGTCCAAAGAGGCGTTAAGCAATTTTGACGTTCGTGCGAGAAGTGTCAGAGTAACATTGTTTGAATACATGCTTCGAAAATCTCCAGCCTATCTATATATGCATTTTTATTGTCTTTTTCTGGGTTTTGGGGATTGTGCCATGCTTTTGTGATGCGATGGTTAGTTTGATTAAAGAATCATCTTCTCCCGTAGAACAATTATACTCGAAAGGTTATGCTTCTTGGATTTTTAGGTAACATCAGTAGAACTTTTATTGCTTGACTTTAAGAATCGATTTTTAAATTTTCATAAAGTCACACAGAAAATGTTTGCCAGTTACACATCTAACGGAATATGATAGAACATATTTTTGCACTATTTCTGACCATTTAATTCGTGTTTCCGAATCATATTTTAATGCCTGAAATAAGCGGAGAACATCTTTAATTACTACATTCGTCTGAACATTTCTACATTTTCTGAAACTTTGACAGGCTGGATTACAATCAGTTTACACTAATATAGTTCGTCTACATCAGCCAATCACACGCAATTTGCACCAAGTCACTTACATTTCTCGTCAGCTCACCAACCATTCCATTCCAGGTGGCATTAGGTAATATTTCTCCATACTTGCCATCTTTGACAAGGCAAATCTCATAAGTAAAATTTACAATTCTCGCCACCTCTCGTGCGAAATCGACGCAAAATCCAATGAAGTTATCTTTTCCACACCTTGGTTGCCTTTCCTCCGTCTCTGCATCTTTATACATTACATATGGTCGTTCCTGAATGGAAAGTAAATATGATCATGAAAAAGAATGACAGAAAGTGATTTGTTTAACATGAAAAGGTAGTTCGAAGTGATTTGATATGGCACGTTAACTTTACTTTAATATCGTTATATGTTGTCGTTTCTTCTCACCTGTTCACCATACACTCTGTCCGAAGAAAAGCAAGTATCATAACCGATGTTGACGATAACGGCGATTGCTCTGACCTAAACGCCTACAAAAAATTCGTTTCTTACTTGATAGTGCTATTTTATGGGCATCTTGCGAGAAAAGTTACGTTTCCAATTCCAGTAATTATTTTGGAAAATCAGTGACCATCATTTTCATAAGTAAGATGTGCATACATACATATCAGGTATAAGATGATTTCGTGGCATGAAATATCAAGTTTTTTCCTGCACTTTTCTCATATTTGACAGATAAATAAATGCAGATCGGACACGGGTTGCTAAGTACTTCAGCATGATGTAATTTCAGAGCATATCAGTTTTGTAACATTTCAAGGGTTTGAAACTCAGCAGAAGGGAATACATATTTTGATAGGCAAATAAGCAAATCAAGAAATGTTTCATCAGATTTGAATTAGTGGATATGTCAGATAAACCCAGAAGTGAAGTACGTAAGATCTGCATTAATTAAGCAATGATGTAATTGTATACATTCATTGCTGAACACAGAAACTTGTACACAAACAAAATAGTTAAAATATATTCAAAATGTTTTAGTTATGTACATCAAAACGATTATTTTGATCATGGATATGCTAATATCAAACAAAGTGCAAGAATAATAGCAAACACCTTTAAAACCTTAAAATAATAACAGTAAAGAAACTAAAAAGATTTTAAATAGAATCGTAAGTAAAAGGCTTAGTAATATCTTATAGATATTACCCTAGCAATAATAAAAAATTCTATAAATTTGTATATGACATTTAATCATCCCTGAATAAAACCATCAGCAGAAAAATGTGCCAGTGTCTAAATAAGATCCATTATACATGATTTTAAAGCTGATAAAGCAGATGCTCAGAAAGGACCACAGGTTGAAAACATAATTTCTAGTAAGAAAACACAAATATTAACATACTAGGTTAAATGCATATTGTAGGACGGGGATTAGAAAAAATAAAAACATTTTTTATAAAATATTAAATGAGCCTGTTCAAAAGAAAGTTTGATCATAAAATTACAGAAAAGTTAAAACAAATTGCGATCCCGTCGAGCGTTTCGAACGCGCCACATTTTTGTTCGGAAGCCTGATTGTCTGGCATAGGACATGAGTGATAAAAGAAAAACTGAACATAAAAATACCCCAAACGAGCAAATACTGTTAAGCTTCAGCCGGAGTTTCGATCTCGCGACCTCTTGTTTAGCAAACGTGACACATGGAAAGAAAGACCAATGTTAATACCTATAACATAATATCGCACGAATGCAATTCAATGTTCTGTGGACATTTTACATGCCAAAACTTGAACAGAAAATAAGCGAAAATACAAAATGGATGTTTGACAAGACAGAATTTCTAAGTCTGCACATACGCAGCTAATAGTCGCCAATGCTTCAGAGTTTCATAGATGTGGAAAAAAACAAAAGACCTTGTTTCAATTTGGCAGCTAAAAGCGGCATATACATTCCTATTACATATACTTCAAGAATTATCTCAAGGTATGGTCCATATCACGTTTTGATTTTGATAGATATAGTAATTGATTTAATACAAAGCCGGTAAAAATAGTTGAACCATGCTATTTCAAAAAAGTTAGAATATTTTAAATGCAGGAGGAAAGACAGAATGACATAATAATATTTAAATAGACTGGTCCTGATCAATTCAAAAATGTGATGTAGCGTTATGATTCTAGGTTTTCAGCTATATAACAGAAAGAAGCGAAACCAGAATGTTTAGCAAAATCAACAAATAATTAACTTCTCCAAAATCACAACGTGAAAATCTAAGAGACGCTAACAATATTATGACTTAAATCCCAAATAATCCTACATGTCCTCTGACAAACTTATAGAATGTTCCAAATGAATCCCAATAGTCTTGAATGCCTTGATTTACCACAGTGATATAATCCAGAATGTCTTTGAATAAGATCTCAATAACTGCAAACTTGAGTTCCAGTCTAAAAGGTCAATGGGTACATTGTAATGTGAATGAATACTTTAAAAAGATGATTCTTCTACAATTATATATGACGTACACAAATACAAACTCTGATCATAAGACTGATATGAAACTGGAATGAATAATTGTTTACCAATTCTCCTACAAATGCAAACACCCACTTGGGAAAACCCTCTAACTCTTAAACACGGTCAAATGAAACTCTAAGAATATTTTTCATAGGTGAAAATATAAGAACAAAAGAATAGAAAAATTATTTTGCCACTAAATTTCTATATTTAATACTTAAGTATTTAATAACACAGATCATGTAAATCAAACAAACAAAACAAATTTTTAAAAAAGCAAATAAAAGAAAACAATGCTTTCGGTAAGGCTCTAATCTTTTGGAATGGCAGTATCAAGATGATTTTAACATCTAGCATATTATCTGGCCAGACTGGACATCAATTGTTTCGTAACGTATTTTGTTGAACAAAATAAAGCGATAAATTATAATGAGGAGATACATCATAAATATCCGCTTGTATTATTATACTTCCATGCATTTGTTATTTACATTCCTGATTAAAGGTATGCAATGGCTAGGAGAAAGATGTATATACAGTTATCGCAATAATCCATCTTTTCTAGGTAAGTTGTAATTTATTTAATCTGAATTTTTGTACTTTTTCTTTGATTGGGTCATGTACAAATCTTGTGTTATTGTTGTATATTGTTTGACCAGCCTGTGGAATATCACGACAATGATACTGCATATTTTATAAGATCATTTCACTAGCTATTTAAACTTAATGCACCATAATCTAACCATATTGTTATTTTACTTTTGAAGCTTCATTATAATTCTGATAGTTTATTACATTATTGGTATCTTACCACAAAGTATGTGTTTCTCAAATAATTTTTTAATGGTGTCTTGAAAATTGTAACCACTCTCATTAATATATGGTTCTTTGTGAACCTAAAATGTAAATCACGTATTTTCTGATACGTCATTTTAACATGCAATGCCTTCCTATTTGTTTTGTTTATTATCTTCTTGAAGTAAAACATGTATAACATGCTGGCTCATATTTATTTATAATAAAATATCACTTAACGTTACTTTAGTCCAACAGTCCAGTTGAAAATATCCTCCCCAGTAATTGATATGCTTTGCTTTAAACTATCTCTGTACTCTTTCACACCGATATTCATCATGGTCAAATCTTTCTATCCCATCCTCAACCATATCATAATGAATCAAGCAGTATCTCATTTTTGGTGGTGGTGTTAGTGAGCTGGTTTTCTTTGTTCTTTTCTTTTCCTTCGTTTTCCCGTGCTATAACACCAGTGTTGATTTGGTGGCATGTTAAATTGTTATAAGTCAAATTAAATTGTTTCATATCTATATTTTAGTTACTTGGATTTAATTTGCCTTCACCACTTACACGTAGGTTGCAATCAGGCAGTAGTTTCACGATCTGGAAGTAAATGCGACATCCATAAACAGTATAACTAACTCTGGAACTATTCTGACAATCAAATGCAATAACGGAATTCCACAAACAGATGTTGCCATCGACACTACCGAGTTTTGCCACAATCTCGAGTCATATTTTGCTCTCTGCGTGTTTTCATATTAACATTATCAAGTTTTAAATGTTTGCATGTTGATAATTCAGTTTCAGTATTGTACATTTTTATTTTATTGGAGTCGTGGTAAAGATTTTTTAATTATTGTCTTTGCCACTTATTTATACCTGAATAAAAATGTAGAAAAAAACCCCTCCATATTATGCTTAGCTTTCTTGATATGTTATCAAGAAGCCAACATGACAGTCTGAAATAGGTACGTTTATTTTCAACTATTTAAAACGTCTTTTCAACCCTTTGATACATGAGTGATCTCATATTTATGTCAAAGTTTGACATTCATATAGCTGATTCTAAAGCAGCTACTTCATGTAATAAGTCACCAAGTGTTATTTTAAATAAAAATTGTCCCCCTAAAATTATATATGCTTTTGTCGACTAATTTCTGAATGTTATTATTTCACAAAACTTGCTTTGGCCACTAATGTAATCCGTCGACTCTTGTAAACACATCAGCATTATCTCTAGATAATAAGCTTGTATACTTCATACTCATGACGTAGATTATTACATTTTTGAAGACTGTTGAATTCGGTACAATGATTACTTATGATGTATAAAATAAAATGCAACTTTTACTGTGTTCGCCATCGCTGTCTGACTGGTCTAGTGATTTTCTTGAATGTGTAAAAGTAGTTTCACCAACTCTTGTGTTAGTTATTTTCATTTGTTTCCTAATAGTCTTTTGTGCCTATGCGAATTTGAAAGGTATACTACGCTAATAATGTATAATTTTCATTTCTTTTGATATTCCCAAAACATCACTGTATTAGAACATTTAATATGTATACATGACATACACAGAGCATGATGGTTTACTTACGTCTGTCATTATTTCCTAATTTTTACACACATGTGTTGATAAGAAATTATTTTACCAATATTGTTGTGACCATTCGTGTTCTGTTACTAAGGGTACTTCCTGGATCGAAAATCGGTTTTCTCTTAGCCTCGTGACGTTCTAGTTCCTTCCCCGGTGTCCATCTTCCAACCTGTAATAGTAAAACCTTTTCTTTTAGCCAAAAATGCTTGACATGAGCAACTTACCAGTTAATTTTAAATGCAGATCAAAGTTCACGCTTACAAAATAACGTGAAAGAAATAATTGATAACAATGCAGTTCCATTTCGTACTCAACATGGTAGTAGACTTAAGACAATAAAGCTAATAATTACATGATTCCATATATTTATTAGAACATAGTATGAAGAAATAAATGCTGGAGCTGTACAGTGGGTCAACTGACCTGAGGGGGGGGGGGGCAGACATAAGTAAAAAACAAAATTACGCAAAAACGAATAAATGGAAACGTTGGAATAACAAAGACAACAATATGTGAAATTTGTATGCACTCTAACATGTCAATATTTTTTGTTTCGAAAAGAATTAACAACTAATCATAGGTAAATTAGGTAGTCAATCGACCTTACATGGGGCAAAATTACAAAACATACATGGAATAGTTAGAATAAAAAATAAACAGTAACATAAACAATATGTGACACAGCATGATGTTTTTGTGTGCAATTAATTTGATTTTAGCACAAAAATGTGACTAGGAAAATGTCTAAATTTTGAGTCAAATTGAGATCTGGCTATTCATTGTATTGGGAAAAAAATTAGGTTACATTACTGGATATACTGAAATTTTATTTTTGATTAAACGCTATTGATGTAATTGAATTAGTTACACAATTTACGACGAGCTGTACTGAGCATGGTTTGATATCGAAATATTTTTCAGCAGCGTACATCGATGAACAATCTTTCTTCTCCGGTGTCTGAATTTATTGAAGTAACTTTCCTCGCTTTTGTGTGCGTTTGCCTGACTTTTCTTGTATTGCCTTTCGGCTTTGTGTGATGTAATGTAAATTTTCCAAATGGTGATATGTTCTATTTGAATTTACGTGGTCAACAACTAACATTTCATTGATAACGCCGTTGAAACTCTCATAAACAAATATCTTTATTCCCGACAGTTAATCACATGCAACCCAAGTTTTCGACAGCGCCGATATGTAGCTTTTTGCAGTGTCGTATAATACTGGCTCTGTTCGCTTCATAATTTACTAGATTAATCGAGTCCATTATATTATTATATTTTCTCTAATACGACATTATATATATATATATATATATATATATATATATATATATATATATATATATATATATATATATATATATATATATATATACATAGTCTCGTGTGTCTTTTATTTTATCTTCAGCGTTCATTATCTCAAAATATCTTTTCAACGCGTGATATTTTCGTCCCCAAAAAGATAAACGATTACGTTTTTCCATTCACCTCTACCCCACATAGCAGACATGGTTTCGGGCCGGTACTGCCAAGTCTGATATTTGTCATGTGGACATTATAATAATCTCGGCGACAGGGTTTTCCTCAAGGAATAGCTTATCTGATTTTTAGCCCTTTGGAGGTATATTTTGCCGTCGGCATGATTATAGTATACTTTTGTTTCTAATTAAAAGAAAGTTATATTATATTAGAGAAAGTATATCATATACTACCAATGACTAATTCTACTGTTGCACAACAACTGCAAGATCAATATTTTTTTCTAACTGGGATACAACCAGCTTTCCCAAGGTCGAAAATTGTATAAGTAAAATTACGGAATGAAAAACAATGGTGATTAACTGCGAATGACATTGATAGATTGGCGGCGATCAAACCAGAGGAGCAGATAGATAAGTTTTTTGAATGAGAATGAAAAATATTATCAGAGATTGAACCACAACACACTAATAAATTTGATCCGGATATAATAACCAGAGATAAGAAACAAATACTATTTGAACTAAAGTTGCTTGATTTTATCAAACAAGCAAAGAACGAATGTATCAATGATGGTGGGTCTCATGGTTTTCAACATTTAAGACAGATGGTGAAGGAATGATTATAGATTCGACAATGAAAACAAATTTTGCTCATAAAATGGTACAAATTAAACAAAACAACAAGAATCATTTTTCAGGATAAAATTAATAACTGAAAAACAAGCACCAGATAGATTACATTGGATTGTACGTGATAAACTGGATTCGGTAAAACAATCACGATAACTTCAATAATTATACACCTATTACAAGAACGCTTATCCTGCTACAGTTATTTGCTCAATTTATCACAACCAAACATAGCTGCTTTTGCTCCGATGAAAATAGGCTCACTAGGTTGGGTGGCTCAACGTGTCAGAGAACATTTTGCAGAATCGGCACGAGGAAACGGATTTACAGAATGAAGAATAGAAAAATAAATAACTTGGAAACGGAGCTAAAATAAATGACGTTTACACACTTAATAACCACACTGAACGTTCAAAAACTTGGAAAAAACAATAAGCAATGATAGTTTATTTGACTCTAGCAATTATCGTAGCAAAGGTACTCCAATAACCATTATAGACCAGAACTATCAGGCGTTGACAGAGTCTGTGATAAAATTTCCACAAGAAAGAACAATAAGACTTTACAATGGAGTTATTTTTGAAGACATTCGCAACATAAGTAAAAACGACACTGCATTAGTCTGATTATTTTACAGTTGCGGCATCGAAGACGATGAATCATTTTATTAGTTTCTTTTGCCCTCGGCAGTTATTCATCGGAAGGAATCGTTCCAACGTGCTATGAAATAGATTGCGGTAAAATGTAACGGCGACTAAGATGATTTATTTACTCGTTAACAATTTCATCTGCTGCATCACACATTGCACAACAAAACATTCATGGTGTATAGCTCCTAGAGAAGTTCTCAATGACGTATCACAATCTTGTGTTGAGTTTGTTCAAGGCGGTCGTTGAAAATCAAAATATAATTCCCTGACATGATTACAGTTGATAACCTAGCCGCTTATCCTGCGTCTTTTCTTGGGCTTGGCCAGTGTCAGCGTTATTTCGAGCGATCCGGGCACCTAACACACTAAATGACTAGAGTTGCAATAAACGGGCCACTACCAAATATCGATCTTACTGGATTTGCCGAGATTGAATCATTCAAGTTTTCAGCGAATATTCATCAAGTTATACCAATCTGCCTTGGTAGACACTTTAATAAACCGGATACCACTGTTGATCGCAACGATTGTTGCGCAATAAATATGCGTGGTTGGGCCCCAATAGTGTTATTACTTTACATGTTCGATGCTAAGATCATTACATCGTTGACTGTAACCTCTGCGATAATTTTGTATAAACAACAAAAGCAAGTTTGGTTACCACAAGATGACAAAGATATTTATAGAATAAATATTGGCAAATTCACATCAGCAACATCGCGAAAAGTTTGTCATCTAGGACACAGGCAACAACACGAGATGGAATAATTAATGGCATGATCATTAGGTACTGAGAGGGCAATTCAAATTAAATTTTACTCATATGATATCATCAGTGCTCACCCACTCATCCATAAACCTATGATCGATGATTAACAGGTTTCCCAATGATGCTTATAGTCGCCATGGATTCCTCTTATATTAGTCGGACGAAAACAACAACGGTGTCAACTGGGTTTGATGGCGAATAAAACACGAATAAATACGTAAATAGTCATAGCTGACTGACATTAAAGCACCATATTTGTATAACGACAATTTATCATGGATTCCATCATCACCGTCAAAAATAGGATCCAATCACGCGACATAACACGGTCTATCTGAATGGGCCAGTTTGTTCTGGTAAAACAACACGTGCGATATAATTATTTAAAAACTCTGACATAATTGTCTTGACGCATCTCACCGGCCTGCCAAAGAGATGAGACAACGTGGTTTCAACGCGTGCATTTATCATAGTTTCTTTATATGGCGAGGTGATACATGGGCGCCCAAAACAAGTGGGTGAGAAATATACCCTGAGAGTAATTATCTAGGATATGATTTGTACAGTATCCAAAGAAATATTACAGACATTTCTTGATCGATTATCAATTACCGAACACTTCTTGCATCGACAGTTTTCATGATAACTTCATCCGGGACCTCGTTGTTTAACGCGGCCACCACATAAAGTCTTCTTGCAACCCTTTCGCAAGGTCTATCCTGAAAGAGCAGTAATTATTGGGGATATTTATGTCCAAAGAGTCGCTGTGCAAGTGTTTGATTAAATCGTTCAATGATTTCCTGATCGCGATGTATCGAGGTGTGTTCATGTCTGATCTTAACCTGATGCTGGTGCATCAGCATAGTTATTGCACCGAACAATTCTTCGCCAGGATCAACTTGTACCAATTGTGGCCATCGCAGTCCGACATGCGGCCGGTGTTTACATTGATAAATTTGTTGATATGCTGTTGAGTCTTCAGTTGCTGTTTTACACGATAACGGTTCAGCCTCTTTGTATCTACTTGCAACATCTACGATAGTCAACGCGTATTTGTACGTCCGTTTTTTATGTACGTCATGTGGTAATTAAAAGATATCCGCCTGACAATCTTCGTTGGGTGTGCTGACATAAAAATGTTCACGTTGAATCATATTGGGACGTGGAAGATAAATTTGCCATATGGCCTGTCATGACAACCAATCTGGGGCTACAGCTCGTGTGACACCTGCTGCATGGGCGAGTTCTTTTAATTGCTGCTGTGCCTCTGCAATATCCTCTTGGATTATATTAAAACGAATCCATTAGGTAATTGTTGGCGTTTAATTAGCCTTTCCCATGACTATTTTACCTTTCATCGCCGATTTTATTAACCAATTAGCGATTAATTCTCGTATGTTTTTATTCTTTCTTGAATTCAGAGTGCGAATTAACTTGACATTCGCGATACGTGGTTGTTGTAGGCTTGTATCTTTATAGGTGAAATCATGAACATGGCACGCTTGATCAATCGCATTTACCGGAAATTCGCCTGGTTTTAGTAGATTTTGTTCGTCAAGGCTAATATCAAGGTGAGTTCCAGGACAACAATAATTATATCTTTGAAGATGGTACTTCACCAGGATAATTAGCCTATGGTGCTTCAGGTATTTTCCCGAGTGCCTTAGGAATATTGCCATCTTGTTTTGCAACAGGAATACTCATAAATGTATATTTTTGTGTGCCGCAGTTTAAACATTTGCCTGTAAGTGTAGGCATGTTATTTTTCAAAGTGGTTGCTCTCAGAAATTTAGTATCAGTGACCTTTGTCCATCAAACATCATACAAACTCATGATTATAAATAATATTATATCTTTACAATATCAATCTGATTGATTTTTCAGTAACACGTGAGCAAGTACCGGTCAAGCTTTATTCAACTGATAATGAGGTGGCTCAAATGGGACAAATTATATTTAGTAGCGCCAGCCATGGATGACCAACAATGCTATAATGTTTTTAAGGAATTTAATGAATCTGACGAGGCTGTAGACAATGTTATTGAATTTATCACTGACATCGATGAAGCGCCGTTCGTCGAGGATCTTTACGACGATACAAACAATTTAGTGGTCTACGATGATGTCATGCTTGACAAGCAAATTCAGCAAGAATATTTGCGCGACGCAGACATCAAAACACAGGTCTCATTTTTTACGTCTTTCAGCGGTATACTCAGATTCCCAAAGTGATCAGAGATGACTTTAATTTTTTGATTATTTTTAACGGTGTTGACACATATACGCTGCAAACCTTTCATCGGACATGGTGTACCGGCGTCATGGACGTAGGTTAGTTTAAAAAAAAACTTCTTTGCACATGCTCAGTAAAACCCGCATAAAGATAGGTTTACACGATTCATAAACACCTAATCAAATTGGTCTAGATAAAATCTTTTATTAAATAAATACATTTGTTGTTATAATGGACAAGGAAAATATTAACGAGATTATCTCTACTATCGAACAATTGCAGCAAGATGGTCTCGCGGTTCAAGTCCATGTTTGAAAAAGTCAACGATGATTTTGAGATGATACATAAGCGACATGAACAGGGCAGATACACACTAGCGGCTGACTGTAGATTTGTCAAAATATTCCAGCTCGAAATGGAATTATTATTGGCAGATTAAAATGATATAACTAAATTTATTCCATTGGCAAGTGCCATTGATAAAATACGATCAGATTTGTCTCGACAATATGAAACTCGAACGGCGGTAAAAGCCCATGCAAGACAGCTAAAGCAACTTGTATTTAACTCTGTACAGATTTCCTCAGAATGAGAAGTATTCCCCGAGGAGGAATATTCTAAATAACTAAATAAAAGTAACGACGAAAAAAATTACGACAATTTCTTTTTATTTTTTACAATGTTTTTTTGGGGAAGATTTTGATCATCGTGTGCCGTCAACTTCAATCGCGCACATACTAACTTACAGTCAATTCTTCGCCACGTGTGTCCAATAAATTTCCCACTTGGCCGATTAGACAAAAATTTATTGTGACATTGTTCGATGATGACATCATAAAAAACAAGACTAACGGTAACCGACACAAATGACTGAGCGGGACACCCGTAGAAAAACTGTAAATAAATTATCCATGCTGGGAATGCCCTAATACTTGCCCTGTCGCGGTATGGTTACTGCCAACTTCGTTACAGACTAGATTTACAGAAGCCGTCGACGACCACCACAATCCTGCTCGTTGTAATGTCGAAGAATATCTGGAGGGCCCCGTAACTTCTCCCATGCACCAGTAATGTTCGAAAAATGTTCGTCAATTATGTAATTCAGATCGTGCTACATTTTATCCGTGTCCAACCAGGGATGCTATAATATGGATTTGAAATATTTCTGACACATATTTGATATGGTTCATGATGTTTTACTGTCTCATTCTTCTTTGTTTAAGATTATTATTCGGATATTCAAGCACATACTGCTCAAGTAGCTTCTCAGATGATTGTATTTACCTTTGTGCTCTAGGGCTATTCCATCGATAATTAGTTCAATAGATTTCCCATACTTGTGAATTAAATTTATGTCCGCATCTTGAGGAGGATCACTGGGTCCAACACCCGTAAACCCAATAGGGTATATTTTTTAACACCAGTTGGGTTAAATATATACCTTTCTTTTCCGCTCTCATGAGCGTCCAAAGTTTCTTTTCTTCTCTGTACTTTGGTTCTTTGATAAATACTTGTTTGTCTGATAAATAATCAAATTGCGCTGGTTGTGGTTATCCAGTATAAATCGGCGATTCAAGCGGCCATCCTATATGTTATCATGGAGCTTGCCTTTAGCAGATGTTCTGTAAATATCTACCATTATAAACTAATAAAACTACGAACGGTCTACTCATACACGAATTTATGAGGCGGGGCGGATGACCTTCACACGTAAAGTACCACAAGTACTTCTGGACCGCATATCGGTGGATTCGTAATGTTAAATACCAGATTGGTACGTCACCTGCTAAGCCACTATATCGTAACAATTCTTTTGATGGCGTCTATCCATACGAATCAAAATAGACAACTCCACGCTGATATTCCGCCATTGTAACCCAATAAGTACCTGGACCAGAACGTCCATCGAGAATAATGATTCCGGTTTTAATGCGATTTACCTTTACAGGTAATCGATCACGAATGAAAACGCCTCTAAAGTTGTTTTAATCTATAATCGCTAAGCAGCATATCAAGTAAATCAAACCCGGACATGGGGAGTTTTAACGAAGAGTCCCCGGCAGTTTCAGACCTTGACCGTACCGAGTTCCTGGTAATCATAGACCCCGTCCCTTTTCTTGCAGGTGTTTATGCCGTATCCTGTTGCTGTCTTCATTGTCATACCGGCATCTGTTCCAACGGCACCAAGTACAGCTGCTTTTTCAACAACTGGAACCGCTGCTGAAATTAATGCTGGTATTGCCACTAGAAAGGGAAATATGCCGCCGATATGTGTTGAGCCGCTAATCGCATTCGCAGAAAGATCAAGTCGAACGCCTGTTCTCGATTTCTTGGCGTCGTTGTAGTGTTTGAGATAACACTCGGTTTATATAATTTATTTGGGCCCTGCAACTCCGCTGATATCGGTCTTTTTTGCCCGAGAATTTATCTTCTATGCGGAATGTAGATTTTTGATCTGACCAGATGTCAGGGTAACATTGACGTGATCATCTGACATTATAACATCAAGAAGGATCTAATTACAGATCGTTTGCGATCCAAATACATTTTCCCAAAGCATGTTTACATACCTTTTACAGGCGAATCAATGAATCTTATTCGTCCACCAACGCCATCAAGCAACATTGTTTTGTCTGCCAGCGATTGCTATGCATTCACCAGCTTATACTCCTGCTACACGATCTCTGATCAAAGACAGATTGTCTAAACAAATCCAAGTGTTACAGTGAGAAACAATAGATCGAATACAGCGTTGGAAAATCGCACTGGGATATCTGCGAACCAGAATCAACATTCTGATCAAGCTCCATGAATGACATCAACCAATGCAACACACGCGCAACACGATAGCCTTAACAATTCAATAACACGTCTTCGGATGATTCTTGATGTCCATTTATTCTCACAGAAACTTCATTAACTCCGAGAGTAAATAATACCAACATCATGTTGTAATGCGTTCTGCCATGTGAATATCCCAGCAACATTACTCTAGAAACTCATAGCCAACTATGACATCGTGGACATGCTGTGCTATCCATGAAAGAGAGCAGTTGTTGTTCTTCAACGAGTGATGGTGTCATTGCTCCCATCCACAATGAAAGTTTTGTCACTCTCACTTTACGAGCATCGACTGTGTTGGGTTGGAAGATTGCATTGTTGTCGGTGGCCTTTCAGAAAAGTACCAATGTGTGTTTAGCACCAAAAATAATGTCTAACATATCTACGGAATCCATAGATATGTGTTAGTGGAATTAGATAAAGAAAACTCTCCTTCATCTTTTAACACTGATATACATGCTGAGAGTCCTAAGTTTAAATATTTATTCATCGATGTGACTGCATCTCCAGCACCATTCAGCATCACGTTTTGACGGTAGAGATGCTTTTAGGTGACCTAGGCGTACGTCACTGATGTACCAGCGGACCTTGAACAATCATCGGAATATCTTGCGAGGCCGAGTATCCTCACGGCAACATAAAGTTTTCGAGACACGATTCAATAAAATTTGCGTCAATGAAGTATGTGGCACAGTTAAACAATGCCTTAGCACCATTGTTAACAAAACCAGCTCGATCTAAAAGTTCGTATGCCTTATTATCTGCATTTAGAAGCTGGACTTCGATCGCAGTATATACCTTGGCGGGCAGGAAATATATACTTGTACGATGCATTTGTAGTTCGATTTGTCCACATGCGTTAGGTACGCGTGCATCATAAGAATAATATTGATATTTAGGCACTGATTTATCTTGGAGGACCGGTGCGTCCATGTCAAATGCTATTTCAGATACACGCTTGAACATTTTGGTTTATACTCGTTGTCTAAAATGACCGTCAAGCCAGACAACTTGCTGTTAGACTTGCTGCTATTTGCTCTCTCGGCAGCTACTTGTTGTTTTGTCGGTGATGTCACTTCAGCTAATTCTTTCAATCGCTCATTTGCATCTTGATTTATTATCTTACTGACACTTGGTGGCATTGCGTCGGTGCCAGGCAGTTTTACTGGAATGTTTACTTCGGTGCTGCAAAGTTTTACTGGCCGTGGCTTTGGTCGTAGTAATCATACGAGTCTGTCTTTGACCGCCGAGAATGCTTTATCAGCAAGATTACCAACAGTGCCCATAGCCTTATGACAAACAATTTTGATGGCTTTCACACCTAATCGTTTTTCAATCGGAAAAACTGTTGCGGCTATCGTTCTGAATAAACCTTGAACATTATCGCCGAGTCCATCTCCGTAGATCATTTTACAAACCGGTAATCATGAGTTTATCATACTGACGCTTTCAAGACTGCGTGGGACATTGGGTATAATCATGTCATTTTGTTATAACCGATCTAATTGATTACTCTAGTAATCTTCGGTAAATTCATCGATCAGCGACCGATAGACGCAACTGTCCATAACGCTACCGGTAAATAAACGCTTAGAAATAGCGGTTGCTTTGTTGACGATTTCTTGGGAATTATTACCGGCTCGTCTTCCACCAATCAGAGATGCTAGTCGATCGACATCAGCGAGGATGTTATTTGGACAAGTTTATCTTGAATCATCGGCGAATGAGCTACCACCTTGATTTTTATGACATCGATCGCGAGTGATAAGGCCACTTCCATTTTCTCCGTCAGATGGTTCTGGTTCTGGTTCAGGAGAGCGCTGCTGAAGTGCCTCTGATGAAGCTTTTCATTTTTATTAGTTGTTTTAGGCTGTTTGTATACTTTCTTAAGCTATTATTTCTAGTTCACTCATCAATTCCTTTTCTTTTCTTTTCCTTTCCACTTCTGCTTTTGCAGCATATTTTTATACTGCATTTTTTAAAAAAGATTTCAAAATTTCATTCGCCAGTTTTGACTTGCTGAGAACTATCAGCAACCCGATACATTTCTTTGACCCAATCGGCGTATTTTAGACTGTATATATGTTCAGGTTTTACATATCTCTTTCTAACACTATATCCAAATGCAGCAATTTCAAATACTTGGTCTAGATCCCTGATAGCTCCAATACCTTCCTCAGTAAATGTATATACTGTGTTGGTTCTAACTCTTGGTAGTGGTTGAACTACGAGTGGTGGCTGAACTGTTTGTGGTGGGGGTTCAAGACGGCCTGCAATATCAGCAGTAATGTCTCAATATTTTTTGTGGCTTTATTTGCAGGAGAAATGTATTGGTTGGTTCGATAATTGGTTTAAATAACTGTTCTGTACCTTCTGTAAAATTCCACATGAGTTTCTTGGCGTTGTTGTAATTGTTGCTTCGCAAATTCACGGACTGGAAGATACTTCTTAATTGCATCTAGTCGTTGTCGAGATAATTTAGGTGTATGAGATTCCAGAGTAAGTGCAGAATCACAGATAATTATTATTGCAACAACGATTTAATTATAGATGATTTAGTGAGAACATATACAAGGTTTTACTGTGTTACAGTAACGTAAAGTATTTTTTCCAGCTACATCGAATTACCTGATCTCAATCATACTCACAGTTTAGACATTACCATGGTCACGTGACTGCGCTAAAAATACCTATGCGCGATCAATAACAAGCAAATTTCCCCACATGAGGTCACGCAGTCACTGCCTAAATACATATGCGGTAATAAAATCTCCATGGGATTTACAGTCAAAAATCGATTCTTCTACACTCTGTAGAGACCTATTTTGCGGCAGGCTTTTTAGGAATATTCATAGCACGATGATAGCACACCTGCTTTGCTTGACTAACTCTAGCTGTGAACTAATGATACAAGTAGGAATTTAGAAATATAATATAATTTTCGTACATAACACCGTTTATACTCATATATTCTCTGTGAAAACCACCCACAGGCTGTTTAGAACCAATATAGAATACTGTTTCGCTTGACTAACTCTACCTGTGGACTACACATAAGTATTATTTCTTCCCACTCATCAATGTATGTGGTACAAATTTATATAAATTATTCACTTTTTGTAAATAACACTATTTATGTATTTATTTTAATTGAATAATCTACAGCACTTGGAATTATAAATTATCCGAAACGTTTATTAGTTAACGTCTGCAGCAGGTATTTAAATTAGGTTTTGATAAATATCTCTTGAATCTGTTGTAGTGTATTGGTAATGTCATTGGATTCCCAAACTATTACTGGCATACTTCGTGGATTCGAGCACCGTAATCAGCATATTCTTGGAAGGTTTAAGTTCAGATTATTTAAATGTGGGCTCCAGCCGAGCTAGAAGGTTAACCGGACATTCACTGAAAATTGATATTTCGCCTCAACCTCGTGGCTGAGAAGCTAATAAAAACATTAAAGTATTAAATCAATTATGCTGAATAAAGCATAAAAGCAAAAATGTCAATAAAAGCATTAAAGCAAAAAATGCTAATAAAAGAATTGATGCATAATTATGTTCAAGCGAAAATGCTGCGTCGTGTGTTTCACTTGGTCTGGCCACCATATTCCTCTGTTCCCCATTATTGTTCATATCAAATAAAATATTCAGATTTTATGACACGTAAAAAACATCATGATGTATAACACAGAGTTTATGTTACTGTTCGTTGGTCATTTCGACTTTTCCGTGTATTTTTTTGCGTACATTTTTTCACCCATTTCTGGCGCCCGTTAGAGCGGTTGATCCACTCTTCTTTAATTATGATAAGTTGTTAATTTGTTGGTGACAAAACTATTTACATAATTTATTTCGCATAATAAACTTCACGATGTTTCACATTCAATTTGTGTTACAATGCATTGGTTATTCTAATGGTTCCATTTGTTTTTACGTCATTTTTTTCACTTATGCCTGCCCATCCCTTGGGTCTGTTGACCCCCTGTACTGTTGATGGCTACTACCTTAATTTTGGCGTAAATTGAATATTTCTCTTGAAACTCATCTACAAAATTATGCAATATTTGCAATTTTTAAAGCACCAGAGTCCTCGAAATTGACTTTTAACAGCTTTTCGGTCATTTCTTTTGAATCATCAAAAACTTAAAATCATTGTATGCTCGGTCTTTAAAAATCACATTGAGTTCTAGCCGAGAAGAATTACATGCAAAATAAAAAGTACTGTTAATTGTTCACATAAAGCAAACGACTTTCTCAGTTTGTGATTATTTATTAATGTTCTTGTGTTTTATTTCCTATTTTACCTCCAGAAGAATTATGTTCAGGCTGGCAGACATATATACCTATGTAGGTAGATCGATATAATGAGAGAGAGAGAGAAATAGAGAGAGAGAGCGAAGCAATACCGTCGCAAGTCCCATATTCATTGTTATCTCCATAAGCTGTAATGTGAAGTCTTTCCGAAAGCCATATTCGTCAAAAGCGACTCTTCCTGTCAGTCCTTCAATGTCAATCTGGAAAATTATTTTGATTACACAAGAGATAAATGGCTTTGGATTTTTCCTTTTCTCTTAATTATTTTTGTTATTTTTTGCAAAGAATTAGTAGCTTCAATATTTATACAACAACTGAAGTACAGCAACATTAAAATTCAATCACTTCAATCACTATTTACGTTAAGCATATGACTCACGGTAGTAAAATTGCTAGTAGTAAAAACAGTAGTGGTGGTAATAATAATAATAATAATAATAATAATAACAATAATAATATAACTAGTGGTGGTAGAAGTGGAAATACTAATAATATTAGCATAATCCGACTTAAAACAAGTAAAGCCATAAAGTATTGGCAAAAAAGTGTTGCAAAATGTCATTAAAATTAAAATATTGTTAAACAGTTTGTTTTTTAAAACTTTGGAAAACATTTAAATATAGGAGAAAAAGCCCTGAAATTTGAGAAATTACCCATCTCTCTTCATGTTCAGTTATTAGCAAAGACAAGAGCGGATCTGACACATCAATCCCAAAAGGTTGCAAATTGCTGCAAGCAGCTAGACTAATTAGACTAATCTGATTCAAGATAACCTTATCTATATGAATGTGTCTACCTCGTAATACATTTTATTACAATATCTTATATTCTAAATTTGATCAAAATCCAAATAAACTATACAGTTTTTTTAAGTGGTAAAAACAAATTCAGTCCATCAAAAGGAATTTTAACTAATTGGCATGCAAAACAAAAGACAATGGATGGACACAACTTACTATTATATTGCCATAACAAATTATAGTGTGTGTCTGTGTATGTATATGTGTGTGTGTGTATGTTTTGGATTTTTAACGTAACGAACAATTTTTCACTCATATCGCTACGACGTTTATAGTGTGCCAGTTTATGTGATGCCGCAGACATGTAGCATAATGGTTGACCCAAACACATTATCCTGACACCAGTCCGACCAGTCCCAACACTAACCTCAGCTGTTATTACCATGTTTCTAAGTCAATGGCATTACTTGGATGGGGTTCGAACCCGTTACCTCCTGCATCCAAGGTTGAAGCTCAAACCACTAGACCACCAGAGCGATACAACACATAGTAGGTCCCAGCAAATAAAATTAACATTTAAATCAGCAAGAAACATAAATTGTCGATACATGTCATTTACCCGTGTCTTCAAATATTCCACCCACTCTATGACATCTGCCGTCTAATGGTCTTAAGTCTTGTTTTAGTTGACACATATGAACCATGTTTATTTTGAAAGTGTCCTCATAAACAGGTTTCACTGAGTGACACATATCATTCCTAAACGTTTTATCTTTTTATTGCTATTTAATTTTATTTTTTTTTTGTCATTTTGTTTTCATTATATCCCGTGGGTTTTGTAAAATTGTACTTTGTAGCGGGACATGTCCAATATCAAGTTCATTGTCTACCTGACCAGAATCGTTTGAGTTTTTTAGTAAGCAACTAATACATAGTTTATTGAGATTTTTCTATTAGTATAGGTCAATTATTAAGAAAGACAGAGAGAGAAAGAGAGTGATAGAGAGCTAGAGACAGGCTAATGCAAATGCAATGCGAAAAGAAGAGACACACAGAGAGAAAGTGAAAATGATGAATTGCTGCATCCAGCAATTCATGTTAGTGATTTAAATTATATCATTAATACTCCCGGGGAGGCGAAAACAGAAACATCGTTACCATGTGAAAGGAATATGTTGATAGAGATAACCAGGTTCATCATGCAGTCAATTTAGCTGTATCTGTCCCACACAGTGAGGATTTAAGCCATGAGATGCAATCGGACTGTAAGTGCCTTTGGAGTAACCAATCTTCGGAATTCAGAAATATTTAATAATCTGACCAGAAACTTTCACTTTTACAGAACAAGAAATAAATGAACTAGAAGAGCTATTATTTGAACATAAGTATTTGTTTCCATATGTTTCTTACACAAACAAACAAAATCTGCCATTCTCTTGAAATTTTAGATTCCACACATGTTATACAGAATCCGCACAGTATGAACTCTCTCACCTATGAATATATGAAAAAAGAAATTCAGTATTTGCTGGAGAACAATTGGATACAACCAATTAAAAGTGATTGAAGTTCGCCATGTATTCTTGTAACTAAACCAGATAACATTTTCTAGATGTGTCATACTACATAAAAACGTGACTGAAACAGATTCATTTTGATTACCAATAATCTATGACTGCAGCAATAAAATTTTAAATAAAAAATATGTCATCATATTTAGTCTTTTAAAGGATTCTGGCTAATTCCACTGACTGAAAGAGCAAAATAATTTGCCTTCTTAACTCAATTCAAAGTAATGCCGCTTGTGATGAAAGTTTTGTCTTTCAACATATATAATGACCATGATTACATGATTACGTCAGATCTAGATAATTGTGACGCTTACATTGAATTTGTAATCATCTACAATCACACCTGGACAGATAACTCAGGATGATTCGGAAATTTATCCAAACTTGAGTTTCGTCGTGCTTGATTTAACTTTTCTAAGACATATTGCGGGACAACGACAAGTGAAACCTCTGCATGCTAAGGCTGCCTTTGCCTATCAGTAAAAAGCATCTGATGCTACATTTGGACATGGCTGGATACTATCAGAAAATGGCCTCCTATTTTTTACTATAATTTCTAACCATAGACCAATTTGTTGAGCAAGAAAACCAAGTTTCATTGATCCGAAAAATGTCTGGAGGCTTTTAATACGTTAAGGTAATGCATAAAAGCGCACAAGTTCTTTCGGCTCCAAATTTCTGTCAATCTTTTAAAATGTCTGTTGATGCAATTAATGTTGGAGTTGGCGCACTATTGATTCAAACAGATAAAAATAGAGTACATCATCCAGTGTGCCATTTTCCTAAACAATTATATAAGCACCAGGGAAATTATACCACAATCGAGAAAGGGTGTTTAGCATTGGTTATGGCTTTGCAACGCTTTGTTGTGGCACATTGCATACTAGTTTAGTTTCTTCTCGATTAATGTATTTAGTGATCACAACCCACTTTCATTCATTGGCAAGATGAGAAACTAGAATCAGATATTTTTAAGATAGAGTTTGATGTTGCAGAAATTGACATCATAAACGTCAAGGAAAAAGAAAATCTAATAGCAGATGCACTTTACCTTGAATATTATTTTGTGTATACTTTGTGTTATTCATAAGATTTTATCGTATGTAATTATTTATCACATGTAAATATGACTTAAAGATAAAAATCAGCTTTTTCTGAATATATCTTAATTTTTCATTATGAGGGGAAATGTTATATATAATTAATTTGCATTGTTTGTTAGATTTTTTATTCATTACATGCTGATGGTTCTGTAAAATTGTATTTTGTAACTGACCTTGACTAAATCAAGTGTATTTTATACCTTAGAGAATCATTAATTTTCCTTGATTCTGCAAACAACAAGTACATAATTTATATTTCTCTGTAAGTGTAGGTTAAATGAAGTTTATTTTCTTAATCGGAGTCAATGACATTATGTTTTTCATCTTATTTAGTTGAATGTTGGAATATACACTTAATATAAAACGTTTGTTCTCAAAATAAACTTTTGGCCCTAATCCTGGTTATTCTTTTGTGTCTTTTATATAATTGTTTACAGGATATTTCTTTCATTCATGCTGGAAGATCTTGAAGCATAATTATTTGTTTTGTTCAGCATTTCTTATGGGCTGGAAATTAATCACTGAAGTTACATCTTCACTGGATATAAAAAGTGTTACTCAACTATATTTTTGGACAGAAACATTAACTTGGAATTATAATGAATTCAAACATTGGCTTCTTGGATAATATTATTGTGATTTATCCTTAGACTATTTGCGCATAATAGCATTTCGGGCCATTAGTACCTTAGTACATTCTAGACTGCAGTCACCTTTAGCGCTAGATTTTACTTGAAATACCACTAAAATTGATTCAGGTCTTTATTCCTTAGGATTTGTGTGAGAAAATAAAATACTTACTGAATTTCAAGTGGTGCAACAAATATAATTTATATCTCGTTCAACTATCAGAGATATCGCTGCTTCACTAGGAAAATTACAAGGGGCTAACTGGGCTAAATATCCTGAAAATATAATTAGTGTGGTTCTGGAACCAGGCGTAATACCCGACATGACGATAAAGATCAACCAAGACATAGGGCGTATCCAATAAATGCGATTTCCATGTTCATGAGGTTTCGTATAAAAGTAAAGATTTACATCAATGACATTTTGCAGACAAAAACTGATTCATACGTTAAAGTCTGTAAAAAAAATAGAACTTTTAGAGAATCACTTGCTGATTTTTTGATAAGATCTGCGATGAAAGACAAACTAGTGCCAGGGGCCGGTAATTAATCATAAATAACTGCTATATGTATTTAATTTGTTATAACCCAAGACGATATTAAAGGGGTAGAGCAGAGCAGCGATTAGTAAACTTGCTGATGTAGCAGGTATCGTACATTCTGTTACTGCAGATTGGTTAGCACGTCAGGCAATATGGAAAATGTACCTACCACCACCTAAAAAACTGAGTACTCACATTTTGAAGTCGTTGCTCCTAATGAAGTTCATCCAGCATATATTTTGTTTGTTTTGCGCATGATACTATTAAAACTGGCAGATGTCAACCGCGCATGTTCAAATACGCGTTGACTGTGGTTGACGTTGCAAGTAGATATAAAGAAGCAGGACCATTGTTAACAAAGACAGCAACTGAAGTAGCATCTGCATTTGAACGAATCTATCAATAAGGACCCTTGCAATGCCCACAGATGCAACAGGTTGATCCAGCAAAGAATTTCTTGTTGCGGTGACGTCGATAATGAAACGAATAACGTCAAATTCTACGAGGACATACCGCAATTCATCGCAATCAGAAAATTGTTAAGCGATTTTATTAAAAATTGACAGCGATTGTTTATAATTCAATATGCGCAGAAAATAAACTTGAATAAAGTTGAGGCGGATAAGAGCTCTCGTGAATAGGTTGCAAGACTACCAAGTGTGTCAGCTGCATCAAATAATGAAATTACTCGTGGAATTGTTTGTGAAACATATCAATACAATTATGAGAAAACACATACCATTGCAATGACAATACTCTCAAAACAAACAGTACTAGGTAGTGTTACTGTCAGATATTTATTTGTTACCTGGTGAACTTGAACGTGGTAAAAATAGAGCAACTGATCCAGTCTGGAGCATGACCACGCATACAATTTCCAGCGTGTTAAAATCCACGGGCAGACCGGCAATCTACAGATTAGATTCAACTGCTCCTCATCGTGGATTTGTGCGTGAACAGTTACAAGTAATTCCTGAAGATACTCAACTACATCCGCCTTCACTCTTGTAAAGGATTATTCGCTAGAAGGGAGACAGCGCCTCTACGTCGATTACATTAAAGACAGGTCTGCGTCAGATTTTCACGTGTGTGGCTGAGACTACTAATAATTATATTCAAGGTAAATTGTCGGGGATTATTATTCGTATACTGCCACAACATTAATCTGTTGTAGCTCGCACAATGATTATTTTGTCGTTGTTTCATTGTCATGATAAATTCAACATCAATATCAAATTTGAGATTTTTTTTCACACCACTGATAACCAGTTAATATTTGATTTATTTGATTTTTATCTACAGTATTGCAATCATCCTGAAAAACTTCAATAATAATTCTCCGTAGCTGAGAAATTCTCCTGAATAGAGACTTCTAGATAAACTAAATTTTAATATTCAATACGATTATCATCACTCCAAATGTTTGTATCGGAAATAATTAATCCTTGTGAGGAATGAATCATTATAACTTATTGTAAAGTCGATGAAGATTTATCCATCGCTAACGTGTTTCACAGGAACGAAAACAATATCATTTCATACCAGATATTTTTTCACATGAATTTCTACATCGATATTCTGCCGTCGTGTATCTGCTGGGCGATAACACAATAGTATAGGTAGGTCTGAAAATGTTTCTTTATCAATAAGAATAATTGGTGTTGAAGTGTATTAAGAACTATATTTCTACATAAAATGAATCTGTGGCAACTCTGACTGCGATATTAGGAAATCAATTTATCATCGATAATAAGTTTATTGAAACATACGCTAACATTGAAGGTCTTAAATGAGTAAACAGTGGTGATTCAACATCAATATAGCTAACAATTGTTCTAAGTTTAGTTCCATACGATAAGTAAGCATTATTTCGACTTATAAATGTGCCTCTCTCTATTGTATCAGTAATTATAAAATCGAGTTCGGCATCGTCGATGATTAATCTTGTACAATGTCGTTTATAACCATAAGATATTCTTGTGTAAATTTACCAATTTGTTTTTCTAACATCTTGTGCAAGTTTAGTTTCGTGTTCAGCTTCGTCTGGATTAAGATAACAACAGATCTCTCAACGACAGCGGGTTTGGTAACCATTCTTGTTTCTGTGGACGATACGATATTATTGCTTTACTTACAGTTAACGATGCTCACATTCCAGAATCAAGCATATATCATAATGGCACTGTTGGAACCCAACCGCGTTTGCTAAAATGACGACCAAACCAAACAAACAATCGGATGGAGATTATCTGGAAACTCAAACGATTCTACACGCGCAATTCCCGCTAAATCAAGATCTGGTAAATATCCATTTATCGCAGCTCTGGTTATCTAGTGTGTTGGATCTCCAAATATCTTAAAATATTCAGCACAATCTCCATTCCAAGAAAACTTTCAGGATAACTTTCTAGATTGTCAAAGGAGATAACGTCCTTATAATCGTATTTAGTATTCCACAAACCGTCGTGTCCGTATCTCAGCAGAAAATTGATGGTAATGAATCTCCGATAAAAAACGCCGAAGACTGTCTCGCTAGATTTTTGTGATAGTGACAAAGTTCTTATCGTCGATAGTTACAAGCTCACCTGGATAGTTTTTTCAGTAATAAAATAATAACTGAGACAAATACTATTTAATCTATAAATGTAGCACGGATAATTCCTAACACATCCTAACGTTAAAAATAATCAGGTATCACGTGATGGTATCATCTTAAATTGTAAACTAAAAAAACTGGTCGGCTCGGTTGATAATGCTGGTTATCTTAGATTTACTGTTGGAAAAAGGTATCTCTGTCATACTTTTACCTATGAAATTTATCCATGAATGTTTTTATGGTCTGATCGAAAAAGATCTTGTGATTGATCATATTAAAGACCAAAAATTCTATAAATCTTTAAATGTTTTGCAGGCTATTAAGCAGAGTCAGAATTGTAAACGCGGAAATACTGGTAAATATAGTAAATCTGCAAAACCAGTTATATATGTGAATGCAAAGGCATGGGAAGAAATAAAATTTCAGTCGGTAAGTGTAACTGCCAAATATATCTGTATTTTATCAGGTTCGATAGAACATGTTGCAGATAAAATAGACAGATTAGGATTTCCAAAGAAATACAAACAAAGCATAATATTGACGTATCTAGCGGCAGACGCCGCCACTTCTGAAGTAGAACGGAAAAATACTGAAGTAAAACAGAAAAATACAGAAGTAGATCAAAAGAATACTTCTGAATTTTGTGATAAAGTAGAACATGAAAATATTATTGTTTTATTGCGTTCAGGTATTGCGTTTAGATATTTTCTCTGCGAGCTTTAAGCACTCTTAAAATTCAGTGAAGGGAAATAACTCAGCCAAGTAACGCTTCCTCCAGTTGAGAGATTAAAGAGTAACATCACTTGTATTTCATATAAATACTTCCACTTAAAAATGAATTTTATTTGGTTCGGTTTTTTTTGGTGGTTTATCTTATATATAAAAAAATTATCTTTGTTTTTCAGACTTTGTCAGGTTTCTTGTCCCTTCCAGACTTTGTCAGAGATAATAGTATAGTTTAGAAACGAGAGATAGCAAACAATAAGCACCGCCCCCTGGATGTAATCCAGGTGAGCTATTTCTGGATTTCCAAGTAACCTTATAAGAAATGGAGTACCATTTATAAATGGGGATCTTCGCCAACCTCGAAATATAACCGACAAATATTAAAGCTGAACAATCATGTACACCTTCCCACCATGTCAGCACATTGTGTGTTGTGTTTTTCACTCTCCCGGGGTTTATTTGGGGGAAGTGTGCCAAAAAAATATAGTTATCATCATAAATCTGTTTATCATAGAGAAGGCACCCCTGTTGATGGTTTATGTAAATACTATAAATCTGTAAATGTGTATATATAATACAATAAATATGTAAATACTATAAAAATATATATATAATACTGAAAATATGTCTCATGAAGCAGTGGCACTGTTCTGACAATGACAACTTTAGCATTGCAAGTAAGAGTCTTTGATTAGGGTACCCACAGTGAAAGAAAACAATAAAAAGCTCATGAAGAAGTGGCAATGTTTTAACAATGACTGGGTAATGAGAACTTTAGCACTGTACGTGAGTGTCAAGGTGGATGTAGAACGCATGAGACTGCATTCCTGCAATTAGGAATGCTAGAACTGTGTGCATTGTGCCGTCCATAGAGTTAAGATTGTATATATTGTGTCATGTATAATTGATTTAATTTATATTTTATTTAATTTAATTGTTTGTAAGTATTTTGTGTAAAAAAAAATTAATTTAGTGACATGTCAAAGTAAAGTAATTTTGTTTACTAGGAATTTGATACTTTCCAGAAAATTTAGTTCGACCTGACTTTTTTCTTAAACACCTAATAATAGAACACTGTTTCCATTTTTGACTTAGTTTCCAACCTTGATTCAGAAAGCACCGAAACAAGTAAACAACTTTCTATTTTTATTTTATTCTCGGAGTAAAATGATTGGCATTTATCAAGATTATACTGGAAGTATGTGATTTTAAACCTCTATTTTTCAACTCTGGGTTTTCTGAAATAGCGCAGTATTTATATTTAATAATGATGTTAAGAGAGATATTTCTCAGTTTGGACCTTTACTTTGCACTGGAAATAGTTTATTTCTGACCAGTTTAGAATAATATTTTAATTTTTATTCAAATATTTTGGAAAGAAATAGGATTAATTCTTTTTCCTGGAAATATTTGAGTTCTCATACAGAACTTTAGGATAAAGACATTTCGTAAATTTTATTCGGAAATTCAAACACCGGAATAGTATTTTCTGTGTAATAACAAAGAACTGTAGGTCACTACAGCACCATACTATCTACAGTATACGTCATTGACTTCATTTTGGAGTTTTCGTCGGGACTCGGACTTGAATTCATTAGAACATTTCATTATTAGGACTTCTAAAATTTAATTCGTAGATTATTCGTGGATTATTTGTGGATTTGATTCTTAAAACAGCAATTTTTTTCTTCTTCATTTTTTCATTTTTTTCCCCCAGGGAATCAAATTATTTATTACATTTTTCAAAGCTTATTGTTTTCATTCTTTCTTTTGTTACTTGTTATTAGAGCCAAGACACGTAACATAAGAACTGTAAATAGTGTAAATAATGTGTGCATGTGCCGTCCTAAAAGTTAAGATTGTATATACTGTAATATATATATATATATATATATATATATATATATATATATATATATATATATATATATATATATATATATATATATATATATATATATATACTGTAAATAATATGTGTATGTGCCTTGCATGCATTCCGAAATATATTAGAACTGCAAGTATTCTTTTATGTTTTTAAACAAATATTTATTACATAATGAATTATGAAAATATTAATGCGATTATTTCTGCGATTACAAAATTACATGACCCCACCAGCGGAGATAGGGTTATACAACTTTCTGATCAACTTGATCTTGAACAAAATGACGAATGACTTTGAAATATTACAAGAACAAAAATCAAGTTAATCAAATTACTCGAGCAGAAAATGACACAATCACTAGAAAGTGTCGATACCGAAAACGTTTGGCAATTCGTTACATTCGCAACGGCGATTCATAAACATTGATCAGTGCTGTCTCAGGAATATGAAACAAAAATGACTGCATGTAAGACAGTTGAAAAAGATTATGTCCAATTGTGAAAGTGAGATTTGTGAAAGTGAAAGTTGTAACTTATTGTATATAAAGTGATTGCAAACAAAGTGAAAGTTGTAACGGATTCACGTTGATGTTTATAATATTACTTTTTGTCGGAATTTTTTGGGGGGCTTGGGTAGTTTTAATTTCCAGATAACCATTGTAAGTTAGACCGTTTAAAGCAAGAATGTGCGCAATTCAAAATTTGATCCTTATCACATACAGCCGTAATAACATGTTCTTGCTGCAGCTAATTTAAATGTTATTGCATTAACAAAATAATTTCATCGTCACAATCATCAATAAGTATATTATTGAATAACTTTTTCTTTTTTGGGAAGTGTCAAGATTGTTTCGATGGCACTTTCGAGTACTTCTTTATTGTATACAAAAACTCTTGTGTGTTGGTGCATTACATAATACCACACAAATAATTATTCCTTGACTCTGCCAAGCCAGACTCAGAAATAGAAAGTTTTTAATTTACAAAATCATAAACGTTGACGTTCTATGAACTTGGCGTTTGACAATCTCTACGAACGAACAAACAAACGTATCGTGAGAAATTCCCCTCGCAAATCAAGAAGTATCAGTTCTAGTCAGTAGGTTTGAAATGTATCCTTCACAACAGAGGATTATGACATCGGAGATATATATCGACGCTATAGCCAGATGTTGATATTTGTATCGAGGACGATAGTGTTGGTTCATGAGCCGTAATGGTGATCTTCGATTCTTTTCCTATCATAAATTGGATTCTGCATTGGAAATCATCATGTATCTGCTCGAATTTATAACTTTGAATTCCCTAGGTTTTGGAATTATTTTAAATTCCAAGTATTATTTTTCATTTTAAAAGTCTTGAGTGAAATCAACTTCCATTTTTACAATGTCATCAAAGGTGGAAATCTTTCTTTCAGATCCCACCCAGGAACAATTAGACCTTTTGAAAAAATTTGAATTGGTTCAACTTGCCAGAAAATATGATCTTTCTGAGGCAAAACCTTCCTTGAAGAAGCAAGAAATAAAAAATATTTCGGTCAGGTATTTGGTAGAAAAGAGTGTTTTGGATAAACATGATTTGGTTTCGATCAGTAAGTCTGTATCAGACTCTGACATAAAAGTACATGAATTAAAATTAAAATAATAGATGGAACTGGACTTAAGGAAGCTGAATCTCCAAAAAGATAAAGAAGAAAAATAAATGCAGTTGCAATGGCAGTTACAGAAAGAAGAAAAACAAATACAGTTACAAGCAGAGATATATGAGAGACAGAGAGAGAGAGAGAGAGAGAGAGAGAGAGAGAGAGAGACAAATGCAGTTATAAAAACAGCAAATGAAGTTGCAGGAGAGAGAAACAAATACAGTTACAGAAATAGGAGAAGCAGATGCAAATGCAGCCACAATTGGAGAAAGAAAAGAGAGACAGACAGATGGAAATGTAAATGCACAGAGAGAAGGAAGAGAGGAATATCAATTTAGAATAAAAGAAATAGAACTAGCAAGTGAAATGCACCTTCCCACTTCCGATAAAAATCAAAGTTTTGATATTACTAAGAATATTAGATCAGCGAGAAGAAGATGTAGACAAGCATTTTCCTTATTTTGAAAAGGTTGCGGAAAATTTGAAATGGAAAAGGGGGAACTGGACTGAATTATTACAGTGTGCACTTTTTGACTCCACAGAAGCTTTTTCAGGACTCAAGGTACTAATTTAGTTCCCATAGTAAACCTATGCAAACACCATGATATTAAAAATTCAATAACTTTACACTTCTGAGTGCTCATGATCAAATCTATATTTATCAATACAAATGAAACCGAGATGACAGCTTTTCTGGAAGTGTCTTATGTTTGAAACATGTGCTTTTACGTCCGCACCAAACAGTCAGGTGCTAATTTCAGTAATGAATGTTCTAAGTTCAAGACTGTTAAAGGACAATGTCTGTGTTCTCAGTTATAACTAGGATAAGTTCTCAAAAGATTCTTTTTCCCATATATACTCGATATGTTCCCACCAATTTCCAGGCTGATTCCCATTTTTCCGTACAATTAGTACCCTGTGTCCTTCAGTAGATCGAAACAGGGGGTAACAGACATCATATGTTTTAGATCTAAATGTAACCAAAGCTACCAGGAATAAAGGCACGTTTGGAAACGTATATACACCTAACATGATAGGGAAGGTATTTGTGGTAGGTAAGATAAAGAAAACAATGCTAGTCACGTACACGCCTAAAGATGTCTCTCGAGAGCCACACATAGATTCTTCCTACGATAAGGAATTACCTAAAACCAGCCAAGACATGTTCAGGATTGAAGTGATCTTCTCAACTACAGGTACCAAAAAATCTCTCGTCCAATGGTTTGGTTATTATGACAATTTTTCTTGTGCATCCCGACGGCGCCAATGAAGACATTGCACACTTGGCACTCAGAGAAGCTCAGCGCATGGGAAATGATCGTATCATAAACTGCTAATATGTTTTACTAGAGACTGGTTTACACTTAGCTTCATGTTCTGGAAGTCTCATCACCTCAAAAGTACGCTTAGACACATAATCAAACTTTATAAACTTCACGCGACCTGGAATCAGAGCTCTCGTGACCAAAGTAAGTAATTACAAAACTTATCTCGCTGAGAGAGGACAGATGAAAACGCTTTAGCTTATTTTCAATGTTACATTGCTGATTATATCTCCGAGCTGATGTATGATGGCTGATCATCCTCATACTTATCTATGTCTACCTCAGAAAAAAAAATCATGTCTGGGAATGTAACTCAGATCATTGCTAACAATTCCACAACCTCATCCAGAACGTTTCACATTTCAATATAGTCATCCATCACCTCTGGCAACAAAGTTGTCGGGGACGATTGTCATGTCCAGTGAGGAAGAGCTGGAGTCTCTGGAAACGCAATTATTTATTACTAATAAACGTTGAGTCAAATAAATAAATAAAATAAAATAAAATTTGTATACAGTCAAAGAAACGCTTTTTCACTCTTTGGTACAAAACCACCATTTTTATGCATGACCAAAAAAACCCACATTTTTTCATGCATGCAAAAAAGTGGTAAAAAAACCCTTTTTTCTGCATTTGGTCCAGAAACCCCATTTTCTAAACGATCACCTTCATGAAATGCGGGTCACAATCGAGGATGCAAACAAATGTTCAGTGGGAAACAAGAAATTGAATCAAAGAATGCATTTAGAGGCTGGGAATAGGGCCGGTCACTGGTCTCAACTTCCCATTAACTCCTACTAATGCAGTAACAGAAGCAAAGTAGTAGTAGTGGTGGTGGTACAAATGGTCCCAAACTCTTATCAAATTTTTGGGCAATTTTATAACGAATAAAATTTAAAAGCATATTTTCATTTACAAATTAAAATTAAAAGAGTAATTGTCCATTCAAATAAATGGAACAATGAACTCAGAACATTCTTTCTTAATTTCTTCATCAGTGTAACAATGTTGATACCTAAGGTGTGTCACTTTCAGCAGTGGGAGTTCTTGGATATTTAGCAGAGGGATTATTACTGGATACAGAAATTGCATATTTACTGTAATGTATTTTGGACCTGATATTTGCATGACTTGATTTGGAACAGGAGACAGTCGGAATTCCATCATATAAGAGCCATTAGATCGTTTGAGACATTTTACAACGGAAAAATACTTTGATGTGAGAGGTCTAACGTTCTGTCAGATGAAAGACAATATATGTCTACATTCTTATATGAACTGAGGTGATTTTGTTTTTTTCTAGAAGTTAATATTTAAACCAGTCTTGTATATAGGGCAAATTCTTTGTTACAGGATCACCGCCCACCCATTCCCTTACGCACACTATCAATTGACCAGTACCCTTTAAATGTATTTGTTGTTGTTGTTGTACTTGTTCGTGCTAGGGAGTTAACGAAAAAAAATTCAGCGCGTGATGGCTTAACGAGTCCTTGTGTGGAAATTTTGCCATATTCTTAATTTCATTTGCGCAGTCAAGTCGAAACATGTACGCCAAAATATTTGTAGCATTAGCAGAGAGAAAAAGCTCCATAAGGGGGAGTAAAGAAACATTTTTCAGCCAATCAGGAGAGATAATACTGCTCATGAACTTATTTAAACCAATCAGACTCACAGGAAGTGATATGTTAATGTGTGGTAATATCAAAAATATTAAACTCCAAACACTTTATGTAAAGTATACAGACTATATGATAACAAGACATCTAAGCCAACATATCAGTTGCTTATGCGTTACCTTCTTAAGTATTTCCATCATGTCCGACCCGTTGTGAGGACTGACATTGCTATCATCAGTACATTTGATTATCCTCTCCGGTAAGTTCTGCCTTCTAACATGTTTGATGAGATCGCGTAATGCTCTGTAGAAAAATCTGAGAGCATCAATAACTAAGGCTTCCTCAAACTGAAAATACAAAGAGATATATCATTGTGTACAAGTGAAAGATGTTATGAGGTAGCAGTAACAGAATCAGTACTAGCACTAATGATGCAACAGTTATCGTCCATGTATGATCTTGTATTATGTTTTACAACCCGTAATTACAAGATAAAAGAAAAGAAAAAAACTTTGCCGATCTGTTATATATCTTCTTTTAAAAAGCAAGTAACCTTCTCAGCATAAACATGATCACGAAAAGTATTTTCTCCATTAGTCCTTCTTATGACATGCAGGAGTGGGCTCGGGGCTAGTGTTCATTCTCAACAATAAGCAAGAGACGATCGGAGCCATTGTATATTCTCGAACCCACAATGGCAATAACTAATACCTAAGAGTAGATTGTTAGGAGTGGATTGGTGGTATTGTATAGTTCACAGTGGGATCGAGGATATTATAAATTTTCAAGCCAACGATTGGAACTTAGCAGAGTATGATGTCAAATACTGAAACGTCCAGCAGACGTAAGGCACTATTGAAACCTATTTATAATAAGTATGGAGTGTTTCTGCGCACAATATAGGAGGAAAAAGAAACAAATAACATTGATTCTTTTCTTGTAATATAAATTCGCATATTTTCAAGAATAATTCATTTTATGTATATAATTCCGTACGAATCACAATGTAGCAAAAATAGGAATTTCAATACATTTCAAACTGGATGAACAAAAGTTGGCAGTACGGTATCCCCTTACCCTCATTTTCGGTTCCACCTTATCATAAAATTGTCTGGTCTTTAGGTATTTCTGGGCAATAGCACTTGTCATGTTTACAAGCTGGAAGCCAGTCACATTCACGCCTCCTGTGCGGAAATTTTGCATATTCATCTCTTCAATACCCTAATTAAAATAGAAATAAATAGAAACGTGTTAACAGCACATACATGCCTCGTCATTCCATCTTTTGCAATGCATCTCTTTCCTGCCATACATACTTAAATATTCAACTTTGGAAAAAAAGTAAATGACGAACAAAATATAGATCGCAATGAAAAACGTTTGATAAGGCAGTAAGAGGGAAACTGTCATCAACACGAAACACTCTAATCTTGTTTTGTCACAAGGTGCATCCACACACAAATTAGTAAGACTTCTTTTTCACTTAATCAGCTCGTGAACTTGTCCCAGTTTAAGATTGCAGGATAAACAGACAGTGGCTACACCATACTCTCCATTTACATTCGAGACTGAACATAAAACACCCAAATCTTAGCCATTGTGCATTGGGCAGTTTTAAAAACTAGAATTGAAAGGCATCCCACAATGACAATGTAGAACAACAGTGATGTTCAATAATTCGTTTGTATACAGTGCGATTCTAGTATGGAACTTGTTACCCGTAGAAATAGGACACAATCCTTTGTTGCATAGTTTCAAAGCCTACTCGAATCGAGAAAAAGAAATCACTCCAGGTTATTATTCTTTTGCCTTTTTTTCACCCTTTAGGTCACAGCCACCCATCCTCGCCTCTGCCCCCCCCCCATCCCATGCATTTTTATCAGTGTTAATTTTGTCTCGCTGGGATCTATGCAACCCATACACGTTAGCAAGTCATGGGAGGTAGAGTCTAATCCAAATGTTAGTGCCACAAAGGGTTTCTAAAAACAAAAACAATCACCAGCCTTTTCCACTATTCTGCAATGACTGTAGAAACGAAATCCCGCAGAGTGTAGTACTTCAAGCAAAGGTATGGTAACGATCATTATACACACTGATAGCACAGTAGAATGAATGAATGAATGAATGAATGAATGAATGAATAAATGAATGAATGAATGAATGAATGTACTTATAACAGCCTCTGCTCTGTATTGATTTTCTTCACAGTGTGTTATAGCCTGTATAGTATGGTATATGTACATTGATATTTGTGTACTGGCAGAAAGAAATACTGAGCAGAATTATGAGTATTTAAGTATTGAAGAAAATTCTTGTATGCAAATGTTGAGTGGTAGCGAAACTATTGATTTCCAAAGTATACTGGGAAAATAAATTCACAGAACATTTAATAGTGCCGTAAACCTGCCAAATTAACGGAATGTCAATTATGTGATCGATAAAATGAGATCGCCGTATCGTTCATTAGAGAAGCACAACAGATGTGGTAGGAATTTTCCGAAAAAAACCAGGACACATCGATAAATTGGTAACTCTGGAAGTGACTTTAGAAATAGAAAGAAATAAACTTGGACAGATTGTTTTGACAAATAAAAATAAAAAATCTGTGAAATATGTGGATGAAAGAATACACCCTCAAAAGAAACATAATTTGCACACAGCGAATGAAGCAAGTGAGCTTTTTGATGTGGTTAGTGACGAAGCTGCTCAAGAACAGGCTGGTAAAATAAATGCTTCACAAAGATAAGAATGCTAGGAATGCTAGGAGTATTGGGAGTGGAAATACTACGAAGACCAAGATGTATGCCAAGACAGAATAAAGAAATAGTAGAGTCACCAACCCGAGAAAAGAAGTTTTTGTATGAAGCAATATATGACGTCGGAGGGTTGCGGCAGCGTGAGCACCGAAAACAATTTGAATAAGCTACAGCTAAAAACACTAAAGCAAACGATCTCTAGGATATTTATCCACGTTCCAGAAAATTCAATGTTATTGGATACCAGTTCATAGACTATTAAACTTTTATGTATATTTGATTTAATTATATTTGATTTAATTTAATTGTTAGTTTTAATATTTTGTTAACTTTATCATATGCTATTGCAATGTAACTGTATTTACTGGATTTGATATTGTCCAGAATAGAGCTCAGTTCTGGCTGATTTTTTATATTTTTTACGTAAACAACTTTATAGAGACATTGTATTAATGCTGACCTAGATCCTGGCATTGATTCCAAAACAGTGGCAGTTCTAGTAAACAAATTTGTATCTTATTTCTGTTGTTGTTGTTGTTCTTTCCCCGAGTAAGAACCATTGATTGCAGTGAAGGCTATACTGGGAGTACGTGATGTTAGGCATAAGAAAGCTTCTATTTTGTTCTAGAAAGACAAACCATGTGAGCCTCATCCAGGCATCTATTTTAAGTTGCAGTTTGACTTATTACTGATGTTTTGAGAAAGAATAGTCACTCGTGCCTTAACGCTTGAGACGTCCAGGTGTTTCATGTTGTGTTTTATGTTGTGTCCAGTTTACGATAACTATTTTATTTTCTTCAATTTTGGAGGATTTCAAGAAATTGTTTTCCTGGAAATAATAGTGCTCTAAATTATTTCTTGTATAATTACATTTATAGAAATTTATACAGAATTCAAAAACTGGAATAATATTTTGTGTGATTCATCAACAGAATGTTGACACTGCAGCACTTCACATGTTACAATAGACGTCATCGTCTTCCATTTCAACGGGATTCGAACTCAGTTTCACTTAAGACTTTTTAATAATAGGACTTCTATTTTTGACTCTTGGATTAATTTTGGATTGGATTCGTAAAACCATAAAGTCTTTTTCTCATTTTACCTTGTTTTCTAGGGAAATAAATTGTTTGTAACATTTTACAACGCTTGTTGTCTTCACTATTTCCTATTATGTTTTGTAAACGCCTAAACACGTAACAATACATACCGAATCGGTATAATACCCAGATATGCGTCATTTGAGCTTGTTTGGTCTGGAATCAAGATGGATGTAATTGTATCCGACTTTCAATATATTTTCAATGAGGCATTTTATTTGAGAATACCAACTTTAAAACTTTTATTTACCATATATCCGTCGGATGATGCATAGTGTAATGCTTTCTATCCACATAGCCTTAAGGATATTACCGCGGAGGAGATGGTAAAACGGGGACAGACACATCTGCGCTATAAGATCGTTTCAATTAGATACGCTAGTGTGTATGTATTGGAAGCTCCATGGCATTGCAACAAGTGCAAAGTGCAATTACCCTCTTCACTGGTACAATGGTCAGGTAGTTATATATGCATATATATATATATATATATATATATATATATATATATATATATATATATATATATATATATATATATATATATATAAACAACACAGGAATACTAAATACTGATGGTCAAGCCCAGTTTTCATTTTTTTTAAAAACACCGATTACGCCATACCTTTTGACATCTAAAAATCGTCTTTGACGAATAAATATCACCCGAACAAATGCGTACTTGTTGAGTAAACAGTCGTGACCATTCTTTTCGTAGTTATGTCAGTGATGGTCTAGAATATTTGCTGGTAAACATGACCAGTGAGTGTTGAATGCCACTCCACCATTGTAGAAACAACCCAGGAGGGGTTTTGCATCTACTTCTGCGGGCATTGTTTCGGCGTTTTCACGTGCTTGAGTTAGTATTGACACATCCGTAAGTCCATCTATCAATTTCTATTTGACCCTTAAGAAGATTATATTTCGGTGTGTACGGGTGTGTTATATTTCGGTGTGTACGGGGTGTGTTATATTTCGGTGTCTACGGGGTGTGTTACATTTCGGTGTGTACGGGTGTGTTATATTTCGGTGTGTACGTGTGTGTTATATTTCGGTGTGTACGGGGTGTTTTAAATTTCGGTGTGTACGGGGTGTGTTAACGCCACTTACTTTGATGCAGATATTCATCAAAAGGTGGAACGAAATTGTTATTAATGTTCACATCTGCTGCCGATTGGTCCAATACCCCGTTGATGGTTAATTCTGCAACGTTATCTCCGCGGCCAGGTTCCATATATATATAAATATATATATATATATATATATATATATATATATATATATATATATATATATATATATATATATATATATATATATATATATATATATATGTGTGTGTGTGTGTGTGTGTGTGTGTGTGTGTGTGTGTGTGTGTGTGTAAAATCTAGTCTTAAATACAAAAACCTAAGACAGTTAAATACCCGTTTGGAAAATTTTGTAATCCTTAATTTCATCTCCGGCAACAAATGATGCTGAAAATGCAACTGTGAAAAGATCCATAACCGTACTGTCCCGATTGGATTCAATGTATAATAAAATTGTGCAAAATAAAGATCACGATGCTTGATATCATTGCCAACATTTCATCCTACTTAGATTTATTTCCACTTATGATAAACTAGTTTGTTCCGGACTCGATCCACTTATGATAAACTAGTATGATCCAGACTCAGTCCACTTATGATAAACTAGTATGATCCAGACTCAATCTACTTATGATAAACTAGTATGATCCGGACTCGATCCACTTATGATAAACTAGTATGATCCAGACTCAATTCACTTATGATAAACTAGTATGATCCTGACTCGATCCACTTATGATACACTAGTATGATCCGGACTCGATTCACTTATGATAAACTAGTATGATCCGGACTCGAGTACTTTTAAGATGTGCGTTTTAGGTATATAAATCTCCAAATAATTTTGCCGCAAATGATTTAGGTGTGACCCCGGAATTGTTTTTGATTGTGTTTGCCTTTTTCCAGCTGACTTTGAGCAAGACCGACCTTCGCTTCGTAATAGGACATTATTATTCAGATAATGAACTTTACGAATTATCCACAGGTGTAACAATCACCCTCATTCGACCACCATCACCTTACAAAAACAGCGTCTTGTAGGAAAGTATCATAGCATATGAGGTGCCGTAGAGGACAAAAGCTGGTCCAATCAGAACCTTGCCATTGGAATGTTAACGTCATATTCCAGAATTTCAATTCCACGTGTTGTATCAAAAAAATTTGTCCATAAAGTTCCATTTTCAAGGTCAAGATTTTAAATCGTATCTTTTGAGTTAAACAGTAGAGGTTGATGGTTATATTTTCTATGTCGAGGTTTTAGGATTGTGTCGTTTGAATTACACTGCGATGGTTGAAATTTAAATGTTATACGTTGAGAATCCCTAATTTACGTATTGGTTCAAAGAGTTTATGTTAAAAGTTCCATTTCATGTGTTGAGTATTTAGATTTCATTTGTTGAATAACACAGCGCTGGTTGAAAATTCGATATCCAATGTCGAGTGTTTAGACTGTATCTTCTGAATTACACGGCCGTTGTTGCAATTTTAATGTCATATGTCTCGAGTTTCAGTTTAATATGTTGAATCACATTGATTGTGCTGAAAGTTCTATTTCGTATATTGAGTTTTTAGATTGTATCTATTGAATTACATTGCGGTGGCTGGATATTTTATTGTGCTTGTCAGAATTGCTATTTTTATATAGTGAATTGATGTGTTGGTACGAAAAATAACATTACACAATGTCCACTTCTACAATTCAAAATAATACCGAGCATTAAGATGCATCATTCGTTTATTCAAATCTGAGGCGCCATTACATTTCATGCATTTTACAGTTTGAAATTTACCATTCACAGGTCGAGAATGAATTTCTTCGGTAGAGGTCGCTTTCGTGAACGGACCCCGTTATTTTTAAACAAGGAGGCTGCTTCTCGTTGCTGTGAAATGCAACAGATAAAATAGAAATGTTCGCCATATGAAATGGAACTTTCATCACAAAGTTACATTCAACGTGTGAATTAGAGATTTATGACACATAATATTGATATTTCAACCACCACTGTGTAATTCAAAATATGCACTGTAAAACGTCGACATAGTAAATATAACTTTAAATCACCACTGTATAATTCAACATACAAAATCTTCTCGATCTAAAATATGGAACTTTAAGGACATGCAGTTTAATCCAACACGTGATATTCGATTGGTCGACATACTACATCAAAATTTCAACAGCAACTTTCTCATTGGACCAGCTTTTGTCCGCTAAGGTTCCTCATAACAGCATAACATTTGTTATTAGCGCCACCAATTTACCGACAGGTGCGTGACAATACATGCCTGAACAACTTTAAATGTTCCAGTGAAAAGTAACAAATTAGGTACAATGTTCGAAAGTCTTATTAAGAAATGTGCAGGCCCTATTCAACGTTGTGATGTAGGTCCATGTACCTCCACAGATATTGATATCCCCGTGTTATTAACCGCGAAATCGATATCGAGGCATCTGAGCTAGCTAAGAGCCCAAGCTTTTCAAACGATCCATATCAGCACTTTTGGCACTAACCACAACCAGTCTGGTCACTTGTTTAGCGACGGGTGCAGTACGCGAGGTCAGAGCGGTGAGTGTATTTGGCACACTTGCAAATAACCCAAGAACATCACTGTGCCCAGTTCCATAATATTTCATGTGAATGGGTTTTCTCGGATTAACTTATGCGAAACAAATGAGTTTCACACGTCCACGCCAGAGTGTCATTGTTAATATTAAATATCTAATATATAGTTGTTTAGTCGATGTTTTATTCCACAGATCATCAGGTGTCCGTCTTGATCTACCAGGGAAAAATGAGTCAGCCGATTATTATGACACACCCACACAGAATGTAACCCTGTACAACTACGCTCGCCATATCGGACCTGCTTTCGCAACTGCCACTATCGGCGTCACAAGTAAAAGTAACCTGCGTCGTTAAAATAATTCTCATAATGCCAGGAGCGATATGATATCACGCAAGCAATAATCTTTGATCCTGTGGAATGTGGCCAGGCCACCCTAACACAAATCTTATGGACGACCGTGTAATATCAACCGCACACAGTGAGGTTCGATTGCAATGACAAAACTGATTCATAAGGATGTATGGGAATATTAGAGACTTTGCTAGTCACTATCGAAATTCTTCGTCGAATTTCTTCATTGATCGATTCTTTGTCTTACGCGCCAGAGGGAAGTTCGATAGTGTGCAGTTGGAGCCACAGTTTGCTAAATATATAAACGAATTGTTATTGGGCAGATCAACACACGTTTGGGATCGGATGTTAGACCATTGAAATACACGCCCAGGGAGGCTAGTGTAATCTTAACTTTGCGTGAGTCCTCAGAGATCACAGGTGTAGAAAAAGTCAAACCGAGTTCTGGTTTGGTGAATGAAGTGGAAATCATCGAGGTCACGCTCTGTGATGTACTTACAGCCAAATGTTGCACTGATGCAAATGTTTCACGTAAAATACGAATTATTTCACCGTGAGGCATCTCTCTGCGCACGTTATCTGTTGTTTCATTCTCGGTTTCGTCGTAAATATCATGAATATCTTCAACAAGTTCATGCATCTATCCATGAGGTGACTGGGGAGCAACTGCTCACAAATCAATGTAGCTTCATTAATGACTTTGGGTGCGTTCTTGCAATTCTTGTTTTATATGCTCTTTTGTTGTCTTTGGCGTTCTTTTTGAACTTCATGTGTTATACGTCTACGTTTGCGCTGATGCTTCGTTGCAGATTTAGTTAAACTGTTTCTTTTATTGAGTTTTGCAACAACCTGACCAGCACGTTTAGATAGGTCTTGTTGGTGGTACTCTTCTACTTTTTTCTTTATCCACTCGTCTTGTTCTTCCTCTCTGCAAAGTTGTGGGATACTTTATTTCATGAGCCAGTCGTTAAATTGCACATCTGTAGGTGCAGGTGCAGATGCTTGTTTTTGTTCTCTTTCTGTATATTCAAGAATAGCTTAAGCTATTCGCAAAACAGAACTTTGTGGGGGGGGGGTTCAACTGGGCGCAACCGCAAAATTTCTTTCCAGAATGCTTCATCTTCTTCATTTCTTCCATCTGCAATTGCAGTATCCGCTTGCTTCAAATAATTTCACCAATCACGTATAGCTTGTTTTTTTCCCCCAAAACTCTATGAAACCCATTTTAGGTCATTCAACATTCATGTATTTATCATGTGTTTTTGATGGCATCTGTATCACGTACTTTTTCCAGTCAGGAAGTCTTTTAAGTGCAAAACGCATAGGAATTTCAAAATTTGCCTGGCGATCTACCTCGTTAACAAATTGAGGCGATGTTGGAAACCCTGACAAATACTCTTGTGGCACGTCTGGAATTTTGGTAAGTGCCTCTCTAATGTCCTTATCAAGTGCCTGGGTCAATCATTTTTGGGAAACGCGCGATAGTTTCTGCAACTGTTCTTGTGGTTTTCTGTTTGTGTTCCTGTAAGCGCTGACACGTGTTGCACGATTGCTCATCAGCATTCATATTAGACCTACCAGCCCCGGGAACTGAGTTTTGGAAACACGGATCTGTTACCATGCGAGGAGAAATCGATTACTAAAAAGTTATCTGCGAATTATTTTGACTGACACAGGTATATATCGTTATACTATGATTATGTCTTTATAATGCGTGAGATGTCGTGCCAAAACGCGTACCAGAAATACTACTCTAGTTGAATCACGTAATGGACGAGCAGCGGTTACGGTTGCATGAGCTCGATGAGGATCAACGAAGTTGACGTTCATCGGAACTTCACGTCCCATAGGGAAAAGCATTGGACGCGCTGCAACCAGTTTAAAATATGTCACTGGCTGTGATGATATCGTGGTTTCATTAACAAGGTTATCAGGGACGTCGTCAAGCAAATATCCCAGCGACAAGCATCTTCCTGGCTAAAATTACGACGGGCCTGGTACGCGTGTGGATAGACGATTCGATTCTTACAACCAACCAAGGACCGCCGAAGCACCGATCAATCGCGTAGATGTTGAGTGTACCGATATGACTTTGCATACCAAACATCCAATGATAACCGTGGACGTCATCACGTCGATGTGGATCTCATCCATGACCTGAATGCGATTAATCTAACATCTAGAGATCAAATCGCACGATCTGTCGTTCAAGTAGTTTAAACATTGGACACAAAGAGCCGCTTATTATTCAAAATAAATTACAGTTCGCACCGGTACTGGCGAGGTGATTCCGCGGTGGAGCAGTTAGCCAGTGCAGCCAATGTCAATCATGGGATTGCTCGAGCATGGCTGACCAAATAAGTGCTGAAGCAAATATCTTTACCCGTATCAAGAAATATTTTACTGGGTTGGTTCGATATGCAAACACCTAATAAAGTCCGTCCGACTGATATGTTATTTCTTCCACGCAATCGTGTTGGTAATCGAAAAGGTAAATTACGTACCTACAAATACGCACTAACAAATGTTGATGTAGCTAACCGATACAAGGAAGCGGAGCCTTTGTCGTCCAACGATTATGCCACTGTCGCAGCGCATTTGTGCAAGAGGACCCTCTCATGACTACGATTGTTACGATTATATCCATGGCAAAGAATTTCTCAGGCCTTAGTTTCCATTGCTAACCGAACAACGTGTCGGGATTGTCAGTGTGCATCCTGTCCGGGCAATCGTGGAACGATTCAATTGCACTCTTAACGCTTATTCGGTCTTCAGTACGCACAATAATTATTGAACAAGGGAACACTCATAGCAGCCTTGAACAAAGAAGTCACAAGCACGACGGGTATAAAGCGAACCAATGCGATTCGACAAAATACTGTCTTACTGAGAAAACTATTTCATAGCCGACACCGGTACAGCTGCAATGAGAGAAGTTTGTACGGTATTTATATGCACAATGAGAGTTTGATGCTAGGCCACAATGCCGTGCCACTGGCCCAGTATAGTCTGTGGAGGTGTTAACTATTTCATACTCCAAGGCAAGAAACCTGTTACAGTTTACAACCCTGAACGAGTGACGTAAAGCCTCAGTCTAGCATTTGTGAGTGGAATTGCAAATCGTTGCAACTGATACGGAACTGCCGCCATGACTAGCGCTAACACATCATTAACCAGTATCGGTCGCAATAGCGCGATGACTAAACGCATAAGTGGTAGTTTCATCTTGAAGTACCCATCGCTTGGTATACAGCGGGGACAGACTTTGCCTTGGTGCATCGGTATAAACTCACGCGATGGTTCTTTGATCGGACTATATTTGCCATGTGTGCAAACGTTCTTGGAGACGTTCGAAGTACAGTTCGTGCTTTAAATATTTTTTGTACAATCAGCTGTGTAACACCTTTGTCCTTTTTAATGTTCTTGGAGCCGATCACAAATTAGGAAATTTTGGACCACAGTCCCACATACTCTTGGATCGAATTACCCTAGTAACTCGTCTGTGAACTAGCAAACCACCTTTCTCTTGGCGTTATTTAACAACTATTGTTCCTTCGGATATTCCTTGATATCAAGTTCGTTTACCAAACTTAGCTATGCCATATCCGTGTGCACATCACAGCAACGACCCTGTGTTGGTGTTAACCATACTGAACTGATCAAGGTTAAACGGCTTGGTCTTGTCTTAATAAAACTCGTACATGAGTGGCTTCGTTATGTCGAGCCCTGACAATCCCACATAGATCAGTTTCGTCAGTTTGAGTTTTAATTTTTTAATGTGAACGACAACAAGTCTACACTCAAAGATTTTTCTGGACTCAAATTACGGGTTTGCAATGAGATTTCAAAGTCAGTCCTGCTCTCTATTTACACAAACAAAATTGCGAGAGTTTCCATGGTTTTCCACACATTGCTATTGTTCATGAGCTTAAAAAGTCTCTCTCGAAGTCATAAGCGGCCTTTAAACGTTGGTTCGTATTCTTCTGAATGTAAGCAGCATCCTCGATTTCTGGCGAGATTGGTGGACTTTGTGGATCTTGGTCAAACGCGTACCCATCGCAAGTACAACTGCATATTTCTCACGCGCAGTACATTGCTGTGTTTGGATATGAGACTGATGACCAGTTTATGCATTCGGTGTATTTGTGGCAAGGACTCGTCAAGGATCGAGCATTGATACGGGGACAATCACGAACCGGGCACCGAGAGCACTTCAGTGGACAGCGGATAATGGTTGTGTGCTCGTGCTCTGGCAAAGAAATATACGTGACATGGATATTCCGCACGAAGTGTTTACTAATTCAATTAATGCTGATCAATATCAGTGAGCTTATCCAGCTCGAAGTTGGTCTCGCACACAGTGCATCCCATTCATCAGCAGCTCAACTCACCAGCAAACATATGACTGTTTATAATATTCGTGAGTTTTTCGCAGCCACTCACGGCGTACAGAGGTTCCGGACACAGCGTGTGTAATAGCAGTTGAGAATATACCCCAAGAAAGGCAAACTTGTATTTGCGATTGGGTATGAGTGCGACCAAAATCCATCAAGTGTCTGGGCTCTATACATTCAGATGAATACAGATCTACGTACAAATGCCACCAATGACATTGAAAAGAACTTTTTCACACTCATTAAATCTACGCGAATCGAGTCTATCTTGTCCGTTATAGTGAGCAAAACATTATATGAAGGTTTATCAGTGACCCGGTCCATGAATCCAGAGCAATCTTTGATGGTGGCCAATATTGTATTTCAGCGTACAACAAAATAAAACTCAAGCCTAAAGTTGGTTCGGCCGTGCTGGACAAGTACCTGTTTTACTATGGCAGGGTCAAAACAGGACTGAGTCAAGATTATGTACACAGACACTGACTCGTTGCTGATCATGTCACCATCGATGTGTACGTGGACCAACCAAGTTTGGTTAACGAGTATCGCAGAAAACATCCGTTGTTTAGGAACGCCAATAAAAAGTGTTTGGGAAATTCAAGTTCGAATCGAAGAGTATGTGACACTGCCATCAAAAATATAATCGTTTGGGGTCGGAACAAGGAACATTAAAAAGAGCGAAGGTGTTAAAGGTTGTAATGAAATATCTCATGCATGAACTGTGCATGATATGAATTCGCAAACACACCAAATATGATCAATCCAAATATTAACCAACTTACGATTCATTCAGATTAAAGTGTCAAAACAAATCCTGGTGGCAGTTCCGTATTCTGAACAACTTGTAATTCCACTCGCACCAAGCATAGTTAGGAGGTTTTGATCCACCACGGACCATACTGTCGCTCTCAACCTTCTATATATCCAGGTGCATACAAATACCTAACAAACTTGTCTCCGAGCGGTCGTAAGTGTGTTGTCTGCAAAATCTTTTTTTGAGTAACAGTGACGGTCTTTCAGACAAATCGCATTGGCTGGATTTAATCAAGACATGCGTCTTTGCTCAATGCTGCTATAACGGGATGAAGTCTTGATACCCATTCCTTAGACAGCTCTAGCATTATCAATAATTCCTGTGCGTACATATGACCCAATAGCCGTTCTGCAACAGTGCGATTAAATCGTTCCACAATAGCTTGGTCACTATGTATGTAGACATGTCCGACATCTATACGCACATAATGTTTGGCCAGAATCACAGCCGAAAAATTCTTTTCCACTTGTAACAATCGTAGCTTTTTGGATGCATCCGTGACACTAGCTGAATCTTTTGATATCAACGCCTCCGCTTCATTATATCTTCTGGACACATCGACAATCGTTAACGCGTATTTGTATGTGCGCAATCGACCTTGTCGATTACAGACACGATCGTGTAGAAGAAATAACAAATCAGCTTGATAGAACATAGTTGCTGGTTGGATATCTTTCCTGATATTAGCAAATAAATTTGCCACAGTGCTGGTTTGGCCAACCATGCTCGGTTAATCCAATGAGTGATCTTGACTGCACTGGCTCACTGGTCCACGATGGATTTACTTCTCCTATACCGATGCGGACTTTAGTATATTTTAGACAATGTCCGGCTCTTTGTGTCCATTGCTTTGTTAGTTTGTTCATATAACTATATTTTTTTTCTAATGAGTGGACTCTTGTTTTCATACCTCCTTTTGTTCTCATAATGTTGGATTAATCTCATTCTAGTCGTGAATGAGATCTAATAGGCGCGTTGATGTCCACGGATACCTTTTGATTCTTGGTATGCAAGATTATTTAGGGAACACAGCATCAACATGGTTCATAATCGATTTACTAGGGTTCGGCTAATTGTTAGAATCTAGTCGTATATCTAGCCGTGTACCAGGTCCACAGTAACTGTAACCAGTGATATTTTTTTCACTGGGATATTTAATCCATGGTGTTCCAGGTAACTTTGTTAATGCAACCGAAATATCACGTCTACCAGTTTATTTAAAACTGGACCTACAGCTAATCCCAATTCAACAGGATGTTCTGATGAACATAAACGTCTTTGTTATACATCGAACGCAAGTTCCAGTAATGGTTTTTCGTCCACTACGTATTTGAACTTGAGTTGGATTTGCAGACATCGCACATAACATGAAGATATGATTGTGTTTTACAATTGTGTTATTATTCAATTTCATCTCAAAGAGATAATTTGCAGATTTCTCCGTCATTGATTTTCCATACAGGCAATTCCTAAACCGTCTAGGCATGGTAATGGAACCGTGTTTACCAACTCAGTTCGTGCACTCATCATAGGCCTTGCTGTATCAGGTAAAATTAAATTGCTAAATACGTTGATACTATGGTTAACATGAGATCGGCTGTACGTGATTGCACTATCGGCTGATGATCTGCCGCGTTATAATGTTTTAAAGATGTTTAAAAGTGTTGAGAAGTGGTAACAACACCAAGATCACTTTCTCATCCATCACTTCTATCAATTTCTTTTCACTTTTGATCAAGCCCCTACCAATGACAAGTTGAAAGCAAATAAAAAACAATCTTGCCGTGTTCGATGATGAGATTCTTGAAAATCAAGTCAAACCGGCACAAATACTTTTATGAGGTCGGCACCACACGTGAACAATAAGAAATGATTCAAAATGTGAGAGAAGGAAGCAAGAAAGTGAAATATATTTTACATTCGCGACGAACTGCACGAGAAAATCTCACAGCGAGGTTTGAATATTTGCGCTGTTGATTAAATCCACAAAAGAAATGGCTGAATGTGCCGGGGATATTAAAATGGCCACTAAAACAAAAAGTGTCAGCGCTTACACTAACAGAAACGGCACCTTGTCCGAATCAAAAGATAGCCAAAAGTACCTTGGATATAAAAGAGCCACAAGAGCAACTGCAGAAATGATCTTGCGTTTACCATAGGCAAATGAGGCTAAAGAAGGGCTAAATGAACTTGGATTAAACACTCATGAAATTGATGCATACGTTAAAAAGGCACTTACCAAAATATCAAATGCATCACCTGAGTGCATATTACTCCATTGATGAAAAGGAAATCGAGTCAATTGTGATGTAGCCACAACACTTATTAGACTTCTCATATATATCGATGGTTCACGAGATCCTCTGGCCACACAATGACGTTTGTGAAAGATCTAACTAATAATGCAGATCAGAGACATTAAACAAAGCTTCTAGATCATCATGACTCTTTTGAGCCGCACGCTGCTTGCTCAAATTCCGTAGTCATTGGCTCCAATCCAAATTGTAACTTGTGATTTTCCACAACGTCTATCACAAATCAGTGGTGATTCACATCATTGGGTGCTCGTATAGAGATGTTCGCAAGGTTAAGTTTAGAGTTAAATACACAGTCACCATGTTTAATATGAACAGCTCCAATGATGCTATTTTGGCGTGGAGCTGCTGCTGGTGGTAAACTTATTTTAGTAACGTTAAGTTGTGAATGCCTGTGTTATCCTCTCCGCTTTATATAGCATAACGTTTGTTCTAATTTATGCAGTCGGCACATCCACCTGACAATTTACTTGGTAAGTAAATATCCAACATGACCTATCTGCACCAAAACATGTGTTTGAAGCGTTTCAAAATGTAAATTGAGATAGTAGTCAAGAGAATAGTAAGATGATATTTGACACCTTAGAGTGACAGTAGTTTTGTTGCGACTCATTGGTCAAGCGGACCCTTCTGAGGAAATCTGGGTTAAATATGCAGTAGCACCTCACATTGCACGTGCGTATCACAATGTGTGGTCGTACATGGACCGGAATCAAAAAGTCAACACTGGTCTGCAGATCTCCCAACAAGACATTCGTACGTGGTAACGGATTTATTACCTTTTACTGGAACACTTGGAGTTGTTTAAACAGTCCGTCGTTGACATGTATTTTTATGCAAGTGGTACTAATTATAAATGTTATGCTGTGATACTTTCTGACAAAACACTGTTGCAGGAGGATGTTAGTGGCCGAATGAGGGTGATCGGTGCATCTGTTGAAAATTCGTAGAATTGAAAATTAAACCTGCTAGGTATAATAATAATAATAATAATAATAATAATAATAACGTCCTATCACGAACTAAGGGTCGGTCTTACATAAAATCAACTTGCGAAAATCAAAAAGCAATAAAAATCAATCATTTGGTTAATGAAACTTTCTCCGGCAAAATTAACTGAAATGTACCCGTGTGGTTGACCAAAGCACAACTAGTTCAGGTGAATGCGGTCAAATACAAAAATACCTCAGCGATATTAAAATTATCCAAGTCAGAGGTAACTCAATTGAAGAAGATTGCTGGAATATATCCATTTCTTGCAGCGATTATAGCATTGTTTGCATCAGTGGATCCAGTGGTTTCAAACGTTGCAGCGTTAGGAGCTGTCGGAAATGCTTAAGGAATGGCTTTGAGAAAGGTGGTTCGTAGACGAATTGATGTTTGCCATGCACAAGTCGTCAAATACCCTTAAGCAAATGTATTCGGTTACCAGTTAGCAGAAGATCGCACCGATGACCCGTCCATTGACCAATTTTTATTTACTCGCTATAGCGATGGTGTTTTTTTGCGAGATTTACTAGCATCGATGGTACCACGCACACGTGAAGCTGACATCGTAAAATGGATTCAATAACAGGCCCTCAGACACACTGAGTCGCATAGGTGGTAACACCGCAAGACAGTTTGTGTTTTGACTCTTACGGATTTGTACCTTGAGTTGAAGTTGTTAATTACTTACACAAGCATGGTAAACAACCATTGCTTCATTCGACTATACTATATGGGGTCATCTTGTCATTGAAGTGATGCGTGCACTAGAGTGTTCACCCACCCAGCAAACACTTACTGATTTAACGTGAAGTACGTCTGATATTATGCAACAAATATATATTAACATTTACATCGTTATTCTTTGCGAAGATAGGGTGCTAATGTATGTATGTGCCGATTTGCCACCAAAGCGGATTTGTTTGAGTTTACCAGGTGAACGTGTGATATTTAAAGATCACACTGACAAACTGTAAACGTCAAACGTAGACATTCAAGTTTTCATTGTCAAGTTGAAAGGAGTAATGGCAAAGAAACTTGCTGAATTGGAATCAGAGACAGCGGCGTGTCGGTTGAGTTTATTAAAAACTATGTCGATACACCTAATTTTGCAAATAGACAATACGTGCAAGACGAAATGTCATATGTGCCCGCACCACTCTGCGCAGTAAGTTCATGGAGCGAAATTCGTGGAATATTAGTCAACGAATGAGTGGAACACCGCTGACCTCAATGCCATAGGGTGTGATCTGCTTTCTTCCCACTCTATTAACACTGATTTTGATATACCTAAACGTCACATCTTACAAATGCGTGACTCCAGATCATACTTGATTATTACAAGTCGAATTAAACTACGTTGGGTAAAACAGGAATGTTGATAAATGATAGAAAGCATATTGATCATTGTTTTGCACAAGGAATAATATACAACAATGAGAAATGGACAGTAATGTAATGGAATTTTTCACAGTTGCATTTCAGCATCATTAGCTGCTGAAGATGAAATTAAGTTCGAATGATTACACAAGTATCCAAACAGGTACATGACGTATTTGGTGTTTGTATTTAAAGATCTCTCTCTCTCTCTCTCTCTCTCTCTCTCTCTCTATATATATATATATATATATATATATATATATATATATATATATATACGTAAAGGAATCTGATTTACTGATGATTTTGCAGAATGTACCACCGACGGGTTGTTAAACCAATTGTCAGCAGAAAATAACATCGATAACAATTTCGTTCCACTTATTGATGAATATCTGTGTCTACAAAGCGTTACCATAACCTCGTACATACTGAAATATAATATATTTAAGGGTCCGATATAAACTGATGGTAGAAACCACCATGATGTATCAGTCTAACTCGAGGTCAGCTTGGAATCATCGCACGCGCATGTGCAAAAGCTTAGTCACTGACTGTACCAACAGCTACAAAACCTCTCCGGGGTAGTTTCTACAATGGTGAAGTGACATTCACCGATGTACCCACCACAGTTACGTTCACAATCAAATATTTCAAAACAATATTGACTCAACTAAGAAAGAAGGGTCTCGGCTGCTATTCAACAAGGACACACTTGTTCTGGTGACAGTTACTGGGCAAGATAGTATCATTAGATACCAAAGGTTCTGGCATAATTGGTATGGATCTTTTTACGACAGGGATGATAAACCAGTTGAGCGCACAATCTCAAGAGATTCAAATCTTTCTGATCAGAAGTCTTATTTATAACTTCATGAAATTGTGACAGTAATAAAGAATAATTGGTTTTAAGTGCGTGTACTTATTGCGCCTACGTGTGATGATGAGACCGGATACGGGGTGCCTGTTGTGCTATACAATACGCGTCTGTAATTTTGATATAAATTTATGACGGACCCGCAGTCTCACCGACGTGAAAAAATAATAAAAGCAGAACAGCAGATGTGAAATGGAATCCCCAAGACAAACACGCTGATTGTAAAATACAAACATATGAGTTTGGTCGTAGATGCTATTTGCGGCCTTGGTACCGCAGCAAATGTTGGTCTTGGTGTGAACGGAATGAAGACAACATCCACCACTGTAGGTGAACCAATCGGTATTATTGTTTTGCTATATCAATTTTTACTAGTAAATAATCTGGTGGTGCAAGAAAATTAATTTCCATGAGTAGTTAATGGGGATCTTATAGGGTCTATGGGATTTATCATTACAGACCCCCTTGGGAACATATAGGGTCTATGTAAATTTAACATGGAGAAAAATCGTGGGAACATATAGGGTCTATGGGAATTAACATGGCCAAAAACCCTGGGACAATATAGGGTCTATGTAAATTTAACATGGAGAAAAATCGTGGGAACATATAGGGTCTATGGGAATTAACATGGCCAAAAACCCTGGGACAATATAGGGTCTATGTAAATTTAACATGGACATAAACCCTTGGGACTGTATAGGGTCTATGTAAAATTGAAACAGGGAGGGTCTCTATTTTTTTTAAAAAAAATAAAATAAAAAAAGGGGTAGGAAATTCAAAGACTATCTCTTTTCGAGAAATATGGCTGGCCCTGAAAAGGGCCTTTGGTTTATGTTAATATGCCCTTAACATAAAGGGCATTTGCGACATCTTCTTGTCCTCAAACTTCGTCTTACAGCAGGGCCATACATCAGAGTCCTCTTGAGGCAACCTTGTCTCTCTATATAGACTCTTCTTATCCACAGGCTGCTGCTGGTCCTGTGGACAACGGTCCACTTGGATCGGACATACATGAGCATGTCCGTCCTGAACATCATTGTTGACACAAGGGTTGAAGATTCAACGTCGGTCCACATGTTGAGGCTCCGAGAATAGGTGAATCAATGCACTGAACTGCGCTTATTTATAGGGACAGGTAGGATTGAAACGGATTGAGTTCATTCACCAATCCGAACACGCGTTACAAAATTCAGCCAGCTGCATCCAATCCGAAGAGAGCAGTCTGTGACGTCACGTAGTCAATATAGATCTGCTAGCGCTTGTGTGCAGTCAATCTATGTGACAGTGATTCAACATGACGGAAACTCAGAAAACGATCCAATGGGGTGCACCAGCAGCGGAGACCGCCCAAGGGAACCCGGACTTACTTTCAGAAGAGGTGAATTGGGATTTTGTGGATTTTCTCTCCTCGCAAGAATTTGTTCCGGAACCTTCGTTACCTTCTTCATTACCGCAAGTGGAGAATTTTAGACAGAGACAGAAAGAAGAATTGGAGAAATTTATACAACGACAAAAAGAAGCGGAACAGGCTTTTCTCCTGCAGCAACAGCAACAAGAAGAAGAGGTAAGAAAAAAACAACAGCAAGAAGAAGTAGCAGCAAAGAAACAAGAGGGTGAGAATCAAACGGTCACGGTACTGTTGGATATTTTAGCGGAGTTAAGAAGTCTGAAACAAATGTATCAGACTTCTTTATCACGACCGAAGAGAATACGACCTTCCCGAGCTAAACACGTCAACCCTGTGACTAAGCCTACCGTACCACCCTTAGTGATTTCAACCCAATCATTATCATCATCATCAACATTACGCAGTCCAGAAGTAGGCCTTGGCCGTGGCAAAGGCATAAGGCAGTTAAAGTTGATTGCTTAAACTCACCCCTACATCGTAAAGAAAAAAGGCCCTTTTCAGGGCCACCCACATATCTCGAAAAGAAATACAATTTCAATTTGCCAATAACTCAAAAAAAAAAAAAAATAAACCCCACCCATTTTTACCCTTATAGTACGTGCCTGTGTATGAGTGCGTGAGTGTAGCTTCTTATTTTAAAATCAAAACTCAAAGACTCTTACCTTATATCATTCATTTATTCTTTTCTCCATTTTTTACAATCCAATTCACAATTCACAACACAACACTTTAATAAAAAGTTCATTGATTTCTTCTTTTCTCCTTGTTTAGTCTCTCTGTTTTTTGAATTTCTTCACCGTCACACTCTTTTCCTCTTCTTCCTCCTCGCTTTCTTCCCTTCTTTTTTTCGTCTCCTGTTTCTTTTTCTTCACCTGTCTGCTTTCTTCCTCTGAAGAATCCCTCTCTTCTTCTGAAGAATCCTTCTTTTCTTCTGACTCCTCTTGTTTCTTTTTTGGGCAATCTGGAGACCAATGTCCTTTTTCTTTACAATAATAACAGGTATCTTTACTTTTGTCTTTTTTAGCTCCTGTTTTTTGACGGTCTGGACACTCTGAAGACCAATGCCCTTTCTTCTGACAGATATAGCAAGTATCTTGACTTTTATCTCGAAAGGAAGGAGAGTAGTCCGTAGGCTGGTCTGAAGAGAATTTTCTAATGACCCCTCGCAAAGCTCTGACGAAACGTTCCATCTGGTTAGTCTCTTCCATCGTTGTGCTCGGCTTGAGAGTGAAATGAATAGTGAAAGGACAAGACACACACCCTTTTATATACGCTGGTCTGCTATGACTATAAAGTAGTTCATGGTGTTTGAACTTGAGTCATTTGACTTTTTGCTTTCAAGATGAAACGATCCCATTCATTCGAGAAGAAAGAAGAAGAAAGTAAGAGGCAGAAACGTGATCTATCGCCTCGTACCAGGGCTGAAATATTGACACAAATTCATGCCAGTGATTTTGAAGAGGACATGAGTGAACCAGAATCCGAACCCTCTAAACCAAGTCCACCACCCTTTGTCAACCCTGAAAAGTACTATTCCATTCGAGAGACGGAAAAGCGCTCCTCTAGAAAATTTAGAACCACGGCTTACAAATACACGGTGAAGTTTAAAGATTTCAAGTCCGAAGTACCGTTAGAGAAAGCAGAAGGGTTCATCACCGGAGTGTGGGATTCTCTGCTCACTGCACTCAAGCGACAATGTCAACCCAAAGAAGACGATCGCTTGAGACTTTCCATACAACACGACGGTTTGAAATCCCCTGTTTGGATCGAGTTTAGCACCCCTGCAGAATTGACCGCTTCCAAAGTCATGGACAAGATTCAACACGTGCAACAATCTAATGACCAGTTTGACATCACCGATGGAAAAGCCACATTGGACATGACCCACGTCTCTCCTCCTCAAGGGACCGGACGCAAAAAGATGTTATTGGTGAACGACCTTCGCAGCATTAAGCGTAGCCTTGTCCAAATTCACAATCCTCATGACCAGATGTGTTTAGCCCGTGCCATCGTGGTGGGACGAACCTATGCCAACAAGAACGACACGGTAGAATGGAAAAGAGACTGGGAGAACATTCGACAATCGGACCGAGCCAAACAACGAAGTGAAGCAGAACTCCTGTTACGACAAGCTGGCATGTCCAAAGACACACCCTGTGGCATTCCTGAGATGCAAAAATTGCAAGATGCCCTAGCTCCACGATACACTTTGAAAGTGCACCCTCAAGAAGTGCGCGGGTCTCTGTTGTTTCGAGGGCAAGATTTTAAGGACGGAAAATACATTCATGTTTATCATCACGATGACCATTTCGATACCATTACCAGTATCACCGGATTCCTGGGATACGGTTATTACTGTGAGAAATGTGACCATGGTTATAATAATCGAGAGCAACACAAGCATTGTGGATCGAAATGCTCAGGATGTTTGGCCTCTTCACCCTGTCTGAGCGAAGAACCAGTGCCTTGTTCCACTTGTCTGCGCACGTTTGTCAGCCCTACCTGTTACCAACAACATCTGAAAACGCAAGGTTCACAGCAGAAATGTGCTTGTCAACTCCTGAGATTGTGCCCTACGTGTGGACAAGGCATACGTACCAATAGTACCAAGGCACACGTATGTTCAGGAAAAAAGAAATGTCACATTTGTCACCACATCGTGGACTTGGAACACCAATGTTACGTGCAAAAATACCAGCCCCCACCAGAGAAAGAGGACGGTCACAAGAAGAAAGGCAATTTCATCTTTTTCGATTTCGAATGCATGCAAGAGACTGGCATTCACATTCCTAATTTCTGCGTGGCTCATCGAGCGTGCGAGAAGTGCATTCAAGAACCTATCTTCAGTCATTGCCCTCACTGCAGCAAGATTCCTGGAGGGCGTGAAAAAATCTTTCGGGGGCCAAACACGTTAGCCGATTTTGCCCAATGGGTCTTAGACCCCATCGACAAGACGTGGAGCCAAGAGGACATCGGACTTTACGGAGATTGTCATCGTCATGCCACGGTGATGGCTCACAATTTCTCCGGATACGATGGACAGTTTCTTCTCAGATACTATACGGAACATGGCACCGAACGTCCTAAAGTGACTTTGAACGGAGCCAAAATCATTTTCATGCAAGTGGGACAAGTACAGTTTAAAGATTCGATGAGCTATTTGGCCATGCCTTTGAGTCGAATGCCTAAAACGTTTGGAATGACAGAAATGGCTAAAGGGTACTTTCCACACTTTTTCAATACGGAAGCCAATCAACACGCCGTTCTACCCCATTTACCTCAGGCTCACTATTACGACCCCGACAACATGCGTACCGAACAACGAGAAGCTTTCTACGCTTGGTACCAGGCTCATGCCTCGGACCCCTTCGACTTTCAGGAAGAAATGCTAAAGTATTGTCGTTCCGACGTGGACATTTTACGACGTTGCTGTGGAAAATTTCGAGAACTGTTCATGGAACACGGAGGGGTCGATCCTTTGAAAGAAGCTTGCACCATTGCCAAAGCGTGTTCCTTAGTGTATCGACAACGATTCATGCCTGAAAACACCGTGGCTGTCATCAGTCCTCAAACGACCCACTATGTCAAGCGTCAATACTCGGTCAAAGCCCTACGTTGGTTACATTACTTGTGCGACAAGGAAGACAAGTGGATTCAGCATGCCCGCAACGGAGGGGGCGAAAAGACCATCGGAACGTATTCGGTCGATGGCTGGGACTTAGAAAACCCCAAGATCGTGTACGAGTTTAACGGTTGCTTATTTCACGGATGTCCCGTTTGTTATCCTGACCGTGGCACTAAAAATCAGTTTTTGCAACGAACCATGGAAGACTTGTACCAGGACACTTGTCAGCGACGCCTAAAGTTAGAACAGCAAGGATACCAAGTGGTGGAAATGTGGGAACACGAGTACGATCACCGTATGAAAACCGATCCCGAGTTTAAACGCCTCGTGGAAAGTTACCAGTTCATGGACCCGCTGAACCCGAGGGATAGTTTGTACGGAGGAAGGACCAATGCCACCTGTTTGCTTTTCCAAGCCGACGAAGAGAACGGAGAAGAAATCAAATACTTGGACGTGTGTTCGCTGTATCCCTACGTGTGCAAATATTGTCGCTTTCCTGTAGGGCACCCGCAATTGTTCACGGAACACATCGACCTGGTCAACATTCGACAATACGAAGGCTTGATCAAGTGTAAAGTTTTGCCTCCCACGAACCTATACCATCCCGTCTTACCTCACCATTGTCAAGGCAAACTGATGTTTCCTTTGTGCCGTACTTGTGCCGAAACGTGCAACCAAGACCAGCCTTGTCATCACAGCCAGGAAGAACGGGCCTTGACGGGAACCTGGGTCAGCGTAGAATTGTTCAAAGCTATGGACATGGGATACCAACTGTTAGAAGTGTACGAAATTTGCCACTTTCCCAAGACACAACAATACCACAAGGGTGACCCTACTCAGAAAAGCATTTTCGCAGACTACGTGGATGCCTTTTTGAAACTGAAGCAAGAAGCCAGCGGCTATCCTTCCTGGTGTCACACTCCCGAAGACCAAATACAATTCAAAGAGAAATACTACGAACAAGAAGGCATCACTTTAGACCACATCGAGAAAAACGAAGGCAGGCGATCGTTTGCCAAAGTGATGTTAAATTGCTTGTGGGGTAAAATGGCACAACGCCCGTGTTTACCCAAGACGGAATATTTGACAGAACCTTCCCGCTACTTTCAGATGATTCACGACAAAACCAAATTCATGAAACACGTGGACGTCGTTCGCGAGGATTTGATCTTAGTCAATTACGAAGAAGATCTGGACTTTGTACAAGACGACCCCTTTGGAAATGTCATCATTGCGGCTTACGTGACAGCCCATGCTCGCTTAAAATTGTACGAAGCTTTAGAACTGTTAGAAGAACGCGTCCTGTACTTTGACACGGACAGTTGCATTTACATCCATCACCCGATTCAACATCACCCTGACATCGAAGGAGACCGTTTAGGAGCCTGGACAGACGAGCATCCCGACGACAAGATTCTAAGTTTCGTCAGTGGCGGTCCCAAAAATTACGGCTACGAATACCGTGACAAACAAGGAGAAGTGCACACGACGTGCAAAGTGAAAGGACTGACTCTGAATCATCGTACCAGTCGTGTGGTCAACTTTGGGGTATTGAAAGAAGCCTTGCAATCGGAAGAGGATGGAAACTTTAAAGTGACCACTTACCAACCGAACAAGATTGTACGTTTACCCACTCACCACATCGTCAGTCGACCTTTGGAAAAAGTTTATCAAATCGTGTACCAGAAGCGAGTTCGACTTCCCAATCATTTCACCTTACCGTACGGTCACGTCGGTATTGGTCTGTATATAAAAAGGAACCCTAGGCAAGATCGATAGTTCATTGTGACTACCAAGACCGAGCAAACAAGATGAATACTTTGAAAGAGACATCGTTCCAGTTTGGGGATTGTAAAAAAGTTGTATCTTCCTCTAGTGTGACTAATATTGGATGGATAAGACCCATGCATTGCGATGGAAAATGTCCGGAAGGAAACTGCGATTGTCCATGTGGTTACCATTGTAATTGCGTCACGGAGTTTGCAGACGAGTGCGATTGTGAGCCTTGCGATGGATACGATGCTGTACGTTGTGACCTGAGCGATGCCGTAAAGCATCATGGGAACTTTAGTGCCCCTACCCCTATCATGGAAAGTGATGCTGTGCGTGTCAAACCTGTCGGATGCGAAAGTGATGCCGCTCGTCCTCTTGGACATTTTACTGGGTTTCGTTTTAAAGGGGAATGTTCACCTTCACGTCTACCCCCCTACGGATGTCATCCAGCCTTGAGCAAACTCCTACCCATGTCACTCAACCCTCATCGAAACGAACCTGTGAAAAACGAATATTCGTTTCCTGTGCGTTTGTCGGAATACTGCGACTTTGAAAATCGTCTTCAATCGTTCAAAGGAAAATGGCCAAAGTATCTGGGAGGACCGACCCCCGAAGAATTAGCCAGAGCCGGATTTTTCTACTTAGGCGAAGGAGATAAAGTCAGGTGCTTCAGTTGCGATGTGACACTTCACCACTGGGAACCGCAAGATTCGGCCTACGTAGAACATGCTCGATGGTCACCGAATTGTCATTACTTACCCTTAGTGGGACCGAGACATTGAAGTAACTTCTTACCATAATAATCTGTTCATGGATACTTTACAAGAGAACATTCGTGCTTTGCCTGTGGAGTTGAGAGAACGCATTTACCGAGAGCTGGTCAAAATACAAGTGAAACGTAAAGAACAATTGCATCCGTTACGTCACCGGTGTTTGAACCACTGGTACCTGAAGGCTATACAAGGATTGATTCAATTGAAAGTGTTCCATCGGACAGACATTGATCAACGATCCTCTAGTTTTAAAAAGGATTGGTTTGGTATGGACGATTCTACCTACATCATTGTAAACGTACTGCATCGAATTCCAGAGGAAGAGTTAACGAATTACCAACATCTTGAACACAATGTCAACTTAGTGAAAGAGGAAACTTCTGAACGAATTGTAATGTGTAGATTAGTGACTCAACGATTTAAATTTGACACTGAAGTGAAACCATGTTTGTGCAAAGAGTACATTTATTGTGTCAGACCAAAGAGGATTTAGTATGACCTATTCATGGATACTTTGCTAGAGAACATTTGTGCTTTGCCTGTGGAGTTGAGAGAACGCATTTACCGAGAGCTGGTGAAAATACAAGTCAAACGTAAAGAACAATTGCATCCGTTACGTCACCAGATCTTTAACCACTGGTACCTGAATGGTATAAGAGAACTGATTCGTCAGAAATTGTTTCAGTGGTCAGACCTTGTTCAACACTTTGAGTTAGTGAATGATCGAAATGTTCATTATTTTGGTTACTTCGAGATTCACCTACAGCAATACATTGAGGAAGACAAGTTAAAGGATTATCAACATATTTTACGTGGAATCTACTTAGAGGAAGAGGAAACTTCTAAACGAACTCTGAAGTTTCGGTTACAGTATGCAAGATTTAGATTCCCTACTGGAGAACGAAGATCTCTGGCTAGAAAGTACGTGTATTGTTTCCGAAACAAAGAGACTATAAAAACAGGCTGCCATGCCACGACTTATGTCACATGTCATCCAACAGATTCCGTGGAAGGAACTCAATGACCATATTCAAACCGTGGATCATTACCATCGATTATTACAAGAACTGTATCCATTCAATTTGGGACGACAAGTGGTGTGTGTCTTAGTGACTTGTTTTTTGGGATTTCGTTTACCAGCCGATTCTTTGTGGACTCTTTACGATCAGTACTTACCACCTCCATGGCCTTAAATGGTCACGAAAAACTCCTTTTGCTCAAAGCCTTGCGTTTTCATCTGGATACTTCTCGACCTCTACGGGAAAAAAAGATTCGTCAACTTTTAGCTACCCAAGACGTGTATGACGATGTGTGTGTAGCTTGTGACTTACATCCCCATTGGACAGATGTCCGTGCCTGGAAAGAATGGGATTTTGAGGCTTGGACCCAAGAAGTGTCCCAGTATGCACGAGAGTTGTTCAAGGAAAAAAGTTACTTTTCAACCCGTGTTAGTGACGGTGCCAGAAGAACCCGTCACCCAGGACAGGACTGTCGTGGACAGACCTGAAAGACCCTTTCGGGAGGACACTTGTGTGACCTTACCCCCTGTTGAACTGGTTAGAACATTACCCAAAAGATGTGATTGTTGTACAGACACTTGTGTTTATTCCACGTTCATCGTTATCATGTGCCTTTTATCCTTGTACTTAAGCCTTTGGCTTTTATGTATTTTTGTCTTTCGTATTCATGTTTGATAAAAAAACATTCAATAAACGTGTTCTGAAAAAGTATATAAACTCTTGTCTTGTTCGTTTTCGTGTCACAAGTGACATTTCTCACACCATGGCTACCTCTGCTGTCTCTGCTCCCTCTTCCTCTACTGTCAAAGTCATCGACGAACACTTAGATCGTGCCAGTTGGGAGGCTTTGTATCTTCGCCATCCCTTTAACATGCTCATTGCTGGACCTAGCGGTTCAGGCAAAACCGAATTCGTCAAACGTTTGATCGAACATAAACATCATTTGATCGATCGGCCACCTCAACGGATCGTGTGGTGTTACAAAGAGTGGCAATCGGCGTACAGCCTCTTGCGAGAAAGTCAAGGCGATTCCATCGTGTTTGTGGAAGGCATTCCTAAAGAAGACGACGGCATCGTCTCTGACTCCCGTCAAACCCATTTGGTCATTTTCGACGACATGTTAGGAGAAGACGAAGAAGAAATTAAATTGTGGTTCACGCGCAAAGGGCATCACCGTAATGCCAGTGTCATTTACATCACCCAAAATTTGTTTCAACAAAGTAAAGCCCATCGCACCATCAGTCTCAATGCGCATTACGTGGTCTTGTTTAAAAGCCCTCGAGATAAATCGCAAGTGCAAGTCTTAGCCAAACAGTTAGGAACACCTTGGCTGACTCAGGCGTACGACGATGCCACTCAAACGCCACACGCCTATTTACTCGTCGATTTGAAACCTACGACCCCCGAGGATTTGCGATTTCGTACCCACTTGTTTCACCACTGGTGCCGAGACGGAGGGCCTGTCCTGTACACGTCTCCGTCCTCGACTTCATTTCACTCCCCATCAAAAAATCTATAAAAACCTCAGACCCTTTTTCGTCTGTCTCACACAGTGTGAACATGACGTCCCTTCAGTCGCATCTTCCCGTCAAATTGATTCGTGCCTTGTATGGCATCAGCCGAGAAAAAGATCCACAAACACGAGCCCGTGTCTTAGAAGCTAGTCTCAAAGAAGTCTTACGATGGTTCACGGTGACGGCACGTCAATTACTCCAAGGAATCATTCAGATTCCTCATCAAACCAAACGCTTTTTCGATCGAAACAAAGTCGCTTTGGTCCAACTGGCCGATCCCCGCATCGACACTCAAACCAAAAAACAAATCATTTTGAAACCTGGAGGGAGCGGTACTCTAGGAGGGGTCATCATTCGCTCACTCTTAAGATGGGATCCTAATGCCCCCAAAGTTATCCCCAAGACAAAAGTCCAACGAAGCCCCAAGAAGAAAAAGAAAAAGACCAGGTCCCCAAGAAGAATAACTTCTCCAGTGGCAGGACCCTCCTCTTACCAGACACCACCACCCCGGAAAAAGAAAAGAAGCCCCCAGAAAAAGAAACAGAGAAAAAGTCCCCAGAAAAAGAAAAGTCCACAGAAGAAAACTAGTCGCAAGAGAGGCACTTCGGCCAGGACGCAACCTTACACTCGCAAACCACGACCTGCCACGGCAGTGACTGCGTCTCCGGCATCCTCACGTTCATCCACTTCTCCGTTGATGACACCCAGAACTGAAGAGTACTTGGAGACGTTGATCACACCAAGAACATCTCCGTTGATGACCCCCAAAAGAACTTCCCCAGTGGCAGGACCCTCCAATTTAGTGGCAGTGGCTGCTGCTCACAAAGTACTTTCTCCCAAAATCAAAGTCCAAGAAAGATCGGGCATGTTACAAAGTTTACTGGATTTGTCCAAGCAAGAACTGGCTCGATTTAGTCCGTTGCGTACCCCTGCACGACGTGTCATGCCTGTCCTCAAACTGATAAAACGTAAAGACAATCAGTGGCGACGCGTTCCAGTATAAAAAGAGCCTGTGACCAAGTCGGGGTATCAGTGAACTTGTAAAAAAGATGTCACCTCCAAGAAGCCACAAAAGAAAGAGACAAAGGCAGACGAATCATCCGACAAAGCGCTTAGCCAAGCATCGACATTACCCTAAGAAAAGACACAGTCGTTCCAAGAAAAAGAGGCGTCAACAAAGGGGAGGATTCCTTGGTGATTTTGGGAAAAACATTGTCACCTTTATGACAAAGCGATAGTCCCAAAAAAAAGATAAAAGGGCGTGCGTTAAGTCATCGACGTTAGTGTCTGTTCGGTGAATGTCCCGGAACCCACAAGCAAAAATGTCACCCTCCAGAAAACCCCAAGGAAAGAAAAGGAAAGGACTGCCACCACGTTTAGCTAAACATGGGGACCTGTTATCTGTCCTGTCCAAAGCTTCTTCACCCCTACGAAAAAAACTCATTCAAACGGCCTCCAAAGAGGTCATCGATACCGTGTGCGAATGTTGTTTGAACGTTTTGAAAGGCACGATCCCTTTGTCCAAACACCAGAAACAATGCTTAGGCAAACATCGTCACGTTCTTCGCCAAATGGTTCAAAAGAAAATTCCCATTCGTCAAAAAAGAAGATGTTGGTCCAACGTGGAGGCATTTTACCTCTCTTGTTAGGCCCCATACTGAAAGGAGTCTTGGGAACCATGTTGGGAGGACTGGTGGGAGCAAGATAAAAAGGCCTCGGAAGTTCCAAGATCTCAGAATCGACCCCTGACAACCCCATGGAAGGACGAAAACTAGCTTTAGTGCCTTACAAACGATGGATGGAATACCATCGATGGCAAGAACAACGCACCCCGCATTTACCTCCCAATCCCCATTTGAGCGAGATGTCCCAGTTACAACACGAATTGCAATCCTTGATGGATCGCCAAGATTTGTCCGAAACAGAAAAATCGCAAAAGTACGGTCAACTCTTGCAACGACTGCAACTCTTTCACCAGAAAGCTTTAGACGAAACAGCTCTACCCACTTTGAAAGATTTTAAGACCTTGATGAAAAGTCCAGCACCATCACCAGTACCAGTACCAGTACCGGTACCAGTGGTCAAGACAGAAAAAGGAAAAGAAGAAGAAGAAGGGTTTCAAACTCCACCAGAAAAAGTACGCAAGTTAACAACACCACCTACCTCCAGAATTGGATGGATTAAAAAGATGATGGCCACCCCTTCTTCCTCACAAGAGAAAAAGAAAGTGAAGACAGAAGTGAAACAAGAACCGATATCCCCTGCTCAGACATCCTCCTCTTCGACACCTATTGCCGGTCGCACACGCAAAGCCTTGCAATCCAAGAAAATACCCCAAGAGAAAAAGAGTAGTCTCTTCCAAGAGTGGGTGCCTTATTAAGACACCAATCAACACAAAAAAATGGAAAAAGTCTTAGCTAGCATTTACTACGATCCCTCGCATCCTGCAGGTTACGCAGGAGTTCAAAAATTGTATCGTGTTGCCAAAACGCGACTGAAAAGTCTCCGTTTACCTCAAGTGCAACGATGGTTACAAGAACAAGCTACCTACACTTTACACAAACCCATTCGACGCAAGTTTGCCAGAAGTCGCACCCGAGTGGAAGGCATCGATCATCAATGGCAAGCCGATTTAGCCGATGTCTCTCATTTGGCCAGCTACAATCGTGGCTACAAATATTTGTTTTGTGTCATCGACGTCTTTTCCAAATTTGCCTGGGTCGTACCCTTGACTTCCAAATCCAGCAGCGAGTTAGTGCGAGCCCTGCAACGAGTGTTGAAACAAAGCGGCCGTCACCCTCTTCGATGGCAAACGGACAAAGGCACCGAATTTCTGAACCAAGCTTTCCAAAAAGAATTAAAGAAACGTGACATTCATTTTTTTACCACCGAGAATCCCGAAACCAAAGCCAGCATCGTGGAGCGTTTTCAACGCACTTTGAAAGAACGCATGTGGAAATATTTTACGCATCACCACACTCTGAAGTACATCGACATCTTACCGCACCTGGTGCAAGCGTACAACCAATCTTACCATCGAAGCATCGGACGTGCCCCGCAAGACGTGACTCCCGACAATGAAGTGTTGGTGTTTGAGCGTCTGTTCGGTACGTCCCCGACGAGGGCTGTCCCCAAGAAAAGTGGAGAGTTGGCCGTAGGAGATTGGGTGCGCATTGGCAAAACCAAACGCACTTTCGACAAAGGTTACTTACCTAACTGGACGACCGAATTGTTTCGCGTCACTGGACGAGTGCATGGCCGTCATCCTGCCGTCTATAAATTGGAAGACATGAACGGAGAAGTACTCAAAGGAACGTTTTATTTGCCCGAGTTACAACGTGTCACCAAAAAAGAAGACGACGTGTACGACATCGAAAGCATTCTCGAACGCAGAACCCGTAAAGTGGGCAAACGACGTGTCAAAGAAGTCAAAGTACGTTGGAAAGGATATCCACCCAGTTTCGATTCTTGGATCGACGCTTCGCAAGTCATCGACTATAAAAAGAAGAAGTGACCATCATGCCCTTTCACACAGCAGCAGACGCAGCTACGTCGACCACTCCTCCTTCCCCTAGTTCTTCTGTGCAAGATTTACAAAAACAACCCTTGTGGGTGTGGTGTGGAGAACGTGTGCCTAAAACGCAAATCGTCTTTTTCTGCCAAATCTTCGTGGTGTATTGTGTCATCGGGGCAGCCATCGCCAATTTGAGTTTGCAACAAGGAGACAAACAATTGTGGACCATTTTATTGAGCAGTTGCATCGGTTACCTGCTTCCCAATCCCTCCCTGAAATTCTCCTCAAACGGGAACGTTGTGTCCAGTGTCAGTGCCAGTCACCACTCCAGCAACCACAACCAGAACCCCATTTTGGGCGGAGACACGCCTCTGACGTCCACTAATATTCCCTCGGACAGCCACAGAACTCTGGAATTATGAGTCACCAAAACCAATTTTACTTAACCTTACCCAGTGACAGTTCCATGGAGGTGTTTCCCAAGAACACATTGTGCTGTTACACGGCCAAATTACCTCAAGCCATCCCCTTAGATCACGAAGCCCATTGGGAAGTGGCTTTAGTAGAAATGATTCACCCTACACAAATCAAAAACATCACTGAAACTCAAAACTTTTTTGAGGTCGAAATCCTGAACAAACAATTACAAGAAGCCATGACTGACATCGGGTTTTCAGGGATCACAACAACATCCACCAGCAATCCAGCCTTCAAAATCTACACCGTGAAAATTCCACCAGGGTTTTATTTTAGCGGCCAACATTTGGTGGACACTATTGTGGACAGGTTCGAGTTCGCCTTTGGCAAAGCCCTGAACAGAGCCAAAAAAAGTGTCACCCTGGAGTACCATAAAGTGGCTCGTCGCTTCCTGATGAAATTTCAGGATACCCAAACGATGTCCATCAGTTTCAATCGTGACTTGTTTGATATTTTAGGTGGAGACACAAACATGGCTCCAAATTTTAATCCGAAGATCAACAGCAATATGGAATTTTACAAGTATTTTCGATTCCCTGTAGAACTGAATCAAGGACTGAATTTAATGTTCGTGTACTCCGATGTGGTGGAGTATAACGTGGTGGGACACACCTCTGTACCGTTACTGCGTGTCATTCCTTTCAAAGTGGATAATACCACGGTCAGTGACCAGGAAGGTGGAAACACTTACCACGTCCACCGCGAATTTGTCCATCCTCATTATTTGCCTGTCAGCAAGTCGTATTTGGACACGGTCAACATTGCTATAAAAGGAGATTTGGGACAAAATATTCCATTCACCAAAGGAAAAGTCACGGTGAAACTCCATTTTCGAAAACGGTTCTCTCACGACTCGTAAGTAAGTCATGTATCCAGTGTACCAAGGGGTTGCTCGACAGCGAGGACACGGTTTAGGAGACATGTTAAAATCGGCCTTTCGTTCGGTGGTCCCGGTGTTGAAACCGATGGTGACACGCGGATTGCACGCCTTGAAAGATGCGGCACTGACGCAAGGCAAAGAATTTCTCCAAAATGTCATCATCGACAAACAAAACCCTAAAGAAGCCTTCATGAGGGCAGGCAAAAATGTCTTGCTGCAAACGGGCAAAGACATTTTGGGCCGACGAGACACACCTATAAATGCCCTGCACGCTACCGAATCAGGCATTCAGCAAGGACAAGGCAGAAAAAGACGACGACGAAGAAAACACCCTTTCACCAGACTTCAAGCTAGAAAGGCCAAGAAAAGAAGAACCGTTCGAGACTTAGACGTTTTCGATTATTGAGAAAAGAGACAAAAAAATGATGCACCGAGAATCTTGCGCTTGTTCCAAGACGGAACTGGATCTGTTTGCCATGCCCCCCACCATGATGATGATGCAAGAATCCCAATGGGTGGAATTTCACCCCGTCTCCTCATTGACAGCCTCAGCTCCCATCGAGTTTGAAATCAAAGGACAGCCCGAAGATTACATCGATCTGAATAGCAGTTACTTGTACTTGAAAGTCAAAGTTGTCGATGAGGACAATTCGACCCTAGATGGCGATGAGGTAATAGCTCCCGTCAACAATTTCATGCATTCCTTGTTTAGCGGAGTGGACTTGTACTTGAACAACAAACTGGTCAGCAGCAGCATGGATACTTACCCTTATCGAGCGTACCTGGAAAATCTCTTGACGTACGGAATAGATGCCAAGAACACTCATCTCAATGCCTGTGTGCTATGGGAAGCTGACGAAGCAGGCCAGTTTGAAGAATTCCAAACTGATACAAAGGATAAAACTAAACTAACAAATGACGGATTTATAGAACGAAGAAACAGAATCATAGGAGACAACAAAAGTTTAGAACTGATGGATCGTTTGCATTTGGACATGTGGTTACAAGAGAAATATTTGCTAAACGGGGTGAATGTCCGCCTGAGACTGAATCGTAGCAGTACCGCTTTCCATTTGATAGGTAAAACTGCTTGCAAAACTGTCATCGAGGAAGCCAGGCTCTACGTACGACGCGTAGAAGTGTTACCTAAAGTGGGTAACGACATCAGTCAGACGTTGAGCAGAACGACCGCTAAGTATCCGATCCGACGCGTGGAAGTGAAAACCTTCACCATTCCCAAGGGACAACGATCCATGATCGAAGATCATCTGTTTCAAGGACAGCTACCCAAACGTTTGATCGTTGGTATCGTCGAAAATACAGCCTTCAACGGAGATTTGGGTAAAAATCCTTTCAACTTTCAACACTTTGGCGTGTCCAAGATCGAAGTCAGTCGCGATGGCAAGACCTTGTGTAGCCGACCTTTCGAACCTGACTTTGAGAAGAAGAATTACTTGAGATCGTACTTGTCCCTGTACGAAGCCACCGGCCAGTTAGGAACCAACACCAGTCACGGTATTACGTACGAGGATTACGTAGGAGGCTATGCTTTGTGGGCTTTCGATTTCACTCCAGACCAAGGCAGCGACGAGGGACATTTCCACCCTATAAAATCTGGCCAGATTCGTGTGGAAATTCAGTTTAAAGATCGAATCCCTGATGAAACGGTGAACGTCATTCTGTATGCAGAATTCGACAATACCATAGAAATCAACAGTTTGAGAGAAGTCATTCTAGATTACTAGAAACCATGGAAGACTGTTATCCCTCTTTACCTAGTGGAGAAACTTTGGACATGAAATGTGAGGAGACTGTGGAAGAAGTGATCATGATGAAGTCAAGATGGCCAGAACAAGAAGCCCATTTAGTCTCCTGTTTTGCCAAACACTTGGTCGACAAAATGACGGAATTGATCAAGAAAAATTGCTATGGATGTCAAAACGATCATCCCAGTCAAATTCAACACGATAAATGCCTGATGTTGAGTCAAGAAGAAAAATTGGACGAGTATCTGGACGAAGCTTGGAGTCTCATCTCGAACAAAGACGTGTTGCACCAGTGGTATAAAGACTTGCGTGAACATTCTTGTCCACCATTAACCACTCAAGAGATCCATCGTATCGAAGCTCTCCTGAATCAGAGTGAGGAAACAGAACGAATAACCGTTTATTCGTCAGACATTTTCAAGCAAAAAGTCAGAATCGAATTGACGACTTATTATTACCTGTGAAGAAGAAAAAAAACACAAATCAATGGATACCTGGGAACTTTATTACCTTTTGAACCACAGTTCGTATACGGCTTCTTGGAATCCTGTCGTCTGTGCTAAAGATGAACTCCCTCATCGCAAACCTAAAGACCATCAAGCTTACGTGATCAACACGGACGACAGTCATCTCCCAGGAACCCACTGGGTAGCCGTCTACTTTCCTCAAGAAGGATGTGTGGAATATTTCGATTCGTACGGATTGCCCCCTTTGGAAGACGATATCATCGACTTTATGAGAAGAAATGCTCAAACCACCCGATTCAATAACGTGAAATTACAAGGCACAGATTCTTTGGTGTGTGGACAGTACTGTGTGTATTTTCTGCATCATCGCAGCCTGGGCTATTCCTTAGAACATTTAGTGACTCATTTTGATCCTTGTTCTTCTGCTAGAAACGATGTGAAAGTAAATCGATGGTTTTGTGACCATTATGCTTATCTTTTGTCTCAAGCTAGAAAACGTAGTGTCCATCAATGGCCTAATGATTTCCAACAGTGGAAATCACAATTTCATTCACAACGTTGTCAGCCCTGTTTAAAGTAGATTGAAGAAAAAAATGTTAGTCATTTGAAAAAATATGGTTTGATGTTATAGTGTTAGATTATTGTTAAAAAATGTTAGAGTTGTTGTTTAGTGTTAAGTGATTTTTGAATAAAAAATGTTGTGTTTTGAAAAAAATGCCTTTGTGGTTTGTTTAGCTATAAGAATGTTGGATTGATGCTCTTTGATTTCTTACTATCCCTCTCATGACACTCACTGAACGTTGCGGCTCGAAAACCGTGTGGGGGATGTTTTCCTTCACGTCCGCGCTTTCACTATAAGAACCGGAGTTGTTTCCAGTCTAACCATCCATTGTCGACTCATCCTCCTAAGAAGATGTGTTCCAAACTAGCCAAGCTCAACGAAGCCTACGTGAATTTGCATAGGGTCAGACACAGTCTGATACCGAAGCCAGAAGAAATAGAGAATGTGAGAATGTTAAAAATCACTGAAGACCTGATAGAAGAGCTCTTCAGAGAAGAAGTGAACAGGGAAAAAGAAGAATGGACGGAGAAGTACAGACTTCAGAGACAGCAGCAACAGCAGCAACAACAGCAACAACAGCAGCAGCAACCTGAACCTGACAGAGGCTTTGTCGATTGTCGTATCGACACCAAAGAGTTCTTCTTCTCTTTCCGAAGAAGCAGACCTATCGCCAGAAAGTCTATCCTCAGAGGACATCGCATTCTTAGAAACTAAAAAAGAATGCCATAGCAAAACAAAAAAACAGCCCTTTTCAGGGCTACCCAATACTCTAGAAAAGAAATAACGATCGATTTGCCAATGTGTGTGTAGGTAGAGTAGTGTGAAAATAAACACTAACTCTTTTTAAAAATGTGAGGGTATGTGTTGGTGTGTTTGTGTTTGTAAGAGCTCAAGTAAGTTGGTGTGGATAGTAGATTAAAATGATGTTTGTTTGGCTGTTAGAGGTGTATATTTGGAGTTAGATTGGATTGCTTTGAGTATGTGGATAGTCTATTGAAGTGATTTATAAAAAAATTTTAAAATAGTGATGGGTAGCATAAAAAGTGAGTGAGTGTTTCTTTTAGGTCCGCGCGTTGTTGTTTTTTTTTGGTCATGATCTAGGTAAGATGAATTTTATGTTATTAGGGGGATGTTTTCCTTCACGTCCGCGCTTTCAGTATAAATTGAAACTCGTTCGGCAGTCCAGCTACCCTTGTTGATTGATCAACACCAAAAAATGAACGAGACTTGAGAAACTGTTGGAGCTTCATGTGCATCTGGAATATGCCAGGCGCATATTAAATGAACTGGCCGCGGAAGCCATTGTCGAGGAGGGAAGGATAAGAGAGGAGGAAAGAAGAAACAAAGAAGAGGAGGAGAGAAGATATAAAGAAGAAGAAGAAAGAAGATATAAAGAGGAAAGAAGAAACAAAGAAGAGGAGGAGGAAAAGGAGAGAAGAAGAAATTTCAAAATCCCAGAGAGCGAAAATTGGGATTCTGAAGCGACATATCCTGCCTCTGCTCTCTCCCCCCAAAAGGTAAAAAGTAACTGGGGGATAAGATGCGTATGTGGCGCCAGGCATGGAAGGTGCCACCATTAACCAGGTGTCCATGAAGTTCCAAACAAAACAGCCCTTTTCAGGGCTACCCAATACTCTAGAAAAGAAATAACGATCGATTTGCCAATGTGTGTAGGTAGAGTAGTGTGAAAATAAACACTAACTCTTTATTAATAGTGGAAGTGTATGTGTTTGTGTGTTTGTGTTTGTGTTTGTAACTAATAAAGTAAGTTAGTGTGAATAGTAGATTATGGGTTTCTTTATTGTTTCTTAGCGTAAGTGGAGAGTATAGTTTGGGTTATATTATATGAAATGAGAAAAGTGGGGATGTTTTCCTTTACGTCCGCGCGTTGTTGGGTCATGATCTAGGTAAGATCAATTTTATGTTTTTAGGGGGGATGTTTTCCTTCACGTCCGCACTTTCAGTATAAAACTAACAGTGTTGGCCATTGGAGCTCATTCTACGGAATAAGCAAACAAGAAGATGCCAGCAGCTTCAGCTTTATACAACGATCTTATGGGAAGTTGGTATTGGATGGTAGATGGATTGAGTGTAGCAGAAAGGGTTGAACAGGAATGGAGGTATGAAGTGACAAAAGACTTCGTCTCAAGACAAGTAAACAGCCTGCACTTAGCCGTAAACATCGTGAAAGAAATGATAGAGGATGAGGAGAAGAGAATCAGAGGTTTAATTAACCCATTGTATGTCAAAGTGGGTAAGTTAAAAGAAGCAATAGATCATGTGACAAGTGCAAGGTGCTTTTTAGAAGACGTTGTAGAATGGACAGATTGGTGTTTCGCAAAGTGGGGGTTAGAAAAACTTAAGAAAGCTGAAGAACTAATGAGGAATGTGCTGACCAAAGAGGTCAAGAAGATCAAAGAAAAGTGGTCCAATGAAAGAAAAGACGAAGAAAATAGAAGAAAAAAGGATGAATTCGAAAAACTGAACACAAACTGGATGAAAATCCAAGAGAAGTTCCGGGCCATGGGCCACCCGGACTGGCTGTCGGATACAGAAAAGAAGAAGAAAGGAATGATGGACAAATTAAGAAGATGGTGGAAAAAGTTAAGAAGATAAAAGAAGAAGAAGAAAAACCCAAAGGCCCTTTTCAGGGCCAGCCATATATCTCGAAAAGAGATAGCCTTTCCATTGCCTACCCCTTTTTTATTTCATTTTTTATTTTATTTTTTTATTTTATTTTTTATTTTTTTTAAAAAAAATAGAGTCCCTCCCTGTTTCAATTTTACATAGACCCTATACAGTCCCAAGGGTTTATGTCCATGTTAAATTTACATAGACCCTATATTGTCCCAGGGTTTTTGGCCATGTTAATTCCCATAGACCCTATATGTTCCCACGATTTTTCTCCATGTTAAATTTACATAGACCCTATATTGTCCCAGGGTTTTTGGCCATGTTAATTCCCATAGACCCTATATGTTCCCACGATTTTTCTCCATGTTAAATTTACATAGACCCTATATGTTCCCAAGGGGGTCTGTAATGATAAATCCCATAGACCCTATAATTTCCCCATTAACTACTTCCATGCGACCGTATTCCTGAATATTCGTATATTCCGAATTACTTGCTGCCATACGTAGCAGTCCCAAAACAATAAGTAAATTGTATTTTTCTGCAATTGACGATCAAATTATCAGTGTGGCTGAGGTTCAAACAGTCATGTAAGAAATTGAAAATCACAGACAATTGCGAGCACATTAAAAGAAACAATGCGGATTTTAGACAGAAATTAAGCCAAAAAATCCTTACATAGACAACTGCTTATCGATCGTAAACACATTATATCGCTGTGTGCGTATATTGATCGCTATCATAGACCTGCCCAAAGTATTACACTCGGCGGGACATTATTTTTCACAATCACTGCAGAGTAGTGGAAAGGCTGTCGTTTTGGTCTTTTGGAAATCTTGTGGTGCATTTATATGTATTCGCTGTTATTTTGTGTATACATGCGTATTTGCAGCTTTCTTTTATAACCAGTTGTACCAGACTCCAGATTTCCAATGTTATTTTTGTCACTGTTGGAAAGACGGTGCTCTGATAAGCTAATGTTTTCTACTAAATACCCCAAATCGTAACCACATGTACCAGAATCCAGATTTCCAATGTTATTTTTGTCACTGTTGGAGACACAGTTCTCTGATAAGCTAATGTTTTCTACTAACAAAACAAACAAATCGTAACCACATATACCAGAATCCAGATTTCCAACGTTATTTTTGCTAATGTTGGAGAGACAGTGCTCTGATAAGCTCATGTTGTTGTTTTTTTAACACTAAATCCGCTAAATAATGTTTGCAAAGGCATATGGCAAAGTTTCTCAATTTGGATTAAACTATAGAAATAATAAGTTTAATGCTCTGTACATCTGTATACACATGGAGTCACACACACACAAACACACACACACAGTATGGATATGTATATACAATCATACATACAGACAGACAGGATTCGAAAAAAACATTCTATGAGATGAAATGATGTTTGAAATATTTAGTTTTACACAGCTATTTCAGTATCGCTTGCAAAAGATCTATGTAAAATATCCGTAATCGACAAGAATGAATTTGCACATATTTTCCATATACTTATTTGGCCATTAATTGTAACTATCTTGCACACATACAAACTTTGTAAGGCAATCACTTACCAGTTCTCCAAGTAAGAAGTGGAACTTATGGATTTTAATTTTAGAGTCATTTTTCTGAAAAGAAAATATTAGATATTAGATATTTTATTAAATGATTAATGTTGTTGGAATGAGCTCATCAAATTCTTACAAAAAGACTTTTGTTTTCATAAATAAATGGCGTAAGATTCATGAGTCGAATTGTTTGCAAATGTATTTGTTTCACATTTCACATTTGTAAATGTATTTGCATCAAAAAGGATTTAATATGAAACTATGTATGAAGAGAGAGAGAGAGAGAGAGAGAGAGAGAGAATCTTATGCATCTTTGATATGCTTTTCAATACGAAAAGACAAAGTTGTGCTTTGTGATCGGCGATATCTTGTAATTCTGTAAAATGTTTCAGCAAACGAAAGTGGTAAAAGTGGCTCTCTGCAACACACTTAAAAATAATAATAAAAATACTTCAGTGACATTGTGATCCACCAACTCATTTCAAACTGAACAAAATAGTGAAAAAGCTTAAAAAAGTATAAAAAAATTGGAAATCTCAAATTAAAATTTAAAATAAAATAAAAGTCAAACTGTTGAATATCACCGTTTAATACCACAATATAATATTTCTGACCAGTCCTTAAAATCCCGATAAATCTGAACATTTATAAACTTCGAAAACCATAAATTTAAATTCAAAATTAAAAATAAAAATTGAAGAAACAAACATTTAATACCATGCTATAATAATAGCACACTATAACAATTAGGTACTTGCATAAAATGCATACAACAGAAATCATTTTTTCCTGAACCTAATATGTGGCTACATATAGCTACTACAGAAAATTCAGATATCTGCTAAACTGTCACTACTGCATCACCATTTAGAATCAGTTTTATACTGCTAACTTTACATACACCTATCTTAAGATAGTGAATATACAAATATTGATATTGTTGCCATCTGCATAATATTAATTGTTCATTTCTATTTTGTCTCATCAAAGTTTTGAGGTGATTCTACAGCAGTTATCTATATTTTATCATTCAGAATATTTGTAATGGTTCTCACCGTACCAATATTAAACAGTATCATTAAAAGTGATGTTTGATATATTTTGTATTACCTCAGTATTAATCTTCAGTGCAACGTTCTGAGATACTATTAATAGTATTATAGGTTACTGCATTTGTATGGGAAAATATGAACGAGTTTTTTGGATGGAATACTGCACGACCTTGGGAGTGAAGTATATCCATCCGACAAAACGAGTTCATATTTTCCCATACAAATGCAGTACCCTTTTTATTATATGCTCATTTTCTTATTCTACCTAAGGCTTAATTTTATAAACAAAATACACTACAAGAAACAACGTAAATGAATGTATGCCGTATTCCAAACTAAATACACAAGTGCAGATTTATCCTTACACAACAACATCATTATTAATGCGCACATAACTCCGCCCAGATAAATTCGAACTTAGTCGCGCGCTCGACATAACTTTCGAAAGAAAATGGCGTGTCTAGTTAATATTGAAATTTGGAGTCATATTGTGAATGAATGCGCATTGCAACAACTTTTCCATTTGATCTGGAATGAATATATTTTGGTATTTTGTTTAGACTCAACGAAAGTTTGTGATTTTGGACTGAAATACATCGGATTGAAGCGGCGCAGGAGAAGCGTGTTTACATCTGCAAGTGTGTTTGTTCTGTAATTGACTATTTGAAATCATTATGTGGGGAAAATATGAAGTGTTTCAATTGCAATTATCAAAAAGCCATTCTTATTACCAGCCAAACGAGACAGCTTATGCCTTTATAGCTTGCATGTTATTTGTAGGTACCAAGCAATTTTATGGAATCTGGTGTCTATCGCAAAATCTGAAACAATGTATCAAAAAGTTGAAGTGGAATGTAGCAAAACAGTTGGTATGTTGCAGTCCACGAAATATCTGCTTTAGTTCATTCAGAAACAAATTTAATCGACCAAAACGTATTGCGTCTTTTATGCGAATGTACATGATTTGTTTACAAAGTAGTTTCTAATACACTATTAGGAACACGTGTCCTGCGCGTGGGTGCAATATAAGGTGTGCAATATCGTAAAATATTGAACGATTCTGATAATGTAAAGTTAACGGAGAAACAAATGAGCATATAATAATATAAGTTAAAGCAATATAAAAATATTGAAATATTTTTTCTGAAAAACTAAATCCTAGTACTAATTAAAAAGAAATAGAATTTTAAGAAGATATAATTTAAAATTAATAAAAATTATTACTTGCTGTTTGGCAAAGTCTTTTTATTTAAATGAATCTATAACAATATTTTTAAAAAGCTTCTAAATGAATAAAAGATTAAAAATGAAAGGTAACAAAATAAAATTATTTTAAATTAAAATTGAAATCAAAATAAAAGATACAAAATAAAAATAAAATGGCAGTCAGTATTATTGAAAAGCTAAAACACAATTCAAAATGGAATAATATAAATGTGCACAAAAGATATTTTGAGACGGCAGTTTTATCAGCATGACACCCGCAGAATAAAATGACCCTCAAAGAACTAGAAGAATAAAAATGCAATCAAAGGTTTGGAAAAGAGCGTATTTATGACAATCTAAAATATTTAATTGCACAAAAGATATTTTTAGAAATAATCAAATATCAGTTATCGTTTCTAGCTTTAATGATGGTTCATATCCTCTCAGTAACATTTGGTATTAACATCAAAAATAATTAATCACAAAACTAAACTCATTACATCTGGATTTAAAACATTTCAAAATTACTTAGATATAATAATAATAATCGTCATGATGCCAGATATATTTGTGCGAGCTGTATACACATTTCTATTAAAGTAGAATAACTAGATATACAGGAAATGTTTTCTGGAATTAATTCTAAAGGTCACCGCATAATACGTGAAAATATAAAAATATTTAAAGAATTACCACAAAATACCAGTGCCATTTATTACCTATGCTATTTTTGAAATGTTAATAGCACAAGCTAAATTACAGAGCAACAACCGTGCAGTTTCTCTTACATAATTATGGTAGATAATAGAGAATTATAAAGAAGATCGAATGCCGATTAAAAATGTCTTACTAGCTTACTAGAAGAAACAGAAAAGAATATTGAAATTTTTAAAACACCTGTTACTCGTAAAATGAAAATTACAAGCAAAAACAATCTAATACAAGAAAACGCGTGTCTAAATTGTCCTTATAATAATCTTGAAGCAAAAATAAAAAATTACTGCACCTTTACTGGAAAATATCGATATGCAATTCAAACCCATTGTGCAAAAAATTATGAATCTTATAAAATACAATACCTTTTGTATTTCAAACTTTTTTAATATATATTTATCATGGTCATTTATGTCAGCAGCAGGAAAATCATGACAAGGTAAAATTACATGTATTCTAATATAATATTGATAATTATCTATGCTTTGATGTTGACACTTTCAGATTTTAGGCGTGTGGGCAGAAAAGCCCTTTTACAAGAAATATAGGCTTTGTTTAATTTCAGGATGTGTCTGTGTGTGTTATTTTTAACGTAGCTTTAAAACTATTTCAATCATATCGCTACGATGTCTGCAGTGTAGCAGTTTATAGTAATAAATAGCACTGGGACATAATGCATGATGTCCCAACCAGTCAAAATATCTTGACGCCAGGTAAACCAATCCGAACACTAACCTCTTAATTCTGACCGCCTAACGAGGCACCTGTTAGTACCATTTTTATAAGCCTTTGGTATGACCCGGCCGGGTTCGAACACGCGACTTCCCGCATATTAGGCAGATGGAATTCCATCGTTGGAATGAACAACGGACAGCTCATTTACATCCCAATCGAAATCCCCAAAAAATATCACTGTTACAACAAAAAGTACAGTTTTTAATGAGTCGTACCAATTTGTCAGAAATTGAAAATATCGCAATGGTGCGGCCCAATCTTGCTGAGGAAACAGCTAAACCGAATCTGAAAGATTTTAGTGTCATGATGACAATTCATACCCACCCCTTTAACCGAGACGCACGCAGCCATACGGATGCAAGAAGACGACGCACGAGAAGTCTTTCAAACGCCGTCTGCAACCCTACGTTGTAAGATGGCATTGTCCTTGTAAAATCCTTTCTCCTCTCCCCAACGAGAAGAACGCAAAGCTTGGAATAAAAATTCATGACGACCCCTTTTCGGAAGTCATAAAGAAAGAAGTGTAACCAGAAGTGAAAATAGAAAGCAAACAAGCGACAAATTTACCAACACCACCACCATCCTCTGGACCTACTTTTATGGCATGTTGGACACGCCAATCAGTTTCCAAACACCACGAACAAAAGAGTAGCAACGGTGAAATTGTTTCGTGTCAGCTTCATCCTCCCGTCTGTATATTGGAAGACACAAACGGCAAAGTCTTAAAAGGAACTATTAATTGCCCTAGTTACAACGAGTGACTGAAAGAGAAGGCGACGTTTACAACATTCAATGTAAACGCCGAATCGAAGAAGGATGTCCCCGAGTTTTGAATCTTGGATTGCCGCGTAGCAAGTCGTCGACTACAACAGGATGTAACCATCATGTCGTTCATTACAGTATCAGCGACCGCTCCTTCTCAGAGATTTTCTCTTCAATATCTACAAAAGAATCCATGTGGTTGTGGTTCAGAGAACGTGTGCCTGACATGCAAATCGTCTTTTTCTACCAAATCCTTGTGATGTATTGTGTAATCGGACACGCCATCGCCAGTCTGAGTTCGCAACAAGGGGACAAACATTTATGAACAATTACTCAGCAGCTGCGTTGGCTTCTTTCTTCCCAATCTTTCTTTGAAATATTTAAGCAACAATGGTAGACTTGCAGCCAGTGCCAGTCACCACCAAGAACAACATCAGCAGCAGCCCTATTTTACAACCTTTGGAAACTTCTTTGACATGGAGTGACTCCAAAGAAAGTAGATCCACTGAATTATGAACAACCAATTTTACCTACCTTTAGTTCAATGGATGTGTTTCCAAAAAAAACTTTGTGTTGTTTCACCTTGGAAGATATCATGAATCCCAATCAAATCCTAAAAATCGCCGAAAATCAATAAACTTTTGTAGTCGACATTCTGAACGAACAAGTGCAAGAAATGTTCAAAAATGATCCGACGGTTTACGACTACGAAAAACCGTCACATCACAATCGGGATTCGCTTGTCTATACCCGAAAATTCATGTATGGTATTAAGTTCATGATCATCTTCTGGTGTAAGGATTGCTTCCATGTTATTCGGTAAGTTTAGCAAAACCATGACAAAACATAACAAGACTATCAAGATAGAGTATCATAAAGTTCCACACTGTCTGTACATGAATTTGTAGGATGAAAACAAATCTCTGGCCATTACATTATGTCCTGAGTTGTATTTGCTTCTGACTCCAAAGAAGGAAATCCATAACAACGTGCAATTCTTCAAATATTTGTGTAACCTATCGATTTGAACGAAGGAATGAATTTGAAGTTTGTGTACTACGATGTAGTGGCATACTAGGTGGTGAAAAACACAGCCGCGCAGTTAGTGAATCAGTTCATTCAAAGCAAATTCTAACTTTCAAAACGTCATCATCAACAAACAAAATCACAAAAAAGCTTTCGTCAAAACAGATAAATATATGTTGCTTCAAACTGGAAAAGACCTTTTGGGTCGCCAAAAGACCCATATAAATGTGATGCACGCTGCTGATCAAGCTATTCCTTCCTCCTCTATGCCCTAGCAAGGACAAGGCAGAAAGATACGTCTGCACCACGTCAGAACTCATAAACACATAGTGAGAGAGGCTGAGAAAAGAACAACCAGAGAGTTAAAGGTTTTTGATTCCTAACAGACAATGATGCACCGGGATTCTTCCGAATGTTCCAAGTGAAAAACGAATCAGTTTGCCATGCCACCCACTTCATATACATGTTGAAGATACAAGAATCTCCAATGGGTAGAATCTCATCCCGCCTTGCCTTTGAACACATTAGCCCCTTTATAATTTTAAATCAATGGACATACCGAAGATTAAATTTATCTGAATAGAAGTTACTTGTACCTGAATTTCAAATTTCTCAAAGTGGACAACACTAATCCATGTGTAGATGGCAGAGTAGCTTCCGTTAACAATTTCATGGATTTATTGTTCAGCGTAGTAGATTTGTACTTGAATAATAAACTAGTCAGCAACCATCGTGGATACGTACCCTCATCAAGCGTACGTAGGAGATCCCTTGACTTTCAGAAAAGAAGACAAGAACACTCAGCCGTAGTATAGAAATCTGATATGTTGGAGAAGTTCAACGTGACAAAACTGCTTACCGATGGCGATGACGATCCTTGCTATACTGGATTTCGCAACCGTGGAATCAAAATAAAACAAGGGAGCAGTTCAGAACTGATGTTTAGTTTGCATTTGGACATGTGGTTGCCAGACAAGTATTTATTGAACGGGGATGATGTCCGGGTGATTCTGAATCTACGTTGTACCGTTTTCCATTTGATGTCTCACACTAACGAGTACAAAACCGTTATCTACGAAGGCCGACTCTATGAACACCGTGTAGAAGTGTTACCCAAAGTGGGAAGTGGGAAACGACATCAGTCACATTTTGAGCAGAACTACAGCCAGGTGTCCGATACGACGCATGGAAGTGAAAACTTTCACACTGACTCTAGCCTCCAATACAAAATAAAAAATAATTATTTCGGTTACGTTAGCAGTTCAGCCCACAGCGGAGGCATCAATCAAACTCCTTTCGAATTTCAACACTACAATGGGTCCAAGATAGAAGACAGTAGAGATGACCAGACCTTGTGTACCAGACCCTTCGAACTTACAAAAACATTTCCATCCTCTAAAATCGGGGCAACTTCGTGCGGAATTTCAGTTTGTTACAATTCTACTCAACACAGTCAACATCATCTTGTATACCATCTTGTATACAGAATTGACAATACTCTGGAAATCAACAGTTTGAGAGAAGTTAGTATAGGCTATTAAAAGAAGCTGGAACTTGTTATCGAGGATGTCTTTGAAGCGATACTGTCTTTGAAGCGATACAAGAAGAAAAAGGAAACTAACCTACAGTAAAGAAAAGGCAAATATGAAGATACGGCCCAATGAACAAGATCGAACGTCAGTCTTCTTTTTTGCTAACGAGCTGGCATAAAAATAATTAGATGGCTCATTCTTGACGACTATAAAAATGTGGAGAATATTCAAAATTTAAGATAAAGAGTCAGGAAGAAAAGTTGTTCATGTGATATCAAGAATTGTGCGAAGATCACAACACTCCACTGAGTTGTCTGGAGATCCAACGCATCGATGCTTTCTTGAGACACAGCAAGGATACATAGCATGGTAAATTAGCTTTCTTGGCAGGCATTTAAGAAAACTCAGACGTGATTTGATCAATTTAAATTACCTTGTAATTCCTATTATCTGAATCATGATTAGTACCCGTGAACTAAATGGATAACAAAAAGGAAAGATTACAAGGAACAGATTATATGATGTGGACAATATTGTTTATAATTTTCTTCATTCTTGGATATCCGTTAGAATATTTAACTACTTGTTTTGATAGAGACTATTATTGAAAAAAACGATACAGTAGAAAGATGATTATGTGAACATTACAGTTATATTTTGTCTTTAGCTTGATGTGCATCAATGGCAAAATGATCCATATCAGTGTTTGACGAAGACGTTGTCAACCTTGTAAATATGTTCCTGTTTAAAATGGTCTAATGTTTGATTTGTATTTTCTATGTTGGTGAATGAATATGTTTTTCTTTTAAAAAATGGTGTATGTTAGTTTTTTTTAAAAACTAATTGACACTATAAATATGGTCTTTTATTTTGTATCACCCTGAGTAATACTATCAAAAGCATTTCCAAATCAGAGGGATGTTTTTTGACGTACGCGCTTTACGCATACCGGAAGAAAGTTTTAGTAGATTTTATCTTCAAGCTTACTCTGGTGATATTTTACTGGAAAAAAAAATGGCGTTTCCCTACTGAACGATACGATTTTCTAAGTGGGATATATTTTTTAATATGTACTATAAAAATGAAATTGTGATATTTGTATCGTAATGTCAATTTTCTGTTTCAGAATTTTAAAAGTAGAAAATGTTTTTTTTTCTTCTGTTTTACACACGCACATACACAGACACACTATAGTTTCTTATAAAATGATTTCAGTTGAAATCCTAATGGTATATGTGTCCGTTTCAAGATACCTTTCCAAAAACGTGACCAGTTGTCACTGTCACGTGTGTTTTATAATTTATTTTTACCCTTGTAACTTAAACAAAAACACACAGAACGATTTTTCTTCCATATTTAAAAATAAACCTTGAGTTGATTGGTGCATGTCTGGTATCTTATTTTGACAACGCAATGTGTCAAGGAAAAATCTAACGTTCGATCTACCGAGAAGAAAATAGCAGCACACAACAGGCCTCAGCTTGCAGTATAAGAATACCTTGAGTATAACACACACCATTCTGCAATCTCGTTGTAGAGCCATAGTATGCATTTAGGGGATAAAAATTGAACAATGTTTAACCTATTTTCTCACAGACGCTTTAAGGGTGTAATAGAAAAATACTTTGTTTTGGTGCTATTTTCTTCAGTCCTTGGTCTACGGAAACGTTGCAACAGTGAAACCCGAAGGCGTGTGCTGCTAAATATATCTCTTAAATTTTAGAATGGGTATAAAGCACCTGCTTCAGCAGTCTGTCGCCAATAAATATAACCCTAGCCTTTAATGAAATTGATGTATGAAAACAATTACCAATGAACATTTCTCACCTAGAATGTATCGTTGTCATCAGAATCTCATGGTAAACTCATGCTAATATTTTATTGTCCAATAATACCTATAAAAATTAACAGAACCAAAAAATTGTGCCTTCGTTTCTGACTTTTAGGACCTCTCCATCGCTGTCTTTCTATCTCTCTCTATCTCTCTGTCTCTCGTCTCCGGACTATAGTACCGTCCCTTCTACCTTCAGTCAATATTATTTGTCGCCTTTTTTCTGTATATGTACTTTGGCTGACATGGCTTTATGTAATTATTTTACAAAGCATTATATTGCACTGTTTTTATGTTCTAACAGTTCTGTATGGCGTCCAAAAGTTAAAATGACAGCTTTATTTTGCTGAAACAAAGTCTCAGAACAATGCATTTAATCACTTCATAAAATATGTATTGCTTCAGTAAAGTATGATTTTAAATGAATCAGGAATTTTCTCATATTGTGCGTCGCGTCGGTCATTATGAAGTTCACTGCTCCATATTATGAAGCTATCAAAACAATGGTCAGTAACCACAATTTTACCAAATGACCGCTTTAAAGGCCACCATAGCTGCAATCTGGTCAGACTCTTTAGAGAAACTGTATTCATCAATTACAATACGGTGCGTCTATCTTGTGAAAGGATCATGTCGATAAATAAATACAAACACTCAGATTGTCACAGACATGCGCACAAACCAACGCTAAACAAGGACGGGGGCCGTTACAACCTGCCGCATATATGTAACAATCTGTTAACATCGCTCACCATTCCACCGAGCGATTTTAACAGTCAGTAGGGATCACATCATTCTGCTGATGAAGTCCTTAAAGTAAGGACGAAAGCTTCCGGTTAGCTGTCTCTATTTATTGTGTATGTAATTGTTGTTGTTGCTGTTGTTGTTGTTGTAGGGTTAAATGCCATTTTTCAGCACAAAATAGACTATGCATGGCGGCCAGTATAACTGGTGAAGGAAGAACACTGGAAAACTCCGGAAAGAAGCACGATCCACGGGAACTTACTGGCCAGTTTTCTCACGTACCATCGTTAGCCGAGCCTGACATATGTAATTGAAAAGTTAAATATATTGTCAAATATGAATACTACTACACAGTTAAGCTTTCACCACATTTTCATCCACTTCTGTGTTTGTGCTTTTTTTAACCAATTAAAAAGTAATAGATTTTTTAATCGTGGACTGACATCCATTTTGTGATGCCATTAATCGTTGACTGAATAACACCCATTTTGTGATGCCATTACTCGTTGACTGAATAACATCCATTTTGTGACTGAATAACATCTGCAGCTAATATCTCTTTAATAAAAGTATATCCTTTTACACACATGACGTTATACGAAATATTGTATATCTAGATCAACGCCTTTCTTCAAGCATACGTTTTCATTTTTAATATAGTTTAATCCATTTTGATCTTTTCCCTACAAACGAAGAATATTAGAATGGAAATAAAAAAAATAGAAAGAATATTACACAGAAGACGTCAACACACACATAACTATTGAGTAACCCGAGGCTCTTGACTTTTCATTTCAATTTATTACGATGGAAAATAAAAATTAAAATTAAAATACATTTACCACTAAAAGAATAGTTTCTTCCGCCCTTTTCATTGGTAGATCAAGAAATACTCGAATTTCTTTGGTGTCCTCTCTTACATGTATTTCCTTCAATATTGTGTGGCAGTCAAGTGGATCGGTTACCCTCTTGACGTCAATATCAAGTGCAAATTCTCGTTGGTTGAGAGCCTGAAATAGTTGCTGCAGGCGAATCAACCCTATGAAGAGAGACAGTAATTTAATTTAACGAAACAGCTAATTCAATAATTTGTAATAGCACAGTCAATATCTAAACGGCTGTCTGGAATACTGCAACTGGAAGCAATCTACACTGATATTAGTGTAGCATGGCTTCCGTTTTATTGATTATTTGAGTTTGTCTGCCTTTTATTTATAACAGTCAACAGTGTCATACCAAACAACTTTACGACAGCAAAAATAATTAAAAGTTTTTTCTGTCAAATGTAACATTTAAATTATATTTCATTTCCAAATTCTTACCATATTTTGCATCGCATTTCTATGTGGCAAGCTTAAATAACAATGAGCTAAATATTAACGTGCTGAATATTTTAAGTCCTTTGCTACAGATGAACACAAATGTATTGAACACATGCACTGAAGATATTCGGGAAGGGTCCTGCTTATTCCAGCTTGCTTGGCACGGCTTGAAACAATTGAACCTAGTGAATTTAAGCTATGAAACTCGGCTTTTAGATGGGGGTAATAACAGACTTGGAATGCTGGAAACCTAAAGAAGAAACTTCTGGGTTTCACCAGTATAATGATTCTACTATGCGGTTAATTCTGACTTGCTACATTGACCATGATGAATGAGGGAGGGGAGATTGAAACAAAGTCGTTGGCTCTTCATCTCTCATCAAGTAAAGAGAAATTCACACTTACTTTTATATACTTATCATATTTGGATTGACGATCATTTTTTTAAATACTAAATCATCTGCTGTCTGAAGAACACAACTGATAAAAAGTACTGTATATGCACGCTTAGGTATCTGAAATAGCTCAGACTGCTTTATATTTGTCTGTTCTTCAAATTATTATTTTCTGAAAATACACTTATGAATTTTAAAATATAATAAACATAGAAATATTTGTTTGTTATTACTTTTTTGATATTTACTCTAGGGCTCAGAAAGTGAAAATAATCATGCAGAGATAGTAATCTCCTTTAAGACATATCAGAAGTAAAGTCTGACTTGGTGAACTCCAACCCAAATCTTCCCTCATGTTTCAGTTATAACTTAAGTCCAAATTTCAGATCCTTTAATCCGCCTCAATGAGATGCATATTCCTTATTTGATATTTAAAGATTATCACTTGGCAAAATGCAAGGAATACCATTTTCTTTCAGTTTTAGACCTTGTGCAAAAATGCGAAACTCCAGAGCAGAAAAAACAATGTATTCTAAATTTGGCTAAAAACCAAACATTCTTAAGGTCTCACTGGATAGTTTCGTATTTTAACACCTCCCTAATGTTTAAGATAGAAGACATGAACCTAATTATGATAAGCCTAGCATTTACAAATTCCCACATAAGCTAAATCTGTAATGTGGTTTAGATTTGCTTTGAGTTAGACTTGAAAATGGGTTGGCTTGTTTGGTGACTGCCTGTCACAGTTAAACTAACAGTGGAGATCAAATACGGAACTTGGGCTGCAAATGAACAGCCGACTTGGCTTACGTATGTACGTATGTCTGCTACAAAGGTATATATCTAAAAATCTAAATGGTTAAAGGGTGATGAAAAGTATGCTAATTTGTTAGAATACTGGTGAAGTTTATTCATGCATAAGGCACATAATGATTCTTTTAGCCGCCTTGTTACAGGAAAATATTCAAACTAATTCTTTGCTGTAACAAATGAATGCAAAAAGAGGGGATGGTGGCAGCGTTGGTTCAGTATAAAAGCCACCAGTTGTATACGTAATTAACATGATTGCAATTCCAAATCTCACAGGCATGATTTCTACAAAAATCATTAGTTTGTTTTTATTTTTATCTTCAGTGTAAAATTATTCTCATTTATCTGCAATAAGTCATTGTTGGATGAAAATTCGCCAGATCTTAAATAAAGCTATGCTATGGAAACCAACGAAGGACTGGCAATCAGGATACACAACTCTTCTAAATAACACGTGAAACGCGTTATTACAAATCAGCTTGACAAATCTGATCATAATCCAGCAAACCTTGGTAAAGTTATGCTACGGATAACTAAGTCATAATGATATTCAATAATGGAGCGTAAATGTTGTCGATATATGAAAATCGTCCCATCATTATAAAGATCAATGCCAAATTCGGCGAAGTCCAACAATCTGTGGTAAAGTTAAACTTCATAAACGAAAAATAGGAAGAGATGAAATCAAGGTATGCCACCCCTAGAAATTATTCCAGAGAAAGCTTGAACTGAAGCTCCTTTATGAATGTAAGAATGCATCTGTGCGTGAATGAAGTGTCCATATATTTATTATACGAAATCTTACCTTCGTCTGAGTCGTAAAGGTACAAGATGTTTGACCACTGATACTTCAAAATGATGTCAAGAAGACCGTTTACATATAGGGGTCTCATAAAGAGCTGGAAGGGTCCATTATTTGTCCCATTCTGGGGCATACTCAATGCCAGAAACGGGACCCTAAATGTGTTGCTGTAGGACTGTATGGTAGATAAAGCAGAGGTGTTTGATACTCCGAGGATCCCGTACACTCCTTTTTGTAACAGTAAGCATACTGAAAAAAAAACAACTTGTGATATGTAAAATAAAGAGACAATGTTTAATGCATATTATAATAATAAGCCAATGTATAAATGTACAAGAATTTACTTGTCATGTATGTATGTATGTATGTATGTACGTATGTATGTATGTATGTATGTATGTATGTATGTATGTATGCATGCATGCGTGTGTGTGTGTGTGTGTGTGTGTGTGTGTGTATGCATGTATGTATGTATGTATGTATGTATGTATGTATGTATCCATGAACGTTTATTTAGTTTATATATGCATTTCTAAATTCACCTTTACAATGTTCAAGGGGCCCAGAGTGGCCGAGTGGTCTAAGGCGCTCTCCGTTACGGATCATTGCCATCTCACCTCTGTCTGCGTGGGTTCGAGTCTCGGATTCCGCCAATGTGGGTATGTGAGAAAGCTTGCCAGTAGCTTCTCGTGGGTCGGTGGTTCTTTCCGGGGTTTTCCCCGGTTCTTCCTCCAACATTAATACTGGCCGCCATGTGTGGCCTATCGTGTGCTGAAAAATGGCGTTAAACCTTACAACAACAACAACAACAACAACAACAATGTTCAATTACTCGTCATCGATGAGAATCCATAAACGTCCCATTAACTTGAAGGCTGAGAAGAACACACTCAAATGCAAAGACACTATTCTGCACTACTCAGTCATTTCATTTCTCTGATAATAAAACAAGTTATATTATCTTCATCTTAAATCCCTAAGTCTAATGTTCTGGATACTTTAGATGATTAATCAGGCTGGAGGTGTCAAAGTAACATTTAGAGACATCATAATTCTTTTTAATTTCTTTTTTGTTTTGCTTTTCTTTTATTCATAATTCTGATTGGGATGGTTGCCTTTGTTGCATTTGTGTTTAATTTTGTTTAGTATGATCATCTGATTGTCAGGTTTAGTATTCCATCATTCGACGTTTGTAACAAATTTTCGGGACATGGTGGAAGTTCAAAACATTTCAACAATTATTTTGTTTTAAATTAAGGTTCCAGTACAGCACATTTTTTAAAAATAGACCTCACCACACTGGTGTGTCTTTGTTTAATCCGCTCGTTCCTTTAAACAGATATTGAAACGCGAAAAGATAAACGATTATTGTAAGATTTAGTCATATTTCACTGCAATTCTTTGCAGCTAAATGCTACCGCATTTGTATAAAGATAACCTTCGTTCGAAGGTCAACAAAACTGACATCTTTACTCCTGAAAATAACCCTCTTGCAGACGATGGTAATCGTACACAAAGGTTTTAATTCGACTCCGGGAATTCGAAGCCGAAAAGCAACTTAAGGATACATGTCATTACCATGGCAACAGAAACACATGGAAATTATAAAATCAATATAATAACACGAGCGACAGTGATAGTGCCAATGGATTGAGTTTTGGGGGCGAGCTCAGACCGATATTCTCTTAGATTTCCAAGAACTTATATAGGGCAATACTGCCGCCCTCTAAAGGCACCGTATGGACGACTACATCAGAGGGCCGACGCGGTCAATAGCAGATAATACAAAACAATGCCATCAATTATAAAAAGGACCAGATACACGATTTTTAAACGCCAAAATGTGCTATAAAGATGAGAGTCTATTTATCTTTAAATAACTTTTGTCACAAAAACGTTTGTGTCGTAACTAGCGTTGTGAGAGATATGAAAGGATGAACGTACACTTTATTCTTTACAAGGCACAAATGATTTATTTATTTCAAAGAAAATTTACATCTTTACATATGAATGGTTTTTTACGGCATGTCAGCTTAATACTGTATATATATATATATATATATATATATATATATATATATATATATATATATATATATATATATATATATCACACTGGATTGTAATAGGCATTTAAGATTTGTATTGGGATAAGGAACTAAAACGTTAAAGATTGCATGTAACAAGAGTGATATTGATGGGTGCAATGGCGCTTTTATTGTTCTTTAAACTACCAACAAAATTGTGTTTTATCCTCTCGTTGTAACTAGCTTGAAATATCAAATTATTATGCTATTTCTTATAAACGTGTTTCAGTACATGCTTGGTAATGTGCATAATATGCTATCATTTAAATAATTAGTACTTACCGTTCATAGATCAAAAATATAATATCAAATCTGACTAAAAGTCAATGTTAGATCCATGCTGGACCAATAAATAATTATCATTTTACTTTTTTAAAAAAAAAAAGAAATTATTCAAAGCACACAAGAAATTTACAATTTAAGTTCATTCCTAAAAGTTTAGCTCATTCGTAATACATAAAGGGATGCAGGCTGTAAACCAAAAAAAGTGTCTTCGAAAAAAAGACTGCTTTGTCTCTACAAAGCTAAAGATTACTCATCTCTTTGAGAAACTTCAGGTAAAGGACGATATGAATCTCTTTCAGATGTCTTTGTTTTAGTCTCATTTTGCGTTGAATTTGTTTCATATTATTGTTACTAGTCTATGATATTTAAAAGTAGCATCCAAGTGAAGACCTATAAGCTTTGTAAAAGTAAACGGATAATTTGTTTCCCTAGAATACAAAGTGAAAATAACTCACGTTATTGCGAATTAAATCCTCCAATATAATCCTAGATTTACATAAATATAAAATTATAAAAGTTCTGAATATTCTTTAGTAACAGCAATGGGTGGGATGGACCTAAAAAAGATGACGGCCGATTTTTCGGGAATCCCTCATCAAGGCCAGTTTCGAAAAATGGAGGGCTAAAACAAATGTTGTTTTAGCCAAGTGGTGTTAACTCCTTAACCTATCCAAAGGCTAATCCGAAGCTTGTATGAGAGTGAAGGGGGATGGGGATCAACACACAAATTATCTGAGCGTAAAAAAATACCAAAAGCAAGTTCCCACCACACGGCTGATTGACGTTCGATATCTCTTACATCTTGGGTAATTATCATCTTTTCTTTTTTCCATTGCATAGGTTGCATCGTTGAGTGCGAATTTTTAGAGAATCAGAGAAGTTTTCTTTTTCCATTGTGCGTGAACACATCCCCTGGTGAACTGGTAAGTGCGAAATGAAATTTAAGAGATTCACAGAGCTCTCCAGACTGAATTTTAGTTTGTTAATTTATAATCAAACTTTACATTGTCAGAATCATGCAATATTACCCGATACTGAACTAGCGTTCAAATACACATATTCAGTTCACGTGCATAAAGGAAATACTTTCTATTGTAAACAAACAATGGATGCAGACGCCATCACTTTTGATTTGTACACAAATCATGTACACTCGCGTAAGAGGCGCTTTCCGTTGTGGTTGCTTAAATTTGTTTCTGAATGAACTAAAGAAGATGTTTCATGGACTGCCACATACCAGCTGATTTGGCACATTCCGCGTTAACTTTGTTGATACAATGTTTCGGATTTACGATAGCTATACAACAAGTCATTTACTATCTTCTTTAGCTGGTGATAAGAATGGAAAAATATTATACTTACAGTTTTACATCCTAAATTTCCTCAAAATATAGTTTCATAGTTCTGCAAATCCGAATTACATGAGCCATGTCATATTTTCTCAATTTTGATTACATATTCCAAAATTGTACTGTAATTTCGAACATAAGTGCAATAACATCCTCCTTACTGCACTCAAAATGAAATAAGCATTAATTTCTAAAGCGTCTTCTTGATAATTGCAATTAAAAGACTTCATATTTTTCCCACATTATGATTTCAAACATTCAATGACAGAAACAGAAACATTTGCAGATGTCAACACGCTTCTCACTCGCTTTTTCAGTCCGACGTATTTCATGTGGAATTGTCACATATAAATCTGGTCCATGATCACGAAATTTCGTAGAATCGAAAGAAATACCAAAATCTATTCATTCCAGATCAAATGGAAAAGTTGCTGCAATGCGCATTCATTCACAATATGACTCCAAATTTCAATTTTAGCTAGACACGCCATTTTCTTTCGAGCGCGAGACTAACAGCAAATTTATCTGGACGGAGTAATGTGCTCAGTAATAATGTTGTTGTTGTCTTATGATGAATCTACGCTTATGGATTAATTTAGAAGACGGTAGACATTCAGTTACTTTGTTTCTTGTAGTGTATTTTGTTAATATAATGAAGCATTAGGTAGAAGGAAATAAATGTAACATATAATAAAAAGGTTACTGCATTTGTATGGAAAAATATTAACTCGTTTTGTCGGATGGATATACTGCACTCCCAAGGTTGTGCATTATGTCCATTCGAAAATCTCGTTCATATTTTCCCATACAAATGCAGTAACCTATAAGTATTTGGAAGAATAAAAGAGACGTTATGTTACTGTAATACAGCAGAACCCTGTATATCTGCTTACTTTGTGATTTCCAATTAAATCGTTTCTGTATTAATAATAATGAGTGATTCTGCGCTTATAATGGAATCTGATACGGCCAAATTAGCTCGACAACGACTTGATGCAATTAAGAAGTATCTTCCAGTCCGTGATTATGTCAAGCGACAGTTACAACAACGCCAGGAACCGTTGGGGAATTTATATCCTGGACAAACAAGGGTGCGTTTTGAGTGTTTGGGCTCCCCCTGACCGATCCAGCTGCCTTGTCTCTGCCGGATATGGAATTAATAAGCGTGCTTAGCACAAATAAAACCTCTCCTCACGACCAATCAAAATAGCCCACTTGATGAGAATAAATCGTAATTAGGGCGGTTGATGCAGACTTTACATTAGTGTAGCTGGATCCATTCCCACTCGGTACAGCCTTACATTATGGTCGCTAGGGTCTATGAAGCCAGTCATATTCACTCAATATCTGACGGTTTAATTAAATAGTGCTCTTTAAGCACAGTAATGCGTACGGAATGTGGTATAATTCCGTCTTCCACGACAACTTCAATAATCCGTTTCGGATAGTAAACAAACGTGCATGCCCACATGGGCGATTACGTCTTCAGTTTAAATATGATGATGATGATGGACAATGCCCTCAATCGGGTGCTGATCGATTAAATTACCTAGGTGTACCACAGTGCGTGATCAATGAGATGTGAGGTAACAAAATAACATGATTATACACAATGCCCAACGTAGACCTGTAAGCGTCAGGGTGATAAAGTCACGATCTCCTGTTTATAAAATGGTCTACGGAGATGAATTCAGCGATATAGTTCAAGGTTTATTCAAAATAATAGTCCCAAAGATATTCTGATTGCAAAACAATTAGGTATGAAAGCTATTGGCACTATTAGTAATCTTGCTGGTAAAGCATTCTCGACGGTCAAAGACAGACTCGCATGATTAGTACAACGAAAGCCGCAACAGAATGCAAGCATTCCAACAAAACTAACCAGCCCCGAAGTAAGCATTCCAATATAACTACCAAGCATCGAAGTGATGCCACCAAGTCTCAGCAAAATTCTCGGCCTCGCAAGATATTCCGATGATTACTCAAGGTCCGCCGGTCCATCAATGATGTTTGCCAGTGACACCAGTGATCACCCCGACGGTCGGAATGTAATAATGAATGTTGCCGGAGATGTAATAACATCGATGCATGTGAAGTATAATCTGGGTTTCGCATCACGTCAATCGTTGTTAAAAGAATTTTCTTGTGTAATTCCGCTTTCCCATATCTTATGATTCTGCAGACATGTCAGAAAGGTTATTTTCGGTGCTAAACACACAATATTACTAGTTCGAGATGCCACCGACAACGATGCTATCTGGCATCCTGCCGATGTTGATGAATGTAAAGTGAGACTGATAAAACATTCGTTGCGGATGGCAGCAATGACACCATCAAACGTTGTAGAACAGCGGCTGCTCTCTTTCATGGATAGCTGCGGTAAATGAAAGTTCTCATAGTTGACGACGACCACAGACAACTTCCAGAGCACCGTTGTTGGGATATTCATATGGCAGATAGCACCTCAGCAGGGAGTATCAGCGGCACGACACATATTAATAGCGTTTAAGGAAAACACAAAAGTAAATTCACAAGCACGAAACCAAATGGTGTTTGACATGCTTAGGGTTAGTGAAGTTTCTCTGAAAATAAATGGACATCAAGAACCATCCGAGGAAGTGTTACTAAATTTCGATAATAATCATGTTGCACGTGCATATAATCGGTTGATGTCATTCATGGGGACTGATCAGAATGTTGATTCTGGCTTGCTGATATCTCAGGGCAAGTTCACTAAGCTATATCCACTCTATTAGTTTTTACTGAAACACCTAAATTTGTTTAGGCAATCTGTCGTCAACATACACTTCCGAGCTCGTGAAGCACGATTACCAGCTGGTAATTACAGAGATATCGCTGTTATACTGCCAGACAAAACAATGCTGCTTGAAGGTGTTGGTTGACGAATGAGTCATTAATGTACCTGTAGAAAACATGTAATTAGATCATTCATGATGTTATGATGTTATAATGTCATAGTATCACTTCAAATTTACGCTGACACCCGGTCAGATTATAAAGTTGCTATAGGCATTAAAGAAACAGTCTTGAGCAAAATCACTCTGAAATCAGCGGCATTGCAAGGTCCAAATAAAATGTCGCTGACTGAACGTTAACTGGAAAACTACAATGCCGCCAAGAAATGAAGAACTGGCGTTCGACTTGATCTTTCTGCAGATGCGATTAACCACACAACAAACACTGGCGGTATATGTCCGTTTCTATCGGTGTTACCAGCGTTAATTTTAGCAGCTGTCCTAGCTTTTGCAAAAACATCTGCACTTGGTGCCGTTGGAAAAGCTGCAGCTACGGCACTAAACAAAGTTACAGGACACGAACTGAAGACCTATAAAAAGAGACACTATCTAACATTACCAGGAACGCTGCACGGTCAAGGTCTGAGACTGCCGGGCACGTTTCGCTAAAGCTCCATATGTCCAAGTTTGACTTACTTGATGCTGATCGGCAATTGAAAGTAAAAAACGCGAGAGTGTTTTCACAAGTGGTAAATTACCGGTAAAATCAAATCATGTTGAAACCAGCGTCAATAATCTCTATGGATGTTCCCGCCCTGGTACTCATTCGGTGGCATACGCTGTTTATCCAAGTGGAGTTGTTTATTTCGATTCGTACTGATTGGCGCCACCAAAAGAATGTTTACGGTATAGTAGCTTAACCGGTGACATTCCAATCACCATTAGCAACACAGATAATAACGGATTCATCAATAATGGATTATAGAAGTGCTTGAGATACTTAAAACCGTGTCAAGGTCATCAGCGCCGCCTTATAAAGTTGTGCATGAGTATATCACTCGATATTTACGAAAGATCTGCTAAACGCAAGCCCCATGGTGATATTGGCTTATCCAAATATGCAAAACGAGATGAACTTAACGATCTTTTGCGTCTCGCCGATGTTGACACAAATGAGGTTGTTGTTTTTTTAGGATCAGCAAGGAAGGTTAAATACGAACGATATCCAGCTGACAGATATTATTCTGCGACTTCTAGACGCGATCAAAGATAACTTGTTGGTCTTTACTAAAACCGGTAAGATTAAATTTCGAGAGATTAAATTCTAACAATCATGGGAGAGATTGCTTGACGATAAATAATTGGAGATAAATTGTATGGCGATCTCAACATTGCAGTAATAAACTTATCATTGCGAGAGAACTAAAATCAGACGATGACGCAGCAATAAAACATACGAGGACATCAACAACGCCACGATCAGAACTGAGATCAGTAAATGGGTTGCTAAAGCCTGCGACGCAGTGTCTAGCGATCTCAACATGAGCGGAAATAGCATTGCTAATTTAAGAGAACCAGAATGAAACGATGACGCTGCAACGAAGAAATACTTGGAGAAGATCAACATCCCGATGATGACCTCGTTCATGAAAATCAATGATGGAATGACCACGTTCACATCTGAATATATCAACCATGTAGCAGCGTTTGAAACTTTTCGTAAAAACATAAATAGGACCATAGATAATTTCTTTGGAAATCCAAGAATCATCAACAACAAGCTCTCTGAAATTCGCACACAGCTTGTTGATCTAGTTAACGTTCAAACAGCAATCGAAATTAGTAACAATGAACTCACCAACATCCACTCAAGACTCAGTTCGACAAACACTGAACTCGATCAAATCAAAAAGATTGCCGATGGTGTAATTCATGCGACTTCGCTCATCAACATGGTGTATACAGTAGCGGCTGGATCAGGAACATGGATACTGATGAATAGCACTATCGTATACTCTTCTGAGGTCACAGAGGTGCACATTTTCTCCATGTTCAGCGACGATAAATTTAATATAATTGCGACACATATATTACAACATTCCCGAACGAACTTTCCGGAACCTTTTTAGTCGTGTAAATTAAAATACTTCTGAAACATTCATACTGGATCCAGAAAGCAAATAATTAACTACAGTGATGTATTGGTGTTGTCTGGAATTCGTAGCGAAAACGCTTTGATTGATTACTTAGTATAACAAATGATGAATCCAATACAATCTTTTCGGTATAATCAAGAATGTCCTGGAAGGCATCGCTGACAGAAATCATCGACGAGCACATGATGAAACTATAAACAAATATCGCCGACGAATCATCGTCATCTACAATGCTGTAGATATGGTTTCCTCGCTGGTTGCTGAAGCAATGGCGTTAATCGGCACATTATGAACGACGCAGGTGATACTGCCCGTGGTTGTAATCGGTGTATATTGTTGTCGGTTTTACGTGTATACTCAATATTATTGCGTTAACATAAATACACGTACCAGTTAAACATTGCACGAGCACACAGAAATAACTTACGCTTCGACATATGTTTGCAAAAATATAATATCGATACTGCCACCAGGATTAAATGATGGTGCACTACTAGACAATGAATTTGCTGCAATTAGGGATATTTATTATTGATATCTTAGAAACGCAAACAAACCATTTCCGATGTTGCCAAAGCCACATATAGAATCCACCGTATAGATAATAATGACCGCACAGATAACGACACAACTGGAGTACATCATAGCTAACACAACGCAACCGATTACCACGATGATCTCAGCAACATCAACACAGCCGGGATTTGATATTGGTTTTCAACTCCGATAAAAGCCCCTAATAGTCGAATTCTTGAGATTGCAATGGCAAAATTACGACTTTATTAGAGCTGGCAAAATATCAGAGAAAAATCAATTGGAAGATTAAACCATAATAATTCGTTGGCATTCTCGCAAAACAACAATGCTGATACATCCCCCGTCTATGACGTTTTTACCATCCCAACAGGATCTTATCAAATCCAGCAAATCAGTGATGAATTTCAACGTAGAATAAAAGATCACTATAAAGGTGCACGAGCCAACGCTGAGAGCAGTCATTGAAATATCAACGCCTAATTACGCCGTAGACACATATAGGTCGTCAATCAGAACCGTGATGGGATGCCCGTTGAAAGCGCCAATCTATGTTGGAGCACCACCACCACAACGATCTGATTATTTATCAGACAAACAAGTATTCATGAAAAGTAAAACTTTTGGTCATTATAGAACAAATTTGCAATGGTATGTTAAGGTAGAACCTCCCTACCGGAAAATAGACAAAACATCAGATGGTAAAAAATACGTAATATGGTTCTTTGGTGATGTATTTGAGGGGGATCTTATACTTCCTGGAGTGATACAAGGATTAAATAACTCTACCTCGGTATTAGTCCGCTTATTAGAAAAGGAATATAGATCTGAACAAAGAAATCTAAGGGATCTGATGAATTAATATATACGTGAGTGCCCAAATGATGATCTTAAACGTATAATCATTGTGTTAGTTCAGCATCTGAGTCATGTGAAATCTGACGCAAAACTCGTTCAAACATCCGTAATAGACACAGACATTCACAAGCATGATATGATGGGTGTAAAACCGCATTTCTTCATTATTTTTAAGATCGTAGAAAACCAGCTCTCTGCGCTCAGACTAACCGGGTTGGGCACGGAGAGAATGAATGAGGTGTTCAGTGACAGAATTGAAGAATAATTTCCGAATACATGCGAAATGGAAAAAAATTGAAAAATCCAGAAAGTATTCTCCAACATGATGATGATCCTACGGGGGGGAGGGGGGTCGACTTGTGTCGCTTGTTGTCAAAATCAAATCGAAGAATTCTGTGGATCTGGTCTGTGACGCAGTCGACGGTAGTTATATTGCATCTGGAGAAGCGTTCGGGCACGCCCAGCAGGCATATGTTATTTACAGCCGGGTCATTTGATTATGTCGGTGTCAACTAATCCTGTTTATTCACCATGTCATAATCCATCGGGACCACGAATAGATTTTTCGTCCAACCCACCAAGACTAATTTGCTAGACTTGATAAAGAATTTAGTGTTAGGTTGTATGTGCGTGACAGACCCTGAGGCCTCTCTCGGCCAATGACAAAAAACTCAAAACAAAACATTTTTTGTCGTATATAATTTTAATTTTTAATTTTGTTGCAGTTTGGGATATTTTTCTCTTTCTGGTGCAATCTTAATAGATATCCCATACAAGTATTTTTAGCTGACTAGCACGTGCACTTACGACCCCTCGAGTTTCATATTGTCGAGACAAATCTGATAGTATTTTTTCGATTTCGCTTTCAAATGGAACAAATTTAGCTAAATCATGCTCGTGTAAATCTGCCAATGATAATTCCATTTTACGCTGGAGTAATTTGATAAATCTGTACTCTGCAGCTAGTATGAATCTGCCCTTCTTACGTCGCTGCTGTATCATCTCAAAATCAGCATTGATTTTTTTTCAACATCGAGCTGAATTGCGAGACCATCTCGCTACAATAGTTCGATCGTAGAGATAATGTCGTTAATGTTTTCTTGGTTAATTATAACAATAAATAAATTTCTTTAATACAATTTATATCTAGACCAATTCGATAACGTGTTTCTGGATCGTGTAAACATATCCCGATGAATTCATGCGGGGTTTTGTGAGTATGTGCTAAAATATCTTTAAACTTTCCTGTATCCATGTCGCCGGGAAACCATGTATGATGAATTTTCCTAAGCGTACGTGTGTCAATCCCGTATAAATAACCAAAGAATTACAGTTTTCTCTGATCACTTTGGAAATCTGAGTATACCGCTGAGAAATGTAAATTACATCTGTACTTTTATGTCTGCCTCGTGAAAATATTATGGCTGGATTTGTTTGTTTGTCAAGAGTGGGATCATCGTAAACCAAACCCCGTTAAGATCATCGAAGGAAGGCGCTTCATCGATGTCTTTGTTAAATTCAATAACACCTTCCTTTGCTTCTTCAGATTCATTAAATTCCTTAAGAACATTATAGCATCGTTAATCAGTTACGGATGGCGCTACTAAATAAATTGTGTTCCATTTGAGCCGCCTCACTATGAAGATGAGCAACAAATGGGTTTTACATAACCCAGAAGGACCAACTATAATAGCTCGAATGGAGTTTGGCGGTGCTTGTAGTTTGGCGGTGCTTGTTCGCGTGTTGCTGAAAAGTCAATCACGTTCGTATTGTACAGATATATATATATATATATATATATATATATATATATATATATATATATATATATATATATATATATATATATATATATATATATATATAATTATCAGTTTATATTCTGTTAGATGCAAAACAGTCACTGGTACAAAATGTCTGAGATGTAAAAATATAAAAATGAGCAAGATTATATTGACCGTTATGTAATAAAAAATTAATCATGGTACTGAGAAACAAGTTAGATATTCGGTTAGCCAAAACAGTGAGAAATCCATGGAACAAGACAGTGCTTCAGGTGACCAAAACAGTGATTCAGGTGACCAAGAGAGTGCTTCGGGTGACCAAAACAGTGATTCAGGTAACCAGGTGACCAAGACAGTGATTCAGGTGAACAAAACAGTGATTCAGGTGACCAAGACAGTGATTCAGGTGACCAAAACAATGATTCAGGTGACCAAGACAGTGATTCAGGTGACCAAGACAGTGATTCGGGTGACCAAAACAGTGATTCAGGTGACCAAGACAGTGATTCAGTTGACCAAAACAGTGATTCAGGTGAGCAAAACAGTGATTCAGGTGACCAAAACAGTGATTCAGGTGACCAAGACAGTGATTCAGTTGACCAAAACAGTGATTCAGGTGACCAAAACAGTGATTCAGGTGACCAAGACAGAGACAAGTTTAGGAAATATCCAGTGTTCACCAAATACTGGTCCAATCGAGTTATGCGAAATTGTATAAACAAGCAAAAAACCTCGGAAAGATCAACAAATATGGATATCTTACTATTGTTGTCAGAATTTCAGATGAAGAAAAAAACTATTTAGAACATAAATCCATATATGAGTTTTTCAATGATGTAATCAAGGACGGTTTAGTGATTGGTCATATAAATTCTCTCAGAACAGACAATCATATTTAAACTAAAGAAGCTGTCACGCATAACGAAAATATTAAACGTCGAAAAAATGGAAAACATAAAAATTACCACGATAATTTAATCAATTAATCTAGATACAGGTGAAATAATAGAATTTAATTCGATGTAGTCAGCAGGTAAGTAGTTCGATATTAATTCGAGATAAATTCAAAATTTCGCAGACGGTGAATATAACTCAGCCTCATCAAAACGACATAATCAAAAATAATAGTATTGTTTATTATTTAGCGAACATATAACAATGCTAGTTGAGATAATAATACACATTGTTTGTACTCACGTTGATGTTTTAATAATAAAAATATTCGCATTTTATGGCACATAAAAAAAATCATGATGTGTCGCATAAAGTTTATGTTACTGTTCGTTGGTCATTCCAACATTTCCATTTTTTTTCTCCAAATACAACAAATTGCCTCAGTCATGCTCACAGTTTAGACATTACCCTTGTCACGTGACTGTGCTATTAATAACACGCAAGAGTAGCAAGTGAAGTCACGAGATTCAGTACGCTAACTGGCTGAGATTTACAGGTAAAATTGATTGTTGTACACTCCATGGAGAAATCTGTACCTGTTACATTCAATCAAAATACTTGAGAAATAAATTATACGATTTAAATACGTGTGTATGTTTAATGTCCGTCTGTCTGCTCAGTAAGTGCATGCTCATATAAATTATTTCATCGTATATTCTTAGACAGCGGCCGAATTGGTAAAAGCGTTGAAACTTTCCATCGACAAAATAAAGCGACTTCATGGGTTCGAGTAAAGAAGAAAAACGCGACTGACATATTTTCAGCATTTGCGACAAATGCTATTATTGTGGGGGGAATCCCGATACGCATCGAGAAAAGACGAGATATACTTAAATGGGTAATTGTAAACTTGTCCAAAAACTAACCCAGGTGCAACTGGCCGGTCCTCCCGAGACCCAAAAGGGCGCTCATTTTAAAGCGCCTGGGGCTCACGGGGGGAGGGGGCGTGCGTGCTTGATTATAAATTAACAAACTAGACTTCAGCATGGACAACCCTCGAAATCTCTAAAATTTCGTTCCGCACCTAGCGATTCACGGGGGGGTCACGCACATGGAAAAAGAAAAATAGAAAAGAAAAATTCTCTGAATCTCAAAAGATTCGCACTCAGCCATCCAACAATTCCAATGGAAAGAATAAAATATAACTAATACCCAAGATTTCTCTAATGAAATAAAGATTTATCTCATATTACCATATTATCCAACGTTATTCAGTCTGGTCACGAGAACTTCCTTTTTTTTTTTTTAGGTCAGAATTTTTTTTATGTTGGTTTCCCCCACTCTCATGGAAAGTTTAATGAGCCAACATCACTTGGCTTAAATATTTTAGCCCCCTTCCCTATTTCGCAAAAAGGGCCTTGACGACGGTTCCACAAAAAAGTCGGCCTCTCATTTTTTCTTTGGTATGCCCCTCAAACTCTTGCTGCTTTAGCAGAAATCTAAATTAAATGCAATGATGAAAGTGTTGATGTGACTGTGATAAAATGTATAATGCTGATGTGCCAACAGTCTTTTTTGGATCACAATAATCCAGTCCAAGAATATATTCTTTTGTTTATATTTCAGTATAAATACAAGTCTCTATTTCCATGAACGTTATCAGAGCACTTTTGTATTTCCAGAGAAAACTCACTTGAATTGAATAAATAAATTCCAGCCCAAATACATTTCTGGTCACAAAAATAATACAGACTGATTCTGCTATATCTTAAAGCACGAATAAATAAGCTTTACAGTGATAAGATTATATAGTCCTCTACTCAGGGCACAATTAACATTTCCTATATATAAAAAAGGGAAAGAAAATCAAAAGCAAAAAGCGAAACCATTAGCTAATGGAAAGAAAGCTAGAAAGTTCTTAATCTTAACAAAATAAAATGTTAGTTATTATTAGAAGGTTTGTTACTAAAATTATAATGTATGACCTGGACAGTCTCAGGTACACAAAGGTAAATTGTAGGGGAATTCCAATAATCTACACCCAGATCCTAATAAATATATCTACTTCTATTAATAATGATCCTGATATTAAACAAATGCACATTGAGAATATTTTATCTATGTATTAGTTGTTGTTTACAGAATAAAATACAAAATCAATAATTCAGGTCAAGTAGAAAATAAACTTGGTTTTAGACAGTTTTAAGTCCAAAATATAATGTTACGCTACAATATTATATAAATTATTGCTGTTTTTTATATTAAAAAACACCATTGCAAATTAGTTATACATATGTAATAATTGCCGATAATCAACCACAATCGACCCATCCTCGGGCTTTTTCGCCTGAGCGGACAAACAAAATGAGTCTGCTATTGTATAGCCATAGAACATTTTTAGCGAATGACGTCCTCAAAATCACACACCACCACAGCATGCATGATGGCCGAAATTATTTGAATATTTCTTCTTTCATGCATGAACTGACTAAAGAACTGTATTTTGCTAAACATTTTATTATAAACAAAAGCCTGAACATTTCTTCCTTTCGTCTGCAACTATCAATCATATTTTGTACTAGCTCTTGAGACTGCATTGTAATTTGTAAGACTTATTTTGCATGAAAACGTTTTGTAACTGTCAGGCTCTGAAGAGGATACAACACAATAAATTAGTGAGTTTTGTAATATTGTAACTCGTTACGACCTACATCCACTGCTTTCTCAAAACACAAAAACACATAGAATAATACTTATATTAAAATAAATAATTATCCAAGCATTTAGAACCTTTCTGAATTCAATTATCAGAATAATAACGAAAATTAAAAAGATAACAAAGTGGATGAAGCATCAACATCAGGGGTTAAAACGACAGCTATGGTGATATAAGTAAGCTACAACGACGTCCTGGATAATAAAATAGAAGCGATGATGACCAACAAATATTGCTTTGAAATAAAGGTTCAAAATTCCATGCAAGAAAACGTTACTTACTTTCATTGCTGACCGCAAAACTGTCAGTGGCATCTAGGTCATATTTAACAAACACCTCGAAATCCAATGCTTCCTTCTGTTCCTTGAGGAACTTGGATTCATACTTAAAGGCAGTAATGATATCCTGGGCATTTCTATCAAAGATTGCACCTGAGGAAAACAATTTGTAACATCAGCTTTAAAAGTATTTCTTGGACAATATGCCAATTTTATATACCATCAGCATGCAATTGTACCTATTGAAATGGATTTCATAAACAAATCAAATAGCTGAGCATAAATTTTATAGTTAACATGCAGAAACATTGAAACAGTGTTGCTCGAGTTTAAGAAGTTGAAAGGCAATGGCTGACACATACTCCAGATCAGTGCAAAATAATTGTTTCATGTTAACTTCACGTTGCGGGGAATTTCTGATTTGAAGATTTAGAATGAACACTGGCTTTATTTTCTTTATAGTTCCAGTATATTATTAAATATTTGTGCTTATATCAGTGTTATTTAATTCAATCTAAAGTTCGACTGCTAATTATACGCTGCCACTCTGTTAGAAAATGCATAGTTTATATTTCTCTTTTATGAACTAACGTTTAACTAATTATCAGACTCAATGATTGTCATTTTGTACACATATTTGTTGAATAAATAACTGATGAACAGATGGATAAGTGGGCTTCGTAAGACATTTGTAAACATTTATGTAAACATGCTTTCAGATGTATTTTTGGATTTTTTTGTAATAAATTGTACACACATTCACACATATAAAAGAACACTCGTGGTAAAGTTTATTTGTTTGATTAGAAAAGTAAAACCTTCCTTGTAAACATGGTTCAAGTAGTTATAGATTTAGTTTTTAAATGCGTCTTGAAAACAACTTTTGAACAAGTTAGATTTCATTCCCATTCTAACTGCAGTTCCATAAGATAGCTTTCATAGGTTTAACTGGTTGTTTAGCTTTAAAAGTTCACGTCTGCATTAGGATATTGCATTTATATGATAACAGTCTTGTATTTGTTGGATTTTACCAACAAAACTGACTTTCATCGGTGAGGAGACTGGTATTCCAATCCTCAAAGAGAAGACACTTTTTCTCGTTCTTACATATTTTGTATTATTTTGTATTATTTTTTATTTTGTTTTACGAACAAGAGCTGAACATGTAATCATATATGACACTATATAACAATACCACCCATGATGTCACAATGACGTCAAAGATTTCGACAGTATAACAGGCTTTTCATAACAAGACAATGGAGATGCTTTTTATTTACTCATTTATTCCTGTTAATTTTACATGGTCAAAATCGTACAGTATTTTGCTATACTAAACACATTAGTACTGCACGACACGTCTGCCTAAAAATAGTTATAGGTTACTGCATTTGTATGGGAAAATAGGAACGAGTTTTTTGGATGAAATACTGCACGACCTTGGGAGTGCAGTATATCCATCCGTCAAAACGAATTCATATTTTCCCATATAAATGCAGTAACATTTGTATTATATGCTCATTTTTTATTCTACATCAGGCTTAATTATATAAACAAAATACACTACAAGAAACAACGTAAATAAAGGAATGCCGTAATCCCAACTAAATACACGAGCGCATATTCATAATTTCACAACACCAACATTATTACTGCTCACATAACTCCGCCCAGATAAATTTGAACTTATTCGAGCTCGATATAACTTTCGAAAGAAAATAGCGTGTCTAGTTCAAATTTAAATGTGCAGTCATATTGTGAATGAATGTGCATTGCAACAACTTTTCCATTTGATCTGGAATCAATAGATTTTGGTATTTTTTCGATTCTACGAAATTTCGTGATTATGGAATGGATTTGTATGTGATATGAAATACATGGGACTGAATCAGCTAGGCAGAAGCGTGTTGACATCTGCAAATGTGTTTCTGTTTCTGTCATAGAATGTTTGAAATCATAGTGTTATAAAAATATGAAGTCTTTCAATTGCAATTATCAAAAACACGCTATGGAATTTAATGCTTATTTTATTTTCAGTGCAGTAAGGAGGAGGTAATTGCATTAGTCATCGAAATTACAGTACAATTTCGAAATGTGTAATCAAGATTTAGAACCAATGACATGGCTCACGTAATTTGGATTTGCAGAACTAAGAAAATACAATTTGAGGAGATTCAGGATGTAAAACTGTAAGTATACTTTTTTGCCATTCTTATCACCAGCTAAAGAAGACAGTATATGACTTGTCACTTGTATGTTATTTGAAAGGACAATTTCTTGCGTCTGTTGTATACTGTAGCTAGCCTAAATCCGAAACATCGTATCAACGCGGAATGTGCCAAAGCAGCTGGTATGTGGCAGTCCACGAAAAATCTGTTTTAGTTCATTCAGAAACAAATTTAATAAACCACAACGTAAAGCGCCTCTTACGCGAGTGTACATGATTTGTTTACAAATTAAAAATGCTGGCGTCTGCGTCCAGTGCTTGTTTACAATAGAAAGTAGTTTCTTTATGCACGTGAATGCTATATGTGTAATGCCGCGTGGGTTCAGTATCGGGTAATACTGAACGATTCTGAGAATGTAAAGTTAACGGGGGAAACAAATGAGCATATAATAATATAGTGTATTTGGAAATAGTTTGTAAACGTAACATGTAACCCATGTTTTAGACATTTTAGGTTTGAGTTGATTAGATTTGTTTGTGGATGAACGAAAAAAGCTGTTTGTCTGTTCGAAAGTAAAGAAGATAAAGTGATCAACGTGAACAAGTTTACCGAGGCACAAATGAAACTTTTAAACAAGCAAACGAAAAAACGTGATATTCGCAATGTCTACAACCAACGCAGTATTGAAATTGCAATTCTGATAATTTAAACAGTTATGAAGGAGGAATGTTCGTAACTTTTCGTAAATCGAATGGTTCGGAAAACGACAAGTGCTATCGGGTGTATATAAAATAGTATAGAAAAGCAAACTGAGGCCAAGGGCTATCGCATATCTATCAGTGTTGTAAAACACATTTCAAAAGATAACATTAAATATTTCAAATGGATATGTACAGTCGTGGTGTTTTGTTATCAAAGGTGTCATGCATATACACAAACGCATATGAACATGAAAACATCAACAGCTCTCAAATCAAATTGGCCTGCACACACACACATACATTCGAACGTACGTACCTACACACATTCACACACATGCACGCACGCACACAAACATACACACAGACAGACAGGCAAGCAGGCAGGCATAGATGCATACATGCTTGCATACATACATACATACATACATATACATACATACATACATACATACATACATACATACATACATACATACATACATACATACATACTTAGTGAAGGAAGAGGCAGGATTCGTGTTGCATTGGTTTTCGTTATCTTGAAGGTGGTCGACCACAGTGTTATGGTCGTGGTCGAGTAAACAATAAAATCAAATATGAAATTCATGGATGGAATAAATTACATAAACAAAAGGAATATGAACTTGACAGTAAAAGGATACATTTTCTCATAGAAATAGAATTACAAACTTAACGCGAACTACTGTTCTCTCTCTCTCTCTCTCTCTCTCTCTCTCTCTCTCTCTCTCTCTCTCACTTGGTTTTAGTCTGCACTTCATCCTACTATGTCGCATAGGTCTGGAGTTTTGTGGTCTTTCAAGACTCTCTCTTTTTATGCAGCCTAATCTCTTTCCGTGTCCCTCAAGTGTGCCTGCTAGTCATGAATTTAACTATGATCGGTTATCCGCTTATGAAATCCGACTAGACCGAGCAGTGTGTGCTCTGTAAAATTTGCAATTTTTCATTTTGGTGTCACCCCTCTGAGATGGTGTCACCTGGTGCGGTCCGCACCCCCCACACCCCCTAGCGACGCCACTGCCCTCAACTTTCCAGACACTCGTCTCGTTGATAATTTAAAAAGAAATACTTGTTATTTCCACGTGCTAAATTCGTGCTTCCCACATAAACTTTGACTGATTATACAATAAAAACTACCTAAAACCAAGAATTACGATTGGGAACACATACTATATTGTTTTGCTTAGCCAATCAGAATCAACTATCTCTAACAACCAAAAATCTAACACGCATATCGAAGTTAGAATAATTCTGTCTATTCCGTCTATAGTCTGGAAATTTGCATATTATGACACTTATTATAAATGGTCCAAATTGTGTTTCTTCTTTTTCGTTTCCTCTGCTTGACCATACTTTAAATATCTGTCAAGCCTCCAAACCGAGCATATACAATACTTCACAGGAAGCAATTTATTGACAGACTAGCACATACGTCAAAATTAAATGGTTACGTGTCACGCTGACCACAACAAAATGTGCTGCGACATGACATCCATAAGTTTTTCCACCATTGCATAGATACCATTTTGAAGAGTAAAATCCGGAATTTCTAGTCTCCAAATGTTTGGCGATGTAGCCTGATTTACCATCTAAACGTCCTCAGATGAACCGTTCACCTCCGACTCTTCTCGTTTACTTAAACAATCAACCATTTCATTGTCGCTAAGCTTATTATGCCATGCCTGGATCTGGTACTGCTGTAAAAAATGACCATTTCATTTACCCATCTGTTTGTTAATTTAGCTTCGGATAAATAGGCGAGTGGCTGGTGGGCGGTTTCCATAATAAATGTTCGTCCATACAAGTAGCATTGGAATTAGATGATTGTCAATCATTCTTTCTCAGAGACCCAATAACTGCGTGCTGCAGTCGACAATTTTCCTACTACCATATGCCAGAGGCGTAGCTGGGGGGGGGGGCAGGGGGATACATATGTCCCCGGGCGCCAAGGTACAGGGGCGCCAAAATGAGGCTTACAACGTTACATTATAATAAGTAAACAAGGGTAATATTCAAAAATGTGATTAAACGGGGAGGGGGCTGGGGCGCCAATTTTATAGTTCGTCCCCGAGCGCAAAATATCATAGCTACGCCTCTGCCATATGCAACCGGAAATAAATCTCCATCAGACACTTGCAATAACACTGCCTCATATCCTCTTTCAGAAGCGTCAGTACCTAAGACATAGTAATTTTACTACTACGTTTGACGTCAGCATTTATCACCCATGCGAAAGAGAAATCTAGCTGTTTAGCTAACCTTAACTTTTAATTCATCTCAGTCTAGTTATCTCAGACCAGTCGCCTCAGTCAAGGTGTCCACGCGCTCAGAAATACTTTGAAGAAAAGAAATCCTTGTTGTCTTCTGTTGTGCCTGACGTAGTTGTTCTAAACTCAAACAACAACAACAAATATATAACAAAAATATAGTAACTTAAGGTCAATCCATCTTTAAGAACATACCATAGAAAAACATTGAGAGAGACAAAGACACATATGCATGCGATGTCGAACTTTTTGGTATTATGCTAGTTCGTTCCACACAGAATGGTTAATTTTATCCTATATGCAGGCCTAGCTCAGTACATTTTCAGGTCAGCGTCATTAAATGTAGCTAAAGCTACGTAACTAGTTTTCAATACATCGTGTGAACCAAATTATAGACTGTTAGCTACATTTAATGATGCTGACCTGAACATTGACTGTGCTACAGATAGGTTAAATTCTCAATGCTGTGTGAAATGAACAATGACAGAAAACACTGATCCATGCACATAGACTATAGACCTATACACTTCATAGCCTCGTGGGGAGACAAATGTAATCCAAACCCCAACATGGATTTTATATATATATATATATATATATATATATATATATATATATATATATATATATATATATATATATATATATATATATATATATATATATATATATATATCCTCCAACGTATGAAATGCGCATTCACAAGCGTCTGTCCAAATAACTTTCAGCTGGCTGTATGACGCCCAGTCGGCCATATTTCATTAAGGACAGTTTCTAATTTCGTTTGCTGTAGTGGATATGGTTTCTATTTCAGGGGCTTTTCGTCCAATAGCTTCAAACTGAACTCTTCCAAATCCGTATTGCCATGTCGTTCTGTCGAGACGGTCGAGTATCTTAGAGTATCGGCTTCACTTCCTTACGTTGCTCCGATGTTAACGTTTCGTCAAGACAACATTGATGTAGGTTTCTTCAGTCGTCAAAGGACAACTAGGAAACACTTCCGCAATTTTGTTATCGCCGTGTTCTTCAGTCACAACTGTAAGATTAACGGATTCTCATTGTCTCCTACCCTGATATCGTCGTTCAGTCCACCTTTCTTCGTTACAACGAAAGGTCCCCTCCAAGAGACATAAAGTTTATTATGTTCTAACGGTAACAATAACATTACTTTGTCACGGACTTTGAACTGTCGTTCCTTCGTCTTTCTATTGTAATACTTGTCTTGACGTATCCTCTGGACCAAGTTACCAACTTCATTCAAATTATGGCGGAGATCAACAATATATTGTTATGTTTATACGTACTTCTTCGGATGCATGTGCATCCGTCCAAACCTATTTAAATACATCCATGGGTCCCCTTACTGTCCTCGAGTAAACTAGATCGAAAGGTGAAAATCCTAATGTAGCCACTCCCGTAAACTAATTCAAAAGGTGAAAATCTTAACGTAGCCTGTGGTATTTTGCGGTCCGCGAGACGTAGCGTGGGGAAGTATCGATCTCAGTACCTGCGACACTTGTCACACCAAAAACAAGACCTCTGCACATCCCCGTACAAACATGTCCAATAAAATATGCCATACACACCTGGCCACTAGACTATATCTTGTCTTCACCACGCCCATGTGGCTTCCACGTAGACCCCATGTGCCAACATAAGCATTTCTCGCTCGGCACGATAACCTTGTTTAAACGTTTCTGAACCTTTCTTGTTTCCTGGCGTACATGATACCCCGTTTAAACACAAACTACCCTTTGCTGTCTTTCGATCTCGGGATTGACCCCTCCGTTACTTACCTGCCCACCTTGATGAGAGGCAAATTTTGCTCTTGAACTTTTTACACATCGCCATTTAGCAGCTTGTCTATGAGCGAAGTCGTAGGTCTCGGCGGCCTAGGCCCTCCCTTACGCATCATAGCCTCCTTTACACAGACCCCACGTGCACATGTGTACAGGAGGCTGAATAGACCAAAATATTCGGTCAAAATAAGGCTTATAACAAAATTGGCCATACAAGGGGGGGGGGGTGAAACGAGGGAGGCTTAACAGACAAACATTTGAGACCTGATTTTGTGAAAATAAGGCATATAACAAAATTGAGATGGGGTCGGGCAGATAACTTTGATACAGGGTTGCAAAAATACTTGCAGAAAATGTCATCGCAAGATTTGGGGTTGCATCGACGTTTAAACAATTTTATAAATCAAATGTTCTTAGTGGGGAAAGAAAAAGCCGCGGCGGTGGTAGGTTGCTCAACCAAAGATTTTTTTTTTCAAGACCAATACGATATCATGTTCGTGGATCGTGTAAATATTGTCGAGTATAAAATTGCATACCACTAAATTATTAATACTATATACAGGGTCACCGTTCTTATTGTTTTTCAAACCTTTTACATTTTCATTGAATTCCTTAAGAACATTATAGCATCGTTGGTCATCCACGGAAGTTGCCACTAAATAAAGTTCGACCCATTTGAGCAATCTCATTATCAGGTTAAATAACAACTGAGTTTTATCAAGCCCAGATGGGACAAAAATAATGGCAGAGTTTGGCAATTGCCGGATGATGCTTGACTGACTCATTCTGTCGTGTTGCTGGGAACTCAATCACATTCATGTTGTACAAATATGATAAGTGTATGAGTTAATATTGAGTTTGATGCAAAAAAAAGTCACTGATACCTGTGGATTAAAAACAATAACGGAAACGAATCTTCGACGGCACTTACAGGTGCGTGCGTGAAAGGTGGTACATAAATATACAAATTTGAGACGTCAAGAAACAACTTCTGAGATATGGAAGTAGACTTGATTTTAGATTCAATGAATAAAAACTCAAAGAAAAAGCTGGTGAATTTCAAGTAAATGCTATTGATCTAGCTCATTATGTCGCGTATAAAAATCAAGATCTGCAATAACGCCATATCACCAACGTCAAGCTGATTTAGACGCTGAAGTCTATAAATAAATATGAGGGAGTCACTGGTCAACTTGTTGATAAGATCGGCGATGAGTGGTAAACTATCTGGGGTGGTGGGTGAGCGGGCAATTGATTTTCAGATATTTATAATAATGGAATAGATTTATTATAGTCCAAGAGGATACTGGAAAGGCAAAGCGGCGATTAGCAAACACGCTGATGCAGAAGGTGCGATTTTGCCGTTGCTGGCCCGACAGTCAATGCTGGAAATTTATATGCCACTGCCTAAAACGATTCAATATAGATGATTTGATTTTAGCACTCCAATGAAGTTCATCAGGCAGATATTTTTACCTCAATGACAATGTTGTAACTGGCTCAGCACGAAAACGAGAACAAAAGAGACTGACATACAAATACGCGTTAACGGTCGTCGACGTTGTATTAGATACAAAGATGCGGAACCATTATCAACTAAACCAGCTACTACTTCATTTACAACTCCGTTTAAACGAATTTATCAACGTGGACCTTTACTATGACCTGGATTGCTACAGGTTGATCCTGGCAAAGAATTTCTTGGTGCAGTATCATGGCTGATGCAACAACAACATAATGTCAAAATCAGACGTGGACACATCGCAATACATCGTGATCCGGCAGTCGTTGAACTATTTAATCAAACAAGTGCTTGATGATTGCTTGGATATCAGTAAGCTCAGGAACTTTCCAAAACGACGAGATCTCGCGAATGTGACTACCAAGACTACCAAGCGTAATAGCCGCGTTAAACAACGAAGTCACCAGTGGAATTTCTATGAACCCAATCACGAAGAAACACATACATGTTAAGCGGCACGACACTGCCTCACATAAACCATTACTCGCTAACGTGACGGTCAGGTATTTATATGAACCTGGTGAACTTAAAGGTGGTAACAAGGATCATCTGATCCTATCCGGTGTGTAACCACACATACAGTTTCAATTGTGGTAAGATCTGCTGGACAATAGCATAATGGGACTGGTAGATCTGGACATTTTCCCTGCGATGTGAGAATAATTTACTTGGAAGTGAATTACGAACTATTTCCTTTATGCAACTATCAAATCATTTGAGCACTACAAATCTAGGAAATCATAAATCGCAGTCTCTGGAATATAAATCACTTCATCTCACATTGAATCTTGCTGGATTTAAGTCTCATCCTTTCTTTTAGCTTCTTCTCTGATTCATCAGTGGCCCTGTGGTGCTCTAACATTTCCTCGTATGCGTCAACATAATCTTTTAGTCGTATGGCGATTCTTCTGTGAACGAGGGATGTTGACCATAATCACTGGGCAATGATAATCGCCGTTGATTTTGTCCATAACCAATCGAAAATCATATTTAAAGTATCTTTCATTAATTAGTCTGACTGCGTGCGTGACTAATTACCTACTATATTTTTAATTCAAGAAAATATTAATGCGATTATCTCTGCCATTTAAAAACTACACAAAGATGGTATCCAACTTATTGATCAAATTGATCCTGAAAAAAATCACAGATGATTTTGAGGTATTGCAACAACGACGCGAGGAACGTAGATATACACAACCAGTATAATATCAATTCATCAAATTACTCCTGCAAACAAGGACAACGTCCATCGCTTGGGTCTGTGATGAAGAAAAGTTGTCGAATTCGTTAAATTTGTAGCGGCCAAACAGAAAATAATATAAGCGTTATGTCAAGAATATTAAGTAAAAAATGGAATGCGTGTGAGACAGCAAGAGAAATTAATGACGGAGAATCCTCAAATCGCTAGCGATTCACGAGAGAATTCCAAAGAAAGAATGCCTATACGCGATGGCGTCGTCAACGGTTTTTTGACCCAGCTATAGTGTTTTGGACTATGTCTGGCAACCCTAGATCACTGATGAGTTTGTAGAGGTCCACGTTAAGTATTTCAATTTCTCTAATAAGCCCGTTGGCGAACGCGTTGGTGTTGGACATTATATACTAACGGCTATGAGTTTAATTAAAATGCAACTGAAGCATGAAAAGTTGGTCGTTCCAAGACCGTTTACGGTCTACGGTCTCATAGGGATATGGCCTGAACCATTACACCGTCAATCGCGACGATACTACGTCTCAGAAGACATTGTTGCTCACATGCAAACTCACGGTTAATTCTGCACTACGAATATCCAATAAATGCCTCTTTTGATCAGTAAGACGAAAACTGATTAGTGACTAAGACTGATTTTGACATCGTAAGTAAACACGATTAACAGGCACTGATAAAATCAAGCTGACTGGGGGAACCTCCTGAGAGAAACTGTAGAGAATATGTCCTTGTTGTGCTTGTTTGTATTTCGCGATATCTGCTTGATCAATGCTGTCGACGGCGACACAGATGAGATTCACGGATATCGTGGACGTGATGTTGACGATGGTCGGTGATACATGACATGAGGAGATCCAATAACGGTGTCATTGTTGTGTCTGATGTTATCTGGTGGAAGTGCTATTGCTGTCCATGCTTCGTTGATCTTTTCAAACTCTAATGAACAATGTCGCTGATGCCATTTTGCATTCCAATGATGTCAATTGATTTATCTTGAACGTCATCAATTGGTCTTCGGTGATCCCGAAATGGCCAAGAAACCGATCTTTATATGTCATCTTTACACCTTTGTGAACTAATGTGGAAAACGCACCTCTGCTATTTTCTGTTACGGCAAGCGCATCACGGTAGAATTTAGCGTCGGATCTTACCTGGTTTAGATGCTGTATCGTTGCGATGATTTTTTGCATGAGGTTATTCCTCGGGTATTCTTGCGTGTACTTGGTAAGTAACTGGTAAATACGTTATCTTGTAGTAGTACACTTCAGGATATTATTTACTCACACCCGTGGCAGTCTTATGTCCCCTCATGTTGGAATCTCTGGCAACGAAACAGCAGACAAAGTTGCAAACACCAAACTAGGAGATCAAAACTCTTTCAAGCTTAACTATATAGACCAAACATGGCAAGATTTTTGGAACTCCTCCACAAAAGGTAAAAAGCACCATGAAACCAAAAAAAACGTAGATAGGAACATACAGCTACCTAAGGGTACCTATTTAGAACAGAAAACCATAAACAGGATAATAACTGGAAAAACTAAACTAGCAAGCAGTTTTTGAAGGTTTATAGGACCCAAACCAGCAACCATTAACTGCTTTAACTGCCACACCACCGAAGATCTACACCACGTATTCAATATATGCCCAAAATATCAACCCGCTCGGAAAATATTTATCAAAAACCAAAAAAAGATTGGATCACCACACACATACCCAGAGTTACTTATGGACTTTAACAAAAATAAACAATCAGCATATAAAAATATAAATCAATTCATAGACTCAGCAGGACTTAGGAACAAAATATAATTACTATCCTCACAAAACCAAAAGACCCAGTAACTAGCTAAATAAATTTAGAAGCCACCACATGAAAACCCATAACATATCATTCAATTTATAAAAGTATTAATCAATAATTCACTTACGAAGCACCTATAAAACACTAAGGAAACCGCAAAATCGGATGTCCTAGATGTCCTTAACGAACCGAGTAATCAGCTAGGATTCCGGTCCTAGATGTCCTTAACGAACCGTGTAATCGGCTAGGACTCCGGTCTCTTGCTAAATAAAGTATAAATAACATTCAATCTCTAAAAACATTAATTAATAAATAACTTAAAGAGGTAATATCTAAAAACTTATAAATAATATAACGTAGGAAACACACCCTAAACACCTCGACTAGTAAAACCATAATAACCTTGAAAATCTCTGTTCATACATGATTTCTACTAAGAACCTCTATAACAGCATAGAACATACCCCCCCCCCTTTTAGAAAATTTTGAAGAAGAAAAAGATAAAAATCGAAAAAACAAAAAAAATAACAAAAAAAATCGCAAGAAACACCAGGCAAATGCAACAAGAAATCAGCGATGTGAAGCAAGCAGGACCGTTCCCGAGCTCTCCTTCCCACTAATGACAGCCAACCATTCAACTGTAGGGAACTTTATGGACCCACAGACTAAGGCCAAACTATCAGGGTTCCTTGAATCCATAAAAGCCTGGGGGATTTGGCACCATCCCCTTCCCCAGGAACAACTAGCAGACTGCGGTGCAGTCAGAAAAAAGTGGCACATGCACAATTGTGCGCACGCCACTATAATTAAACTCAACAACAACAAAAATGTCCCCTCAGAAAATAATCCAGATATTCCAGGAGCATCCATTGTTCGTGTGTTCCATAATCTGGAATGTTTCGAAATACCCGTTTGTCAGATATGTATGTATGTATGTATGTATGTATATATATATATATATATATATATATATATATATATATATATATATATATATATATATATATATATATATATATATATATATATATATATATATATATATATATATATATATATAATGTGATCGCTGTTGTTCTGATGGTCCAACAAGAGGAGATGCTGACAAAGGCCAACCCAACGCGGTTCTGACGAATTGTATATAGCAATGGCATAATCTGGCGTTTATATTTAAATGGCGGCACAGCGTTGGCTCATGTACTGTGATTGCGATATTTGATCTTCTCGATTTCCCACGACGTTCCAGTAACGATTTTGTTTGACGGTTTCATCCGTTTTCATTTTTCGCGAATACCAGTGAATGTTTCGGCGGGTAATCCACCAGATGATTTTTATCTGATGTTTGGTAAACAATTATAAACTTGAAATTGCGCCAGTGCGATTTCTAAGCTTCTACTTGATCCTGTAGCGGATTCGGATGTTTTTATTGGGATTGGAAAACTAAAATCGAATTCCGAGTTCGTTGATGTCGCTGATATCATCGTGGTTGTTGGTGGTGTTGTATTACGGACAATGTTTTCTAATAATGCCCGTGTTGATGGCGCGTGCATACGCTGCAGCTGCAATCAATGATTGTGTAGCTGCAAAAAGTGGAAATATACCACCAATCTTTGCTATAACATTAATGGCACCCGCAGAATGATTAAGTCTAATACTGGTCTTGATTTCCTGGCGTAACTGAAGTACCCGCGCTGACCTTCTGTCAGTGATAATTTATTTGGGCCTTGAAACACTGTTGATTTGAGTAATAGTTCTATTCCATAATTCTTTTTCGATGCTGATTGTAGCATTTTAATCTGATCAGGTGTCAGAGTAACATTGACGTGATAATAGATGGTGGTGCTACACGAGCTGGAAAATGTATGTTAATGTCGGAATGTCTAAAAAGATCCGTATATTCCAGTGAGAAATAATAGATCGAATATAAATCTGCGAAAACTCGCTTCGATATCTGCAGACCTGAATGAACATTCTGATCACGCTCTTGAATGCCATCAAACGACGGTATCATGATTGTTCTCAAAATCCAGCAACACTTCTTCGGATGGTTCTTGATGTCCATTTATTCTCAGACAAACTTCATTAATCCAGAGCGTATCTACGAATTTACTCGGATATTATCCTGAAGCGCTATGCATATATGTCGTGGTGCTGAAACTCCCTGTTGTGATGATGTCTGTCATGTGAATAAACCAGCAACATTACTTTGAACACTGTCTGAGGTCATAGGCAACTATGACAATGTTGATTTGCGCCGCTATCCATGAAAGAATGCATCCATTGTTCTTCAGTCAGCGATGGTGTCATTGTTGGCATCTACAACGAACGTTTTGTCAGTTTCGCTTGACCAGCATAAACAGTATTGGGGCACCAGATATTATCGTTGTCGATGGCTTTTCGAACTGGCACCACCGTCTGCTTTGGCATTGAAGTTAACGTTTCTCTGCTGAAAGGGTGCCAACATTTCGAATTGCATCCACAAATTCAGGTAACTGGGTCCCTTCGTTACAGAACCTTACCAATCGACTTAAACTCCTTAACTGCCCGTCTGCCCCCATCCTTGTCTCCTTTGTACGGTGTCACAATAACTACGTTCTCTATCCACTTCAGTCTTACTGCTATACTCAGAATAGCTCCACACCTATTTACCTACTCTACTATGACCCTACATATAGACTCAATATATGGCTCCATTTCAGAATAAATTTCTTCGATCATGAACAAACTAGCATATTCTCAAACACCATTCGTGTGTGCGTGTGTGCGTGTGTCTGTGTATATATATTCAAGCGTCATATGATTCCTGGAAAAACTTTTACTTTCAAAAACTAGGACTACAAGGATATAGTTTTAACATGGGAAAAATATAGGAGTGAAAGATATTAAACCGATAGTATTACACATTTCTCTCTCTCTCTCTCTCTCTCTCTCTCTCTCTCTCTCTCACACACACACACAGATAATCACAGAGATATAACAAATTATATCACCATAGTTAAATATTACTTTTGGAATCACATTATAAAACACGACATATGTATACTTTAAAACAGGTCTAGGCACTGAGGGTGTTTGTGTACAGTCTAGAATACATCGCGCCTTTGCAGTCGATATTGGGTTATAGCATAAGTTACTTGCCACACTACATGTGCAATGTTAGAATCCAAGGCATGGCATGCGCGTCGAAAAATCAATGAACATCGCAGAAATGGATTCCTAACAAACATTTTTTTTTTCTGAAAGCGCGTAATTTCCAAATTCATTCGATTATAAAGATGTGTGCCATTCGTAAATCTTATATAAGGAATATAATTACATCTCCAAAAAGTTTTGAAGAAAACCAATGCGTTAATATACATTTACAAATATAACAACTTGTTTATTTCCTTTTAACAATTTAAAATTTCACAATATTGCAAAGTTTTTTGCCGAGTGCGTTTGTATTTTTTTTTTTAGCCAATTAAGTACAAAATAATTCCTTTAAAGTAGAAACCTGTCTTACACCACATGAATAAGTTAGAGAATTTATACATAAATGAAAATCAATAAAAGAACAGTCATGCAATGAGAAATCGAATTTATGAGATGGTCTTCCGATACGTAATACATACCTAATACACAGAAATCGTATCTAAGCAATATTACTCTACTGGCACAAAACACCTAATACACGGAAATCGTATTTAAACAGAAAAACTCTGTAGGCTTAAAAACAATGGAAAATTTACGTTTAATATATAGCTGTCAAGTGTATTTGCTAACACCAGTAGCGGATGTGGGTTTTACAAATATACAAATTACGTAAGCAATACTTCACAAAGGACTAGTTACAAGTTATACTCACTTTTGGGATACCTTTGGGATACGTTTGGGGGCGCTCGTCAGATATTATGAACTTCTGAGTGGGTGTCGAGTGAAAGGTAAAGTTGTTGACACGTACAACATGAACAATAGAGAGAATGCTGGTATACCTACCTCTATATTACTTTTATGTACTGAGGTGAAATGTCTTTGGATATTGTACTTGTGGAACTTGTACATGAGCTAAGCACATAAGTAATTAAAATGACTGCTCCCTTGTGCTAAAAAAACAGCATGAACTAGTCTAAAGTACACTATATTTAGCAGTTACAGACAATATCAGCTTCTGAAAGTGCAATGAAAGACTAAATATATAAAATGTAAAAATAAATCTTTAATTACAATTTACTTCTGAAGTCCAGTAACTGAAAATAACCAAGCAGAGATAGCAGTTTTTTGAAAAGTGCACATTTAAAGTAAGGCCAAATTGTATAATCTATGAACCCAATTACACTCATCAGTCATACATCATAATAAAGGGAATCAAAGTTTTTTTAACAATACTTAAGCCATATGCAAGGTCTTTCTTAAAAATCCAGTATAACCAGTGAGAAAAGACCTGGAAATTCTTTTCTGTAAAATCTAATCCTATGCAAAATAGGACAAGGTAGAGAAGTCATTTTAAAACAAATATGAAAATTTGTGCAAATATTTTTCTTATGAATGAAGTTCAGAATAAAATGGTACATTAGCATTGATGTTCTGCAGGACAATAAGCTAGTTATGCTTATTTTGCTTACACAATATGCCTAGAGGTAGTATTGAATGGGCAATGAGTTCGTTATGGGGAAATTAGAATGTCTTTGAACACATGGGTAAGATCAACTTGTACTTAAAACTGTTGCATTTAAGTGAAAGAAATATCTGGTAAAACTGTTTCTTTTCATTAATTTGTAATACAATTAAGAAATAAATGATGACAAAGCAATATCGCTTTCTTATATAGTATAGTGTTAGAACAATAGCAAATATCCTCGACCTACTATCCCTTTTCAAACTGCAAAATATATTGGTGACATCACAGGAATAATTCTGGCTAGTTTCGTCTTCCTGTCTTTCAGCATAAAATTGGTTGCTATGTCAACAAAACATAATATCCATGTGTTCTTTATTGTGGAGCTCTACATATATTATGAACTTCTGAGAGGGTGTCGGGTATAAGATGAAGTTGTCTACATTTTGCAACTTGCACAGTGGAGATAATGTTGTTATACCTCTATGTTACTTTCATGCACTGTGTTTGAAATGTCTTTGTGCAATGTAGAAATTGCAGGAGATAACTAAAATCACTGCTACCTCGTGCTGAATAGATCAGCCTGAATAAGTCTAAATACACCATTTTTAGCAGTTTATCCAACTAGAGAAATACATTTTGTCAGACCAGACAATACAAGCTTCTAAACCCGCAATGAATGAACTACCAAATATATAAACTGTAAAACAGTTATCGGCTCTTTTTGTTCTACAAATTTACCTCTGAAATCCAGGAATGGAAAATGATAAAGCAGAGACAGCGGTTATTTTTTATAGGTGCACATCGGAAGTAAGGCCAAACTGTATACTATATAACCCCAATTACACTAATCAATCATGCACCAAAATAATTGAAAAGTTCTTTTGAACAATACCTTAGATATGTGCAAAGTCTTTTTCTTTCAAACGCCAGTATAACCAGTGAGGAAAGCCGGTGAAATTCTTTTTTATTATAAATCTAACCTTATGCAAGATACGATACTTTAGAGCGCCACCTTGATGTCTGCAATAGTAGATTAATTTTTGTTACAGAAGATCATCATTCATTTGCAGCAACAGAACTGTATTCGTTTATTGTCCGAACTACGTTTCGACAAATAATATCTTTAAATAAAAAAAGTAATTCAGGTGCCTACTCTTGATGAGATAAATTTTAACTTTACAGTTAAATAACAAGTTGTTGCACGCAAATCGCTTAGTTATGTTTTACTGTATATATGACTGAAGGATGAAAAAAAAAGAATAATACGAACAATCATTTTATCAGTATAGACACAAACACACTAGAGCCGGTCTATAAAGATGCCGACTGAAATATATTTTCTGTGTTTAAAGACTCCATTATTTCATCAAGAACTCGTTAAGAAAAAGTAAATGGATCCATACCGCTTGCCTTCCATTACCAGAATAATTATACCTACACATATACACATACATACGTACGTATGTGCATGCATGCATGCATACATGCATTACATACATACATACATACATACATACATACATACATACATACATACATAGGTGATCGAATATATGTGTGTGTCATTTAAATTCATTCATACTTAGACCCATGGAGTTTATGTTTACCATAAAAAATTCTAGAATCTCCAAGACAAAAAATATAACTACAATATGTACGAAGGTTAGAAGTTTTGTTTTACTAAATAAACTGGTTTATTTTTCTTCATCCTTGATATCGTCAAAAGAACTACAGCACCTGTTAATAGCCGATGTAGTTTTGTGTTTCCAAAACGGATATTTCGTCAGAAATCCACATGAAACGCGTATACGGGTGTAAACTGGATTATCCTTGATTTTGCTTGACATGAATTATGAAGGATTTTAAGCACAATATCCCCATCTGGAAAATATAAATTTTAAAATGTTTATAAAGCAAAACCAAATGAGAAAGCAGTTTAATGGGGCTGATTTAGAAAACAGGATTCTGCAGAATACAAGTGTATATACAAGAAAACCGCCTATTAGAGTATAACTGGTTTGCAATCCATGAAATGACCATATTTTCACTCCGTTCTTAGTGGTCATTAAATATGTATATACCAAGTCATATGCCTCTGCAAGCAACAGTTTCCTAACTTCAAACTTTGTATTTCAAGTATGGACACCAGAGAAACGGAAGCACGGACTGACGGACTTATGGACCGACATCATCAATCCATAAACCCTCATAGCTCAGGCCAGAAAAAAAGAAAAAAAGAAAAAAATATATATACATATATATTCCCACATTTTAATATCAACAATCAGGACAAAACTCGTACACTAAAAAGAACAATCGGTGAATAGACACATATAGTGTTCTATTCCATGAAATAGCTCATTATTAGTATTATTATTATTATTATCATTATTATTATTATTATTATTATTATTATTTTCTAGTGGTCATAATCTGAGGCGGTATACTCTTTCATTCCAGAAGGTAGCATTATAATGAGGGTGTGCTTTATTTAACAACTTGCATGAAAAACTCTGTGCATTCTAGAGTCATCAGAGGTTTTTCTATCAAATAAACAGTATCCGTTACTTAATTTTTATATAATTTACGGCTTATTTTAGTAACATCAGTGACTTTTAAATATGACATGCAAATATATGAAAATCAATTAATACTTTGGAAGAAGCATGCTCAAAAGGTACCAGTATCCATTGAATCTACATGAATATAAATAAAATATAAGTTGTGCTAAAATGTAGGCATTTTTTATCTGTAACAAAAGGAAATTATAGCTTAATTCGATGCAAAAAGGCATTGGGCCACATAGTATGGCAATTCAGAAACACCCCAATCTCACTGCAACCCCCCCCCCCAAAAAAAAAAAAAAACAACAAACAAACAAACAAACATCGACAACAATATATTTACGTAATAATATAAAGACTTAAAAGGGACGGGGGATTTTAAATGAAGGCTGTTCTTAATATAACCCTGAGAAAGAAAACATAACTTGATTTAAGAAGTAGATTATAATACGCCGTGTAAATAATAGATACAACTAGCACACGACAGACTGATATGTTATAAAATGGAAATTCTATGCCAAAAATAGCTTTACAGTTATACCAATAAGAATACAATTTATACTAAATTATATCGAAGATTCATTTGTAGATCCTATACGTTTTTGGTAATATGTTTAAATAGAAAACGAATTTCATAATTAATTATAGTAATGCATTTGATTGAACTTTTAAATCTCATACATTTAGGTTATTTGTTTAAATTGAGACAAATCTGATAATTGATGATATTTAAAAAAAAAATACTAAACCATGTATAATTGTATTAATTGTAATAGGAATAACATGTATATTCATACTCTTGTTCGTTTTCTTCTTTGGTCCTCAAAATGTCTCCTCACGATTTCTTGGAATTTTTAAATGATATCCATCCGATTTATGCATAGTGATTATCAGATAAAGTCTTTCCCCATATTTTCTAAACTATTTATTTAGATATTTGTTTATACTGTGTAATAAAATCGTTTGGTAATTTGTAATTCCATATCTTAGCCTCTTTTGTATTATTGGATTAAAGGAAATAAAATTGACAAGGTCAGTCTGGGATCATTTTCGTCAATAACGACTTGGCCATCAGCATGGATCCCCGTGCGCGACCACGCGTACGTTTCCGTTTTCTTGTCTAACATAATGTGCAATGACCTCCGGTCGATCAAAAGCTTTCTGTTTTAAATAATTCTTCGTAGTCCGCTGGGAAATACATGTCAGTATTTATTTGGTGGGAGGAGCCGAACCTTGCATAGGCATTTATCATTTTCTTCCCAAGGGGAAAATGCTTATCGATCTTTTCTTTACGTACACAAGAGACAAAACCTTCTGCGCTTCTGATTGCAGTTAAGGAATTTGTTTAACCAATCGTAAAATTATTTTTCAGATTCGTGGCATTCATTATTAAATAAAAGTAGTTTTCGGCATGGTGTACATTAATTTCCATTGAGATCTTAACCCGATGTATGTCCTCTCCATAAAGAAAGATTTGCATTCGGTATAATACTATTATCTTCATGCAAGCTAAAATATGGTCCGATTTTTTCCTTAGTATTGTTTACAGACATCAGCTGATATAATACAAGACGAAGAGAAAGAACTAAAAAAAAGGAGGAAGGGTAAAGAAAACTGACTTACCTATAGCGTATGTGGCATGGCAATATGAATGTCGTTGATAATCAATGGTAAGCATGAACACAATAAATGGTATCAATGTCTTCATGTCGAATTCTGTGAAGAGGAAAAGAAAATTTTCATATCTGTACTTCAAGATGAAAACACGCCATTACGTAGGACTGTGCTGTACCAACACTCAACCATAGATTTTCTGCACTTGACGCATGCGCGCGCCAATTATGTGATTCAGTTCTGAGCGTAATCAAATAAGGCTCAAATAAAATGGAAAGCGATCCCCCACAATGACACAGACGTGCATTAAATAGAAAATACCGGTTGGCCGACTGACTCGTTCGAAATACCCTCAGCGGGAATAGTACATAAAATGAGCCCGTACTGTAATTGTAATACTATTTGATCTAATGCGTGTATCGCCTCATTTTTTGTCGTTGTACAATGGACGTATTTGCGGTGTACATGATGTATCCGTTGAACGAAACATGCATATGATATTTACTTTAAAGATGGCAGAGCCTACAGATTCGGTTTACAAAGCGAGAAATGTCCATTTTTAATGCATTGGTAAAAAACTTCCATATTTTGTTCTCATATGTACAATTTACATGTTGAAATAGAATCCTTAAGTTTTGAAGAAGAATAAAAAACCAATAACAAAATAGAAACATCTGCATACTCAGTCTGATGGACTCGATTACCTTCATTCATAAGTCTGTATTTCCTTAATTATGTACGTATGTATGGATCGATAGCTTTATACCAGTATCTATGCATGTATTTATCACGTACACTATGATTCTTCCTTAGTCTTCTCGTACCATTCTGTGTATATATCTACACACAAAACCAGTTAAAAGAAGATATACATCAGTATGTTTGTTTATTCCGGTAAAGAGATTGATAGGTAGATGGAATATATATATATATATATATATATATATATATATATATATATATATATATATATATATATATATATATATATATAAAATTTATGTCAGGTTTGATGAATATTATATCAAACATAAGATAATATTGATTTGTTTCTTAACTCTGGGTTTGCAGAAAATTGCAGATGTAACTTAATACCATCAAGACATTTATGTCTTCTTGACAATGATCGTCGCATGTAAGGATGTAAGGATACCTTTTGTCTAAACTATGTTCTTAATTGTGTACGTATAGACAAATAGATTTAAAATAGTTTCGTCACCATTCAACAGGCAGGTAGAGAATCTAAATACACCAAGTTGCAAGATTTAACTGGACGCACCGAACATTATATAAATACAGCATTAGTGCAAAGATTAAATATTTGTTTTGTATCGCAGATGTTCTTCAAGTTTCTTTAGTTGAGCCTGAGCTCGCAATATACACGGTGTGAGAACGAAATTTCAATGGACAATTTCCAATGGCAGACGATTTTCAGTTTTTATTAGTGTATACAATGAGCTAGTACATATTTTTCATTCTTTCCTTACATTATACTGATTCTCCCTTGTTAAGAATCATATGTCATTAATCACGCCCACCAACCGAAGTTAGCTGCTTCTAATTACAGAAGAAAAATCAGGCATTAATGAATTTCGCTGTTAGAGATTGTCTAGACAAAAATTTTAGAATCCCTTTTCTTGCGTTAACTTTTTATACCTTGTCGGATTACAATTTGTGTTGCAAATCCGTTTGGTAGCGTACGAATCGACCTCTTGGTAATGGCTTCGATAAGCGAGGAAATGTAAGGTCTCCACTGGGCTAAATTGATTATTGCCGGAGCACTGCGTAGAAATGACGAATACCAGCCATTCTTTAAGCTCCAGAACAACTTGGCGGCGCTGGAGCAAGCGAAACATTGGTGTTATGTGCTTTCATTGTGCAAGAATTAATGTGAGTAGAAGCTGATAATTGACAAAGAGGGTTAAATACGCTATCCCTATCTGGAATCTGTCTACGCACAATTTCTCTGGATCTAAACTTGGAAGAAATAATATTCACGATTCATGCACCGACTCATCTTCTGAGACTGATCTGTTGCGATATACTGACATGAACTTGCAAGCCTGAAAAACAATTATCCAATTTTCTGAAGGCCCTTGTGCAATTTTCAAATCAAAATTATACGAGAAGGATGGATCCTTTTGCAGTGGTAATTTTTCTTCGGTATTTGGTCTTTGTATATGGCAACCAACGTATACCGTTCATGGACACTCATACGGTACAAATAGGTATGTGTTTCAAATGTATTTAATCATCAAAATATTTAAAGTTATATTCACTAGAATCATGTGTAGATATGAATGAAAAGCATCACATCATATTTAATCATGCACAGATTGCATATTGAAGTATTTACGTCAAACAATACAATCATATTTTGTTCTATATATCGTATGCTTTCATTGAGCTCTTACAATTATATTTGCAAAAATTAATTATATCCAATAGAGCACGAAAAATAGCTTAAACACGGGAAATTTAAATTTTTATTTAAATTGAAAATATTCATCTCTCGTCACTGTATATAGCAATAAACATATAATGAAGACGGGGTGGGTGGGTGCAGAAATTTAGATTCATTTATAAGGAATATGTCGATTACTGCAGGGATTGTAAGTACACTTCAATTTCTCTTTTGGTTACATATAATAATAGTTTAAAGACTGTTGTTAAGCAACATTTAGGCCGAATTATCTGTTTTAAAATTGTATGTATCCGTTACACTTTCTGTCTGTCGCACAGACACAGAAGAATAGTTTTCGACGGAGGAATGTTTCGATCTATGAAAAAACTGGGCCGAATGTCCTCTGTCTTAAAATAATAGGACCCATACAATTTTCTGTCTTGCAAGTTCACACGGAAACAGACAAATAATGTTTTGACACATGTAAAGAGGAAACATTGAACGCATCATCTGAGGTAAATAGGAATTCCTTTTTTAATTTTTAGGAGAAACTGAAGACAATGTAGAGAGATTTAGGGTGCATAGACAAGCAATCCCTATACGAGAAGATGATACTTGCCCTTAATTGAATTCTACACGAGTAGTATCACAATGATCATTCTTAACGGGGCTTGCTGATATGAGTCAGTGCTTTTTATACCCCATGGCCTTACTACTTTTGGTCCGCTTGTCCCATGCGATTACATGCGGTAGGGGTAAAATGTAGGCAGTAAAAATAATTGTAACGCCAGCATAATCTATTTTGCATTTATCGTAAAACGATGTGGCCAATATAATTTTTTGAAATGTAACTACTAATTCTTTATAAATATATTTACTACTATTACTGTTTCTTTGTATATTCAAACGATAACACTGTCAAAAGGGTGCCATGCGATCACATTATGGATACTCAAATATTTTGCGCAACAAATGAAGCTAGCGTAAACGGCGAGCCACTTAATGATCTTCACTAGTAAACAGTTACACGATTTTCACTGTCATTAATTTAATTACATAATTTGGGTCGCTAACAATACCGTTCGGTATCAGTGTACGAAGTCATCGGTGATTTTCCATTTCTACCAGCACAGCTTAGAACATCGCGATGCTAATCATAACAGTTCGATAACAGTTCATTGGTTGTATTGAAGCAGAGGCAGCAAGAAGTTCTGAATAAACACGTATTTATGAATTCAGCCGTAGCGAGCTAATGTTATTAGCACCATCAGTAACACCGGTTACTATCGTTAGAGCCTGGACAGCAAATCTGTTTGACATGCCTATTATGGCTGATGCTGTTGCGGTTCCCATCACACCAAGGCCAACGGATGCTGCCGCGGTGATTCCGAAGCTAGAGTTTAAGATTATACACACGCGTTTATATTTAACAAGTAGTGCGGTCCTCTTGATGATTTGATTTTGCAGAGATTATTCCGTTCATATAAAATCATACTGATTACTCAGTTGACTAGTTTCTCAATTTATCGTTCTCGTCTTAGTTGAACAACTAGTAGACGGATATGCAAGCCCTTTATATTTCAAAGTATCATCTTACTGAACATCTAAATCATCGATTTCCAATATAGATCACAAGCAATGTCTCCCTAAAACTTTACTTCACAAAAAACTGATTTCATCAGTCTCATGATAATTGCACAAATATCCACCAAATGAAATCGTTCAGGAAGCACGGGCGATACAACTTTGAGCCAAGAGGAAACATGTAAACCCACATTATTTCATTTTCTGGAAAACAATTACTGAGCATTTAAAAATTCATCCATAAAGTCATCGCTATAGCAAGAGAGGAGATGCGATGACAGGCTTTATGAGAGAGAGAGACAGACAGACAGACACGTAGACACGCGGACAATATCACCACTCATCACAGAAGTGTACCTAGATATTGGTACAGTTACAGACATGTATAATGCACTTCTTACATGTTATGCGTCCCTTAGCTATGCAACCCCTTATGTTACTTATATATGTGACAGTTAACTCTTCCATTATAGCCCAGTGGAAGTAATGAAAATTTTCCAGTTAAAGTTCTACATTTCGAGAATTTTCAATTGTATATTTCCTAATGAAAACCTCACGTAAAAAAGATCTAACACTTATTGCCCATCTTCATAACCGTTCCTTCCTGACGTTTAGGAAATAACAACTACTTGACTCTTTATAATACAAATGTTTGACAATTTTTCAAAACATTTACCCAATATTAACTTGAGGAATATATTAAATCCCCATTACACATCGACACAACGATTTACGTTATCTACAAAGCTTTTGCACTCGTCCAATTAGCTAAGGAAGTTAAATTATTGCTTGATCTTTTATTAAAATTGACTTCGTCAAATTCTTTGTTCTGTCAAGGTTTCCTGAAAATTACACCCAAAAGATTATACGGATGATGAACATAACAGCGTTTTACATATCTACACAAATAACATATGTTGCCTACAAAGTTTAAATAAAATCATATGACTAGGTTAGAAAATTAAGTAAACATTTTGCTCTAATACCTGATTATTTTTGTTCAATGTTTCTTTTATCGGTCATTTGTAAGAAAATTTCCAAAACAAACAGAGCTAGGGGAAAATGTAAAACTAAAAATGCACATCAATTAGAGTCTAATGATAACAAGCAAAGAAGAATTAGTTTCTTTCGAACTTTGAGACCCAAGCGGCAAAGCTGACAATTAAATATTAACAAACAATGTTATGGCTGACAGAACAAACAGCTAACTTCAAATAGTATACAGAATGTAGCATGAAGAAAATGTACATCAACCTATTCAAGGCTATGCTTACATCAGCACATTCAATATTGGAATTAATTCGGAACACTCAATAACTTTGGGCATGTGATAGAACTTTTTATGATTATTTGGAATTTAATTCATCATACTGTAAGTTCCTCTTACATGTTCACTTTGTAACTGCGAGAAATACATTGATTTGCTAATTTTAATAAACTCGATGGTTTCCATTCTTTCTGTTACTTAATTTAAGACCATTTTCAAGAACTGATGACAATTCATTTATGCCTTTTTAAATTAGAAGAACTGACGCTTTCTACAAGCAAATGATGTTCATTTTCAACCCTGCCCAGGGTACGAAAAATGTATATTCTATGTGCTCAGTTTGCCTATTCATTACATATTACATAACTTGTTTCTATCCAAAGTGGGTGGGCACTACTCCGTAAGTTGTAAATAGCTTGTATTGTTTTTAATTGTCCAAATAGTCCGCTTTATTAGAATTGCATTTGGAGTTTGAAATACGTTTCTAGCTTCTATCCAACCGCTTACAAGCAGCACCGTTCCCCTGTTTCTGAGAAGACCATAGTTCTGAAATTGTAACTGAAGTTTTTTATTAATTAATCTTGTCATTTTAATTAGAGTCGTGTTCCCAAAGGATTTTTAATCGATATCAAAACGTTCCAGTAATGAACATTATCTAAATGTGCCGTCTTATTTTAACTGATCAGTGTACATGTATGCAGGATGTCAAAGCCACCATCAGGATATAACTGTAAGAAATGGAAAGTCTGTAGAAGTTTCTAATTAGTGATATCACAATGTTAAATACAAATAATAGACTTTACATGCAATTTGTCTGCATTGTTATTTCCATAAAAAGATATAAGGTATTAGACTTTTTCTGCAAGAGTTTAAATTGGTATATAAATAGTCTCTAAACCGCGCTTTAAGAGAATTATTAAATTATTCTGTTTTGCCTTTATCAAACAGCCACTTACGTAGAACTAAGTTCCATGCACTGATCATCTTTTAATATCTAAAGTTGTTCACAATGAACTGTAAAATTATCACTAGTATAGAGTCCAGTTTTATTCAATATTAATGCATTTGTTTTGTATATATATTTACATTTAGACACTAAATATTATAATAATCTATCACAAATATTGAATCCTTGCTGAAAACCCCAGAATTATGCCGATAACATAACCTACATCCTCACTTAATATTTAACAATTTATACCCATATCTTTAATGCCAAAATTACTTCACGCTTTAGACATGCGGTAAATAATTTATGAAGAACTTAAAAAGATTTTAAATTAGTATGGCACATTGTCTGACATTTCTACAGGGAACCTTATCAACTATACAAATTAGTCTTTAACACCCAAAGAACTCTGTGAATACATACTGCATACTATATTAGAGAAGTTTTCCCCAACGTGCAATTGTAACAATATTAGCTGCATAACTGAATGCGCATCTGTCAAAAACCCATTTTTTAAAAACATATCCACCAAGTATTTATGTAGATATAGGCCATTTTGTCTCCCATAGTTGTGAACAAGGCACTACAAAACAAAAGTATGGTCACCAGCTCTTGGGTCTTTTCGGAAGCCGATATGACAACAACGAAAACTGTTCTTTTTTTAAAGAAATAGGGCTATTCTTTTATTAAGAATCGAATTCCAAACTTTCCAGTAAATGCATTAATTGCTATATCGTATATGTGGCTGTATTACTTCGATTGCCTTCCTCATATAACATGCAGGGTATTTTTCTAAATAAAAGCCGGACATGAAAATAACGTTAAATATATTTGGTAATGCAGGACAACAAGGTAAAAAAACATGCTTTCGATTATTTCAGTTTTAATTGCTCTCCAGCCCAGAGGTATTTTTAGTTTTGGAGTTTGCATACTTCACCTGATCTTATTTCTGAATCTGACTTATTAAATGTTTCACTTTTTATATTTTATGTATTTACCTATTTTGTCGTAAAGGGCGTTTCTACCAGTCAGGGACACGGTTTAAGTCAGAGAAATAATCCCGATTTTGTTGACGGGATTATTTTACTTTCTTTCAAAGAGGTATATTTTTCAATGACAGTAGAGCTAACGATATCCATGTGAATTTTTCAACTTCATTTCATCAGACCTGTCTCATATGATTTGCTTAGCAATGCCATTTCTTGTATTTCCTGAGTCTGCTTTAATCCCGGTAAAAATTAAAGTAGTTTTAATAAAGATGTGGAAAGAGTTTTTGATAGAAGTTTGCCTTTTGTGGAAGTTTCTATCTTGATTTGCTTACGTTAGTTAGTAAATACTTTAATGAATCTGCTGTAACAATTATTTTAACTTCCCACTTATACAAAGAATATTAATGTATAAGTATTTAGTATGATGGATCTTACGTTTTGGGTAATATATGGCATCTTGGAATTTTTTGATTCAGGATTTATGAAAAATACATCTCTCAAGGAACTGTCTAAAATTCTAATTGAATAGCATACATGGTTGTACATAAACTGAAAGATCATCTTCAATGACAGTATGATTCAGACTGATACATTCAAGTGAGATATGTCTGATATAAGTTCTTCAGAATATATAATAACATAATCCTACACACTGGACCTTTGAAGTTTAATACAAATAACTTTGACATGATAATATGCAAAATGTTTACCATTTAAGATTCTTTGATGTGATTATATACATAAATGGATTACTTTTCAAAGCTTGAATCCATGTATGTATCTTAATTCTTTCTTAACATTATTTGATAATCTAACCTATAGTTATGTGAAACTGGGAAGTAGCTGCGATTATCAATATGTATATAATCGATGATTCCTATTCTATGATTTCAATCACCTCAAATCATTATATATATATATATATATATATATATATATATATATATATATATATATATATATATATATATATATATATATATATTAAATCGTTATCCATGATTTCAATTAGATCTTGACATCGACATAGAATACTATTGAAAAGTCAAGTTGATTTGCTGTCTAGTAGTTTAAAGTAACTCTCTCTCTCATATTCATGCCATCATGTCGTATTTATCGTTATTTTATTGACCGAACTGCATGCAATAAGTACTGTTTATAGTAACATCAAAGTATTTCGTGGTGCTTGCTCTGTAGTTATCGTAAATGTAAATGAAAAGAACCTCGATAATATTGAGATAACGTATTGTCCAATCAGAGTGCCACATACTGTTAAAAGTAGAGTGCCACATACTGTTAAAAATAAAATCAGATTGTCACATACTGTTAAAAGTAGAGTGCTACATACTGTTAAAAATAAAATCAGTTTGTCACATACTGTTAAAAGTAGAGTGCTACATACTGTTTAAAACATTGCGTGCCACATAATGTTAACGATACAGTGTGCCACATAATCTTAATGATAGCGTGCCCCATACTGTTTAAGATACCGAGTCCCTCATACTCTTAAAGTTTGAATGCCGCATACTGTTTAAAAGACAGAGTGCCATATACTGTTAACGATACAATCCGAGTGACAGATACTGTTAAAGATACAATACAATATTTTAATTTTAATATAAACAACAACCAGATATTTCACCACAAAGTGTTTTAAGCAAATCCATCAAGCTTAGAAGAAATCTTCGACGTAGCTCAGAGAATAAGCAATAATAAAATTTGACATCTCAAAATATCTTTTCTCAGCAATTTTAAAGAACATATCTACAAAGATTAGCAATCGTAAAATTTTTGAACATCGTTAAGATTTGACACGAACAGCAGCAGGAGGGAGTGGCTAGCCCCCAGAAAAGGGGCGACGACTTTGGGTGGACCCCTCATCAAGGCCCCATTTAGCAAAATGGGGGCTTATACTATGATATCAGTAGTGAAGTGGGATACTATAGGGTCTATGGGATTTATCATTAAAAAGACCCCTGGGACAATATAGGGTCTATGTAAATTTAACATGGAGAAAAATCGTGGGACAATATAGGGTCTATGGGAATTAACATGGCCAAAAAACCCTGGGACTATATAGGGTCTATGTAAATTTAACATTAACCACCCTGGGACAATATAGGGTCTATGGGAATTTAACATAGCCAAAAACCCCTGGGATTATATAGGGTCTATGTAAAATTGAAACAGGGAGGGTCTCTATCTCTAAAAAAATAAAATATAAGAAGGGGTAGGCAATGGAAAGACTATCTCTTTTCGAGAAATATGGCTGGCCCTGAAAAGGGCCTTTGGGTTTTCTTCTTCTAATTTCTTCTTTTCCTCCACCAAGTTCTTATTTTATCTCCTACACTCTTCTTCTCTTTCTTTTCTTTCTTCTCCTCCTCTTCTTTCTTCTTCTCTTCCTCCTCTTCTTTCTTCCTCTTTTCATTTTCTTCTTCTTTTTCAATTTTTTCGTTCCATTTGCGTATTCTTATTCTTTCCTCTTCATCCTCCTTCTCCTCCTTGATCTCTTTCATTACAACACTAATCTTGTCCTTTGCTTTCCTTAAGTTATTAATTTCCATCTTCACACGATGGGGACTATAGGAATAATGGTCTTCAACCAGTCTTAATAGCATCTGTTCCATTATTCCTAAGTTGTCTAAAACGTCTTGCAAGGTTTGTATTTTGTCCATTTGGTTTGACGCCATCTTCGTTTTATTCTTTGCAGAATGGTTTGAACCACGAATACTGTGGGTTCTTATACAAAAAGCGCGGACGTGATGGAAAACATCCCCCTAAAAACATAAAATTGATCTTACCTAGATCATAACCAAACAACGTGCGGACGTGAAGGAAAACATCCCCACTTTTCTCATTTCATATAATCAAACCCAAACTATACTCTCCACATACTCTAAGAAACAATAAAGAAACCCATAATCTACTATTCACACAAACATACCTGAGCTCTTACAAACACAAACACAAACACACAAACACATACCCTCACATTTTTTTAAAAAGAGTTAGTGTTTATAATCACATTACTCTACCTACACACATTGGCAAATGGATCGTTATTTCTTTTCTAGAGTATTGGGTAGCCCTGAAAAGGACTGTTTTTGGAACTTCAGAGGCACCTGGCTAATGGTGACACCTTCCGGGTCTGGCACCACAGACACAACGCCTACTCCAGTCATTGGTCCAATTGACTGAAGTTGTTGGAAGAGCTGACGGGGGGTGAGTGGCTTCACTATCCCACTCCTCCGTTTGCGGAATAGTGAACATTTCTTCTTCCCTTTGTCTTCTTTCTCTTCTATTCCTCATTCGAGGATGAACAATTACCTCTTGTTGTGGTTGTAACTGTGGTGCAGTCATTGCCTGTGGAGGTTCCATCACCGTGGGCTTCACCTCACATTTCTTTATCATCAACACGTGAGACCTTATCCCTCTCTTTTTTTCTTCCTCTTCTTTCAGTTTTCTTTCTTCTTCCTCTTGTTTTATCCTGGCTTCTTCCACAAGGGCCTCTGCAGCCAGCTCATTCAGGAGGCATCTGGCATACTCCAGATGCATCTGAAGTTCCATCAATTTACTCAGTCTGCTGCTCATTTTTCTAGTGTTGAACAATCAACAAGGGTAGCTGGACTGCCGAACAAGTTTCAATTTATACTGAAAGCGCGGACGTGAAGGAAAACATCCCCCTAATAACATAAAATTCATCTTACCTAGATCATAACCTAATACAACAACAACGCGCGGACCTAAAAGAAACACTCACTCACTTTTTTATGCTACCCATTACTATTTTAAAATTTTTTATAAATCACTTCAATCCACTATCCACATACTCAAAGCAATCCAATCTAACTCCAAATATACACCTCAAACACCTAAAAGACATCATTTTAATCTACTATCCATACCAACTTACTTTATCACTTACTAACACAAACACACCAACACATACCCTCACATTTTTAAAAAGAGTTAGTGTTTATTTTCACACTACTCTACCTACACACATTGGCAAATCGATCGTTACTTCTTTTCTAGAGTATTGGGGTAGCCCTGAAAAGGGCTGTTTTTTTTGTTTGCTATGGCATTCTTTTTTAGTTTCTAAGAATGCGATGTCCTCTGATTATAGACTTTCTGGCGATAGGTCTGCTTCTTCGGAAAGAGAAGAAGAACTCTTTGGTGTCGATACGGCAATCGACAAAGCCTCTGTCAGCTTCAGGTTGCTGCTGCTGTTGTTGTTGTTGCTGTTGTTGCTGCTGTTGCTGCTGTCTCTGAAGTCTGTACTTCTCTGTCCATTCTTCTTTTTCCCTGTTCACTTCTTCTCTGAAGAGCTCTTCTATTAGGTCTTCAGTGATTTTTAACATTCTCACATTCTCTATTTCTTCTGGCTTTGGTATCAGACTGTGTCTGACCCTATGCAAATTCACGTAGGCTTCGTTGAGCTTAGCTAGTTTGGAGCACATCTTCGTAGGAGGATGAGTCGACAATGGATGGTTAGACTGGGAACAAACCGGTTCTTAAAGTCAAAGCGCGGACGTGAAGGAAAACATCCCCCACACGGTTTTCGAGCCGCAACGTTCATGAGAGGGATAGTAAGAAAAAAAGAGCATCAATCCAACATTCTTATAGCTAAACAAACCACAAAGGCATTTTTTTTCAAAACACAACATTTTTTTATTCAAAAATCACTTAACACTTAACAACAACTCTAACATTTTTTAACAATAATCCAACACTATAACATCAAACAATTTTTTTCAAATCACTAACATTTTTTTCTCAATTTACAATCTACTTTAAACAAGGCTGACAACGTTGTGAATGAAATCGTGATTTCCACTGTTGGAAATCATTAGGCCATTGATGGACACTACGTTTCCTAGCTTGAGACAAAAGATAAGCATAATGGTCACAAAACCATTGATCTACTTTCACATCATTTCTAGCAGAAGAACGAGGATCGAAATGAGTCACTAAATGTTCTAAGGAGTAGCCCAGGCTGCGATGATGCAGAAAATACACACAGTACTGTCCACACACCAAGGAATCTGTGCCTTGTAATTTCACATTATTGAAACGGGTGATCTGAGCATTTCTTCTCATAAAGTCAATGATATCGTCTTCCAAAGGGGGTAATCCGTACGAATCGAAATATTCCACACATCCTTCTTGAGGAAAGTAGACGGCTACCCAGTGGGTTCCTGGGAGATGACTGTCGTCCGTGTTGATCACGTAAGCTTGATGGTCTTTAGGTTTGCGATGAGGGAGTTCATCTTTAGCACAGACGACAGGATTCCAAGAAGCTGTATACGAACTGTGGTTCAAAAGGTAATGAAGTTCCCAGGTATCCATTGTTTTGTGTTTTTTTCTTCTTCTTCTTCACAGGTAATAATAAGTCGTCAATTCGATCCTGACTTTTTGCTTGAAAATGTCTGACGAATAAACGGTTATTCGTTCTGTTTCCTCACTCTGATTCAGGAGAGCTTCGATACGATGGATCTCTTGAGTGGTTAATGGTGGACAAGAATGTTCACGCAAGTCTTTATACCACTGGTGCAACACGTCTTTGTTCGAGATGAGACTCCAAGCTTCGTCCAGATACTCGTCCAATTTTTCTTCTTGACTTAACATCAGGCATTTATCGTGTTGAATTTGACTGGGATGATCGTTTTGACATCCATAACAATTTTTCTTGATCAATTCCGTCATTTTTTCGACCAAGTGTTTGGCAAAACAGGAGACTAAATGGGCTTCTTGTTCTGGCCATCTCGACTTCATCACGATCACTTCTTCTTTTTCCACGGTCTCCTCACATTCCATCTCCAAAGTTTCTCCACTAGGTAAAGAGGGACAACAGTCTTCCATGGTTTCTAGTAATCTAGGATGACTTCTCTCAAACTGTTGATTTCTATGGTATTATCGAATTCTGCATACAGGATGACGTTCACTGTCTCTTTCAGTGGTTCTGCAAACTGAAGTTCCACACGAATCTGGCCTGATTTTATAGGGTGGAAATGTCCCTCGTCGCTGCCTTGGTCTGGAGTGAAATCGAAAGCCCACAAAGCATAGCCTCCTGCGTAATCCTCGTACGTAATACCGTGACTGGTGTTGGTTCCTAACTGTCCGGTGGCTTCGTACAGGGACAAGTACGATCTCAGGTAATTTTTGTTGGTAAAGTCAGGTTCGAAAGGTCGGGTACACAAGGTCTTGCCATCGCGACTGACTTCGATTTTCTTCACGTTAAAGTGTTGAAAGTTGAAAGAATTTTGAGCTAAGGCTCCGTTGAAGGCTGAATTCGAGACCATACCAAGGATCAAACGTTTGGGTAGCTGTCCTTGGAACAGATGATCTTCGATCATGGAATGATGTCCAACGGGAATGGTGAACGTTTTCACTTCCACGCGTCGTATGGGATACTTGGCGGTCGTTCTGCTCAACGTTTGACTGATGTCGTTACCTACTTTGGGTAACACTTCCACGCGTCGTACGTAGAGTTTGGCCTCTTCGATTTTGCTTTTAGGAGCCTTAGCATCCTCAGCCAACAAATGGAAAGCGGTACTGCTACGATTCAGTCTCAAGCGGACATTGACTCCGTTCAGCAAATATTTCTCTTGCAACCACATGTCCAAATGCAAACGATCCATCAGTTCTAAACTCTTCTTATCTAAGATTTTGAGTTCTCTTTGCTCAAAGCCGCTATTGGTTCCATCTACAAGGTCGAACTTGCCCGCTTCGTCAGGTTCCCACAGCACACAAGCATTGAGATGGGTATCCTTGGCATCTATTCCGTACGTCAAGAGATTTTCCAGGTAGGCACGGTAAGGGTAAGTATCCATGCTGCTGCTGACCAGTTTGTTATTCAAGTACAAGTCCACTCCACTAAACAAGGAATGCATGAAATTGTTGACGGGAGCTATATTCTCAGTGTCATCTACTGCACCATCATCCTTATCTAGAACTTTGACTTTCAAGTACAAGTAACTGCTATTCAGATCGATGTAATCTTCGGGCTGTCCTTTGATTTCAAACTCGATGGGAGCTGAGGCTGTCAATGAGGAGACGGGATGAAATTCCACCCATTGAGATTCTTGCATCGTCATCATGGTGGGGGGCATGGCAAACAGATCCAGTTCCGTCTTGGAACAAGCGCAAGACTCTCGGTGCATCATTTTTCTCTGTGTCTCAATAATCGAAAACGTCTAAGTCTCGAACGGTTCTTCTTTTCTTAGCCTTTCTCGCTTGAAGTCTGGTGAAAGGGTGTTTTCTTCGTCGTCTCTTTCTGCCTTGTCCTTGCTGAATGCCTGACTCGGTAGCGTGCAGAGCATTTATAGGTGTGTCTCGTCGGCCCAAAATGTCTTTGCCCGTTTGCAGCAAGACATTTTTGCCTGCCCTCATGAAGGCTTCTTTAGGGTTTTGTTTGTCGATGATGACATTTTGGAGAAATTCTTTGCCTTGCGTCAGTGCCGCATCTTTCAAGGCGTGCAATCCGCGTGTCACCATCGGTTTCAACACCGGGGCCACCGAACGAAAGGCCGATTTTAACATGTCTCCTAAGCCGTGTCCTCGCTGTCGTGCAACCCCTTGGTACACTGGATACATGACTTACTTACGAGTCGTGAGAAAACCGTTTTCGAAAATGGAGTTTCACCGTGACTTTTCCTTTGGTGAATGGAATATTTTGTCCTAAATCTCCTTTTATAGTAATGTTGACCGTGTCCAAATACGACTTGCTGACAGGTAAATAGTGAGGATGGACAAATTCGCGGTGGACGTGGTAAGTGTTTCCACCTTCCTCGTCAGCGTTTGCGGCAGAATCCACTTTGAAAGGAATGACACGCAGTAACGGTACGGAGGTGTGTCCCACCACATTATACTCCACCACATCGGAGTACACGAACATCAAATTCAGTCCTTGGTTCAGTTCTACCGGGGTACGAAAATACTTGGCAAAAGAATCGTTGTCAGAAATGATTGGTAATTCACCTTTTTCTTTTTCTACTTTCTTCCTCAGCTCCATGTCACCGCCTAACATGTCAAACAATTCATGACAAAATAAGAAAGACATGATTTTGGGCCCCTCAGGAAATTTCATCAGGAAGCGACGAGCTGTTTTGTGGTACTCCAGGGTGACACTTTTTTTGACACTTTCCAAAGCTTTCAGAAACACACCATTAAACCTGGTGGCTATGGTGTTGACCAAATGTTGACCACTAAAATAATAGCCTGGGGGAATGAACAAGTGATAGGTGGTCCACTTTGAATTTGGTGTACGGGTTTTCTTGTCATATTTGCTATGGGTATCCATCCACTGTTGCATTTGCTCGTCATGAACTTCCACATCAAATTTATTTTCATTGGGAAGGACATTGAGGACTTGGGTCGGGTGAATCATTTCTACTAAAGCCACTTCCCAATGGGCTTCGTGATCTAAGGGGATGGCTTGAGGTAATTTGGCCGTGTAACAGCACAACGTGTTGTGGGGAAACACCTCCATGGAACTGTCACTGGGTAAGGTTAAGTAAAATTGGTTTTCGTGACTCATAATTCCAGAGTTCTGTGGCTGTCCGAGGGGTTAGTGGACGTCAGAGGCGTGTCTCCGCCCAAAATGGGGTTCTGATTGTGGTTGGACTGGTGACTGACACTGGCACTGGACACAAGGTTCCCGTTCGAGGAGAATTTCAGGGAGGGATTAGGAAGCAGGTAACCGATGCAACTGCTCAATAAAATGGTCCACAATTGTTTGTCTCCTTGTTGCAAACTCAAATTGGCGATGGCTGCCCCGATGACACAATACACCACGAAGATTTGGCAGAAAAAGACGATTTGCGTTTTAGGCACACGTTCTCCACACCACACCCACAAGGGTTGTTTTTGTAAATCTTGCACAGAAGAACTGGGTGAAGAAGGAGTGGTCGACGTAGCTGCGTCTGATGTGTGAAAGGGCATGATGGTCACTTCTTTTTATAGTCGATGACTTGCGAAGCGTCGATCCAAGAATCGAAACTGGGTGGATATCCTTTCCAACGTACTTTGACTTCTTTGACACGTCGTTTGCCCACTTTACGGGTTCTGCGTTCGAGAATGTTTTCGATGTCGTACACGTCGTCTTCTTTTTTGGTGACACGTTGTAACTCGGGCAAATAAAACGTTCCTTTGAGTACTTCTCCGTTCATGTCTTCCAATTTATAGACGGTAGGATGACGGCCATGCACTCGTCCAGTGACGCGAAACAATTCGGTCGTCCAGTTAGGTAAGTAACCTTTGTCGAAAGTGCGTTTGGTTTTGCCAATGCGCACCCAATCTCCTACGGCCAACTCTCCACTTTTCTTGGGGACAGCCCTCGTCGGGGACGTACCGAACAGGCGTTCGAACACCAGCACTTCGTTGTCGGGAGTCATGTCTTGCGGGGCACGTCCGATGCTTCGATGGTAAGATTGGTTGTACGCTTGCACCAGGTGCGGTAAGATGTCGATGTACTTCAGAGTGTGGTGATGCGTAAAATATTTCCACATGCGTTCTTTCAAAGTGCGTTGAAAACGTTCCACGATGCTGGCTTTGGTTTCGGGATTCTCGGTGGTAAAAAAATGAATGTCACGTTTCTTTAATTCTTTTTGGAAAGCTTGGTTCAGAAATTCGGTGCCTTTGTCCGTTTGCCATCGAAGAGGGTGACGACCGCTTTGTTTCAACACCCGTTGTAGGGCTCGCACTAACTCGCTGCTCGATTTGGAAGTCAAGGGCACGACCCAGGCAAATTTGGAAAAGACGTCGATGACACAAAACAAATATTTGTAGCCACGATTGTAGCTGGCCAAATGAGAGACATCGGCTAAATCGGCTTGCCATTGATGATCGATGCCTTCCACTCGGGTGCGACTTCTGGCAAACTTGCGTCGAATGGGTTTGTGTAAAGTGTAGGTAGCTTGTTCTTGTAACCATCGTTGCACTTGAGGTAAACGGAGACTTTTCAGTCGCGTTTTGGCATCACGATACAATTTTTGAACTCCTGCGTAACCTGCAGGATGCGAGGGATCGTAGTAAATGCTGGCTAAGACTTTTTCCATTTTTTGTGTTGGTTGGTGTGTTAATAAGGCACCCACTCTTGGAAGAGGCTACTCTTTTTCTCTTGGGGTATTTTCTTGGATTGCAAGGCTTTGCGTGTGCGACCGGCAATAGGTGTCGAAGAGGAGGAGGATGTCTGAGCGGGGGATATCGGTTCTTGTTTCACTTCTGTCTTCACTTCTGTCTTCACTTTCTTTTTCTCTTGTGATGAAGAAGGGGTGGCCATCATCTTTTTAATCCATCCAATTCTGGAGGTAGGTGGTGTTGTTAACTTGCGTACTTTTTCTGGTGGAGTTTGAAACCCTTCTTCTTCTTCTTCTTTTCCTTTTTCTGTCTTGGTCACTGGTACTGGTACTGGTACTGGTGATGGTGCTGGACTTTTCATCAAGGTCTTAAAATCTTTCAGAGTGGGTAGAGCTGTTTCGTATAAAGCTTTCTGGTGAAAGAGTTGCAGTCGTTGCAAGAGTTGACCGTACTTTTGCGATTTTTCTGTTTCGGACAAATCTTGGCGATCCATCAAGGACTGCAATTCGTGTTGTAACTGGGACATCTCGCTCAAATTGGGATTGGGAGGTAAATGCGGGGTGCTTTGTTCTTGCCACCGATGGTATTCCATCCATCGTTTGTAAGGCACTAAAGCTAGTTTTCGTCCTTCCATGGGGTTGTCAGGGGTCGATTCTGAGATCTTGGGATTTTCGAAGGCCTTTTTATCTTGCTCCCATCAGTCCTCCCAACATGGTTCCCAAGACTCCTTTCAGTATGGGGCCTAACAAGAGAGGCAAAATGCCTCCACGTTGCACTAACATCTTCTTTTTTTGACGAATGGGGATTTTCTTTTGAACCATTTGGCGAAGAACGTGACGATGTTTGCCTAAGCATTGTTTCTGGTGTTTGGACAAAGGGATCGTGCCTTTCAAAACGTTCAAACAACATTCGCACACGGTATCGATGACCTCTTTGGAGGCCGTTTGAATGAGTTTTTTTCGTAGGGGTGGAGATGCTTTGGACAGGACAGATAACAGGTCCCCATGTTTGGCTAAACGTGGTGGCAGTCCTTTCCTTTTCTTTCCTTGGGGTTTTCTGGAGGGTGACATCTTTGAGTCTTTAGGAGCACCAAAAGAACACTGATACCCTACTTGGTCACAGGCCTTTTTTATACTGGAACGCGTCGCCACTGATTGTCTTTACGGCGTATCAACTTCATGACAGGCATGACACGTAGTGCAGGGGTACGTAACGGACTAAATCGAGTCAGTTCTTGCTTGGACAAATCCAGTAAACTTTGTAACATGCCCGATCTTTCATGGACTTTGATTTTGGGAGAAGGTACTTTGTGAGCAGCAGCCACTGCCACTAAATTGGAGGGTCCTGCCACTGGGGAAGTTCTTTTGGGGGTCATCAACGGAGAAGTTCTTGGTGTGATTAACGTCTCCAAATACTCTTCAGTTCCTGGTGACATCAACGGAGAAGTGGATAAACGTGAGGCTGTCGGAGACGCAGTCACCGCTGTGGCAGGTCGTGGTTTGCGAGTGTAAGGCTGTGTCCTGGCCGCAGTGCCTCTCTTACGACTAGTTTTCTTCTGTGGACTTTTCTTTTTCTGGGGACTTTTTCTCTGTTTCTTTTTCTGGGGGCTTCTTTTCTTTTTCCGGGGTGGTGTCTGGTAAGAGGAGGGTCCCGCCACTGGAGAAGTTCTTCTCTTTGGGGACCTGGTCTTTTTCTTTTTGGGGCTTCGTTGGACTTTTGTCTTAGGGATAACTTTGGGGGCATTAGGATCCCATCTTAAGAGTGAGCGAATGATGACACCTCCTAGAGTACCGCTCCCTCCAGGTTTCAAAATGATTAGTTTTTTGGTTTGAGTGTCGATGCGGGGATCGGCCAGTTGGACCAAAGCGACTTTGTTTCGATCGAAAAAGCGTTGGGTTTGATGAGGAATCTGAATGATTCCTTGGAGTAATTGACGTGCCGTCACCGTAAACCATCGTAAGACTTCTTTGAGACTAGCTTCTAAGACACGAGCTCGTGTTTGTGGATCTTTTTCTCGACTGATGCCATACAAGGCACGAATCAATTTGACGGGAAGATGCGACTGAAGGGACGTCATGTTCACACTGTGTGAGACAGACGAAAAAGGGTCTGAGGTTTTTATAGATTTTTTGATGGGGAGTGAAATGAAGTCGAGGACGGAGACGAGTACAGGACAGGCCCTCCGTCTTGGCACCAGTGGTGAAACAAGTGGGTACGAAATCGCAAATCCTCGGGAGTGGTAGGTTTCAAATCGACGAGTAAATAGGCGTGTGGCGTTTGAGTGGCATCGTCGTACGCCTGAGTCAGCCAAGGCGTTCCTAACTGTTTGGCTAAGACTTGCACTTGCGATTTATCTCGAGGGCTTTTAAACAAGACCACGTAATGTGCATTGAGACTGATGGTGCGATGGGCTTTACTTTGTTGAAACAAATTTTGGGTGATGTAAACGACACTGGCATTACGGTGATGCCCTTTGCGCGTTAACCACAATTTAATTTCTTCTTCGTCTTCTCCTAACATGTCGTCGAAAATGACCAAATGGGTTTGACGGGAGTCAGAGACGATGCCGTCGTAATCTTTAGGAATGCCTTCCACAAACACGATGGAATCGCCTTGACTTTCTCGCAAAAGGCTGTACGCCGATTGCCACTCTTTGTAACACCATACGATCCGTTGAGGTGGCCGATCGATCAAATGATGTTTATGTTCGATCAAACGTTTGACGAATTCGGTTTTGCCTGAACCGCTAGGTCCAGCAATGAGCATGTTAAAGGGATGGCGAAGATACAAAGCCTCCCAACTGGCACGATCTAAGTGTTCGTCGATGACTTTGACAGTAGAGGAAGAGGGAGCAGAGACAGCAGAGGTAGCCATGGTGTGAGAAATGTCACTTGTGAAACGAAAAACAAACATGACAAGAGTTTATATACTTTTTTCAGAACACGTTTTTGAATGTTTCAAATATGAACACGAAAGACAAAAATACATACAACCCAAATAGTGATGTACAGGAATATAAAACACAGCAAAGCGATCAAAATGGAATATAAACAAGTGTCTGTACAACATGTTTTGGGTAACCAAGATGTCCTAGGGACAGTGTGTAATGTTCTTACAGTCTCTACATGAGGTATTGTCACACAAGTGTCCTCCCGGAATGACCTTTCAGGAATATCCATGACAGTCCTGTCCTGAAGCGAGTGGTTGTTCTCGGTGACGGGTTCTTCTGGCACCGTCACTAACACAGGTTGAAAAGTAACTTTTTTCCTTGAACAACTCTTGTGCATACTGGGCCACTTCTTGGGTCCAAGCCTCAAAACCCCCCTTTTTCCAGTCACGAACATCTGTCCAATGAGGGTGTAAGTCACAAGCTACACACACATCGTCATACACGTCTTGGGTAGCTAAAAGTTGACGAATCTTTTTTTCCTGTTGAGGTCGAGAAGTATCCAGATGAAACCGCAAGGCTTTGAGCAAAAGGAGTTTTTCGTGACCATTTAAGGCCATGGAGGTGGTAAGTACTGATCGTAAAGAGTCCACAAAGAATCGGCTGGTAAACGAAATCCCAGAAAACAAGTCACTAAGACACACACCACTTGTCGTCCCAAATTGAATGGATAAAGTTCTTGTAATAATCGATGGTAATGATCCACGGTTTGGATATGGTCATTGAGTTCCTTCCACGGAATCTGTTGGATGACATACGACATAAGTCGTGGCATAGCTGCCTGTTTTTATAGTTTCTTTGTTTCGAAAAGAATACACGTACTTTCTAGCCAGTGATCTTCGTTCTCCAGTGGGGAATGTAAATCTTGCATACTGTAACCGAAACGTCAGAGTTCGATTAGAAGTTTCCTCTTCCGCTAAGTAGATTCCACGTAAAATATGTTGGTAATCCTTTACCTCGTCTTCCTCAATGGGTTGCTCTAGGTGAATCTCGAAGTAACCAAAATGATCAACACGTGAATCATCGGGGGCCTGGAAGTATTGAACAAGGTCTGACCATTGAAACAATTTCTGACGAATCAGTTCTCTTATACCCTTCAGGTACCAGTGGTTCAAACACCGGTGACGTAACGGATGCAATTGTTCTTTACGTTTCACTTGTATTTTGACCAGCTCTCGGTAAATGCGTTCTCTCAACTCCACAGGCAAAGCACGAATGTTCTCTAGCAAAGTATCCATGAATAGGTCATACTAAATCCTCTTTGGTCTGACACAAGAAATGTACTGTTTGCACAAACATGGTTTTAATTCATTGTCGAATCTAAATCGTTTCACCACTAATCTACACATTACAATTCGTTCAGAAGTTTCCTCTTTCACTAAGTTGACATTGCGTGAAAGATGTTGGTAATTCGTTAACTCTTCCTCTGGAATTCGATGCAGTACGTTTACAATGTAGTAGATAGAATCGTCAATACCAAACCATTCCTTTTTATAACCAGGAGGTCGTTGATCAATGTCTGTCCAATGGAACACTTTCAACTCAATCAGTCCTTGTATAGCCTGAAGGTACCAGTGGTTCAAACACCGGTGACGTAACGGATGCAATTGTTCTTTACGTTTCACTTGTATTTTGACCAGCTCTCGGTAAATGCGTTCTCTCAACTCCACAGGCAAAGCACGAATGTTCTCTTGTAAAGTATTCATGAACAGATTATTATGGTAAGAAGTTACTTCAATGTCTCGGTCCCACTAAAGGTAAGTAATGACAATTCGGTGACCATCGAGCATGTTCAACGCAGGCCGAATCTTGCGGTTCCCAGTGGTGAAGTGACACACCGCAACTGAAGCACTTGACTTTATCTCCTTCGCCCAAGTAGAAAAATCCGGCTCTGGCTAATTCTTCGGGGGTCGGTCCTCCCAGATACTTAGGCCATTTTCCTTTGAACGATTGAAGACGATTTTCAAAGTCGCAGTATTCCGACAAACGCACAGGGAACGAATATTCGTCTTTCACAGGTTCGTTTCGATGAGAATTGAGTGACATGGGCAGGAGTTTGCTCAGGGCTGGATGACATCCGTAGGGGGGTAGACGTGAAGGTGAACATTCCCCTTTAAAACGAAACCCAGTAAAATGTCCAAGAGGACGAGCGGCATCACTTTCGCATCCCACAGGTTTGACACGCACAGCATCGCTTTCCATGATAGGGGTAGGGACACTAAAGTTCCCATGATGCTTTACGGCATCGCTCAGGTCACAACGTACAGCATCGGTCCCATCGCAAGGCTCACAATCGCACTCGTCTGCAAACTCCGTTACGCAATTACAATGGTAACCACATGGACAATCGCAGTTTCCTTCCGGACATTTTCCGTCGCAATGCCTGGGTCTTATCCATCCAGTATTAGTCACACTAGAGAAAGATACAACTTTTTTACAATCCCCAAACTGGAACGATGTCTCTTTCAAAGTATTCATCTTGTTCGCTCGGTCTTGGTAGTCACAATGAACTATCGATCTTGACCATAGCCCTTTTTTATACTAGTCGCAATGCAGTCTCCAGCTTGTACATCTTTCCTTTTTTACGTTTTTTATGTCTTGTTTCGGAAGGTACCGTCTCTAAGGTACCGTCAACATTGTACCGTAGTGTGATGGGTGGAAAGGCCATAGAAAGGTAAGGGCAGTGCGGAGACCATCGAGTATGTTCCAGAATTACTGAATCTTTATAGATACATAGATCCATTCGTAACTTCAGTCCGCAAGCGAAACACTGTACCTCGTATCCCAATCCTGACTCAGGTCCCAAGTAGACAAATCCTGTTCTAGCTAAAACATGCGAAGAAGGTAATCCTTCCCTATCCGTAGGCCATTTCTGAAACGTGTCCAATCGACGGGCACAATCACAATAGTCAGGTAAGAAGACTGGAAAATGGTAGGGTTCGAACTTGGAGTTCTCATCGGGTTTCTCACTCGATTCTTGCTGTGACGAAGTCATCTTTCTGGTGAGTGGCTATCCTCTTACAACCAATGTTTTATACCAACGTGTCCATACGGTAAGGTGAAATGATTGGGAAGTCGAACTCGCTTCTGGTACACGATTTGATAAACTTTTTCCAAAGGTCGACTGACGATGTGGTGAGTGGGTAAACGTACAATCTTGTTCGGTTGGTAAGTGGTCACTTTAAAGTTTCCATCCTCTCCCGATTGCAAGGCTTCTTTCAATACCCCAAAGCTGACCACTCGACTGGCACGATAATTCAGAGTCAGTCCTTTCACTTTGCACGTCGTGTGCACTTCTCCTTGTTTGTCCCGGTATTCGTAGCCGTAATTTTTGGGACCGCCACTGACGAAACTTAGAATCTTGTCGTCGGGATGCTCGTCTGTCCAGGCTCCTAAACGGTCTCCTTCGATGTTAGGGTGATGTTGAATCGGGTGATGGATGTAAATGCAACTGTCCGTGTCAAAGTACAGGACGCGTTCTTCTAACAGTTCTAAAGCTTCGTACAATTTTAAGCGAGCATGGGCTGTCACGTAAGCCGCAATGATGACATTTCCAAAAGGGTCGTCTTGTACAAAGTCCAGATCTTCTTCGTAATTGACCAAGATTAAATTCTCTCGAACGACGTCCACGTGTTTCATGTATTTGGTTTTGTCGTGAATCATCTGGAAGTAGCGGGAAGGTTCTGTCAAATATTCCGTCTTGGGTAAACACGGCCGTTGTGCCATTTTACCCCACAAGCAATTTAACATCACTTTGGCAAACGATCGCCTGCCTTCGTTTTTCTCGATGTGGTCTAAAGTGATGCCTTCTTGTTCGTAATATTTCTCTTTGAATTTTATTTGGTCTTCGGGAGTGTGACACCAGGAAGGATAGCCGCTGGCTTCTTGCTTCAGTTTCAAAAAGGCATCCACGTAGTCGGCGAAAATGCCTTTCTGAGTAGAGTCACCCTTGTGGTACTGTTGTGTCTTGGGAAAGTGGCAAATTTCGTATACTTCTAACAGTTCGTATCCCATGTCCAGAGCTTTGAACAATTCTACGCTGACCCAGGTTCCCGTCAAGGCACGTTCTTCCTGGGTGTGCTGACAAGGTTGGTCTTGGTTGCACGTTTCGGCACAAGTACGGCACAAGGGAAACATCAGTTTGCCTTGACAATGGTGAGGTAAGACGGGATGGTATAGGTTCGTGGGAGGCAAAACTTTACACTTGATCAAGCCTTCGTATTGTCGAATGTTTTTCAGGTCGATGTGTTCGTTAACAATTGCGGGTGCCCTACAGGAAAGCGACAATATTTGCACACCATGAGCTTCTTTATAGTCATAGCAGACCAGCGTATATAAAAGGGTGCGTGTCTTGTCCTTTCACTATTCATTTCACTCTCAAGCCGAGCACAACGATGGAAGAGACTAACCAGATGGAACGTTTCGTCAGAGCTTTGCGAGGGGTCATTAGAAAATTCTCTTCAGACCAGCCTACGGACTACTCTCCTTCCTTTCGAGATAAAAGTCAAGATACTTGCTATATCTGTCAGAAGAAAGGGCATTGGTCTTCAGAGTGTCCAGACCGTCAAACAAGAACAAAAACAGGGACTAAAAAAGACAAAAGTCAAGATACCTGTTATTATTGTAAAGAAAAAGGACATTGGTCTCCAGATTGCCCAAAAAAGAAAAAAGAGGAGTCAGTAGAAAAGAGGGATTCTTCAGAAGAAGAGAGGGATTCTTCGAAAGAAGAGAGGGATTCTTCTGAGGAAGAAGAGGAAGAAAAAAGACAATTGTATTTACAAGAGGTAAAGAAACAGGAGAAGAAGAAAAGAAGAAGGGAAGAAAATGAGGAAAAGACGGTGAAGAAATTCAAAAAACAGAGAGACTAAACAAGGAGAAAGAAGAAGTCAATGAACTTTTAATTAAAGTGTTGTGTTGTGAATTGTGAATTGGATTGTAAAAAAATGGATAAAAGAATAAATGAATGATAAAAGGTAAGTGTCTTTGAGTTGTGATTTTAAATAAGAAGCTACACTCACGCACTCATACACAGACACGTACTATAAGGGTAAAATGGGTGGTTTTTTTTGAGTTATTGGCAAATTGAAATTGTATTTCTTTTCGAGAAATGTGGCTGGCCCTGAAAAGGGCCTTTTTCTTCATGGTGAAGGGGTGAGTTTAAGCAATCAACTTTAACTGCCTTATGCCTTTGCCACGGCCAAGGCCTACTTCTGGACTGCGTAATGTTGATGATGATTGGGTTGAAATCACTAAGGGTGGTACGGTAGGCTTAGTCACAGGGTTGACGTGTTTAGCTCGGGAAGGTCGTATTCTCTTCGGTCGTGATAAAGAAGTCTGATACATTTGTTTCAGACTTCTTAACTCCGCTAAAATGTCCAACAGTACCGTGACCGTTTGATTTTCACCCTCTTGTTTCTTTGCTGCTACTTCTTCTTGCTGTTGTTGCTGTTGTTTTTTTCTTACCTCTTCTTCTTGTTGCTGTTGCTGTAGGAGAAAAGCCTGTTCCGCTTCCTTTTGTCGTTGCATAAATTTCTCCAATTCTTCTTTCTGTCTCTGTCTAAAATTTTCCACTTGCGGTAATGAAGAAGGTAACGAAGGTTCCGGAACAAATTCTTGCGAGGAGAGAAAATCCACAAAATCCCAATTCACCTCTTCTGAAAGTAAGTCCGAGTTCCCTTGGGCAGTCTCCCCTGCTGGTGCACCCCAATGGATCGTTTTCTGAGTTTCCGTCATGTTGAATCACTGTCGCATAGATTGACTGCACACAAGCGCTAGCGAATCTATATAAACTACGTGACGTCACAGACTGCACTCTTCGGATTGGATGCGGGCTGACTGAATTCTGTAACGCGTGTTCGGATTGGTGAATGAACTCAATCCGTTTCAATCCTTCCTGTCCCTATAAATAAGCGCCGTTCACTGCATTGATTCACCTATTCTCGGAGCCTCAACATGTGGACCGACGTTGAATCTTCAACCCTTGTGTCAACAATGATGTTCAGGACGGACATGCTCATGTATGTCCGATCCAAGTGGACCGTTGTCCACAGGACCAACAGCAGCCTGTGGATAAGAAGAGTCTATATAGAGAGACAAGGTTGCCTCAAGAGGACTCTGATGTATGGCCCTGCTGTAAGACGAAGTTTGAGGACAAGAAGATGTCGCAAATGCCCTTTATGTTAAGGGCATATTAACATAAACCAAAGGCCCTTTTCAGGGCCAGCCATATTTCTCGAAAAGAGATAGTCTTTCCATTGCCTACCCCTTCTTATATTTTATTTTTTTAGAGATAGAGACCCTCCCTGTTTCAATTTTACATAGACCCTATATAATCCCAGGGGTTTTTGGCTATGTTAAATTCCCATAGACCCTATATTGTCCCAGGGTGGTTAATGTTAAATTTACATAGACCCTATATAGTCCCAGGGTTTTTTGGCCATGTTAATTCCCATAGACCCTATATTGTCCCACGATTTTTCTCCATGTTAAATTTACATAGACCCTATATTGTCCCAGGGGTCTTTTTAATGATAAATCCCATAGACCCTATAGTATCCCACTTCACTACTGATATCTTAGCCAAGTGACCTTGGTTCATTAAACTCTCCAAAAGCCAAGCCAGTGTAAGTATTGTTGGAGCACTGGTAATTACTGTCCACGGAAAAATTCTATCACGTGTACACTACTTGATTTTCTCACACTCTGGTCCACGTTGAGCTCGACGTACAATTACTGGCATCGGTTACTGCCCATGGAAAATTACTATCACGTGCACATTGTGTGGTTTTATCACACTTTTGTGTATGCTGAGTTCAGCGGAAATTATTTGGCAGTACAACGCGCGATGTTTAAACAAGCCGTCGTTCAGTATTCGCGCACTTCAAATTGTGTACGAGTCATCCGCTACACATGCGCAATTTGTGTTGTAGAATACACAACTGAAATAAATTACAACAACAATACTAGCGGTGATCAAAAATAATGTTATCAGTATTAGACAGACAGGGAATTTATTAATTACATGAGCATTCCAATTCTATTATCGTAACAGGTATTTATTTTTTGCCTGAGACTGGGAAATCTAGCGTGCTATTATCAGCGATCACTTTATCACAGGTAATTTTTGAGGCTAGATACGATACTGATATACGAAAACCTTTTATGTCAACTGACTTGTGATCTGTAATTAAATCGTTATTGTAATAATAATAATAAGCGATTCTAGTGCAGAGAAATTAGCTCGAGGAAGACTACATGCAATCAAGAAATATCTCCCAGTAGGTGATTCTGTCAAACAGAAGCTGCAACAACCTGAGGAAGCCCAAGTAGAATTTACAGAAGGTACAGAACAGTTATTCAAACCAGTCACAAAAGCCGCAAAAGATCTACTTTCTTCGTTGAAACAAGCAGCGAAATCGATTGGAAAGATAGCAAAAAGAACTAAAATAACAAACAAGATCCTCCGAGAACATCCAGCTGAAATAGCTTCTGCTCTTCCACAATTACAGGAAGAAATACTGGAAGCTATTGATGGTATCGGTCAACTACGTGATGATGTTGGTGCTATAAGGGATATTGTTAAACCAAAACCAGAACCAGAACCGTTAAAAACAGCCTGTCCGATTTACCATTTTTTAAAAAAGAATTTCATGAGAACCCTACAGCGATTGCTCAAGTGGGATATTCGATTCGTGATAGTTTTTTGGACTCAAAAGCTGCTAATGTTCCAGAATCTAATTGGATTCCTTTTCGTTTCGAAACTACCGTGGTAGAAATCGAATCAGCTTCAAATATATGCTTGTATTTAAAGATTTTGAGAAACAAGTGAAAGAAGCTGCTAAAATCCATTACTTGAAGATATATTATCACCACAAAATCACTAGCCTTGCCAATCGCTATCGACGTCGTCAAAACAAGATGGTAATGTGACCCCTGAATCGCCGGTTGTTTAAATAAAATTTGTCCAAATAATATCATCACCGATATTGATCGACTAGAAATTCTGATTAGTGGACGACCAGCCGGTAATAATTCCCACGAAATCATCAATGAAGCAGCTGATATTTGTTAGCGTTTATATACCGGTTGCGTCAGAGACAGAAGTGTTTACCGGGCACTGTTCGATGAAATTACCGACGATTTTGACTGATGAATTAGATCTGCAATAACAAAATTGCATGACTATACACAATAACAAACGTGGACATGAAAGCGTCAGGGTGATAAATTCACGATTACCGGTTACAAAACAGTTAGGCATGTAATCCGTCAACGTTGTTCGTCATAAGGGTATTGGAACTGTTGGTGATGTTGTTATAAAGCATTATCGGTGATCAACTATAGACTTGCACGATTAGTACGACGCAAACAAGAGCCAGTAAAACTTAAAATCACCGACGTGATGGCAGCAGGTGTCGGTAAAATAATAAATCAAGCCAAAATGAGCGGTTGGAAGAATTAGCTGGTGGGCCATCTCTAACAAAACAAGCCGCAGACGAGATCGACAAAAATATAACCGCAAACCTAATAGAAGGTAGTGGTCTGGCTAGTTGTAGTCGGCAATACTTATCGGCGTTAGAACATCGTTTCAGACAACAACGAATTATAATAAAATGTTCCATCTTGTATCAGATCATGCATTTGAAAATGACGCACCAATACTCAAAGATGAGTTGATACGTGTTATCGATATTATTCTTATGAAGCATGAGACCCAGACCAACGTGGTAGAATCAGATTACAAGTCCAAGATTCATCCAAGTATTTCTTGCCCTCCTTATTGTTCATGGTACAATTGTGAAAAATGATGATACCGCATACACTGCAAATGAACGATATGGATTCGTTAACAACGGTATTACGACGTTGTTTATCAGTGCCAGATATATAATGGTCCGATACAGTGATGACTATTCACGGTCCGTGCGATACCACTGTCACATATCTTCAAATTCTGTAGATATGTTAGAAAAGTTATCTTCGGAGCAAAACACACGGTTGAATTGGTTCGAAGGGCCACATACATCAATGCTATCTGGCGTGCTGGGAATGGTGGGGGTGGTGCTGGTAATGTAACACTAACAAAACTAGCATTATGCAAGGCCCAAATAAAGTATCGCTTACTAAATGTCTGCTCAAACACTACAATGACACCAATAAATCTTTACGCGAATGCGACCAGCGACACAGCAAATACCGGTGGCATGTTTCCGTTGCTAGATTATATCAGCGCTGATTGCCACTGTAGACTGAGCTATTGCAAAAGCAACAGCATTCGGGGCCGTTGGAACAGCTGCCGGAATGGCGCTGATAAAGGCAACCGAACACGGAATAAAGACCTCAGAAAAAAGGGATGGGGTCTACGATTGCCAGGAACATGGTACGATTAAGGTCTGAGACTGCCCAGGGACGCATCGTTAAAGCTCTCCATGTCCAATTTTGATTTACTCGATGCTGATCGGCGATCGAACATAACAAAATTCAGAGGTGTTTTCATGTCGACCAGTTATTGGCAAAACCAAACCGCGTTGAAACTTGTATCATTAATCTCGATGGTCATCTCGGTCCAGGTACTCATTGGGTTGCATATGCGGTTGACCCACGAAGCGTTGTTTATTTTGATTTGACACCAACGAGAGATGTTTTACAGGATATCAGCTGATTGAAAAAAGTACTCTAATCTGGTATTCAACATTACCAAAGCAGACAATAACGGATCCACCAATATGTGGTCCAGATGTACTTGCCGTACTTAACGTCGTGTCAGAGTCAACAGCACCGCCGCATAAAGTCGTGCACAAATATAACAGCAGACAGCATGGCCGTCCAACGTCGTTTTAAACTGGTTAATAGTTTACAATGATAGATATCCGGAACAAATTGCTAACGGCAAGACCATGGGTGACATTAATATGTCAGCGTATGCAATTCAAAATGAACTTGTTGTCTTTTGCGTCTCTCTGGAGTTGATCCGGATGGTATTTTTGTGTTTTCAGGATCAACATGGGCGGCTAAAGACGAGCAATATCAAATGCGAGTTTACGGTACAACCAAAACAAAAACATCGTGTTTTTTACGGCGACGGAAGAATCAAAGACTAAATCGTATCACTCATGATCATCCACAGTGTCGTCAGCAGACGTGTTGCTAAAGCCCACGATACAATGGCTGATTAACTCAATATGGGTAGAAATAGCATTGCTAATTGGAAAGAACCAGGATCGGACAATGAAGCTGCAACAAAGACATATATAGACAACAAAGACGTCGCGATAGTGGCATCGTTAACAGCAGTCAATGAAGGATTGGCCATATTAAGAGCTGCATAAAACAATCACGTGACCGCGTTTAAAAATTTCCGCAGAAATATAAATAGACCCGTTAAAGATTTTATGGGGGGTCCAAACATAGTCGGCGTAAGTCTCGTTGCAACTCGCATACAACTTGCCGACATCGACGAAACAAATCAAAGCAATAAAAGATCGTGTTGTTCATACCACTCCGCTCATCACCGCGGTGCACTCAGTAGCGTCTGGATCAGCAACATAGTCACAACAAAACAAAACCATCAAACATACCGCTGAGGTAACCGGCGTGTACAGGCTCTTCGTGTTTATAACTGAGCGATTTAGGATATTTAAGACATATCTTTGGCGTCATTCTACCGATATATTTTCCAGAACCGTCTCAGTATTGTTAAATCAAGGTATCGAGGAAACATTCATACTGGATGAAGAAGACTAAACATTACTTGCAACGACGTATTGGTTGTGTCTAGAAAGCACCGCAATTGGTAATAATTTAGCACCATTATATAACGCGAGAATGAATCGCACACAGTCCTTTTGGTTTAATCAAGCATATGCGTGGAAGGCATCGCTGAAAGAAATCATCGACGGGCACATGACAAAATAAATATCACAGACGAATCATCGTTATGGACTATGTTGCATATACGTTTATTTGTTTGTCGCTGAAACAATGATGTTGGTCCTCGCATTGTGAGTGACGCATGTGATACCGCCCGTGGTTGGAATCGGTGTTGCTGTTGTCGTGAACGTTGCTGGTATACTCATTATTATCGCGTAAAATGTATACATGTGCCAGCAAGAAATGTCATAAGCACACAGAAATAACTGACGCTACGACGTATGCATGTATACATATACATACTGTCGGCGGAGCTCAACGACGATGCAATATCAGACATTGAATTTGCTGCGATCAGAGATAGTTATTATGGGTATCACAAGAACACAAACATGTCAACGCTACATTTAGAATCCACCGTATAGATAATAATGAACGCAGAAATAGTAACAAGACTGGAACAGATCATTGCAAACACGACGCTGCCGTCGACCACAATGATAGCAGTAACATCAACACAGCCGGATTTTATATTGGTTTTCTAACTCCGATAAAAGCCGCCAATGGTTGGTCACGTAAAATTGCTCTGGCAAAATTACGACTTTTTTATAGTTGGCCAAATATCAGAGAAAAATCATTTGGTGAATTAGACGCCAACATGTCGTAGGTATTCTTGCACAACCATAGCGCTATAGTCCTCCATCTGGGAAGTCGTCAGCGTACCAACATGATCATATCAAATCGAACACATAATTGATGAACTTCGCCATCAAAGTACACGAGCCAACATTAATTGGCGAGAATGAATTATCAACATCTAATTACGCCGTCGACATATATATATGTCGTCGATCAGAACCGTGCTGAGATGGCCGCTGAAATCGCCAATATTATATTTGATCACCACCACCACAACGATAAGATTATTTATGAGAGAAACGAGTATTCAGAAGAATTCTAGGTGAATATAGAATATTTTGCAATGGTTTAGTAACGTAGACCCTCCCCACCAGAAAATGAAGAAAAAAACCTGATGATGAAGAATACGTAGCATGGTTCTACGATGATAGATTTATGGGTATTTTAGACTTTCTTAAGTGGTGCATAGATCAAATAACCCTACTCTGTCATTAGTCAAGCCATTAGTGGAGGAAAATAGAATTAAGCAAAGAAATGTGACGGATCTCATAGAGAAATATATACTGGAATATTCAAATGATGATCTTAAACATAAAATCGTTGTGTTAGTTCAGCATCTGAAGTGGGTAAAATCTGACGTAAGATTTGTTCAAACGTCCATAATAGACACAGTAATTCACAAGGGTGATATGATGGATGTCACGGTGTAAAACACAAAACCGCATTTCTGAATAATTTTAAGATCACAGAAAACCAGCTGCCTGTGTTCAAACACCCGGGTTAAATTGCGCTAAAATGGATGAATTTTTCAGTTACATAATTTAAGAATATTTTCAGATAAAATATGCCGAAAGGGAAAAAATAAAAATAAAACTCCCGAAACTATTCTGCGACACAATAATGAGCCAAACAGGCGATGGTCGCCATGTATCACCTGGAATTGTCAATATCACATCGACGATTTCTGTAAATCTAATATGTGACGCAGTCGACTGTAGCTATATCGTATCTTAGCAAGCATCCCAAGGGCAGGTCCAGCAGTGCTATGTTCTTTACAGATTTTCTCTGGTGATTTGATTGTGTCGGTGCCCACTAGTCCTGTTTATTTATGATGTCATCATCCGTCGCTATCAAGAATACGTTTTCGTCTAACCGACCAAGTTGGTAATTTATTGGATACGCCTAGTAAAGAATTAACTCATGGTTTGTATGTGCGTGACAAGCCTTAATGGCCGCTGTTTAAAAGGGCAACAACAAAAAATATCGTATCCCAATGACCGAAAACCCAAATAAAACCACATTTTTGTCGTTATTACTTTTATACTATTTCTCTTTATTGGATACCGGTGAGGTTGCTATTCCACCTTGGTGAATTTGGATTCGGAAATCCTTACGAATTTGGGGATCTTAGTTGATTTCAACATAAGTTTCTTTAGCTGTATCACATACGTACTTACAACCGCGCAGGTTTCATATTACCGGGACAACTCTGATCGTATGTGTTCAACGGCACTTGCCAGTGAAACAAATTTAGCTATCTCATCTTGTTCCCGCAAATCCGCCAATGACGATTCCATTTCGAGCTTGGGAAATTTGATATACCTATACTCTGCCGCGAGTGTGTATCTGCCCTCTTCTGTTGTACCTTCTTGCAGTAATTGTTTGATCTCAGAGATAATGTCGTTAATATTCTCGTGGTTCATTATACAAATAATGTATTTCTTTAATGAAAATTTTATCGAGACCAATTCGATAACGTGTTGTTGGATCGTGTAAAATGATCGTGGTGAATTTTCTAGTGCCTGTTTCAAGAACCAATCCCCAAAAACATTCCATTACTGGATCTGTATTCAGTATATATACTGTACAAAAATGCTCACTTTTTGATTAATTTATTTTGTAGGCAACAACAACAAGTTCTTTGCCTTTGCTATTAGCAAAAAAACCATGAAAAGGATTATATTTTATTTGCTAATTTATTATTTCTCATACTTTGACCTTCACTAAACTATTATATTTATGCACCTGAGATGAAATTGTAAAGTTGGCCTCTTATCCATAATGTATGTGCTTTGGAACAATGGATAGGTAAATTCCATAGTTTACATGTCTTAATCACTCAGCAAAGAGAGAAAGACAGACAGACAGAGATTCATCAGTAGGTTTGTTTCTTCATAGAATAATAGAAACCACTAGCCAATTTCTGACTGCAGTTGTAAGATATCTGAGCAGAGAGTAACAGCTACTTTATAAGCATGCAAGTCATTTTAATGTGAGTTATAGGCCCCCAAGTAATATTCCTCAGAGAGGACACAAGACTGGGTTTTAGAAATTAAAGCCACACAAGTACCAGTTAATTACTTTGTGAAAAATGGGGTCAATATGAGAAAATTTAGATATCTGATGTACCTGCTGATGATAAGTGGTCAGTGAGAAATCAAATTTTTGTTCATACGTCATATAGACAGGAAAATGCATAGTCTAGTACATAAAACTCCTTAAGCTGGTCATTTTGGTGTCATTAGGACTTATTACAAGATCCTGAATCATTTTTATTTGCCGAAAATTAAAAGTGATGTTTATAAGTACCATACATCTTGTCACACTTGTCAAATGGTAGGAAATCCCGATCAGATGATATCTAAGACACATCTGCAACCTATTCCTGCATTTGACCATTTGACCATCTGACAAGCTATTTAGCAGAAAAATGGTAGACTGTCGGTTCTTTACCTAATACAAAATCAAGCAACCAATACTTGTTGACCATAATGTGTGCGTCCTCAAGATTTCCATAGTCTATTCCTTGAATATTAAAGCAAAACTATTCTAAAAGTTTAGGCAATGTTTTCAACACTTGTTTGCCTCCCAAAATCTGTCCAACAAATTTTATGTTTGATTATTTCCGACAACTTATGCATGAATTAGACATCCAACAGTTTAATTTTTCTATCTGTCACCCTGAAAGTAATGGTGCTAGCTCAAGACTTTCCCAAAACATTCTCACCTACCCAGGATACTTGTATTCCATTATACTTAGTCAAACCTTAAAAGGGACAGTAATCAGTAAAATCCTGCATTGGATAATTATTGAGTAAGTTCAGGATTTTTTTCCCCCATATTGGTATTTATCACCAAATGAAAGGCTCCATGACTACCCTAAAACAAAAAAAGACTGTCCCAAAACACCCTCAACTACCCAGGATTCATGTAGTCAATTAAATAGAATAAAACCAAATAAAAAGACAGCGATCAGTAAAATGCTACTCTGTATAATTATCGAGTAAGATCAGTAGAGTTTATTCTTTTGTTGATACTTGCTGAAGACTGTCCCTAAACACACTCATCAACCCAGGATACATGTACACAATTACAATGACTTAATGACATATGCAGTTTTGATGCATTCTCTATCTCTTTCTTTCTGTCTCTCTTTCTTTGATCAGAGATAATTCACTAAACTACTTTCATATTGCAAAGAGCAGCACAATTAATAAGTCAGAATCATGCGTCACTACATTCATATTTTAAAAATTATTTAAAGCTATTTTTAAATCTTTAAAACGACAAAGAGCAGCTGGATAATTAAAACATATCAAATACAACTTGAAAATGCTATATGTTAAAGCACGAATGACCAAGTCCTCACAATTAAAAGATTATATTGTTTTTGACATCAGGTCACAATTAGCATTTGTATATAAACAAAATATTACCTAATGGAAAATAACATTCTTGAATGATCCTGATGTTTGCAAAATCAAAACCATAACCTGTAAAATTCACTTAGAAACGTCCAAGACCCTGACCCCCAAAAAACATTTAATTCTTTTATTAATAAAGATCCTGACATTAAGCCCATACATATATTGAATAATTTAGCCATGTATTAGTTGTTTAAATAAAATGAAATATAACAAACTTAATCAAGTCAAGCAAAAATGAACTCAATTTGTGACAAGTTCAAGTCCAGCATATGATGTAAAATTACAATAACATGTAATAAAATAAAAAAAATTAAAACATAACCATCAATTAGATTAAATATATAAAACATAGTCCCCAAAGGAAGTCAATCAGTGGAAGTTGAGCTTGACTACACAACGTTATTCGAGAAGTTTCTTGTTTGTGAATGCAAAATTTGCAGATAATGGGTATCTGTTGATTTTACTTAAGATTGACATATGCTCTTTTACCTCTCTGTAGCACTATGGGTCATGTTAGCTATGGCGTTCCTACAAGCCAAATGATTGTTTTCCTTCAAGTACACACTTTATAAATGCAAGTGGAAGAAATTGTTAGTCATTTCATCCATCATTGTTGCGTCTTAATTTTTTAAACTTTAGATCAATACTCAATCACGCAGACACTGACACCATGTTTGAATAGCGTGTGTTGGATGGCATACATAGGGTAATGGATAGTATTTTGGTGGTGTGAGTGATAGTATGTTTTGTGAGATTAAATTTCCCTCTCTTACACTTTAAGCTAATACATGACATTTAGGGATACTCTATGTAAGGGGTCTTGGATGGTATTAGGATATTGGATAGTATAGGTGACATGATGGAGAGTATTTTTATGGTGTGATAGATATTATGTTTTGCTAGCTTTCATCTCCTTCTCTTACACTCTAAGCTAGCACATGACGTTTTTGGATAGTGTTTGGGGGTAATGGATGGTATATATTGTGTAATGGCTGCTATTTTTATGAGGTTTTCGATGATATAGTTGGTATGTGAGAGTATATTTGTTTGATTTCATCTCCTCCTCTTACATTCTAAGTTAACACAGTGCGTTTTGGATAGTTATTTAAGGGCTGATGGATGGTATTGGGAATTTGGATAGTAAAAGTGGTGTGATGTATATTATTTTTTATAGTGTGATGGACATTATTTTTTATTGTCTTCCATCTCCTCCTCTTACAATCAAGAGTGTGTGAAGTATGGATGGTTATGGGATGTTGGATGGTATAGCGATGTGATTGATAATATTGTTTGTGGTGTAAAGGATAGTATATTTTCTAAGAATTCTTCTTCTCTTAAATTCTATGCCGACGGTTTAATGTTCGATTATACAAAAAAGTGAAATTCCTATGTGAACTTACTGACAGAACATGCACGTTATTTCTCATTGCAACCGGTCCGGTGGCCTAGTGGTTACAGCGTCCGCCTCGAACACGGGAGGTCATGGGTTCGATCCCCAGCCGAGTCATACCAAAGACTTACAAAAATGGTACTAACAGCTGCCTCGCTTGGATCTCAGGATTAAGAGGTTAGTATTAGTACTGGTCGGTCTGGTGTCAGGATAAAGTGACTGGGTGGGACATCATGCTACACGTCTGTGGCATGATGCCCAAGTGCTAGACATCACTATAAACTGTCACACTGCAGACATCGTAGCGATAAGGCAAAATGTTTTTAAAGCTATGTTACAAATCCAAATCCAACACACACACACACACACACACACACACACACACAAACACACACAAACACACATTCTATGCCAACACATGACGTTTCTGGATAGTGCGTAATTGGATGTTGGATAGTATAATTGGTACGTGAGAGTTTGTTGGATTTCATTTCCTTCTCTTAGACACTAAACTATCACAAGAGGTTTTGCGATAGTGTCTGGAGTATGGATGGTAATGGGATATTGGATTGATTGATAAGCGGATATTCGATGGCATAGTGGTGTGACAGCTAGTATTTTTGTGATGTAAGAGGTAGTATATTGAGTAAGCTTTTGTTTCCTTCTCTTACATCTTAAGGTAATTCAAAACTATTTGGATAGAGTGTATAATGGTATGATGGATGGTATATAAGGCATGTGATAGTAGTTGTTTGGAATTTCATCTCCTGTTCTTACACTTTAAGTTAACCCAATGCATTTAGATTATGTGTGGGTGTGTTTGTGTGTAGAGACTTCACCAGACGTTTTGGATGTTGTATGTATTTGTTTGTTTGTTTATCTACGTCTATGTTTTGTTTGTCCCTTTAAAAACATTTCATTTACCTACATACAGTAGCTCATATTGAGGTCAAATCGAGCACTGTTACTAAAACACCGCCCAATTGAGGACAACCATTTTTAACACTGCTGCTTTTTGAGACTAAAATATATACTTGGTTTTTCCATAGGATTTTACCACAAGTTAAGATTATTATTATATAAAGGTTTTCCAAAGGATTTCCCACAAGTTTTAGCTATAAACAGATGCTAGGTTTTTCCTTAGGATTTTGCCACATATTATGGCTAAAAATAGATACTAGATTCTCCATAGGATTTCCCACAATCTGTAGCTATAAATTGACACTAGGGTTTCCATAGGAATTTCCACACGTTGAGGATACAAATATGCACCAGGGTTTCTCCATAGGATTTTCCCACAAGAGAAGAACCCAAACGGCCCTTTTCAGAGCCACTTACCTGCCTCGAAAAGATCTCTGTTCCTTCTATGTTTGTATGATTGTTTGTTTGTATGTGTGTATGTGCATATGTATGCCTATGTTTTGTTTTGTCGCTATAAAAGTCCTTTGTCCCTGTCAATCCATTACATATACATACCTACCTACAGTAGCGCGTATGCAGGTCAACTCGAACACTGTCACTAGTTCACTGCCCGACTGAGGTCAGCCAACTGCAACACTGTTGCCATTTTTCCCCAGTGTCCAGCATCTTGGCGTCATCCCTGTTCCGTTTCCGATTGAGTTTATAGTGTCCCACCATTTTAAATTCCCCCTGAAGCTATATATTTTTTGAGGATACAAATTTTCTTACAAAACACCTTTTGTCAATGTTAAGTCCCATTGAGGCTATATAAACCACTTATACTACTTATAGTCGTTGAAATAAAATGAGTAAGTATTTTTGAAAGTTTATAATATATCCAGGCCTAGACGAGACTGTTCTGATTGAAATTTTACCTTTGTCCATGGGCGATGATATCCAATTAAAATGTTTGTTTTGTCTATTCATAATAAATATAACATGACAACAATCAATTTTAAATGATTTAATCGCATTTTTGTGTCGTTCTTGGCATTATTTGTACTAGTTTTATTGGATTATATATAGAAGGCAATATTTTTTGTGTGTCCTCATCAGATGTGATAAAAAAAATTTATTCAATCTGAATAAAATGTTAAATTGTATAATGCATTTTCAACGTGTGTGTGTGTGTGTGTTTATATAATGATAATGCAAATTCTAAACTATGCATCATACTTCATACGAGATATTTGTCTCGAATGCGAAGTGCATAACTTTACACAGTACTTATAAGCCATACATAAGATATCGGTTAAATTAACAACAAACAAGAACTCATCCCCATTACATTACGAAGATGATATTCGTATAACCTCTATGTAAGTATGTAACGTATGTACTTGGGAATGAACCGCTCCGGTGGCCTAGTGGTTAGAGCGTCCGCTTCGGACGCGGGAGGTCGTGTGTTCGATCTTCGGCCAAGTCATACCAAGACTTAAAAAAAGACTTCCTCGCTTGGCGCTTAGCATTACGAGGTTAGTGTTAGGACTGGTCAGCCTGGTGTCAGGATAATGTGACTGGGTGGGACATCATGTTGCATGTCTGCGACATGATGCCCCAGATCTAGACATCACTATAAACTGCCACACTGCAGACATCGTAGTGATATGACTGAAAAATTGTTAAAGCTAACTTAAAAATCCAAATCACACACACACACACACTTGGGAAAGATTTTGAAGAGTGTATAACTATCTGAATATTGAATGGCTTATTGTGACAATTTATAGCCATGCCAATTTTGTATAACTGAGTGTTACCACTGTATGGACTTAAACTAAATAATAGAAAGAAACAAGATCAACAAGTTTTGTAAAACATAAGAAGCAATTCAGTTTTCTCTATGTTCATAAAATGAAACTAAGAGAAACAGTATTGTGAATGAATACCACAGTTCGATCACATGTTCATAAGAATGGAATTATCTGAATCAATTCCAGGTTTTGGATGTGCATGTACCAATAGACTTGAATGGAATGTGCATGTATCAAAAGACTTTAATGTGCATGTACCAATAGGCTTTAGTGTACATGAACCACTAGGCTTGAATGTCCATGTACCAATATGCTTGAGTGTACATGTACCAATAGGCTTCAATGTACATGTACCAATAGGCTTGAATGTATATGTACCAATAAGCTTGAAAGAGCATGTACCAATAGGCTTTAATGTCCATGTACAAATAGGCCTGAATGTCCATGTACCAATAGGCTTGAATGTCCATGTACCAATAGGCTTTAATGTCTATGTACCAATAGTTTTGAATGTGCATGTACCAACAGGCTTGAATGTACATGTACCAATAGGCTTGAATGTGCATGTACCAATAGGATTTAATCTCCATGTACCAATAGGCTTGAATGTCCATGTACCTATAGCCTTGAATGTGCATGTACCAATAGGCTTGAATATGTATGTACCAATAGGCTTGAATGTCCATGTACCAATAGGCTTGAATGTGCATGTACCAAGTGGCTTGAATGTGCATGTACCAATATGTTTGAATGTACATGTACCAATAGGCTTGAATGCGCATGTACCAATAGGCTTGAATGTGCATGTCCCAACTGGCTTGAATGTGCATGTACCAGTATGTTTGAATGTACATGTACCAATAGGCTTGAATGTATATGTTCCAATAGGCTTGAATGTACATGTATCAATAGGCTTGAATGTGCCAACTGTCATGATGTATCACAACAGCATTAATCAGAACTCCTTTGAATAATTTCAAGTCCACAACATTAAATAGTTTCGCAGCCTTAAAATGAAATTAAAGTAATAATAGAAATTGGAATCAGGAATAAATTGTTAGTTATCTTCTCTCTCCATCAATGCATCCCCACGACTCTGCTGCATAACCAGGTCGCACTATCTCTCAATTTGACATTAGACTAAAGATTGATGAAATCAAAATATTTGTGTATTGACCAAAGGTCGACGAAATCGCTAGTATTACGTATTGGTCAAAGATCGATAGTATCATTATTATATATATTGACCAATGATTGATTGTATCATTAGTATGTCTATTGGCCAAAGATTGATGTAATCGTTGTTATATGTATGGACCAAATGATTGATGGAATCATTATGATGTGTATGGAACAATCTATCTATGGAATCATTATTATATGTATGGACCAAATGATAGATGGAATCATTATGATGTGTATGGAACAATATATCTATGGAATCATTATTATATGTATGGAGCTAAGACAGATGGAATCATTAGGACAAACAAAAATATGTTTCAGGTCGTCCGACCGTCCCTGTTTTTTGTTGCTGACCCTAGCATCACATGAGGTAAAGCAAAAATAAAAGAAAGAACTCACCGCCCCCTGAAAAAAATTCATAAATAATTTGCGCATATAACTGAGCTGTTAACTTGAAATGCTTAGTATATTATGCATGCTAATCATTATAATATTTATCGTTTAAAACAAATTACCTACCAACCCTAATTACCCAGTGAAATAGAAGACACATTTTATTTTGTCTTATTTATGTGTATGGACCAAAGATAGATGAAATCGTTATTAGGTGTATTGACCAAAGATCAAAATAATCATAATGTTGTGTACGGAACGAGGTCAGATGAAATCATTATTATGTGAATTAAAAACAAATTATGATTCAAGGACAAGTAAACAGTGAACAATACATTTTGCATTCGACACTATCTTTTATCAAGTATTTATTATTGTTATCTATTTTCAAATATTTATTATTGTTCATAGCATCTACTCTTAGATATGGAATGTAACGTGTTTTTAATGGCATGTTCTATGACATATAGAAAGACTGTATAATTACCTCTCCGTCATATTATGTTAATGCTTGGATTTTATTATCTCCCGCGCACCAAATGCATTTATTAGTATATGCCCTACACATAGGCTCTATCACTAAGCAAAGAATGATTGAATTTTTTTTACAATTATTAGTACATGTATTTTTAAATATGATAACATAAGTTTTGTGGCTCGATATGCAGTTATGTTCTAATCTGAGTTTCTAAAGTAGGAACCATTGCTAAAAACTGAAATTACAACAAAAAGAACTCCCATATTGATCTGCTGGTATAATCAACTCCCAAGTGCCACAGTTGATTTATTGATACGTGTTGCTTGCGTTTATTTGCAAAGGTTTGGCAGAAAAGAACACGCTTCGTCGCATTTAGCTACATTGATAGTCTTGACTACATAGGTGGTGTCAATGCTCAAGTAGTGAAAACTTTAATCTACCAGTATATGTTCAAAACTAGGAATATTATATATATATATATATATATATATATATATATATATATATATATATATATATATATATATATATAGAAAGAAAATTATAATAAAATTATAGTCACAAAAGCTGTAAAGTTTCATCAAGACAAAATGATTTTCTACTCCGGCAGAAACTTTAGTATGAGAATTTAAGTAACAAAATCTTAGATAGAATTTAACCTTGCTGAAGTTTTATTATCGTCTATATAAGAGGTTTCCAAATAATTTTACGGTAAAAATATATTCACTACTCATACCATTTCTTCTGTGTGTAAATATTTGCACGCTTCTAATGGATTGAGCACTTTACGAGTATTTACGATCAACACAATGAATACATGTTTTAATTTAGTCAAGAAGCGCACACTCAGAGCCAGCTCAGATGGTATCACTACTCTATCAAATCTCGAAGGAAATCATGATCGGCACATTTAATCTGAATACATCCCACTGCATGTTTACGTTTCAATTCCTATGATTTGATCCATTCGTGAACGGTAACATAACAATTATTAATTGTTATTTGATGCATTACTAAAATATTAGTTAGAAAAACGGTGATTTCACTGAATGCTCTAAGGAATTTAATGTGTTTCTCACTTCAAAGCCAGCTGTTATTAAGCGGGTTCATTTTTATAATATGAAAAAATTCTATAAAACGGCAGATCGGCTTAGTATTTATATTCTGAGTTCATGTGCCATCCTATTGTTGACGTTAATATGGCCTTATGCGAAATCGATTTATACACACAGAACAATCCTCATCATTAATTTTAAAGAATTTATTTTACTGAGATTAACTATAAAGCTGGTATGATGAAACATACAACCAATATTCAAATGTTGCTGCTATATTGTGCCAAATGAGGATATAAACTGAAACACCATCTAGAAGGAAGGTGTACAAATTATCACCGACAACTCCTATTTTAGTACTAAAATCACTGATATTTCCAACTGCAAATAGCTCTTCGGTTGTAATAACAGAAATAATTGTACACCACGTCTAACAATCTTTTCTCCAGTCTATCTCCCTAACCTGTACACAAATTTTTTTTTTTAAAGTGATAAAACATGATACTATAATTTCAATTAACTCATCATCACCAAGCAGATGTGATAAAGAATTTCAAGTGCTCCCTTTAACTGCAGTGAGCCTGTTTCTACGGATTCCCAGATGAAGGTTGTTCCAAAGTCGTGTGAACTTTATCCAAGTCATCCTAGCAGATAACTTGAGTGCTACGATTATTATTGCGTCACTAAATGATTTATGTTATTTTCAGTCGTATGTAATTATAATGAATCTGAAAGCAGTAAATAACCTTGTGTTTGCTTTGTATTTTGGAACTTTTTGAGTTATCACCATAAAGCATTTGACACAGTAGACCATGATGTATATTATCTCAGAAGATCATATATTAGATATTATTTATACAGCCTTACTATGCTTCAAGTCATACTTAGTCTAACGGATACAAAATGTGTCCGACAGTGGAAAACAATCCAGTCCAGTTTGTTTTTGGCGTTCCACGTGGTTCTGTTCTCATACCATTTCGTTTCATTCGGCATACTCCTTTCGAGTGTCATAAATCGTCATACGATGGCTCGTCAATTGTATGCCGATCACACCCAAATTTACAAATCTAGTCACCCAAATGAAGTCGATGGTACGATACGAGAAATTCATTTATGATGTGAAGTCGTGGATGACATATAAGAAGCTGCAGGTGAATGACAATAAAACTAAAGCCATTCTGATCACCTCATAAAAATTTACTTTCTCATTCCTCAAAGCATCAGCACACAAACATTAAATTCAATCAGTTGATGCCTCAAAGTAGTAACATAATAGTGCATAGTACCACTTTCACCTGTCCAAACCAGAATCTCATTCTATATTCTCCATAACATCCTCAGCGGTGACTTTTTTGCACATGTAAGCATTTGCGTGGAGTCCAGCTTTGAAGTCCGCGTAAGGAATCCAGAGGTTGTGGTGCCGTGATAGATAAGCGTCACCTCATATCCCACCATTATGATACTACTTAGAAGACAGTTAGATACGAATTACTGAGTCAGACTGGTATACGCTGCAAACAAGTAAGTGCTACACTACTAGAGAACTGAAGTGGTTTATTATGTAATGGCATTAAAATCTAGATAGTTTGTCACATACATTATTATGAAAGAATTCATGTCTGTGGCTAATTTACGGATTAAATTACCAGATCAATCCGTCAAAGAGGCCCAACAGGTGCCATAAAATTTTGACAAGACGTGTCCGGAGCATCTTAATAAATTACCCAGGTTGGGGACTGAGTTGGAGCGAGTACTAAGAAAATTTGACAAGGAATATAATACAGTGCGAGGAATAGTCATTGCATGTTTATGTTCAAGAAAGTCTTAAGTCGCTGTGTCAACCGAGACACCGTTAAGCGAATACAGCAAAATGTCAAACGAAGACATCAAAGATACTGAAACGTGTAGCAAAGATAGCGAAGACAGCAAAGATTACTACCAAGAGCAAAAAATTTAAATAAATCTCTTTTCTGTATAAATAGTAATGACATCCACGCTCAGTTATCGTGAACAGCTAAAGGGAGATATTTTGCAAAGTCATTTTCCAGTATAATGTGATATTGTTGGATACAAACATACAAATTCTGGCCATGCTCGAGTTAGTGTAAGCCGTGTCTCCCATTTTTAGGAGGTTACCTCAAGATTCACCAACAGTTTCTTGTACGCATTGTTGCCCGAATACTCGTTTAGCAAAGGTAAGATAGAAACGTTCCACAATAGCTTGATCGCGATATATACATAAATGGCCACAACACGCACATCATGTTTCCCAAACAATACAGCACTAACTCCTAGAAAATGTTTGCATTTATCCAAAGGACCACTACGGTGGCCTAAGTGGTTAGAGCGTCTGATTCGGATGCGGGAATTCGGGTGTTCGAACCTCGGCTGATTCATTCCAAAAGATGGTACTAGCAGCTGCCTCATTTGGCGCTCAGCATTAATAGGTTCATCCTAGGACTGGTTGGACTGATGTCAGGATAATGTTTCCGTGTGTGACATGATGCTGTATGTCTCCGGCATGATCCCCCAGTGCTAGACATCACTATAAACTACCACACTGATGACATCGCAGAGATATGTCTGAAAATATGTTAAAGCTATGGTACAAAATCCAAATCTCTCATTTATCCAGTCGCAGAATTTGACCCTGTTAGCGGCCCACATATAAAGAAATATCAGAATGCCTGTGCGATACTTGTTAAATCTTTAAATGTTAGCTCCTCGGCTTCCTTGCATCTGCTGACAAAATCTACGATGGGAGAAAAGAAAATTCAGACTGGTCAATTTCGTTCGGGCTTTTCAAACCATCCATCTGCTGCAACGCTTGTTTAACCAGTCACGCCAAAGCGATATTCAAGTTAATTTTAAATGTGACCCAGCAAGGAAAACGTCTCAACACATTGTTACGAGATTTAATTATTCTAAATTTGCGTAAAAATCACAACAACTGCTGCTCTCTGTGTTTTGCAAATGTTCGTCAGTTTTATCCTCAGATTAGTAAACAAATTCAATTCTTGTAATTTTAATAAACAAATTGTAAGTCCCAACATTTACATTAGCTCCTTAAAAAGTTATAATTACTCAGACTACATTTTAAAACATGGATGATCAACTGAGTTCAGATACACATTTGATATTTTAGATGTGGACTGTCTCTTCGGAATTAAACATAGCATAAAGTTCTTCTCCAAATGTAGGAAATTCTTGACATGTCTTGAATCTTACTCCCCGAGTCTTTAATACATTGTCTGGCTTTTAAAAAATTTCAATACAAGACTTCAGAGACACAATACTCTCTCTCTCTCTCTCTCTCTCTCTCTCTCTCTCTCTCTCTCTCTCTCTCATGGCTTATGTCACTTGCATAATGACAACATCCGAAAACTGACCTATGTAGGTATTTCTGGTGAGGTTTAATAAGGATGCGGAAACAGGGAAAGATCAGCAGGAATTTGAAAATGAATTTTAAAATTATAAAAACGGAACGCTGGAGACAGCTTTTGCAAGAAATTGGTGCCGAAGACATAAGCAAAACCGCAACCTTTCAGCTTCGTTGATTGCTCGGATCGTCCTTAGAGTACCAAAAATGAAACACTCATCCCCTGTTCAGTACCCTCCTCCTGCTACCCATTCGCTGCACAGTTAAGCACCAACTCTCCTCTCTCGTCTACATTTCGTTGTTTGCCAACACTCTGAATTAAATATCTGACGTCACAAATGTGTACACCCTTCTTTAGAAACTAACGCTATTATCAAGACTGTACATATGCCCAGCTGTCTGGAAGAAACTGCATCTTGTACACATGGACACTATTAGTAGTTAAATAAAAGCTGCACTCAATGATACCATGTCGTTTGGAGGGTTCAGCTAACGATACTTGTTCATCTACTTCTCTACCAAAAAGACAACAAAATACATTGCTGAAGAAACAACTGAAACCTTCGTGATTAAAAAGAAATAATAGAATTGAAAATGTAAGATGTTAGAAACAAGTAATCGATACAAAAGATTGTCAGTTGAAATCTATGTTTCGTTCTTTTCTCGACTTGGCGAGTAAGTTTTGAAACATACTGAACTTAAAGGACACAAAAGTACAGTTCTTCTAAAATCCAAGAAAAGAAAATGGAAATAAATATGTGAAAAGACTGCTTCCAGCGAAATAATGAGTATATGACCATAATTAGAAGGTATCATGTGCACGAAATCTCTGGAGTTAAAAATAACTTCTGACAACTATCTCTACATAGATGCGGAGCGACCGAATATAATATTATCGATCTTTTTCGAATACATTATTTACTTTGTCAGGTTTGATTCATACGCAGTGGTCATATTCAGATGTGCTTACTTGGCATCCTACCACACCGCGACCAGCAAAGGTAAACTGTTTTTGCACTTCGCAATCAAATGAAAATGTTTTAATCACTTGCTTGCTGTTAGTTATTGAGAGCGCAAATAGGTAGGGCCAGGACCTACTTGTCGATACCATAGTCTTATGAAGTAATTAGCACAAAACGTTAATAAAAGTGTCGTTGCTTTTACACTGACCTGAGCAAAACAAAAATGATCAACCGAAAAAATTGAAAATTATAAGTCATAAATGAACCTGGAAACGATGAATTTCGTGTAAGTAAAAACAAACTTTCGGCTAAATATTGCATGGGACTCGAACCTGTGACCTTTCCAGCTATACTTGAATGCGATATCATCGAGACTTGCAAGCCACGCACTGAGCTTGCTCCTGGTTTTAAGTGGCACGCCATCATTTCGTAATTATCCATGATGACATAGACATACTGGTAGTGAAAGTCAAAATGCTGTCGAATTGTCATACTCTTCGCAGATCTTTATGCGTCATCACGACCATGGCCACTTGACGTGAGCGGTATTGATGGTTTAACAATTTACGCGGTATTATTTTTGAACCGGTATTTCGATAGTTTCCGTCAGTAAGGAATGCAAGTAAATTCCCTAGTACGTTTGTTATGAATGTAATGATATCTTTTAATTTTCTTTGAAAAATAAGTAAAATGTATTAATTGTTACCCCCCGCCAACAACAACAAAATGAATTATAATTATTTTTATTTCGACTATAACAAATGTAGATATATTTATAAACTTTAAATCACATGTACGTATGTCATCATGGCGGCCGAGACGGACGTTGTGAAATATACTCGGGTCAAATCAATCTGTTTGTAAAATGTCGGACTAATAAATGAAGAAAATGTGTCATTTTGTAAAGTTATCTGTTAGTGTATATGAGTGTGTTAAGTACATTTATTCCTTTATAAGAAAGAAAACAATCCCAAGACTTTCAGGATTCCAGTTGTTTTCTATTTAAATTTTACACAGGTTCTTTTGACCACTGACATTTTGCGTCAGTGTGTTGCTGGGCCTCTCTGATAAATATCTTAACCGAGGATTGGCATCCAGCTCAAAGCTTTCCTTTCTATTACATAAATATATTAGGTAGTGAATTGCAGACTTCCGTTATCAATATATATATATATATATATATATATATATATATATATATATATATATATATATATATATATATATATATATATATATATATATATATATATATACATATATATATACATATATATATATATATATATATATATATATATATATATATATATATACATATATATATATATATATATATATATATATATATATATATATATATATATATATATATATATATATATATATATATATATATGTATATATATATATTCATTTTGCATTGTTAGTTAGGTTATTTTGACTTTTTGTATTTTTTATTTGATTATTTGCTATTGATAATATGACATTGTATGTTTGACTTGACCTTGTCCAAAATATAGTTAAGTTTCTACCTGGCCTGAATTATTAACATGTTTATCTCAGTCTGAGTCTTCATTTCTGTATTAATTACCTGGTCTACCTGTTGTTTACTGCACATTTTATATCATAATTGTAGTAACAGACTTCTAATTATAACTATGATTTATTTTGTAAACATTATGAACTTTCATAAGATTCTTTCCGTTAGGTAATGATCCTGCTTTAGAAATTGTTAATTGTTACCTGAGGTCAGCCAGAAGACTATATACAGAATCTTGGTAGTAGAAAAAGTATTCGTTCGTGTTTTAAGATCTAGCAGAATCAAATTGTATTACTGTTAGGTCAATTAGTCCATTATTTCATTTCCACTGGAATTAATTTTTTCAAATTATTCAGTGATTTTTCTCTAGAAATAAAGAACGCTCATCAAATAATTAAATTCTTGGACAGAGACATTGACTGGGATTTATATTGAATTCAAACCTGGAATGATATTACTGTGTTTCAACGACTGTTGATAAAACAACAAAAAAAAAGAGAAAGAAAAATATACGCCACAACAGGCGCTGTAATGATATAACAAAGGGTTATTTTTGTATAATCAAAGGAAGATATTTATCAGCTATGTGAAAGATGAAAATTAGGATAAAATTCACTAGCTCCGAAATATTAAAGTTTTGGTCCCTGATATAATTGCGGAATACCTTCGTATCTATCGCGGTGTGATCAGAAATAATGTGATGCAAAATTTGTCGTGGTATGCAGCTCTAGTGGCCACCTGATATTACAATGAGGTGGGGGAGAAAGGCAAATCAGATAATTGCTGTTGCATAGTATAGTTTCTGATCGCATCGCAACGAGATCGCATACATTCATATAGTTATAAATATGAAACATTCTAATCAGTGAATACATTGTAACACACACACACACACACACACACACACACACACACACACACATATATATATATATATATATATATATATATATATATATATATATATATATATATATATATATATATATATATATATGTATATATATATACATACATACATACATACATACATACATACATACACACACACACACACTCACACAGTTTAATCACGAAATTATTATTCAAACGCCTTGGCACTGCAGTGCTTAAGGCTATTAGTACATATATCAACATCACTGATATGTTCTTCTTATTTTGCCTTTTGGATTTATCAGTTCCGATCCTCAGTCACCAAAATATTTGTCAAAGCGCCTCGTAACGACAATGCCTTCACTATTATTGTCGTTTTCTTGTTTGTTTCTTCATAGTCTGGGTTATTGAGATCAGTTTAAATATTGGACCATTATCAAAGCGACAATTGCTGAAGCCATAAAGTGTTTGCTCATCATAATCTGTTTCTTCTGCCTCTTCTTGAATTTGGATTAATACGATCATCTCTTGAGTTGCTGATCAGTTGTAAAAACGCATCGTCACTACAAAGAGGGGGACTAATAATGGCGGCGTCATCATCATCATATTCTTCTTCATTTTGCTTATTGGGTTAATAAGTTTAGGTCTTTAATCGATTAATTATCGTCGAAATGCTTCGTCACGAATTGACTGAGGCTGTTAAATTGTCTCCATCACCTGCATCGACATTTTCTTCTTGATTCAAGAGCAACAACTTCAGTTCTTTAATCAATATTTTAAAACATTTCATTCACCACAATGATAGAGGTTGAAATATGTCGTGGGCGTCCTCCTCATCTTTTTCTTTTTTTTTTTTTTTGCTTTGGAATAATGAGATCGTCTGTTTCATTCTTAAACTATGGTCTAAAACACCCTCGTTGCCAAATGAGAAAGGTAACATATTGCTTTCTGTATCATCTTTTCCTTCTCCTGACTGACCGTCTAGCTGATAAAAGTATTTGCTAGTTCTTTTATCCCTGTATCTATTGTCACAGCATCTTGTTACTGTTACGAAGAAGGCCTTAAAATGGTTAAGCCGAGTCTGAGAAAGCCTGCCGTCGTATCGACTGACCTATTACTGCAAATGAAATTATTTCCCCAATGATGTTTTAGTCCTGACTCAGGGTCAACTCTTAACAACAAACAGCGGCCCTAATTTAGACGGCAAACCGAGCTTCGAGGCTTGTATAGCCTACATTAATGGCAAAAACTCTTTAAAAGATGTCTCGGATGTTAGCCATTCTGCGAGATTGGTAATTTTATATCATTAACCGCTTGAAGGATATATCAAGGGCAGATAACTACTCATGCTACTATTGACATGCTTTGCAGCTTCATTTTTTTCAGTTTAGTAACAAGTATTGTGGTTAAAAAATAAAGAATGATTCATATTGGGATTGATTATATAGTTAAAATCGAGGAACAAATGGCACTTTTTAGAATGTGAATGATAACGATTATGATGTTTAGATACTACGCGAAATATTAGCTGTACAAGAACAATTGAGAAGATAATTGAAAAGATATTTAAAAATCAAAATGTATGTGTGTGCCTTCATGCATACATAATTACTTGGATGGATGGATGAATAGATGATGGATGCATGTAATTAAGTTGAAAAGCTCTTTAAACACTGTGAGTCATTTAAATGCATGGATGAATGCATACATTCATAAATGACTGGCTTGAATGGTCGATGGATGGGGGGGGGCGGTGAGATGATGGAAACCTCATAAGAGGATTTCAACACACACACACACGCACGCACTAAATATCACTTTCATTTATAAGAAAAACATGGATGATACTTTGTTGCCTTCCGATCCTTTTTCTCCCAACGCAAAACTTTCAAAGTTCTACCTATATACTTTATATAATTGTGTGTGTATTTTATAGTGAATACTGTATTATATTGATTTGTAAGAATGAAGATTTCTTATTCTTCTTCTCATTATAAATTTTGCAGGTGTAATTATGGATGCAAAGTCTAATGCGAGTAATATCTTGAGGTTTGCCGAGCGGCAGTTTCACGCCCTAAACAAAGTACAGTTCCTCCGAGAGGTGATGCTGGATATTAGTGATAACCACCGACTCATTTCGAAAAGTAAGATACAATATCATTCTATCTTTATGATGTATTAGGATGTCCTTGGAATTTTGGAGCTTTCTTAGATTTTACATAATTAAACGCTATCTTAGTTTAAGCTCCAGCAGTAATATTATGTATTTAGACAATACTATATGGTATCAACGATCAGACATATTACCTGCATTTTTTTTCTCATCTTTTAATTGAAAAGGTTAATCTAAAATCTTTAAAGGAACTGTACAAGCCTACAGTCTGTGTGTTCGCAATTATAATGGCCGGTACAATAAATCATATCCAACATTAAAATGTTTCCATTAGGCGCAATGATTGAGGTGAATCAAGATTGTACCTTGGGTTCAGAAATCCAGAAAGGCAAACCGTTGGACTAATAACATCTAAATGCAGTGGTGAGCAGGTTCTTTAAGTGAGAGGAGGAGCCGTGGTGGCTCATTTGGCAGAGCGTCAGACGGACGCTGGTTTGATCAGACGGGGTTCACCTTTTTATAGTCAGTACACATACGGAACGTATTCTTTCGGCACAAGAACTCCATTATCATTTATAATAAACTAATCTCCAGCAAATATTGAATTTCTTCTTCAAAAATTTCTCCTGAAGAGGATTCATTCTGTAAGGATGCTGTTTCACAATTGTGGAATCTTCAATTTCATCCCCAGGGTAGGTTTTTGCTTTGTGCTCATACTCACATACTGTATGTATCTAGATCACTCTATTCCTGTGGCTGTAGATGTGAAAGCATAATTTTTAGATAAGTTAATATTTCTGAACTCCGAAGATTAGTTAAACCAATCTCACTACATTCCGACTGCATGCCGTCATTTACATCTTTACAGCACATGACAGGTATAATTAAATTGATTTAGTAATTCACAGAGTTTTCTCTATCGACATACGGTTTTAACATACGTATATGGCAAAGCCGTATATGTTTCCTCCTCTCAGGAGTATTAATGATGTAATTTAAATCGCTTACTTTCATTTCAATTTTATAAGAACCATAATAATTGGCCTGAAGAAGATTTTATTGCAAGGGCAAGAGAGAAAAAACTCTATTACCAATCTGAAAATTCTTTCTTTTGAAGTTCTGGCATACATTAAATTCGTTTTTGACCGAGTGAGTGAGTGAAGCCAATTCTTGCCACTCACAAGACTTTGACAACTAATAATTTAAAAAATCAGAGACATAGTCAGAAACATTAATTTTTTAACCTTCAGTTGAAAAAGTTTCTATTTAATGAACGTCAATTTTCCACAGACTGAATGTCAAGAAAATGTGTTCAGTGGGACGAAAACCTTATTATTCTTGAACTGATTCCCTAACAGTAAATGAACTGTTCCCAATCTTTTGCTATATGAATGCAGTATAAACGAATCATATTCATCGACGTTTTATGACAATGGCATCCTTCTAAATCCCCTGGATTTTCAGGATGATAGTCAGAAGACCTAAACTATTGAATGCCTAATGAATGAATAAGTTGTTGGAAATTTACAAACATAAAAAACTGACCCTTAATAAATTGGACAGATTTGGCAAGGCCAGAAAATTGTTGTAAAACAAAACTTTTATCATTATTATGGCTTTAGTTTTTTTCATATACCTCAAAGGACGTACAGACTATGGTCAGTAAGTATTGGTTGTCTTACTTTGTCATACGTAAAAGATCGACACAAGTTACCATTATGCTGTTAACAGGTTCGTCAAATCAAGTAATATATTGCAGATGAGCCTTGGGTATCTTCTGACTGGGTTTTTCTATCCGTTGACAAGTGTGACAAGATCTACAGTATTTATAAACGACTTTTAAATGACCAGCCAAGGGAGTCTCACAATCTAGACAACATTTCCTGTCGAAATAACTTCAGTACGACAATTTGTTAGCTCATGAACCACTCGTCACCTCAGGTTGTCTCCAATTTCTCATAAGGACTCAATTTTTTAAACAAAATAACAAACAGATACTTGTGTTGCTTCAGTGTCGCTAATTGACCTCTGAAACAAATAGTTGATCGCAGGATCTTGAGTCCTGTTCAATAATGAATATTTGTCAACCTGATTAGATTAAAGAGAATGATTTCTCAAAAGAGGATCACTATGATCAAAATATGTTGATTGATCTATAATAGGAGCCTAGTTAATCTCATCAAATGCCTTTGTTATAAATGTGCCATCAAAATGAACTTGTCATTCTGAGGAGTTTTTGCCACAGCTCTGATAACTCAGGGATTTCAATCTCAAAGTATACATTCTTTTGTCCAGACGAGGATTGTCAGTTACAAGAGGACTACCAAAATTATCTCCCGCTAGATCATTGCCTTGTAATAAAAATATCCTCAGTGAGTAAAAATGTTGATGTTACGAATGCAACTGAAATTAAGAATGGTCACAACTTTACACAATGGAGAGGAACATTAACAAAACCGCACTATACTCCCTGAAGAAAACAACTTTCATTAGAAGAAGTATTCTCCGAAGAAGGCGAAGTACCTGGGAATAAAGGACACGAGAAGCTCTTGTGTCCTTTAATATTGTACTAGGGACAGGATTTACAATCAATCACTAATAAGTGCTAGAAACGTACGATATGAATGGTTCAAAATTCTCCATACAAAATCAGACTGTGGTTTGTTTGTCCCAAATCAGTTTATTGATTTTCAATATATGAACGTGGCAATGACCTCTTAGAAATAAGATTATTCGTAATAATTTTTTGTTTTTTCTGTTTCTATTTTTCTATATGTAGCAAGCATAGTGCACATAGGGAAAGACAATAAAATCTGATCAGTCTTATCAGAAGTTTGATTCCAAAACATTGTGCCAGAATTGAGATTTGGAAGTATTCGTATAAGACCGACCGAGATGACGTTTTGAAAAACATTGCAGCATAGAAGATTTATTGGCAAATGAAACTTTGTGTATCAGTTTATATTCATAAGCTGTATGAGCAGCATCTTCAAAAGTTTCCACTTTTTTCTTATCAAGATACATGTTGTTATTACTATAAATGGAATACTTTAACTCTTCAACTAAAATTATATGTTTGCGGTTATCATAATCTTTGTAAACATCCTTGGCTGAGCACACCAATCAAATAGTCGTTCTTTTTCCCATGTGAACTCGACATATGTTTGTCACCTTCTTTTCTACAATTCCTAAACCGTTGTCGATATGCCTCATGCAGCAACTCAACCTTTCAAGATGTAATCCTTACCCATATCAGAATCATCACTCCGTTGTACTGACAGTGATGAAATGTATATATTACGAGCACTGCCAATAAGTACACCTTGTAATAACAAAGTTCAGTTCTCTCTTGGTAATTTCGATCCTTCGGCATTTTCTGAAATTGAAGAAACTTTAAATCAACTTCTTTTTCCTGAAAAGAGGGCATAACTTGATATTTATGATAACTTAAAAACCTGAACATGTGTGATGGGTTGGGTGGGGTCGTGCTCTTCTTGGCGGTTCTAATTCTTTTAATTTCAATTGTGTGTTCCGTTCTGATCTCTGCATTTGCATTACTCTCTCTCTCTCTCTCTCTCAGCAAGTTCCACCATTACGTTTTGAAACTAAAGCTTTCATAATTACGGCCATCTTACTTTTGAACTGTAATTCCTTTCCGAAATATTCTAACCCTTTCTGTGTAGGATTTCAAACAAAGTTCACGATAATAGATGAAAATTTGAAAACTTGATCATTTCATTAACGATTTTGTAAATATCTGAAGTTAAAATAACAGGGTCTAAAAATCCGAAATAAAGATAACTGAAATTTTAAAAAAAACATTAAATTTGTCTGAAATTATTTCAAGAAATTCGTATGCCTGACGGATGTCCAATTTTCTGTTACGATTTTGTGGTCTTAAACTAAGTAACAGTAACACTTTAGTAAAATTCAAGAAATAATTTTCCTAGGATGCAAAGTGAAAATTTGAAAAGAACTTACAGTGTTGTGAATTAAATCCTAATTAGTCATATAAGTTCTGTCACATGTCTAAAGGTATATAATGTTCCGAATGAATTCCAGTGGTGTTCCGATTTGATTCCAATCTTGAATGTATCAATATTCAATGATGTGCTAACAATCTTAATGTATCACTATGATATAATACTGAATGTCCCTGAACGAATTCACAATAATTGAAAAATAGTGATGTAGTTTGTCCTAAAATCAATTACCACTTTTGTAACTAAAATGAATAATTTACATTAATAAATCCTTTCATATATTAACTGAACACAACTAACATTCTGGTTATACTACCAGTATTAAGACAAGGATGAATAATAATGAGGCAAAGAAGCTTAATATTAAAGCAAACGACACAATAACAGGACCATAATGAGGTCAAACGTTCATTTTCAGAACATTCTAAATTGTAAACAATGTTTCTTACTTAAATGTTATTAAAGAACATGACAAACATTAGATAGACTAGGACTATCTAGTGGGAAAACCAATACCCTGAACTAATTAGCTACGTAATGTCATTTACGATTTACAATAATAGAAAAAACTGAAGTACACACTATAGATATACAAAAATGCAATTAGGATTTTTAAAGTCATTTCTTACTAGCGACTGACTCTCAGTTCTACTAGTATTCATCATGCTTTTTATTCGGTAAGCGTTTTTACAGGAAATGGGATCGTTGAACCTATTATATACTTCTTAGGATCCGCTGGTCTTCTGACAATGGACAATTTCCGCAACATTTACTTGGTAAATTGGGTATCAGTTGGAAATAATAACAAAAATTAATGGACTGGTCATCCGGGAACATACTCCAATCAATGATTTTCTTATACCTCTGAACCGGAGGGGTCGAGCAATCAGATGATCAATGGTATATCTCACAAAGGTATCACCTTACGAAGAAGGAATCTCTTCCACATATACATGATGATGAGGATAAAAACCTTAAGCAAGATGTATTATGTCAAATAATAAATAAATAAATAAATAAATAAATAAATAAATAAATAAATAAAATTCAACTACTTCTTGTAAAGGTAATGAAAGCACGCTGCAGACTTGCCATATAAAATTGTTTTCGTGTATCTCGATGCATTTTAAAGTTTTTAAAATGAAAAATGAAAAGAAATGCATTTTTTTTAAATCACGATTTGAACTAAAGTAAACATCTTTAAAATAGTTTTCTTTCTCCATCCGAATAATTTTCAACAAAGGAGTAACATGCGAATGATGAGTCTATAAACAAATTTTTCCAATATATTTTCCACGCCTACAATAATTAAATTTTTGTACACCAGACGGGACCTTACTTTTTAAATTTGAGATTCGTATATATATATATATATATATATATATATATATATATATATATATATATATATATATATATATATATATATATATATATATATATACACATACATACATACATACATCATTGAGACAGCTTGCATACTATATATATATATATATATATATATATATATATATATATATATATATATATATATATATATATATATATATATTAGGTCCGATGTCTCAGTGATATCCCACGGGATGTATACATTTGTTTACCGGAAACGAGGCTTGCCGAGTTTCCTTTTAATGACAAATTTATATAGCGAGTGGTATATCATTGTTACAGCGTACATACTTTAAATATATTTTATTTATGTCACATACAAATACACATTTTTGCCCTATGAATGTAGTTAAGATATGCTCTGGGCAACTGTGTATTGACAGAGTGAATGAACTCCACACGTCCTTGGGAGTGTGTCCGCTATAAAATGTAGCACTATGCTTTTTCTTGTTGTTCACAATCACATATGTCAATTGATAAGTTGATTGTTTTCTTTATGAGTTTCTTTTTTATTCACATTTATTAAATCAATATAAGACACACTCATGATTTCAACATGAAATATGGTTTTTATGAAGAAAGTAATGCACTACAAACACGGTTAGCTTCTTGAATCTGAAATCTCAGGCATTCACGTACTGGAATATACACATTAGCACGGAATAGAAACTTGGCAAAATGACGAACCAACAAGAAGTAATTAAAATAGTTAAATATCTTTACAGTTTATCTAAGTCATTATTCCGCTTCAATTAGCATTTATATATTCTCTCTCTCTCTCTCTCTCTCTCTGGACGGTTTGACTATATTGTACCATCATCATAGGTCCAGAGACATCGTCGTATGACACAAGCGAAAATCCCCAAAACTCGTATTTTCATGGGTTTTCGCCCGTACCAGCTACAATAATCCAGAGATGGGTGGGGGTTGGAAGACGGCGACCATTTTGACATTTTTTTCATAATAAATACCTGTGAAAGCTCCAAGCCACAAGCTGCCAAATGTGTATAACACTCTAGACCACATGATGACTGACATTTACACTGTACATGGACGAAATATTGTACTTTCATTGTAGCGGCATGTACAGCTCATATTTTGTACTCTTATTGCAACTACATGTGTTGCACGCGGTATGCACTCTAGACTTGTTTTATTACCATGGTTGAAGCTTATCTGTGTTTGTTGCTTCATAAAGTCTTCTTATTTTTCTTCAGTATATGCAACATTTAATAATGACTCTCAACATTTATAAATTCTCACTCTTTCAGAATTTATCTCAGCCATTTTATCGACATGTCCTGACATGCACTCCAAAGTTTATGATAACATAATATGGTTCCTTTTAATTATTCTAATATAACTTGGCATGAAACCAACGTTTCTTGGTTTGTTTGACCCAAATTAAACCATGACTGTACATTATTCGAGAAGATGGCAGAGAGAAAAGATCGATGGAAATTCAAAGATGTTTCACTTCGTTTCGGGATAAATAGAGCGATGAGCTCTGAGTCGTTATTGATTCTTAAATAGGAAACCAGTTGTTAAGATGAGATCTCGGTGCTGTGAATGCCATTATTCTATTTTAATATCCTGATATAATGTGTGGGTGGGTGGGTGGGTGTGTGTGCGTGTGTTTTACAGCAAAGCAATACATTATATTTTATTGTCGAGGCAATTAGAATATAGTGAATTGCCCAAGGACAAACCACGGTAATATTCGAACCTGCACCCTTTCGATCGCGAGTCTGGCAAGCTAAACACTACCTCCTGCCTCCATTTCGCGCCTCTTTCCTCGCGCAGGAGAGCGCATAGACCTATTATACATACATACATACATACATACATACATACATACATACATACATACATACATACATACATAGGTGATCGCATGTATGTGTGTCATTTAAATTCATTCATACTTAGACCCATGGAGTTTATGTTTACCACAAAAAATTCTAGAATCTCCAAGATAAAAACTATAACTACAATATGAACGAAGGTTAGAAGTTTTGTTTTACTAAATAAACTGGTTTATTTTTCTTCATCCTTGATATCGTCAAAAGAACTACAGCACCTGTTAATAGCCGATGTAGTTTTGTGTTTCCAAAACGGATATTTCGTCAGAAATCCACATGAAACGCGTATACGGGTGTAAACTGGATTATCCTTGATTTTGCTTGACATGAATTATGAAGGATTTTAAGCACAATATCCCCATCTGGAAAATATAAATTTTAAAATGTTTATAAAGCAAAACCAAATGAGAAAGCAGTTTAATGGGGCTGATTTAGAAAACAGGATTATGCAGAATACAAGTCTATATACAAGAAAACCGCCTGTTAGAGTATAACTGGTTTGCAATCCATGAAATGACCATATTTTCACTCCGTTCTTAGTAGTCATTAAATATGTATATACCAAGTCATATGCCTCTGCAAGCAATAGTTTCCTAACTTCAAACTTTGTATTTCAAGTATGGACACCAGAGAAACGGAAGCACGGACTGACGGACTTATGGACCGACATCATCAATCCATAAACCCTCATAGCTTAGGCCAGAAAAAAATAACAAAAAAATTAAAAAAACGATATATATATATATATTCCTAAGACCAACATACATACATACATACATACATACATACATACATATCTGGGGCCCCGAGTGGCCGAGTGGTCTAAAGCGCTCACCGTTCCGGATAACTGCCATCTCATCTCTGTCTGCGTGGGTTCGAGTCCAAGGCTCGGCTAGCGTGGGTACGTGGGAAAGCATGCCTGTAGCTTCTCGTGGGTCGGTGGTTCTTCCCTGGATTTGCCAGGGTTCTTCCTCCACCAGTTATACTGGCCGCCATGTATCTTGTGCTGAAAAATGGCGTTAATCCCTAGAACAACATACATACATACATACATACATACATACATACATAAATACACACACGTACATACATACATACATACATACATACATACATACATACATACATACATAATTATATGGGGCCCCGAGTGGCCGAGTGATCTAAAGCTCTCACCGTTCGGATCACTGCCATCTCAGCTCTGTCTGCGTGGGTTCGAGTCAAATGCTCGGCTAGCGTGGGTACGTGGGAAATCCTGCCAGTAGCTTCTCGTGGGTCGGTGGTTCTTCCCTAGATTTTCCATCTTGTATCTTGTGCTGAAAAATGGCGTTAAACCCTAGAACAACAACATAAATACATACATACATACATACATACATACATACATACATACATACATACATAAGGTGGTGAGATGATGTATCTCCGACTACTTTCGTTGCTTTGGTTATCGTTATCTTGGAGATGATCGACCACTTGTAATTTTGCCAGGATCGAGTAGACTTAAAATAAAATGTGGAAAAAAAATGGATGGAATATATAAAATAAAATGACACGAGTTAAGTATAACAATTTAATCAAATATATAAACAAACTGAAACTGAACATGACATTAGAATGCTTTACATTCTCTCAGAAATAGAGTTACTACATTTATGGTTGGCCTCGAGTGACCGAGTGGTCTACAGCTCTCACCGTTACTGATCACTGTCATCTCACCTATGTATACGTGGGTTCACGTGTCGGGCTCCACTAATGTGGATAAGTGAAAAAACTTGCCTTTTGCTTCTCGTGAGTCGTTGGCTCTTTCTTGGGTATTCCTGTGTTCTTCCTCCACCATTTATCCTGGCCGCCATGTATAGCCTATCTTGTGCTGACAAATGGCTTTACCCCTACAGCAAAAGAACAACAACTACATATATGTGAGCTTCAATTAGCCGTTTTGATATATAGATAGAACAAATTTCATCATATGAACGAGTCACTTATCGAAATAACAATACTGACATGTCAGGATCACCTGGTTCTTCCGGTATTTTCAAATTCATTGTTGGTGATAGGTCGGCGGTGGCGTATTCCTACCCACCCACCCACCACCCCGCCCCCTCCCATCTCTCTCTCTCTCTCTCTCTCTCTCTCTCTCTCTCTCTCTCTCTCTCTCTCTAGCCTTTTCGGGTCATCAACCGTCTCAGCTGCAGACTGAGCATTTTCCCCCAGTGCAATACAGTAGGGATGTATGTTTTCTTCAAAAATAAAAAATATAGTACCCAACCTAAATACGTGTCATATTTTTTCTTCTCCTGTGATCAATAATATTCACACTCTTTTACATCAAATTTCATAGATCATAATTCATTGGAACTAAGCTATGATAGTCAGTTTCCCCCCCCCCACGCCCCCATACTTTCTTCCTATTATCAGAAAAATAATGTCTTTCTGCTTACTAGTCGCATTCCAAGCTGAGAATTTGACATAATTAGACCTCTCAGATAAACCATTACTGCGCCTCTATGGCTATAAATCACAAGCTTAACTATGCCTGTCGGCACACGTTCCTAATGCTAATATTTTCGATTCTCGGTTGAAAAGAATATACAACTTAATTACACAACCAATAATTGGACTTCAATTCTTGTCCTAACTACGGTAATTTGATAATTAGCGATTTATTGACATACATTTCCAGACACAGAAAAATCAATTCTCAGCATTTATTTTGCAAATCTTTCAAGTCAAATAAATTAGTTCTCCCAATGCGAATCTGAAGAAATGCATGAAATATTTACACTTCATACAAAACCTCTAAATCCGATCTCATTCATATAACAAATGAGTTGTATAACATCTGAAACAAAATACATGCAATCAATTAACTTCCAAACTCAAGGAACAACTGATGTATGAATTTAAAACATTTAAATTCGGCATATAATTGCAAACTCACATCAATGAACATATATTGTATTCAAATGAGAAAATACCTTTTTGCCTTACTGACGATTTATTTAACGAGAAGATGACTTTATATTGATCTCATATCCAGCTTCCCTTTCGGCGGAGAAACTTAGAATGACTGATGTCGTGAAGAAGATTACTTTAAAACTCCGAATTTCGTCTGGGAAGCACATCCCCTCTTTTAGCTAGCCAATCAGGATTACTTTCTCTACCCGTCAAAATGGTAACACTCGCATCAAGGTCAAAGTAATTCTCTCTAGACCGCATTTATTTATAACTATACTGGAAAATATAATTTTATGACACATGTTTCAAATGGCTCAAGACGGTTGCGAGCTGTGTGTATAACATCTATCCAAGATGATAAGCGTCTGATACCATGCCAATTACCGGTAGTCAACATCGGTACATGTTCTCGTTTATTTCCATGAGGCTACATACATAATTTGAAGCTGAACATAAACTACAAATAAATTATAGTGGCTTGTTCCAAGTTGCAGTTCCATTTTTCTTGTAACATTTCTGTGTCTGTGATAACAATATCAAAATCTGGCATATTTTGGAATTCTAGCAGCAGCGTTTAATTATTTGTGTAAACACAATATCATAACGATACATAATTCAATATATAGAGTGTATTTGCATCACAAGAACAAATCCTGGACGGTTAGTCGTCGTTATTTTTTAACGGCATTTCAACACATTATTGGCTTTACTATGCTGAGAAAATTATATCTAAATTCCTTTCTCATGGACACAATGAGGTTGGCCTGGCATGATATTAAACATGTGAGCCTTGGATTACAAGGCCTACGCTCTCCTGAGATAAAGCAACTCAGAGAAAATGCTTTAGTGACGTAATCATAATAAGGAAACTGAATAATGGAAGTAAGTACTACTTACTGCTAATAATTTTAAATGAATTATGTAGTAGTAGCAGCAACAGTCCTACTAATACAACTACTACTGCTACTACTAGTACTACTACTACTACTACTAAATTTACTATATTATAAGAAAGTAAGTCGAGAAGTTCATGCTTCGTCAGAATTTTTTTTACTGCCTATAACTTCGATATATGATACCTAAAGCACGAAGTTTCTTCTAGAGAACATACCACCTCACTTGGCTTAGACAATCAAGGTTACTTTATCTAACTGCCAATACTTTTATCACTTCCATCCAAACACTTATTTCAGATGGCGCAAGATTTCTCAATATTTTTTGTCTGGCTTTTCTCAACTCTGTCATTTTTCACTATTTGACGTTACATTAATATTGCCCTCTTCCATCTGTCTGACTGTTATCGAACGGACTTTAATTAAAATTCAATTATGCCTCCAAACAAGAGAGGTTAATCAATATAATCCGTCAAGTTATTGCGAGCCTCACCCATACGTCGGTCTTAATGGTTAGTATTGCGAAATTTATCTACTCAATTTTTCATCATTAAAATGTGGTTACAAATATATATTTTGAAGGGTTATGAGAATGGTACCTGAGGCATATCGAAAAGGTTTAGGAATTGTAGGAAATATACTGGACAAACCCAATGTCCAATTTACAAGAGAAAAAGAACAACTGTGAGATAGGTGGTTCACTGTCACTAAAGTATATAAAGATTGCGGTAACTTCAGACAACTCATATTAGCTGAAGAGATCAAGAATAATATTTATTATGACATCAAGACCTATCTTGATTAGCAAACAGTGGAAACTTGGAAAATGTTGCTCACACAGATGATGAGCATTCGTTTACTCACAAGGATTCGTTGCCAGTAAATCTTCCTATCAGCAATCTTTTGTGGTAAAGAATCATTCCAGTCCTTCCAAATCTCTGGCACAACGTTACAAGTATCAGACAAACGATAAGACTGATCAGAAATCCGTATTACTTTCTGCGTGCAACTATCGCAAAAAGACAGGGCACATCATTGCAGCGTGTTATTTGTCGAAAAATAAGCAAGAAAATAAATACATAGCTGTCCCAAAATAATCTTATATCAAAGAGGTCAAAGTTAACATCTTGTATTGAAAGCAAAATAGGTACTGGGTCAGAAAAGCTCTGGTTTAATTCTATTTTGGAGACTTATGAACCATTCATTTCAGAAGGCTCTGTATCATTTATGATTCTGCCAGTCCTTGCTCTATTCAAATTTTAATGGACACGAGCTTATTAGAATCGTTTATTATCACGTACTTTTCCTTGTCTTGGAAATCTTGCTCTAGTGAAAATGTGCTTATTCAGGAAGTAGAGTTTGGCTTTTTTTAATGTTCCTCACCACTTGGTAAATTTTTCATAGCACTCAATTTCAGGACCAGTGACTGTTGGCAGGTATTCATTTATTGCTAGGCAATGACCTAGTTGGAGTAAAAAGTAACTGATAAGAATTGTTTGGATCAAAATGTTGATCCTATTGAGATTGAAATCCCCGATTTGTATCCTGCATGTGCATTAGAGATATGGTAAAGTGTGCTCATCAGAATGATGTTGATCAGGAAATTGTTCTTTCAGCTGACATATTTATTAGTCAGTCTTTTGATGAGGTCAACTTTGCTCCTGTTATTGATTAATGAATAGATGCTGATCACATTGATCCTACTTTTACTACTCTTTAGCTTTATTGTGATCAAGGTTTCAAAAGCTAATCACTCATTTTTTTAACAGGAACAACAGTCATACTAAGACACATGACGAGTTAGATATCATGGTAGAGAATATCTCAGAAATAATAACTGACTACTTCTTTGCCAGCATACCACAACTTTCGAAAAAGGATTATGCAGATCTTGAAAAAGAAAAGCTCGCTACTCCAAGCACAGACATATTTATACCAATTCAGTCCTTCACAAGAAATAGTTAACCAGATTGCAAAAAAACAAGAGGATGAAATATCTGCTACAATCAAGAAAACAGCAGAGGCTAACTATCACATCATGAAATACCATTATTTTCACCAATCTGAGATAAACAAGCGTTCTGCATCTATTGAACACATTTCAAAGATATTACAAGGCAAACTAGTCTTTGCCAGATTTACGATATCTGCAGGATAAAATACTTAGTGTTCCGTTTGATAATTTGCCAGTCACAGATGATGATACGGCCAAGTATATAGATTAATATGGCACTGCACTTAGATCATCTAAGAACAAGTGCAAACAAGCTTTTCCATCTGATTGATACGAAATTAAATAGACTTGAAGGAGCTGCAGATAAAACGATTCATCAAATAATACGCTACCAAACAAGACATAAATATAATGCAAATGCGCACAATGATGCAATACAATATATTAGTAAGCGTGGTGATTCAGGAATAAAATGCCTGCAGCGGGCTTATGGCTAGAAATTACTTTGTGGACGTAGAAGAATCAACAGAAGAAATGCTTATCAAGCTTAAAACATACGACAAAAACACATTCGGAGCCATTGTATATCTGCTGCAAAAGAAACGTGCCTGTATTTTACTTCAACAGTCATGAAATATTGGTAAAACGAATAATGAATGAACTAACTTCATCATTGTGTATCATAGATTTAAATATTAGTGAAGACATACCGCTAAAACACCGTTAGAAGCTCATCGTGTTTTATGAGAATTATCACGAGAGAGCCTGTTGTTTCAAGCACTCTTGCAGGAGTAACGGTTGTATCCGATTTCTTATAACTGAGGTTCTTGTTGTGCTAACCACTAACGCTTCTTAGTTCTGACTTCAGAACAGTAATACAATGGTGTTTAAAAACACCCCCACCCCTCGAAAATAAAAAAAAACCCAACTGGAGTCGAATGTTCAGAACAAAACGTCTTGTGCAAACATTACATACAATAAGATCCTTAATCAAATCAAAGCTACTTTGTATCGATGACCTCGTTAAGGTACTACGAGTAGTAGATAACATCAGCAGATTTCAGCCCGATGTTGATTTCTCAATACGAAAAAAATATGCAAAAAGTATCAGAAGCAAAATGAAGACTAGAATAACTAGGATAAGCAATATATAAGAGAAAAGCAATTATTGTGATATGGCGCTCGTACTAAAGTCTGATTTGAGATGCTATTCAAAATCTAATTCAGAATAACAGTGCCTCGCCATCAAGTCGATTGCATTTTCCTGCAAGAAAAAAAATCTCTTTATCGTGACGGCTATTTTAGCGAAATAATAAAAATGATCCGCATTTTTCTGGTAGTCTCCATTTTATGTCAAGAACATAGTTTACAAACCCGTACGCGAAGCTGACTCTCATCTCACACATGAGATCATAAAAGCTGAGTTTAGGAGGAAAGTAGGTTTCTTTGCATGATGCTATAATGTCTTCATTGTACATTATATTTATTGTTTGCATAACGTCAACATCAATATAAATATCTTGCATAATGTATTCGTATTTTTTATGCAGATATTTATTTAGAAAGCCATCCCTTCCCGCGACGAAAGACTTGCCAAAGTCAATAAAGTCACCATAATCAACAAAAAATCATACCATGCGAAACGCTGCATGATCTCTTTCATATCTGGGAGCAATCTCTTTGTGGAAATTTTCTATCGTAGTCAGTAAAATTCTAGCTGTTCTACAGAACACTTGCGAAAAACCGTAACGATGAGCAATCCGTATACAGCCACTACATACGTTTAGAATAACATTGCTTTTAAAGTGTTGGTATAAAGTATATCAAATTGCTTTATGCCAACACTTTAAGAGCCATGTTGTAGAGATAAATAACCAATAACAGAGCTGCACCAATTGATTTTGTATCATGTTTTCGCGTAGATAACCTTATTCTTAACTTTCCAACTGAACGATCATGCATATTTCATTATGCATTCAGTCAGCGTCGGATTAAAGCTTAACAGGGCCTTAAGCGCCGAAATCAATAGGATGCCCCACCCTTACACTCAAGCAAGCAATATTAAAAGATAAAATGGTGGGAAAATACAAGTGTTGTCATCATTCAAAATAAGATGCTCGTACATCCAGATCGAAATGGTCATGTATAATTCATTCAATTTTATCATTAACAATTAATTTGAATTTTTTTCTGGTGCCCCCGTTGGGCTGGTCCCCATAGCACGTGTTGAGCGTGATTAATGGGTGATCTGGCACTGCATCCAGTAGGACAAGATGTACAGTCGCAAAAAATAGTCACAAAATGTCAATGATTTCACTGTCATGTTCTCTGGGAGTGTGTTATGTCCACTCACTAGTCTGCTTCCTCTTCCACATGTCATAAAATCCTCTGTAGCATTTTTGTATCAAAGTCTGCACGTTTAGCAACATGATTATGCTTTTTCTGCAAAACGGTGTCAAGTTTCCTTGTCTTGCCTAAATAAGATAGGCAAGACATCAGTTATATCAAAATAATCTTTGTAATGATTAATTTATAATCGCAACTGAAAGATCATGTGAACACTACTTTTATGAATGGACTTCACAATTATCATCTAATCACCTTTGTTATGTTTATTTGATTTAAGTTTGATTTATGTTCATTGTTTGGTTGTTTGTTAGTTTTAATTTTTTTATTTCATTACATTCTATTGTAATGTAACTTTATTTACTGGATTTGACATTTTCCAGAAATTAGTTTGACCTGGCTGTTCTTTTTGTGTTTTTTTTTTTTTTTTTTTTTTTTCAAACACCGAATATTAGAAACTTTATATCAAATGCTGACCTATTTCCTGACCTTGATTCAAAATCAGTGAGTTGAAGTAAACAACTTTTTAAACAAATTCCTTTTTAGTGTAGATTCATAAAGTGAAATCGATGCCATACTGGGGTTACGTGATGTTAGGCATGTAAAGCTTCTATGTTGTTCTTGAAACATGATCACGTGACTCATACAGGAATCTGTTTTGCGTCTTAAATTAGTGGATAATACTTTTCTATAGAAAATTGAGTCAACTGGGCTCTAAATCATTGACACTTAAAGGTGTTTTGTTGTAACCAGTTTAAGTTGAAATTCTATTTTATGGAATTATTAATTCTTTTCCCTGTGAATATTTAAATGTTCATACAGAATTCTTGGACAAAGACATTTGTTGAAATTTTATTCAAAATTCAAAACAGTCATTTTGTGCGGATCAACAATGAACTGTTGACTCATCAGGACAACACTGACTATTGCATACGTCATCGTCCTCCGTCTTGGATTTATTTATCAGGACTCCAACTCAGATTCATTTAGGACGTTTTTTACTAGGACTTCTATGTTGTATTTCTTGGATTATTTTTGGATTTGATTCGTAAACCCGTACGTTCTTTTTCTCAGTTTTACCTTGTTTTTCTAGGGAAATAAATTATTTGTTAACTTTTACAAAGTTTATTGTCTTCACACTTTTCTTGTTACTGTTTTAAAGGGCCTAATACGTAACACCTTGAAATCGTCGATATGAATCCAAATATTTGACATGCCTACTTGTTGGTATTGAGAAAACTTATTTTTATCAATTTAATTGTTTTCCAAATAGTATTTAATATCAATCTCCTATTAATTTCCACATAAACAACAGATCATAAACATTTAACTTTTCGGTTCATCAATAAAACTTTGAATGAAATACTGGTGGTCAATTGCTAGTGACGAGTGCCTTTTATTTCCAGACAAGCATGTCAATAAAATCTCAAAAGTTATATTATGAATAATTAATACCTTTCTCACCTAAAGACGGCGACGTGTATCAAAACAGATTTTAGACTCGGCCAGTTAACAACCTACACACATTAAAAGTAGTATAATTTTAAAGTGTTGGTATAAAGCAATTTGATTTATCAGTAATGCTTGTATATCAAATTGCAATCTGCTTATGGCCCATTATTACGTATATATTGACGTTCTTAAATCGGCATCATATCGCTTCTGTGGTCTCTTCATTACTGATGAAATTCCACAAATAAATCATAGGCGATGCAAGAAAATAAGGAGAAAAATATTGATAATCCGCGTCTTCTAAATGAATTAAACATTTGTACACAGTTTCTTCGGAAACCTTTGTGCTTTACAACATTGTAACCTCAAGGTGTGTGCTACTAAATATGATATCTCATAAATTTTGGGTTTGGTTTAGAGCCGATGTCGCTGCAGCCAGTTGACAGTAAATATTAGATTACCCTTTCATGAAATTGATGAATGAAAACAATCGTCCATGCACATTTCTCACACAGAATTATGGTTGTTTTCAGAGAGTCAAGGTAAACTCATATTAACATTTTATTGTCATATAATACCGCAAAAATACAAACAAAAATGGTGACCTACGTTTATTTTACCATCGTCTAATCTCTCTCTCTCTCTCTCTCTCTCTCTCTCTCTCGGGGGATATCCGTGAGAAGACGAGCATTTTATGGTCGGTAGTATTGTTACTTAAAGCAGAAGAATGACTTAGATCAACTGTAGATATATTAAAATATTTTAATAAATTCTTCCTGGTTCGTTATTTCCTTTAGTTTCTATTCCACACTAATTCCCATGCGCCGGTACGTGAATGGCTTATATATGTATGTATGTATGCATGCATGCGTGTATGTATGTATGTATGTGTGTGTGTGTGTGTGTGTGTGTGTGTGTGTGTGATCTGGATATTTAACTTAGCTTAACAAGTTTTCAGTCATATCGCTACGATGACTGCAGTGTGGCAGTTTATAGTGATGTGCAGCACTGGGATATCATGCCGCAAATATGTAGCATGATGTCCAACCCGATCACATTATCCTGACATTAGGACGATCAGTCCTAACACTAACCTCTTAATGCTGAACGCCAGGCGAGGCAGCTGTTAGTACCATTTTTGTAAGTCCTTGGTACGACTCGATCGGGGATTGAACCCACGACCTCCCGCATCCGAGGCGACCTCCCGCATCCGAGGCCGATGCTCTAACCACTAAGCCACCGGAACGGTTGTGCATATATGTATGTATGTATGTATGTATGTATGTATGTATGTATGTGTTTCATATAAATGCACACTATTTAGATTTGGGGCAGATATTTACCATTCTCTTGTCGCATAGTAAGCAAGATATTTTACATCGTTTGCATGCATATTTAAACGATATAAATTACAAATATACTAGATTCATGTACAGACGTGTATTTTGGGACTTTTTAGGACGATTTGTTTACCTAAAAATGTTCTGTATGGTTAATATAATGTGCTACGTTCGATGTAATTTACGATATACGCCATCTTTGCTTGAAGACAATTTTTCTCATTGGAGGCATCTCAGATTTTTGCTATGCGATGTACACAAGCATAATTGAACATTATAAATTGTTTATATAATGGGATTTTAGGTAATAATAAGTTAAGCTTAACATTAAAATAATGCATGCACTTACCATTTCCTTCAAAGATAACACATCCGCTAATTTATGTTCTAACTTTCCAGCACCACCAACTCAGTTGGAGGTTACTGTTTACTGTTATACGTCTGGCACAATGATTTTTTTTTATTTGGTCGTATATTTTTAATTAAATGTGTAATAATATAACTAGCATTGAATATTTGTATTGAATCACAATATTTTAACGATAGTGAAAATTCAATGTGTCTTAAATACCTGTTAGCAGTATGCACTATTTTAGCGGAGAGTTACATGGTATAGTGCATCCGATGGTTATAAAGACGGGTGTTGTGCACATCGGTTCGTATGTAAAATGCATCATATACTGTACATATATTCCTCTTTTGCTAATCGGCTTCAAAACGTGATAGGGAATGTTACCATTCTCTAGAGAGAAATTCGTTGAAAGTAATCATATTTGAAAATATGCATTCATTTCTGCAATATATTCTGCAATCTAGTAAATGTCTGCACTAAATAGAATAAAAGCCAAAGATATAAGATAAAGTACTTGTACGTACGCTACAATACATTCATAACACTTACGCTATTTCAGTACATTTGTAAGACTATATTTGTATTGTAACATAATGGTCATCCATTTTGCATGATAATTCCATTTATTCACATTCATTTGTTATTGGGATTTTAATGTTAAACCTATGAAATTCTTAGATCTTAATAATAAATTTTATGTGATCAATATTATTATTTAATACAAATGGATGAAATTGTTAATTATAATTACACGTAATTAAATAGACTAGGAGAATATGTAAATTCTGTTACATTTATTTATTTATTGACATAGTTTCTTCACATATAAGGAGCTAATGCCACAATCCATTATTTCTACGAGGATTTCTGTATACTACCGGTGCATCAGAATACTGCAACCAATTAAAGGTTTTAATTTAGAGATTGGTGAATTTCAAAAACAGGAAGTAAATCTCTAAATGGAAGTGAACTCGCTCTGGACATTAAGCTGGGGTCTGCACGTTACATATACATGGGTTACAAGTGTTTAAGCACAAAAAGCTGCAAGGTTCCTAGTTTCATCGATAAGGGCGAAGATAGAAGAAGATAACATGTATTGTCATGGAAATCAGATAAATAGCGATAAAGAAACAATACGTCTTAACATGGCAGTTGATTTATGTGAATCTGTGCTACAGGCAACGATACTTTATGGAAATCTTACTATTACTCATACTTAACAAAAGTACATGATGTACTGAAGGTTGAAAAACAGAATGTCTTAAAATATGAAACTGGAAATGTTCGCTTCTTCTGGCTCATAGACTGCATAAAAAAATCAATAAAACTGAAAATCAATCTGTATGGTGATCTTTTAAAATTGTTTAAACTCTTTTATCTTTGAGTGGTAATCAGATGATATTAGATCATATTATTTACTATATTTAATTTCAGTGTGTTCCAAAATGGCCGAGGGTATATTTGCCATGATTGTTGACAACCATCCAGTGTCCTACGCAACCGTCCAATCATATGCTCAAAACATGCGGATGCCCACGCTAATTCCCATGGGTACCGGAAGCAGCCCAAATGACGATTATAATTATGACATTAGCCTGTTACCATCAACCACGGAGGCTATTGCTGATGTTATACGTTACTTCCGTTGGAACGTTGTGTACTACTTATTTGATTCAAATGATGGTGAGAAAAATTTTCATATCAACCTTTCCAGGTCTGTTTTGAAGATGTCGATGCCTTGTATCATACTGATATTTCGATTCATTTCATTGTTCTAATGAAAAACAATATGAATAAAGCCATCACGTAAAATAAATACGAAATGTATTTTATACATTACATAGGAATGTAGACCAAAGTGAAACAGAAAATATGTTCTCATTACGTTTATCAAGCAGAAATAATCACCTAGTTATGTAATTTCTTCTGGCACTTAGTATATTAATTACCAATGAACCATTTTCTTCTTCATTCTTGTTTTGTCTTGGTCATCTTCATCGTCGTAATTATCAGCATCATTATACCGTGAAAACTGGCATCATCATTTATAATAACATTTTCTGGTCTGCATCTTTTTCCCTCCAAGTCATGAAGTGCGGTGTCGAGTGAAAATTGTTTTCTTGCTTCCACCGTTATCAGTATTAGCTAAAGTCCGTAGATTAAGACTCGCTTCAGACAACCTTGTCTCTCCACATAGATCCTTCGTTTCCAAACGGTCGTATATGTGATGTTGAAGATTGTCCATGATTATTTTACATACATGAGTAAGTCCGTGTGGAACAGCATCGACGATACGAGGGTAGATGATTCTACGTTAGTCCACATCTTGTCGTGAGAACAGGTGAATGGAATGAGGTAGACCGCGGTTATTTATAGTGGACTAGCGGATCAAAACGGATTGAGTTCTTTCACCAATCTCAATGCACGCAATAAATGTAGTCACTACGCGGAGTCTGTTTTCCAATACGAAGAGATCTACCCGTGACGTTACATTCCCTATATAGGTGCGCTAGTGTATGTGCGCAGAGAATCGATACGACATTGTTTTGAAACATGACGGAAACTAAGAAGACGATGAATTGGGGTGCACCGGCCCTGGAGGCGAGAAGTGATGAAATATCAGCGGCTACCATAGCAAAGACGGTTCAACTCCCAGAAGTATTAGCTAAATACCTGGGTTATTTTTATGACATTGCCGGTATTCAGTTATAATCAGGATCATCTTATCAAACTCCCTTGAAGTTCTAAACACTCATCTGTTTCGGGGGTTTTATCTGGTGACGGAAAGGAGCCTTCTATAGTGCCCTTCTTATGACTGTCTGCCTCGTAAAAAACGTGTCCAATTATTTAACTAAGTTTGTTTGCATTGATTTCGAGATTTTCGTTGATAATTGCATTTGAAAACTATGAGGACTATAGCGACAATGGGACTTCCATGTTAAAAAGTGAAGATGTACTAGGGGGACAAAATGTATAGGGACATATAGGACTTAATGTTAAAATACGGTGAATGTACTATGGGGACATAATGGGAAATTTAACATATGTTTGGTTATTATAGGGACAATAGGAATGGAACAGGTGGGGTGATGTCACATACTGGATATTGGCAACAATGTTGCAAGTGGCTGACCTCAATCGGGCCAAACAGGGACAGCGGGAAGAAAAAGCTATACCGCTTGGCGGGGCGGGAACGAACTTCTGCGCGGTACTGACCGTTTATACACACACAAAAACACAAACATCGCCTGGCGGTGCGGAACATATAACATCTTTATAGACATAACATCTTTATAGACAGAGACAAACAAACACATACACAAACAAACAAACAAAAACCCCACAAATAAATGCATCAATATGGAAAGATAGAGTAAAAAATTTTTTCGAAACAATGGAGTGGTCCTGACAAGGGCCTTTGGCTTTTATGTTAAAACCATTCAGTTAACATAGAGGGCATCGTATAGATCTTCTCTTCCTCAAATTTCGTCTGACCTCTAGTCCGTAGATTAAGACTCGCTTCAGACAACCTTGTCTCTCCACATAGATCCTTCGTTTCCAAACGGTCGTATATGTGATGTTGAAGATTGTCCATGATGATTTTACATACATGAGTAAGTCCGTGTGGAACAGCATCGACGATACGAGGGTAGATGATTCTACGTTAGTCCACATCTTGTCGTGAGAACAGGTGAATGGAATGAGGTAGACCGCGGTTATTTATAGTGGACTAGCGGATCAAAACGGATTGAGTTCTTTCACCAATCTCAATGCACGCAATAAATGTAGTCACTACGCGGAGTCTGTTTTCCAATACGAAGAGATCTACCCGTGACGTTACATTCCCTATATAGGTGCGCTAGCGTATGTGCGCAGAGAATCGATACGACATTAATTTGAAACATGACGGAAACTAAGAAGACGATGAATTGGGGTGCACCGGCACTGGAGGCGAGAAGTGATGAAATATCAGCGGCTACCATAGCAAACACGGTTCAACTCCCAGAAGAGACTGATTTTAATTGGGATTTAGTGGATTTTTTCTCTTCTTCACAAATTTTTTTTCCTGTACCTGCACCTTCGCCACCTCTCATTCTTTACCACACTTCGAGGATTTTAAACAGAGGCAGAAAGAAGAATCTGAGAAATTTTTGGAACAGCAGAAAGAAGCAGAATGAGCCTTTGTCGTTCAACATCAGCAGCGAGAAGAAGAAGAGGCAAGACGGAAATGACAGGAAGAATAAGCAGAGAAGAAACAAGGTCTAGGAGAGAAGGGGGACAGTGAAATGGTAACTAAATTCTTAGACATTTTGGTAGAGTTAAGGAGTTTGAAACAAATGTATCAGACTCCTTTAATACGACCAAAGAGAAAGAGAACTTCCCGAACCAAACAGGCTAACCCTGTCAACACACCTACTTTGCCTGAGATACCTATCTTTCCTGTTCTGAATCCCTCTCTGACTCATGCTCCTGTTTCTTTCTTTGGGAAGTCTGAAGACCATCGTCCATTCTCTTGACAATGATATCAGGCATCTTGACTTTTGTCTCTTTTGGCACTTGTCTTGCTCTGAATCTCGGGACATTCAGAAGAACAATGAACTTCTTCTGACAGATATGGCGAGTATCTTGACTTTTATCTCGAAAGGAGGGGGAGTAGTCAGTCGGCTTATCTGAACGAAACCTTCATATGACACCTCGCAAAGATTTGATCAGACGTTCTATCTGTGTTGTCCCTTCCATCTTTCTGGTAGTCTTTTTATTTTTTGCCATCAAGATCAAACGATCGCATCATCTCGTGGAGAAAGGAGAAGAAGAAAGTAGGAGACAGAAACGTGACCTATCACCTCGCACCATACTGAACTCTTGGCTCAAATCAATGCCAGTAATTTTGAAGATGACATGAGTGAACAAGAATACAGACCCAGAGAGACTACACCAAACCAACGTTCACCCCGAGTACCCCCTGAAATGTACTAACACTTCTGTGAGACCGATAAACTCTCTTCTATAAAACTTAGAACAAAGGCCTACACATAAATGGGGAAGTTTGAAGATTTCAAGTCCGACGTACCGTTGGAGAAAGCAGACGAGTTCATCACCTATATGTGGGATTCTTTGTTAACCACACTGACACGAAAATGTCAAGCCAAAGAAGACGACTGCTTGACGCTGTCCATATATCACGATAGCCTGAAGTCCCCCATTGAGATGATCGAGTTTAGCAGATCATCGGAATTAACACTTTCCAACGTCATCGACAAGATTCAGCACGTACAGCAATCCAGCGACAAGTTTCACATCACCGGTGGACAAGTGAGACTGAACATGGCCAACGTTTCTCTTCCAAAAGGGACCGGACGCAGAAAGGTATTATTGGTAGACGACCTTCGCAGCGACAAGCGCAGCCTCGTCCAAATTAACAATCCATAAGATCTGATGTGTTTAGCTCGTGCAATCATAGTGGGACGAACATATGCTGACAAGAACGACACAGTAGAATAGAAAATAGATTTGAAAATAAAACTGAGCCAAACAACGAAGAGTAGCAGAACTCCTGTTACAACAAGCTGGACTATCCAAAGACAGAGCCTGTGGCATTCATGAAATGCAAAAACTGCAGGACGTCTCAGCTGTACGCTGCACCTTTAAGGTACACCTTCAAGAAGTGCGTGTAACTCTGTTGTTTCGAGGCAAACGTTTCAAAGACGGAAAATTCATTCACGTCTATCATCATGATGAACATTTCGATAACATTACCAGTATAAATGGATTTATTACTGTGAGAAATGTGACTATGGCTATAACAATCGAGAGTAACACAAGCATTGTGGATCGAAATGTGAGGGATCTTTGGCCCCTAAACCCTCCCTGGACAAAGAACAACAACACGTGCATTGCCCAACTTGTCAGCGCACTTTTGAATACCCTACTTGTTATGAAAAACATCTGAAGACTCACGGTACACAGCAGAAAAATGCTTGTCAACTCCTGAGATTGTGCCTTATTTATGGACAAGGCATACGTATCAATTTTGCCATGGCAAACGTATGCTCAGGAAAGAAAAGAAGCCACATTTGTCGTAGACTTGGAACACAAATGCTTCATTCAAAAATACCATTCTAAACATCAAGAGGATGAAGATGACCAGGAGAAGAAAAGCAATTTCATTTTTTTCGATTTTGAATGCATACAAGAGCCTATCTTTAGTCATTTCCCTCGCTGCAGCATGATTCCTGGTGGATGTGAAAAAATATGTCAAGGACAGGACATGCTGCCCAATTTCATCCAATGGATCTTAGACCCCACCGACGAGACGTGGAGCCAAGAGGACATCGAACATTATGGAGATTTAATCGCAATTCTTCGGTGATGGCTCACAATTTCTCGGGAAACAATGGACAATTTCTTCTTTAAAAAAAAAAAACCTATCCTGAGCAAGGCACCGAACATCCTAAAGTCAGTTTGAATGGAGCTAAGTTCATTTCCGTGCAAGTGGGACTAGTGCAGTTTAAAGATTCGATGAGTTACTTGGACATGCCATTGAACCGAATGCCTAAAACGTTTGGAATGACATAAATGACCAAAGGATATTTTCCACACTTTTTAAATACCGAAATCAATATACACACCGTTCTACCCCATTCGGCTGATGCTCACTACTACGACCCCGACAACATATGCACCGAGCAACGAGAAATGTTCTACGCTTGGTACCACTCTCGTGCCTCTGACCCCTTTGACTTTCAGGAAGAAATGTTAAAGTACTATTGTTCCGACGTGGACATTTTACGGCGTTGCTGTGGAATATTTCGAGAACTGTTCATGGAGCACGGTGGCATCGATCTTTTGAAAGAAGCTTGCACCATTGTTAAAGCGTCTTCCTTAGTGTACCGCCAACGATATATGTCTGAAAACAGCCTGGTTGTCATTCGCCCTCAGGCGACGAACTTTGTCAAACGTCAATAATTGGTCAAAGCTCTACGCTGGCTACATTACTTGTGCGACAAGGAAGACAAATGGATCCAACACGCTCGATACGGAGGAGGTGAAAAGACTATTGGAGGGTATACGTTGGATGGCTGGGACTTACAAACCCCTAAGATTGTGTACGAGTTTAACGGTTGTTTATTTTACGGATGGTCCATCTTCTAAACTCAACGTGTGATTAAAAATCAGTTTTTACAAGATACCTTGTAAGGATTGTATGAGGCCACTTGTCAACCGCGCTTGAAGTTAAAACAGAAAGGATACCAATTGTCGGAAATGTGGGAACACGAGTACAATCACCCTTTGAACACCGATCCCGAGTTTAAAGGTATCATAGAAAGTTACAAGCTGGTGGTCCCTCTGAACCACATGACAGATTGTACAGAAGACGGACGAATTGTTGTACTATGCCGACGAGGAGAAAGGAGAAGAAATCAAATATTTGAACGTGTGTTCGCTGTATTCTTGCTTGTGCAAGCATTGTCACTTTCCCGCAAGGTACCCACAATTGCTGAGTTACGACATCAACCTAGATAACATTCGACAATGCGATGGATTGATTAAGTGAAAAGTCTTGCGTCCCAAGGACTTGTACCATCCCGTTTTACTTCACCATTGCCAAAGAAAACTTATGTTTCCTTTGTGCCATACTTGTGCCGAAAATAAGACCGACATTGTCAACACATCCAGGAAGAACGCGCCTTGACATGAACGTCGGTCAGCGTGAAATTGTTTAAAGCTCCGGACCTGGGATAAATATTGTTAGAAGTATAAGAAATTTCCCTCAAGACAAAAAATACAAGGGCAAATACACTCAGAAACGCATTACGTGGATGCATTTTTGAAACTGAAATAAGACCTCAGCGGCTATCCTTTCTGGTGTCACACTCCCGAAGACCAAGATAAATCCAAAAGGAAGTACTTTGATCAGGACGGCATCACTTTAGACCACATGGGAAAAATGAAGGAACTAGATCGTTAGCCAAAGTGATGTTAAATTGCTTGTTGGGGAAAATGGCACAACGTCCGTGTTTACTCAATATGGAGTACTTGACAGAACCTTCCTTTACTTCCAGATGATTCACGACAAAACTAAAACCATGAAATACGTGGACGTCCTTCGTGAAGAAGTAAGCTTAGTCAATTACGAAGAAGAACTGGACTTTATTGAGGCCGACGAACTTGGAAATATCATCATTGCGGGTTACATGACAACCCATGATCGGTTAAGATTTGTACGAGCCTTACACGAATTAGGAAATCGCGTGCTGTACTTTGACATGGACAGTTGCATCTACATCAATCGCAGGTCAACCGTCAACCTGAAATCAAAGAACACCGTTTAGGAGCCTAGAGGGACGAGCACCCGGAAGACAAGATTTAACGGGTCTTTAAAAAAAACTTGCAATGTGGAGCGGGTCAAAATTTTAAAGTGGCCACCTACGAGCCTCACAAGATAGTACGTTAAGCCACACACCAAATCGTCAGTCAACCCTTGGAAAAAGTGTGTCAAATCGTGTACCAGAAGCGAGTGCGACTTCCCAATCACTTCACTTTGCCGTACGGACACACATGTATAAAAAAGGTTCTAAGAGGATAGCCACCAAAAAGGATGATGATTTTGTAAGAATTGAGTGAGAGACCCACTGCGAACTCCATTTTCAAACCATACAATTTTCCTGTCCTTCTGTCTGACCATTGTGTTAGTGCCAGTCGATTGGAAACGTTTACAATATGGCCTACTGATAGGGAAGGATTACCTACTTCGAATGTTTTAGCTATAACAGTTTTTGTCTACTTGGGACATGTGACTTGGATGGGATACGAAGTACAGTATTTCAGTTGAAGTTGATAATGGATCACTTATCTATAAATATTCAGCTATTCTGCACATACTCGATAGTCTCCGCACTGTTCTTACCTTTCTACAGCCTTTCCACCCATCACACTACGTTACATTTGTGACGGTACCTTAGAGAAGGCAGTGTCGTTGTCCAGAAAGAAAAAAGGAAGACTTTCAAAACGAGACAAATAAAGGAAAGATTTACAAGCTAGAGACGGCTAGTATAAAAAGAGAAAACACCCAAGACCGATAGTTCATTGTGACTACCAACACCAAGCGAGAAAGATGAATACTTTGAAACAGACATCGTTCAAGTTCGGTGATTCTCAAGTGGAGTGCGATGCTGTGCCTTGTGATTGCAGGTATGTCATACGCTGTGACCACAGCGATTCAGTTCCACTTCATAGGAACTTTGCTATGACCACTGCTACCAAACCTACTATGGAAAGTAATACTTTACGTGTCAAACCGGACGGATGCAAAAGCAATGCCACTCGTTATCGTACACATGTCATCCTCCACGCGAAGCCATGCGTCTACCACCCTACGGATGTCATCCAACCCTGACTAAACCCCTGCGGATTTCACCGTACCCTCATCGAAATGAACCTGTGAAAGAAGAATATTCGTTCCCTGTGCCTTTTCCTGAATACTCCGACTTTGAAAGTCGATTCCAAACCTTCCAAAGAAAATGCCCTAAATACCTGGGAGGACCTACCCATGAAGAATTAGCCAGAGCAAGATTTATCTACTTCGTCGAAAAGGATAAAGTCAAGTGCTTCAGTTTCGGTGTGTCACTTCACCACTGGGAACAGAAATATTTCGTTTACCTAGAACATGCTCGATGGTCATCGCACTGTCTCTACCTACCTTTGGTGGGACCCTAGTAACTTAATTTTCATACCATGTCGTGTCAGAAACCAGAGTGGATAGGAATCAAACGTTGGACAACACCTAGACAAGTATTTAATCCGCATTTAAAAAATAATATTCAGGGATTACCAATCGAATTGCAAGAGAAGATCTACTAGGAGATTTGGCAGGGACTTGCCAGAGCAAAATCACAGTTGATGACTGGGAAACGTTTGTGTCGAGTAATTCACAAGAGGAAAGTGACAAAAGTAAACAAACTCGTCAGATTTCTTCGGATAATGTCTGCGGTCTTCCGAGTATTCCACTTTAGACCATTTACATTAGAATTTTTCGACCGTTTTCCTGGAATGGCAGTGATAAAATATGACTCACTAAGTCCATCACTTTCGCTCTAGGAGAAGTTTTTAAATAAAATAAAGACAATTAGAAGTGACCCCAACAAGAGTATAAATACTGACTGACATGGTCATTGATACTGTACAAGAGAACATTCGTGGTTTGTCTGTGGAGTTGAGAGAACGCATTTACCGAGAGTTGGTCAAAATACAAGTCCAACGCAAAGAATAACCGCATCTGTTACATCACCAATATTGAAACCAGTGGTACATGAATGCAGGACTGATTCATTTTAAAGCGTTCAAATGGTCGGACGTTGTTCAACTGGAAGAGGGCCAGAAGACATTGGTTGCTACTCATCCTACTTGATACACGCTAGCCATACTACATGGAATTCCAGAAAAAAATCAGAAGATTACCAAAATCTTTTACGCTATCAAATTTTGTCTGTAGAGGAAAATTTTGTGCGGTGTGTAGTGTGTGAACTAGTGACTAAACAATCTGGATGGAGTACGATCAGTTCTGTGCAAATGGTACACTTATTACCTCCGACAAAAAGACGGTATAACAACTGGCTACCATGCCACGACCTTTATCATTAGTGGTATACAACAATTACCGTGGAAGGAAATCCATGAAAACATTCAGACTGCGGTGGATTACCATCTCTTTTTACGGGCACTGAGTCCAATAATTTGGGTCGTCGCGTGGTGTGTGACTTAGTGACTTCCTTTCCGGGATTTCGTTTACCAGCCGATTCCTTCTGGGCTCTTTACGATCTGTAAGTCAAAGTAACACCAAAAGACCTTGATTTTGGCATCTTTAAATGTACACGAGAAACTCATTCGGTTAAAAGCCTTGCGCTTTCATCTCGATACTTCTCGACCTCTAAGGGAGTAAAAGATTCGATGTAGGCACCAAAGTTGTGTACGATGATGTGTGTTTAGCTTGTGACTTACACCCTTACTGTCAGATTAACGTGATTGGATTAGTTTGGGTTTCAAGGATTGGTAAAAAGAAGTGGCTGACTCTGCCTAAGATTTGTGACCATAAATTCCAACGTCCAGTGAAGATAAGTAATCTTTAAACTTGTGTTAACTGTTAAATAAAGAACCTGACACCGAAGAAAACAGCCCTATTCAGGATAAGACTGTCATTGACATGGACATTTCCGAAAAGCCATTCCGTGAGGACCGCTGTGTGATTACACTGGTCAACAGTGAAATCATTACTGACTTGAAAAGGCCCTAATCTGTAGTATTTTGGTGTGCCGAACACGAATATAACCGTGAAAAATTTGTATTGGCTCTCGTTTTGAAGATATTCATATACCTCATTTTCTATGTTTCACTGTGTAAATTTCTCCAGTAGGACTGCAGCAACATCTGGAATAATGATGTAACATTGCATAATACCATCATGCTCACATCATCCACAGTTGATTGCATCATTTTCTGATGCAATGCAATACTAATGCCATGCGGCTGCTGAAGTAAGTTGACGTCAGCAGTGTACTATACATGTGTAGGCCTATTATACTAATGCCAGGCGGCTGCTGAAGCTGACGTAAGCAGTGTACTATATAAAGCCCAATCAGATAGGTTCAGCATTTAAAATATTTTAGACGTTGTGCGAGACAGTTCAAGCTACTGTTACATAAAACTTATTATTTTATCCATTTACGTACAATAAAGAACAGTAATGCCTCGAAAGTGTGTTAATACCGCGGACAATTTTTGCTATATTTGTGGGGAAGTGACATTTGCCAACCAGAAGAAAAGTATCAATTCTCAAGTGAAGAAGGCATATCATCTTTACTTCGGATGCAAGGTTGGTGACCAAGACAAGCCTTGGGCTCCGCATATATGCTGTGCTACATGTACAACACAGCTTTCACAGTGGTTGAATTGCAAAAGGTCATCAATGCCGTTTGCAGTCCCAATGGTGTGGAGAGAGCCAAGCAACCACCTAAATGACTGTTACTTCTGCTTGGTTCCTCCTCTTTCCGGCGGAATAACGAAGCGAAAGAAGTCGAGAATAGTCTACCCAAACATTCCGTCTGCATTGAGACCAGTTCCACATGGTGAGGGACTTCCTATTCCAGAACCTCCAGCAGAATATTCTCTTGATTCATCTGACGAAGACAAAGGTGAGTCGACCTGTTCTTCTCCTAGTCCATCAGCATGCAGTGATCCAGATTTTCACTGTGGTGCATTATCAACCCCACACAGAATAACACAGGAAGAACTAAATGACCTGATTCGTGATTTGGACTTATCAAAGAACAAGGCAGAATTGCTAGGATCAAGACTCCAACAATGGAATCTTCTAGAAGAAGATGTCACAATTACTGCATATCGAAAGCGCCACCAGCAATTGGAGCCTTTCTTCAGAAAGGAAAGTAATCTGATATTCTGTTCCGATATTGAGGGCCTCATGAATGCTTTAAAAATCACTCATGACCCACAAGAATGGAGACTATTTGTGGACTCTTCGAAACTGAGTCTCAAGGCTGTGCTTTTGCACAATGGAAACATTCTTCCATCTATTCCAGTAGCGTATGCTGTCCACATGAAAGAGACATACGATAACTTAAGGCAGCTACTGAATTCCATTGAGTATAACAAGTACAGCTGGCACCTCTGTGGTGATTTGAAGGTAGTTGCCCTTTTAATGGGACTGCAGCAAGGATATACAAAATACATGTGTTTCTTATGCGAGTGGGATAGCCGAGCAAGGTAAATGCACTACATGAGGAAGGAATGGACTCACAGGCAGAATGTAGCCATTGGAGAGAAGAATATCCAACACCCAGCTCTGGTTGAGGCTCAGAAAATCTTGCTACCACCCCTTCACATCAAACTAGGTTTGATGAAGAACTTCGTGAAAGCCATTGACCGGACTTTGCCAGCATTCCGATACCTGCATGAAAAATTCCCTCGACTCAGCGAAGCAAAGATTAAAGAGGGAGTTTTTGTGGGTCCTCAGATTCGAGAGCTTTTCAAAGATGACCGGTTCAACAACTTGCTGGAAGGTGACGCGAAACAAGCATGGAATGCTTTTCGCCTAGTTTCTACAAACTTCCTCGGAAATGTTAGGGCAGAAAACTATAAGGAACTAGTAGAAGACATGTTGATGAAGTATAAGAAACTTGGCTGCAATATGTCTCTAAAGATTCACTTCCTTCATTCCCATTTGGATTTCTTTCCTAGCAACTGTGGTATTGTTAGTGATGAACACGGCGAACGTTTTCATCAAGATATCGCAACAATGGAACAAAGATACCAGGGAAAATGGTCCACTACAATGCTGGCTGACTACTGCTGGACACTCCTCAGAGATGCTCCCGAACAGCTGTACAAGAGACAGGCGAAGAAATCTAAGATGTAGTCAATGACTTGATTTTTTATAGGTAGGCTATTACAGTTGACCTTTTACTATTGGAATGCATTTCGTTATGTAAACATTAATTTCTTGCAGATTACAAAAAAACTAGAGCCAATTTTGCAATTTGACTGTCATATTCGTGTTCAGCACATAAAAATTGATAAGAATTGACTAAATTTATTTCAGTAACATGACTTTTGTAAAAATTTGTTGTCCAGTGTTATACCAAATGTAGAGACTCTAAAAACATTATACACTCTCCCTAGGACACTACACCTTGGTCAAAAACAAATGTTGCACAGACTCTTGATTTATTTCACTTTAATCGGTTCGATGTGTATTTTATCAAAATTACTCAATCAATTGGCTTTTATGTATATTTGCCTTTGTGTTGTTCCATTTTAAAATTTTTTAGAAATAAACGTGTCATGAAAAAAAGTATAAAACTCTTGTCTTGTCTGTCTTTGTGTCAAAAGTGACATTCCCTACACTATGGTTACCTCCGCTGTCTCTGCTCCCTCTTCCTCCACTTTCAAAGTTATCGATGAAAACTTATATCGTGCCAGTTGGGAGGCCTTGTATCTTCGCCATCCCTTTCAAATGTCAATTTTTTGACAGAGCGGTTCAGGCAAAACCGAATTTTTCAAACGTTGAACGAACATAAACACCATTTGATCGATCGTCCAAGAAGAAATCAGAAAAATAGAAGAAACCCGAAGGCCCTTTTCAGGGCCACTCATATGTCTCGAAAAGATTTGTACTCTCTCTTTCCATATTTGTCTATGTGTATTTTGTCTATGTCTATAAAAGAATTATGCGTTACGCTCCGCTAGACGAAGTGTGTGGGTTTTTTTGTATGAACGGTCAGTACCGCGCAGAAGTTCGTTCCCGCCCCGCCAAGCGTGAAAGCTTTTTCCCACTGTTCCTGTTTGACCCGACTAAACTCAGCCACTTGCAACATTGTTGCCTATGTACAGTACCGTGACGTCACCCGACCTGTTCCATTCCTATTGTCCCTAAACAAAACCAACTTATGTTAAATTTTCCATTATGTCCCCATAGTACATTCACGTATTTTAACATGAAGTCCTATGTGTCCCTATAAATTATATCCCCCCTATAACAACTTCGCTTTTTAACATGGAAGTCCCATTGTCCCTATAGTGCCCCATACTAATACTCCAAATGTTTTCACCTATTGAAAATAGAATTCTGTCTCGTTAAATATTGAGTGTTTTCTCACTATTTTCAGGTCTCGTGCGTTTGGAGAAAATGTTCGAATTGTTCAGTGATCCGACAAAGGATCACGTGAGTTTGATCATCAGGGCCAGGCGTATCACTAATGTCAGCGATTGTTACGAGCTTTTGCGGAAGATAGATCGGTACAGGAAAGACCCAGTGCCCTTAAAAAGGATCATACTGGACCTTTCGTCCATAGAAGCCTATGAAAAAGTCCTTCATCAGGTAGGAATAATAACGAGTTACATGAAGATATAGGGGGCGCTCTACAGATATTATGAACTTCTGAGAGAGTGATGGGGATAAGGTGAAATTATTTGCAGCATGCATTATGAAGCGAAAGTTGGCGAGCTTGCATGCTACTTTCATGTACTGAGGCTGAAATAGTATTGGATATGATCTGAACACACAGCTGACCAAAATGACTGCCCCAATGCACTCAAAAATCATCCAGAATTAGACTAAAATACACTATCTTCAGAAGTTGTTAAAATAGGGAAAATGAATATTGACAGGCTATACAGTACCAGTTCCTGAAAGTGCAATTAATGAATTACCCAACATGTATAATTAAACAAAGTTATCAGCCCTTTCTATTGCAAATCACTTCTGAATTCTAGGAAGTGAAAATGACCAAGCGGAGCTAGCAGGTTTCTTTTAAATGTGCATATCTGAAGCTAGGCCAAGCTGTATACTCTACAATTCAAAATACGCCCATCAGTTGTAACCAAACACCAAAAATAAAAGATATTTAAAGTTCTTTTAACAATACGTAAGATATTCAAGGTCATTTATAAAAAGATAGTATAACCAATGAAGAAAATAAAATGAAATTCCTTTTCTTTAAAATCTAAACCCTATGCAAAATAGTAAAGTGCCACCATATGTGTACAATGGTATTGCAAAACGTTATTATAACTTTACAAGAACATTAAAACGTAAAACTAAAGGACAAGTCAGAATTACCTAACGTATTGATGAGCATGAACAGACAGCTCATACAAATGTCAGACCAAAATACACGTGATCATAAGTTTATCCCCGAAAGAATTCACACCGGACACGAATTATGTATATAAAGAAATTAAGAGAATATGCAAATCTATCATGGACATTTGGCAAACGTCTTTAAATGAAATAAATCAAGCATATTTGAACAGTGTGAAATTCAAGAAAACTAGTGACGTATATGAAATGTGGCTGAGGAAGGAAACACGAATCATCCCGAGGAAATACAAGCCAAAATTAATTCCTGGAGAACATATTAAAGATAAATCAATCAGGAGAGAAACAGCATTACATCAGTTTGACTTTTATGCTCAGATTGTTGAAAGGACAAGAAAATAATGAAATACGGGTCTTTCAATCATAGTAAACTGAACAGGGGATGAATTTTCCGGAATATTAGAATAAATAAATATGGAATGTTTTCTGCATGATTCGAGTGAGCTGAATCTAAGACTGAACTCATCTTTATGACATATTTTCAGATAAATTCACATGAAGTCAAACGTATATACCGTCCAACATTTTTAATATTGGTCTTGGTCACTTTTTACAAAATCTTGACCTCATGTTATTTAAAGCTGACATTTGCATATTTCATGCTTAAGGTTATATATAAATGCTGGGTGACCATTCAGCAATAAGAATAAATAGACTTCTCAGATGTTCCAGGTACTTCGGAAGCTTTCTCTGCCTTTTTATCAAGTGCCCCCACCCCCAACATCTTTGTTTGAAATAATAGGTTCTTAAGTCATACACGTTGATATTATATCTTGCTCTTAAAGTGTAATGTTTTATGCATAATGTGTGTGCAGAATTCAAAATTGAACTCATCTTTATTACATTTTTCAAATAAATTCACAGCATGCACTGAAACACATCCATCGCCTACCATTTTAATATTGGTCATTGGTCACTTTTGTCAAAAGCTTGACCTCCTAGTTATATCAAGCTGAAATTTGCATACACATGCTAATATATAAATGTCTCGTGAACAATCAGCGTTAATAAAAAATTTACTTTTTATTCTTTCTGGTACTTCTGAAGTCTTTTTTAGTTGTTTAAGCGCCTTCCCCAAATGATTTTTTCATAAAGTACCATAATGACGAGTCAAACATAAGTTGAAATAATATCCTACTCTTAAAACAGTACATAATCATTTATAATATTCTTCTACATGTATATATGTTTATCTGAAATCACAATTTAGTAAACAATAACTGCCACTTTAGAATTATATTATGAAAAGATAGTTTTGGTAAATTTTCATACCTTTAAAATTAATGACAACAAATAAACTAAAGGAAATTAATTTCAATTAAATACTTCCACAATTTTACAAAGGATGTCAGTCATATGAACAAATTGTTTTGGAAAAATTCGTTATTCTGTTTTTCGTATTGTACAGGGTTTCTAGTAATGTATTATTACAGTAAATCTGCATTTCTCTGGTGTAAATTGCGTATGTAATGCAACATTACATTTTGGCCGTCAGTTTTATTAATACTTATTAATACTTAATAATTCTAATCAATTTTGAGCAATATTATAAAGTTCATGCAGTAGTATTAAATTGTGAAATCAGAGAGAGCGAGAGAAGGTACTGGCACAGTGTTCTTTTAAAATACTTAAGATTATTATTTTAAATAAAAGTGATTCGGTAAAGGCCGACAGTTTGTTCTATATAATGTCAATATTCAGAATATATTGATATTCACAATAAATTAGTTTTCTCTTCTTCAGAATAATTTAAATTTTACATCTTTTGCCTACACGAAACATGTTATTTTTTTTAAACAAAGTGAATAGGCCTACCATGCCTTTTGATCTCACCCGTCATTGGTGAATACAACAACAAAGTCCGAGTCTAACCTCGAAAATACATTACACACCCAAAAATGTTAACCAATTTTTTATTTAATATGATGAATAAAAATACCTGTATATTATCTTATTTCTTATTATAAATGTCCACTTTGTTTTAAAATAAGTTTCTGTGTGTTTTTTAACTCAATGTATACCGTGTTGTTGCCATTATTTACATTTTTACGGACCCACGTGCCGGGAAGAGTTATGTTCTTGCAAGCATGGGTGACCTATTACAAGACGTAATTCGGGAGTTTTACGCAAATATCCTCATATATTTTAGCATTATTTTTGTAAAATGATCTCCAAAGTATTTAAAAGTAGTCGTAGGTTAGCGTATATGTTTGTTTATTTAGTTTGACTGCATTTGGAAACATTATATTATTGTTTATTTCCGCCGAATATATTGTCCAACAGTCCCAATGTCATATACGCTAAATATAGACAGTTGACCTTTAAACCAAAAATACATTCGGATGTAATAATGTTGACTTTTTACATAGAAAAACGGAACAATTACCAAGGGTAATGAGGTTGACATTTTGAGAAAATCTAAATATTGGTCGCCGGCGCCCTCTAGCGTCGTCCCCAGCGGATGGCAACTATTTTGAACTCAAAGCTATTAAGTACACATTTTTCAAAATTTTCACCAATTGAAATGGCTTGTGATTGCACTGTGAGCATCAAGTGTTCTCAAAATGACCTTCGGAAATGAACAATACATCAATAAATTTGGAGATTGGGCGCATCAGCTTCTATGAATTTACACTTGTCAGGTCACGTGAATGATATTCTTATGTGATTCTTTAATATACCTATCCAAAAATACGGACCTTTTTGACCTCACTCATGTATTTGTTTAAATGAAGTTTTATATTAGCCAGGTGTAGGCAACATCAAATTTGTGCATAAAACTGTCCCTTACACCCTCAACTATTTTTAGCAATCATTATTTAGTGTATCTTGAATTTTAGCTGGCGTATTTACAGAACATGTTCGAAAACCAGCCTGCTTTTTCAAATCCAAATCATTTTCAAGGTGTGCTGAATTGGAAAGCACATAAAATCCGCTTTTATGATGTGGATCGTATGACACGAAAACTGGTTGTAATAGATTAAAACAAAAAAAGTTGGAGGGGATACGCAGGATACATCTTTTTGATTGCATAAGATGTTTTAAATAAACAAAAACTCCATCTAGGAAAGCTTTTAAGACTAAACGATAAGTTGCCTATTTTTGCGGCAAAACGACAAACCACAACATTCCAAAAATACTCTTCTTGAATTACTGGGCGTCGGCTTTACTAGTTTTAAAACATTTCTGTTACATTTAGCTAGTTCTCTTAACTATATTGGATGAACTTTGACAATTTGTGTCAGACATCACCTGTTGCTATGTTTACTTCTTTCCTTTTACTTACTTCTCTCTTACTGGCAATATGAACTTTCTTTTTACATGTAACGAAAGACTAACAAATCAAACGTTCGCTACTGTAGTTTTGGATACAAATTTCTCTGCAAATTCTGGAAGTAGAATAATCGTTAAGTCAGATATGGTGAATTGTTTTCATAGATACAATGGACGAATCATTGAGAATCGTGTGTGTGTGTGTGTGTGTGTGTGTGCCCCAGTCAAAAGAAGGGATGTTTTGAATTCCCTAAGAATGAAGGATATTCATCACATCTACAGATGGTGCTGGACTTCGCCAATGCCGTAAATTGAGATTCTTGTTTACTTATTGGCGACAAAATATACCATCTGCCGTTGGTTGTTTTTTTTTTTTGACAACATTTGTGGTCTGTTTATACCTTCCGGACATGTTTGCAGATTTCTTCCGTGACAAAGTACAAACCATTAGAGATAAGCTTAACACCACAATTTCAATTGACTTGTCGTCACCATACAGTTGGGAGACAGAATAAGAGCGGCAACCATTAGCAACATTTGAACCTGTCTCTATAGATTTCGTACGTACAATCCTGATGAAGAGTGCACCAAAGTCATGTGAACTTGATCCAATTCCAACATCACTGCTGCTTGAGTGCATAGATCCAGTATTGCATTCACTAACTGATGTTATTAATACCTCACTCTCATCCAATGAATTCCCGTCATTTTTCAAAACTGCCATTGTAAAGCCTCTGCTGAAGAAACCAACACTAGACCATAACGATTTAAAGAACTACCGCCAAGATTCTAATCTCCCATTCGTATCAAAAATCTTAGAAAAGGTTGTTTTATCCCAGCTTGTATCTCATCTGAATTCAAACAGTCTTTTTAGCAATGTACAATTTGCATATCGCCTTCTTGCCACAGTACTGAAACTACTCTTCTAAAAGTAGTTAATGACCTTCTCTCTGCTTTGGATAGCGGAATGATTACAATCCTCACCCTCCTTGAATTGTCTGCAGCATTCGACACAGTAGCCCATGATATATTACTTCACCGTCTCCTGCATGTTTTTGGCATTCATGATACAGCCTTACTGTGGATCAAGACCTACTTGGTCAACAGGACACACATTGTGCTTGCAAATGGAATACACTCCAGCCCAGTTAATCTACGTTGTGTTGTTTCACAGGGGTCTGTTCTTGGACCTGTTCTTTTCATTATATACACTCAGTCGCTCTCAAGTGTCATAGATCATCATCCAGTGTCTCACCAATTGTACGCTGATGACACCCAAATATACAAATCTAGCCACCCAACTGAAGCTGATGCAACCATCCAAGGTGAAGAGATGTGCATTTCTGATGTGAAATCATGGCTGACATGTAACAAGCTGCAGATGAATGATGATAATACTGAGACCATTCTGATCACAACACAAAGACTTTCTTATTCACATCCTTTACCTCAAACAATACATATCAGCAGCACCAACATTAAATTCACACAGTCAGTACGAAACCTACGTGTTACTCTGTACAGTATTCTCACACTGCACCAACATGTCATTAACATATGCAAGGCTGCATATCTTGAGTTGAGACGCATCAGCTCCATTCGCAAATATCTTTCAGTTGATGCCACTAAAACACTTGTGTGTTCATTAGTACTTTCAAGACTGGACTATAGTAACTCAATTCTGCCTGGTTCATCTCAATATCTACTCCAGAAACTTCAAAAAGTTCAAAACACAGCTGCTCGGATCATTCTTAGAGTACCACGATCAGAGCACACCTCCCTGCTGCTCTGTACCCTACACTGGCTATCCATTCGATCCAGAATCAAACACAAAATTTGTTCTCTGTGCTACGTTTCACTGTCGGACTCTAGTCCAACATACCTATCCGATCTCACCCATGTGTACACACCAGCAAGATATTTACGCTCCTCTTCTGACAATCGTATACTCATTATTCTCACTATGAAAACGAAGTCATACGGACAACGTTCTTTTGCATACCAGAGCCCAGCAACGTGGAATGAATTGCCCACTGAACTTAGACACAAAGATACAGTGATCCCATTCAAGAGTGCTCTTAAAACTCACTTATCTCGACTGCAAGAAAAAACTTAAAGACCTAATACTGTTTCCTACCTTAAATATTCTCAGCATGTTTTTTTATGTTTTCTAATTTCATGGTGTTTGTTTTTTTGTAATCATATCATTATATATGTTTTTTATGTTATAGGTGTTGTCTAATGTTGTAAATCGCTTAGAGCTTCTAACGATTAGGCGCTATACAAAGTCCTCATTATTATTATTAGTAGTAGTATACAGTCTTGGGTTTTGGGTGGAGAAATTCAAAGGCACCATGAAGCGGCAGACTTGGATATAAAATGCACAGGGAGCTATCTATTGTTACATAAACTAATCATTTTTTCATGTTAACAGTGCGTTTGTGCATCATAATTCGATTATGTAGACACCTGGCCTGGGTACTGTAAGCTGTTACACTCAGTCATGCTACCGGATTGGCTACAATTGATTAACATCCCAAGACAGGAACAGGAATGGCTGCAATCGACCAATTTATGTTTTTGTTGTGTGTGTGTGCATGTGTGTGTGTGTGTGTGTGTGTGTGTGTGTTTTAATGTTCCCAAAAAGTAGTTTTGCTGAAGCTTCAAAGAAAACTGATTACCTTTGTAGCACTGATTGTTCTGTATAAATGCAAAGCAAATAAAACACACAAGATAGGTCTCAATCAATGCTCTGTTACAGTTATTTATGTTACTGCCCCAATAATAAACCGGCATTTGTTTAGTCCTCGAAAGTTTGCATGTAGTCGTAACTTGAGTAACACATACACCCTTCATCGAAGCAGGCCGACTATAATTTTTTAATAAAAACAACGCACCTTTCCTCAAAGGAAGACAGCACCAAAAAAATGCAATGGAAGCAGATCGATAGTTGCATTTTCCAAATGATTCGAACACTTTTTTTTTTGCCTTGAAAGTTTAGTCTTACGAATGAAACACAGGCGGCAGAAAACGGAAATTAAATTTGGAATCATTTGAAGCCATATATATTTGGTCGCAAAGATTTTGACAATTTTTATTTTTATTTTGTTAATGTGTTTTCATTTCTCTAATAACAACATCATCCTCTTGGCAGCCTCGGCAACATGTTAGCTGTCTCCAGCTTACCAAAATCTAGGCCATGTACATGTGGCATGTAAACGACTATAAAGACACGTGCTACTAGCAGCCATGGCTATCGCATTGAATTGTTTAGTGACGTGTTTGTTGACAGTTCGATAGATCAAATAAGGATTAGCATTTTTTTTTTAATTTGTGCTTTCTAATGTGACGTGAATGATATATTAATTTTCTACCATATGATGTATACTCGAATGATGTGTACTCGAATTTATGGATTTTTCATGTACATGTACGGTACTTTACGCATTATGGATTCTGATACTCAATTGTAAGTTGTCAATACACACGTGTATTTCAGATTAGTTTGGTCTTCAATCAATCAAAATTTCAACTGTTTATTTTCTCTCAGCGTAAATCCTCCTCACTGACGTCGGGTCAGCTCTTACAAATTTCACTTGTATGCCAAATTTGATTTTTGTAGCCCTCCTCAACGTCCGCTTAAGTCGACAATATTACCTTGGAAATAGGGGTGTTGAGATAAACGGGTAGTACTGTATAATGAAAATGTGTATGTGTGTGTGATTTGGATTTTAACGTAGCTTTAACAATTTTTCAGTCACATCGCTACGATGTTTGCAGTGCTGTAGTTGATATTGATGTCTAGCACTGGGACATCATGTCACAAACATGTAGCATGATGTCCCACCCATCCTGACACCAGGCCGACAAGTCCTAACACTAACCTCTTAATCCCGAGCGCCAAATGAGGCAGCTGTTAGTACCATTTTTATGTCTTTGGTATGACTCGGCCGGGGCAGACGCTCTAACACTTAGGCCACCGGAGTGGTCGTATATTGAAATTAGCGACATGTTTTGAGAATTGGCGACAAAATATTGAGGTTGGTGATTTTTTGGCGACAACTTTATTCATGCTAGCGCCATTCGTGTATCTTTGCATGATACACATTTTATAAAACTAAGGGAGACCTATATCAAATCATCTTGAGGCCATGAATGTTTCTTCAGTTCTTTTGCATCCAATTCAAGGGGAGTAACTATTTAATTGAACAAAAACTTCTGTCTACTTTAAATACAGTAAACGTATATGTAAGTGGCAACAGAATAGTTTTAGACATTTCATCGCAAATTTACCAGTGCACATTTATAAACAACGACATTGACACACCAAATTTCTACACTAACGTGAGCCAGGATATAGAGAACTTAAAAAATCAGTGTATAATTATTGCAGCGGACTTTACATGAATAACGCTCTTGATACATATACTTGCAATTCACTAAATAACCCTTAAGCAGCATTGATATATGTGCTGAATTTAATCTGATATCTGGCTGGAAACAAATACGCATTCAAAACGATACACTTGGAGGCTTGCAAGGTAAGATTTCTTCCTAGCGTCAGGAACTCTTTTTGACAATGGTAAATGATCATTTTATAGAACCAAGCAATAGAACAGACCATTCTCTAGCCCAACTATCCCTTTCTTTTTGAAAAACAGAAATGCACAGAACCTTTTTGGAAATTTAACAATTCTCTTTTGAAAGCTGTAAAGGACTCAATTCAAGAGTACCAAAATAAATATATGTCTCCCACAGAAAATTATCACTTGGAACCGGCGACAGCTTTTGAGATTAGATTATTCATTAATGACTATTTATTTTTTTAATGCTTTTATCAGAAATAAGAGGAAGAACTATGTAATATGCTACTTATTAGAAAAGAAACGAATCTCAACAGGAAGATCAAATTACACATAAGATTACTATTTTAAAAGAGCAAAACAATATAAATAATCTACATGAATTCGAAAGTAAAAAGAGTCAGTTGGTGGAAATTGTTTGCTAAAAATGGAAGGGATAAAACTAAGATCTAAACTATGTGATATCTTTTGCAGCATCTTTTAGTACTTCCAGTCGTCCTTATTATACCTAAAGATTTAGGTTTTACAATATTTATACTGAGCCCAGAAAATTTGGAATATTGGTAGATAAGATCTAGAGTTGACTTATGAGACTTCTCTGAGCCATCCGATTGAGAGCAATGTTATCTGCATAATGTGAAACTAGATATTCTGTGTTTTTTTTATTTTAATTCCTTTGATATTTAGATTTTTATTAATCAAATGGGCTAATATCTCGGCACACAAAATAAAGATGAATGGGAATTGGAGGTCACCTTTTCTACGTCCTTTTCTGCGTTCAAACCGTGGTGAACAATGTCCATTTGCAGGGACACAAACTTTAATATTTTTATAGAAGAAATGGATCCAGCCATGAAAATCTAGAGTAGCCAATATCAAATTCTGTATTGGGTTTAGAATTAGAATATAATATTTTGTACTAGTGTTAACCATTATACCCTGTAAAGCAAAGCCAATTGTACTGAATTGTAAGATAGTCAGTAGAATGGTTCCCCGATCTACTGCTACGTATATAGGAACATTATAAACATGGAAAAATTATATCAGACTCGAAATATAAAATAAAGCGTTTGCTAAAAATTTGAATCTAAATGTTACTATAAAAATGAAACAGATTTTTTTCCCGTTGCTGTACACACAATTTTTCTCATAAAAACAAATGGAAAGTATCTAATTTCTCTGGCATGAGCCATGCTTTCTCATAACAAATCAATTAGTAATGCATTTATACAATCATGTTTTGCTTAAAGAATCGTGGAACCATTAACAGGAACTGATTTTCTCACAAAAGAAGGATTAAGGCTTCACCCGCAATATCATAAAAAGCTAAGATACAAAAATTTGAAAGAAAACTAATTAGACTGGATTTACAAGTACAATCGTTCTCATCCAGACTCCGCCTGATCCAGATTATATATATATATATATAGAGAGAGAGAGAGAGAGAGAGAGAGAGAGAGGAATTGGTTATGTTTAATTTATTGTTTTTTGTTTCAATTGGGGTATTATTTTTACTGTTTCATTCGTCACAAGATAAATTTGTTTCAATTTATAATATAACCCTTTGGAAACTTAAACGGTCTCTCCATAAGAAAGAATTGGCTTGAGCAAGATGTTCTGCAGAAATAAAGACAATGACTATTGCAAACAGTAATATAAAAGTTTAGCATCAGAAGATGATGTCATTTTCGATTTGGAAATGGTTTGTTTCCAACACGAAGAGTAGTATTGGAATGCGGTTTTTACTTCATTCAATACCCATGGGTCCCTAGACACCCATTCTCTCCTCTAACCCCCCCCCCCCATAACAATCAATCCCCCAGACAACCCGTATATGTTTGGTTATTTTTATGTTGATGGGTGGTAAGATGTAAACATGTGACGCGAGTATGTCAGTCACAGGGGTTAGAGTCTCGTACATCAGCCCATGTCACCGTAGGATCGAATAAGTTCCATTCTACTCATTGTGCTAGTCTGCAGTGGTTGCGGAAAGAACAAAATCTCTGCAGAGAGAGTGAGTAATGATATTACTGCTACTTAGACAGGCATACGTTGATTGATTGTAGTTATCCATAATTACATGTTTTGTGATGATTGCATTTGTTACTCGAAGTTTACTGATTGTAAGTCTGCAACCACATGGTTTCTTATTCGCACTTGGAGTTGTCTGTGATTTCCATTTCTGCCAGCTTTGTCTCAAGCTCGGCTGCGCTGATTATTTTGCCCTCGATGGCTATTGAGTACAATTTAATCACCGTACTGAGACTGCTCTATGTTGCCACAAACAATTCGGAATAGACACATACTCGGGAATGTATTTGCATCGAGATTAACTTGCTCAAGCAACCAGAGACACCAGTTACTATTGACATGGATCTGACAAAAATACCGACTGATACACCTGCAATGGTGGAAGTTGTCATGATTCTTATCACACCAAGACAATAGTTACCGCTGCAGCAAGCCCGCAAATATTATTTTCAACCAGATACATGCGTTTGTCTTTCACGAGTGACACTGTTCTCTTGGTAATTGTGTGTGTCAGCCGTTGTTTCGCTTTGATTATTTGTTTCTGACGTAAGATTGAGGGTATGTCATAGTTCTTCTTTCAATAATATAACTGCTTATTTTAATTGCACAACAGGCAGACCTTGTCCAGTTTCATTATCATGCGGAGGTGTAATAAGCACATATACATCTAGGCAGTTAATCGTTTTGACTGGCACAATTGTCGTGCAGTTATAAAAAAAATCCTGCCTCGGAAATACTTAAATCTCTGGCGATGATGCGTTCTGGTGGTTTGTTACTTCTCTCATATAAAAACACATTGAATACACTTGATCCTTTGACATCTAATGATCGTCTCTGCCCAATAAATGTAATTCAAACAAGTGTGTCCTTGTTGAATAACAAGCGTAACCATTCTCTTCTCAGGTGAGTTAATGTTGGTTTAAAATATCTGATGGTGAACGCAACTGGGTTTGGAGACATCTGTGAATTCCACTTCGCTGTTGTAGAAACAATCCCGGAAGGCGTTTAGTCAATGCTTCGGTGCTTCTACATGAACGTGCCATTATTCCAAACTGGCATTGAGTTAGTTTTGGCATATAAGGGTGAATCCAAAAATCAGTTTCTACTTAACCCTTAACAAAATTATATGAAAAATCATACAAGGGCCACTGATACGCAGATATTTCTCAAGAAATGGAACAAAATTGTTATTGATGTTAGCATCCACTGCCAGCTGGTACAACACCCATCGGTAAATTTCGCAACCACTTTACCGCAATCTGAATCCAATACTTATATACAATGACAAAAATATAATCTTAAACAAAAACACCAAAGATGGTTAACCATCCATCTGGATAAACGTTGAGTGCTTTAAACTAAATTTCATTTCCCGTCATTAATGATGTTGAGAAGGCAACTGTGTAGGAATTTATGAAAATATAGTCTGGCTTGGTAATTCGTAATATTAGTGGCACATCATCAAGACCTAAATGCAGCTTATCATTTGCAGCATTCCCAGTCACCCCCACGTTCCTTTACTTCCAGTTATGAAAAACTAGTATGATTCATATTCGCGTACCCTTAAGCTGTGACCTTTAGGTCTATTAAATTGTTGTTTTCTTCTCTCATAAAAATGTGCTAAAAGTCTGCTTCGTCTGATTTTTCTTCTCCTTCTTTCATTAATGTTCCACAAATTTAGTAACATGAAGTTATTACGCGTGGTGGGGCGGGCATATGAACGATTTTTTCTAGCATGTACTCTCTTGTTGCAATATTAGCTGTATCAACAGTTATTTTATAAACGAAACCGACACGTCACGGTCTCTGATTATAACTCAGCCAGTGTCTTTACTTGACAATGATATCTTAATGACTACGTTTGACGTTCCCAGCTTGTTAGCTTGATCTCCAAAATCACAAGTTCGCCGAGATCCACACCACCAGCAACAACACAACTAATAGACTCGGACAAATTCGCTTGGCTGGCAAATGGACTCAGATTCACATTAGCACTGTGTCGTCGAGCAGAGTAACGGCCTTAAATGTTGATAGCCATGGTTGCATAATATCACCGAACATATTTTAATGTGAAATCAATTAGTGATTGTAAAGTCGATAAGCGCTGTGGTGCAAGCAATGCTCCAATGACAAGATGACCGCTTATTGGGCCATCCAACTGTGTTTGTACTAGCATACTTGAATGAAACAACGTTTGTTTACCATACTTGTTTACCATACTTGGATAAATAATTAACTACTTCGAATGGTGGTCCATGCGAGTCAAAACGACAAACTATGTTGAGGTGTCACCACATATGCGACCCAGTGAGTGTCATGGCCTGTGGATGAATCCAGATTGATTCTGCTGCCAACAATAATGGAATGGCTGCGATGAGTGAAAATATTTGCATTTGTGCCACCTATGACTTAATTAATTTTAGTGTTACTGAACTATATTTGTGTTTTGTCTCGTGAAGCTGTGCGAGCTGTGTTTGGGTCAACCACAGTGGGACATATATTTACAGTTAAGTTTTCTGCAGAAAGTTTCATTGTGACCCGACAATTTTTATCAGCTGATGTTGATTAACGCCGACCTTCACATCATGGTATGACATTATTATTCAAAACAAACACGTTTAATTACGTTTTTCAAGAGGAGCATCGATCATTCAGATTCGTCCACCAGCACTCTCCAACAACAGTGTCTTGTCAGAAAGTATCACATCATAACATTTGGAATTAGCACCACAAACCTGAACTAATCCAGATGCTCCAGTGAAAAGTAGTAAATCAGGTACAACGTCTAAAAGTCTTGATTGGAAATTTGCAGGCCCGTGTAATATGATTGGCCTCATTTAGTCAAGCCAAATTTCTTTTGAAGCTTCCTGATGACCATTTAACCATAAAGAGACCTTAGTCACTTTTAAGGTGCCAAATACCATTTTATTTTGTGCGTATAATTATCCCACGCTGCAAGTTGAAACGCCAGGAACACGTGTTTTTGAGCAGTCAGACTGTGCTGGGCACTTATTTGCCAGGTAAACTGGCCTACACAGAAAATGGATGTGTGTGTCTGTAGTATATGCAAGAGACGAAAATATTGATTTGATTCCAGACTACATAAACGACCTCCACCTTGACTCTGTGCTCAGTAAAGAGGATAACTGGGGTATCCACAAAGTCAATGCATCTAACACAGGAGTACCTGTATCGCGCCAATGACATCGTTGAAGTAGTTTTCATTCTACGAAACAGGGTGACCCTGTCTTTGGCTCCAAATATTTCCTGGTGAACATCTCTACAAAACCCAAACATATCACTATGGAGAATGACACATGAAAATTGTAATGAGTCTATAATTTCTACAGCTGTATCAGCATTACCAGAAGCATTTTTCGAGGCCGTCTGTTTATATTTGTTCTCTGATTTACGTGATCAGCTGCATCCTTGACATACATCATAGCTGAATCAGAGGTTCTTTTATACTCATCACTGTATCGGGCGAGTCAGAGAATCCTGGTCTCATCCATATTGTCTAGAATGGATTCATTTTCCTTTCCATCGATGGAGGAACGTGAACTGTTAAACAGTGTCATGATGCCAGTGTAAAAAATCCAACTTGGGCATTGGCATCGTAATTTGTATTGTTCTAGCGCACCATGATTCCCTTCACTTCCAGAAATGCCTCACAGGGAAGGAAGAACCTAAAGGTGTCGTGCGCTTTCAATTTTACTTTGAACTGATTCTGGTCTCCTGGTGGATAAGACTAATAATAAAAAATCTCCTTTGCTTAGATCCACTAGCACATGTGCTCCCGTCAAATTCCGGATCCAGTACCTCGCTGAACTGGGCCATGGTTTATAGAGCTGTGTTTCCACCACGCAAATCCACTTTCCATGGCCAGATCTGCAATATCGGTATCTGATAACCGCTATCGATCGGCCTCTTTAATGATATTATTCACTACAGGCGTCTTTGATTCAACTGATATCAATGTAACTGGGGCCATATTTTATGGTTCTTGAATGACTAATCGCCGTGGTCGATCTCGAAGCGTCAGTTCCCCCTACGTGCCCATTTGTTTCAATGTATCGTTCCTAGTTATTCGTTTGATAGCAACGCACCTTTCACAAGATGGAATTGACTTCTGATCCTAACAGTGTTTACAACTGTCAATCCCTTGATTTCTGTTCTAACATCCGCTGAAGCCAAGTCATTGTTTGGGGGAGACCATTTAACTTCGGCGAAAGCTTAACTATGTAATAATGTTATTATTCATATTTGACAATGATTTTTAACTTTTCAGTCACATACACAAATAAAATCGAGAAAGCTGACCTGGAGCTTTCATCCTCACGCTAAGGACTTCATCAGCAGACTAATTTAATCTCTAATGACTGTTAACATCACTCATTGGAATGGTGAGCGATGTTGTATGAGACGCTGTATCAGACAAAAGCTGATTCAGTGAGAAAGATGCAATTGAAATTTCTATGTTGTATGTCGAGAAATCCAATATCACGTGTTGGATCAAATTGCATGTCCTTAAAGTTCCATTTTCTAGATCGAGATTTTAGATTTTAAATGTTGATTTATACAGTGGTGGTTTCGAGTTATATTTATCTTGTTGGCATTTTACAGTGTATATTTTGAATTACTCAGCGATAGTTGAAATTTCAATATCATAATTTGATACTCGATGGAAATAACGCCGATAATATGGCCCATTGAAAGCATTTGTCGGCACCGTTCCTGACATTAACACAACATTTCGAGTTTTTATTTTAGCTGGCAGCGCGACATTCGAACTACCTCGCAATGTATTACATTTCATAGTGTGAAATGAAATTTCTATTATTTTATCAAATTTCCAACCCGACCCGAATGCGGTGTATTGATCGATTTTCTTCCATATCTCCTGAAATATATTATCTGACGACAACATTAAATCTGTCGCATTTAAAATTCATCGAGATTTTGATGTGATATAAGGATTACCAAATTCCTCGCGTTTTTGAGACGCAGGTGTATGATCGGCGAGCCGACCCGCAACTTGCTCATCCGAATAGATATTTAGCTTAGAAAACTGAAATGGAACTGAACCATAATCTTTAGACCATTATGCGTGGCAAAGTCAGATTTAATTGCTTGCAAAAGAAGATAATATAAATCTTTGGCAGAGAAATGGGCTAGTAAACGTTTATTATCAGATCTCCAGGTTTTATCGAACCCAGAAAATCAAATGCAGTTACAATTTATTTAGGTTGATATCTTTCTGTCGAAAATAAACTTCTCTTTGCGAAATCGGCAAGTTTCAGCATTGCCATATTTACAATTTTGTATTTCTCTAATAGTACGATACGAAAATGTCAATTAAAGGAATAAAATTGTTATTATTATTATAAGATGAGCAGAATTATGCTTAGTGAACTTAAATCAGAACATATTCTACGTGCACGAGAAGTACACTCATTATGCTGGAAATATCCTGGGAGCGATGATTAATATTATAACTAAAGCTTGAAATATCCTGGGAGTGGTGATTAATCTTAAAGCTAAAGCTTCGTTTGGGATTAGAACTCGATTGAAAGGTGTTGATGATACTGAACATATCGAGATTTTTATCAAATTTTGTATTTACAATCGGTTCTGTGATGATATTCCAACGGTGAAGAGAGTGTATCATGTGAATGATCAGACAACTTGCAATAGCATAGTAAATTGGTCTTTATAAGACTAGTTTCGACGTCATCCTCTCTACGATCTGTATGAGTCGAACGACAGAGGAATTATCAGTAACATTAAAACAAAAAATGTTTGAAGTCTTAGAAATCAAGGTTACTTATATGTAATGGTCTGTGGAACTAACAATGATTATGGTTGATATTCCTCACACCGGCTTGTATTTTAAGTTTTTTATGATTTGATTCCAAGTGGCTCAGTTATTGATCATCTTAATAGTATTAAAACCAATGACCGTCTGGATAACTTTAACCTTGCTATTCCGAAAGAAAACAGCAGACGAGGTAAAGCTGGAAATGCTGGCAACTTTACAAACCTTAGACCTGTTATAGCAACTAACTCTATCACAGGTGAAGAAATATACTTTTCATCAATCTCAGCAGCAGCGAAACATTTTGATATTTTTATATGTTGCTGATTGTAAGACAAAATCTGTCCTTTCTAAAACATTTAATATCAGAATCTTCTTTCAATACGAATCACCAGCTGTTTAAAATATGTATGCGACGTCGCTGCTTGTCAGACAGAAATCAATATTTTTGTTTAAAGTTTCCTTATCTTATTCAACTAGGATCTAGCCGTATCGACCTCATAATTGCTGAGCAAGATAAAATTATTTTTCTTACCGTTTTAATATAACGTTGCTGCCACTGAGAAACATATTTCTTCTAGCTGATAAAGATTTACCATGTTATTTTAAAAATAACACGAAATTGCAGTTTATTCACAGATCAAGTTTTAGAATAGATCTGAGATCTTCCATTGTCAAACAACAGTGGGGCCACTTCATGCCAGTATCACAATCATATCTTAGAATATTTTTTTTGTATTTCTCAGGTTCTGATGCCTCAAAATCTGTTAGTAGCACATTAAACGCCAAGTAAGGACATGCTCAACTAGGACGTTAACAAATTTTTGTTCTTCTGTTTTTCTTCTTTGCAAATAAACATCCTAACAGCGTCGAATAACAAGTTTTTATTTAAAATTTTAGTTTTGATGAGGCTTCTTATTTCGTTCGTATTACAGTAATTAAACACAAGTTGTATGTATAATATGTCTAAAACAAATTTGTTGTTCACGAAAAGATTGTCAGATCTTTACTCTGATATCGATCGTTATACAGCGCAGCATCATGCAAATCATGTCAATAGTGCAGCGCATCAGGATTCGAAGAATTCCAATACTGTTAACAGTCAAGATGCAAAACATCTCAATACTCCGGCGTATCATGATTCGAAGAATCAGAGATTTTTAATACTCTGAATTTAGATTTGGAAACATATTTGTTTTCTGTTGCCGGGGATAAATTTGCTGATGAACCAGGTATAGTACAGAGGATGAACAAGTTCACGTCGCAGCGAAATTTGCAGTATAATGTAAAATATCACCTAGAAAAGAGAGCAAAATTTTAGTTTTAATGTCTCTGAACATTAGATATTCTGGGAGGTGTTTAAGCCATTCATGGATCGTTGACAGCTAGAAGTTTATGGCCGTCGAAATAAATATAAAAAATATAAAATTCGATTTTCTGTTTAAGATTTTTAACCTGATGGGAGAGTGCAAGCACTCCGTTTTACACTCCACATGAAGACACCATTTGATATCATTATGCAGGCCGGTGAAATGTATGTCTGTCCTTTTGAAATACGAAATGATTTACTGCGATTTAAACAAAGATTTTTTATTTAACTAGTTGGTATCCAACTGTTACAACTATCACTATAACCTCTCCATCTGACCAAACATGTCTCACCTTTTCTTGTTATTACTCGCTCGATGACGAATATTGCCTGCTCTGTCCATTGCAGCTCCTATTCGTATAAACTTCCAGTAATTTCTTCTCCGGGATTATTATCCCAGGATAAATCTTTCATCTTATTCGTAATAGTTATTGTCGTTAAAATTGTATCCACAAGAAATTCTTCCTTTCAACAGTTTGGAGTGAGTTCTTTTTCGAATGTTTTCTTCACTAAAAAAGTTCTGACACGATCACCAACTTTAAATTTATGTCTTCGGTACATATTCTCATTCACTAGCGTTGGGTTATAACAGCTTCGTTGGGCTATAATTTCCATGTGTTTTATGTTTAGTATTATAGTAATCCAACACAATCGTTGGCAGATGATCTACGTATATGTTAGTGTTTTAGCTGTGTGTTGCTTAAAGATCTTTTCTTTTAGCATGCGATTAAATCTATCGACGTTGACAATATTCCCTTCATTGCCAGTGATATAACTGATATTATTTTGTTCCAGAAACTGCTTGAATTGTTTATTAAAAAACTCCGCTCAGTGATCGGTCCAAATTTTATTTGGGTTTCTTTCTGTGCTGATAATAATACCTCGCATCGCAGTAGTTATAGTTTTCTTGTTTTATCTGCAACAGATATACTAAACGCGTATTTACTGAAATGTATCACCTACTTTCATCAAGACCTTTTACCATAACCCTTCATCGAGGAATTATTTTAGGTCTGTGAAATTCATGTGCTAGAGCGCTCAGCACTCCATTTGTCATAAAGTATATTTTAACCAAGCCGAGACTGAAGCACGTGCGCCTTACCGAGTCGGGGCTTTTCAAGCCCAAATTTATATTTTGCTCCAATGATACATTGTATTCGCTTCCGATCAATTCGCTCTCTTATTCCACTAGTATCATATCTCTTAACTTATCAAGAATAATACGATGACAACTAGATGTATCGTTTTCATTGTCACGGTAATATATGTCATGCCGCATAGTGATTGCATCGTACTGATTGTACGGTTCTTTTCATGGAATTGGATTATCGTTTTCATCAAGTTGTTTATCGAGCGGATTCGAAGAACATGTGTACCTGTGACGAGGCAAATTCCATCCATAGCTGGTTTCCGAAATTTGCCAATTACCTTGTGAATATCTAAGCCGGAACCAATTACAGCTTGCTGATTACAACACAGACAGTAAGTTAATATTTTATCCTGCTCCATACACAGATCATAGTCAGCTTTACTTTCGCACGATTTGATTACAAATTGGCTCTGCATTTTTAATTTAAGCGTCGACTGAAATAACACCAGGAATTCTTTGCATTCCCTGATCTCCAGTTTATAGTAAATCATGTTTAAGAAACATTCTCTTTTTCCTGCCGCTTGTAGCACAAATACCTTTCTGCATTAGTCTGTTATTTTTAGTTGTTTCGGTAGTTTCGTCTGTATTTTCTGTTTTACTTCTGCACTTCGGGCAATACGCTGTCATTTTTATATTTGATTGTTAGATATAATTGCTAATTTGTCGTTTTCCAAGGTTTAGGTGTAAATTTATTTCAGAAAATCGCCCAGTTCGTTGGACTGGGACGCTTGCCTCCCAGACATTAGTTTGTTAAAAATTAACACAGTAATATCCACAACCTGCAGTTCCAACTGGCTAAAGTTGATTAGAGGAGTAGTTTTTTTGTATTTTTGGGAAGCAAAACATATTGTTTGATAACATCACTCAGAGGTAGACCAAGTACTTATTAAAAACCTCTACCCAATGTGTACCAGATCCGTCGTTGAAATTTTTGATATTTATAATCTTATTTTGATTTGTCAGCGGAGAGCGAAGCGATAACAGGTCTTTCGAAAATACTCTTTGAAATCCGTTGATATCTTTCAGTTTATCTAGAATCTAAAAGTTGTTTAACGGCGAGCACCAGGTAGCATTTGTCCTCTCCCACGTACAATTCCCAACAGATTGGGAAGTATACTTCCAGCTATTCCGGTATCAACGACCCTATGTATCTACATTGGACCACTTTCCCGTTCGTCTTTGAGGTTCTCTTTTTTTAGTTGTTTTACGTTTCGTTGTTGCTTTACGTTTCCCATGCATTTTGTTATTATAATCGTTAAACAAAATCACTTTATTACTAACGTTTTTATTCCAGACACAGCTTATTTTGTTGCTCAGGATATAGCCCCTGAAGCCGCAACTATTTCAAATGTTCCTATTACTGGCAATAATTTTGGTAATATCGATTTTGCAATACTAGCTATTGAAGATTCCAGAAATCCTCCCTGATCACTTTCGACCTGACCATTGCAGTTACCTGTGCTGCTGATAAATGCAAACAAAAGGTTTCTCAAGTCGTATTTTGTTAAAGTTCCTCTGTGTTATCATCAGTTTTGCTGGCGGTGGATCCCTCTGCGATCTTGGTCCGAAATCTATCTTAAGCAAAACAGACTGTGGTGTAACAATAGCTTGTGTTAATTTTTTAACTTGTCCCGGCGTTAAGCTTATCTAGTGCATAATATATTTCATCGTATTTAACTTTCCTCTTGTTTGATAACATTTAATGTGCTTGCATATAACGCTTGCTAGAGAATTAATACACGCCTGTTGTAAAGTGAAAAGCACTTCAAGTGCAGATCACGTCACACCAAATGTTTACACTTGGACATACACGCCTCCCATAAAGTGCAAAACACTTCAAGTTGAGGGCACTTCACACCAAGTGTAGACACTTGGACAGTCATTTTGCCTCTTGTAGAATATATCGTCCAAATTCTATCAGATACCGTTAACGCATATGCAAAAATACGCAACAGCTGGAATCTGTCATAGTGTCCTTATAACTTCTAGATCACAAGTTAATCCAATAGCTCATTCGGAGTGTGTTGATACATCAAAGTGAAATATTGGATAAAGAGTTCTAAACTCTTCGATTGATATTTGAGGTCCACTGTCAGCATCCTGATATTATTGCACCGCTACCATCAGATACATGTAAGCTCTATAAACGTTTATATCAGCTCCAACTGAAAATTTGCATTCGATTTCTTGTTCGGGATACAACTTAGAATTTATTTTGACAAATTTTCATCTGACATCCGGACTATCAAAAACTGAATTGTTGATCTCTACGTCTATCATGTTGTTGAAACAAACTAAATACTTGCTTGGTAACTGTTAACCTGATGTTGTTGTTATTCGCCAGATGTTATCGAATTTGGAATGGCGGTTTTATAAATTTTGTTCTGTATAAATACATCTTCTATGTGGATATTGTTAACATGGTCACAAGTTCTATCGATTTTTCTATGGAGCCTACAGCTCGAGGCATTGACAGAGCTAGTCGTGAAATTACAAACTTAGAATTGTTAACTGCATCACCTGGAGCAGTACCAGCAGCAGCAGCAGCAGTTCTCATCAGACGATCGTTTTGATCAGCTCGGTCAAGTATAGGTGTATGTTTTATACAACGAAATACCTTACGATAGTCTCTGCAAAATCCGAATATTTCGCTAAGCGGAAGCATGATTGTTATTTTATTTTTTTTAGGCTGTCTGAGAATGCTTTTCGTTTATCATAACCCTCATTATATGTTAGATTTTTTGCAACAATATTATTTATTATACTATTTGCTATTGCTAACATTGCAGTCCCATCATCATCAGCATCAGCGAATAAAATTACAAGCTGCTATCAGCGAAGTCCTTGCATTGTCTGCATCTGCATCTACATCTTGTGCAACAATTCCAAATATAGTGGCGTTTGTGATAAGAAAGTTTCTTACTATACTTTCTCTGTCAGCAGCATCATCTTCAGCAGCAAGTGCATAGAAACGAACAAACTCGCTTGAAACTGCATGTCCAACTTTATTATATTTAAACCACAACATATTTGTTGCAACGAAAGTACGTTAAGAATAGTACTTGCTACTGGCAATACATATAAATATTTATACGGTTTGATTGGCTAGTTGATATCAAGCGCTATCGAATAAACTCCAACCGTTGTTCACGAGTAATTATTTAGTGTCAGCTGCAAGAGAACCACCTGATGCTGTTCTTATACTTCCTGGTACTTCAAGTACGGCTTTAACACATCTTCATCTCGTGTTTGGTTCGTTTGAAGCTACATAGAAATACTCAGCATACTCAAATTATATTGTTGAATTATCTCTAGTCATTTCCTCAATCAGGTAAGATAAGTTTGATAGACATTTTTTTTAAATTTGTAATTGTTAGATAAAATCAATAAAACGCCACACTATCTGGACGGTGACTAGTTTTGATTACTTATTTGCTAATAATTTCTTCGCCTGGCGGAGATAACAGTTTTTTGTAGTAGTTATCATACCTCCTGCGGTTTCTGATGTTGGTGCAATTTTAGAAAGTGTCTGTTGTATAAAAATAGTGTCGGTAACATCACACATCTCGCTAATGCTATAAACAATCGTTGGAGTTTTGTTGCATCTGGGTCAAGTTATTATTTGAAAATAATCCAGGTTATGCGTTTTCGCTTAACAGTCCTGTATCTGACGGGTTAGAGTGGGTCAGAGACGGAGAAATATCTAACTTTTGTGTCAAAATGCATTGTGCAGCAGCCGTAGCAATATGGAAAGGTCAACAATGTGGCCTACTAAATGCTAATGTCGGATGAAATTATAATTGGAATTTAGAAGGATCTAACGATAATATAACATTGGCTGAGCTATATAGCGCCACAAACGATTATATCTCAACGAGTCAGCAATTTGCACTTAATTATGAAGCAACATCAAACAAATACGTGTATTTCTTGATCTATGTTGTCAACGCGGAGGGTCCATACCCAGGTTTGTTGATGTTTCAGATGAATACACTTCACAATTTAATGTTATTGTGAAAAATAATGTGTTGTTGATCCTCCATCGATCAGTATCGCAAAAGAGTTGTATACTTTTATACTAAACCGAAAATGGAGATCGAAATAGCTGATGTAGATCAGCTAATCCCAGAAAGTGTTTGAGGAAGCTAGAGCAACAATTATAACTGCTCGAATGAAGAAACAACAATAAATTCACCACGTTTAAATGAGAACAGTGACAACTTTGTCAGAGTTGCAGGAAAGAGATAGCCTCAATTTAGATATCGATCAGAGACTTTGATATAATTAGCAAATACTGTCCTGTTAGTGAAAGTGAGGAACAGCGATTACAAGTTGAAAAATTGTTGATAAATACGTTGATTGAGCTAAATAAACAACCTGTTTTGACGATCGACAAATATAATCTTGTAAAAACAAGAGTTCATAGTGGCGAGAACCCAGAAAAAGAGCGACTGAAAAAAATTTACGACGGGCTTGACAAACCTGCTGAAACAAGACAACACAAGTATCTTAAAAATCGTAAGCTGAAAGACACTTTTGCTAAACGTCAAATATTTCGCGCACGCGACATGATAAAAAGCCGTTGTTGGAAATGGTATCACGGTACCAATTGTTTTTCCATATACCTCAATGCTAATGTTTTGTGAAATAAATATACTTTCTGTCCTACTTGGGCATGCATGTCACATGCTGTCATATAGAACAATGCTAGATTGTCAATTTGACAATGACATAACCAGGTACTCCATTGCATTTAAGAGAGATAACTCTACTGGAACTAGACAGGGGTAAGAGTTATCTAGTCACAACAAGCACATTTTCAGTCATGTGTACCATATTTTAAAAAAATCATAAAAAATACAAAATATGATCTAGATAGAAATTAACACAAACTCACATGTTGCCAAGAGGCTCAACTTTTTTTTAAGCCAAACAGAAAGTACAAGTCTTACATAATGCACCAATCACAGCTAGTTTTGTTCTTTAATTCTGAATACAATGTTCCATACACCTTAAGCTCCGCCCACCTGGACTTGCGCAATTGGTACCGTTATACCTATAGCAAACCTTAATTTTTCCAATAATCTGTGAAATAGTTCGGGACTGTATAAGTAACAAATATACTTAGTCTCACTTGTGAAAAACAATTTGATGAGGTACTAACCTATGTCTTATATGAATGTGTATAGAAATGTCATTGAGCTGTTTGAACTATTGTTTTCATACTTTTGCTTCACCATCAAAATCATCTTTTGAAATAAAATGAATTCTTTCAACTATGAATTGTATCTTATTCGTATCAGCAATTATTGAACTTCACATAGGTGATATGGGATAAATCACATTATATCATATTATGTAATAACTAGGTCAAAGGTCAATGTACCAAATAGTATGCACCTGTCCTACTTCAAAATGTACAATTCACCTAAAAGAAAGGAATTTATATTTGTTTGGTAGGTGCAGAACTTAACATCAGAGACAGGTGGACATGACCCAATCTTATTATAAAGTATAAGCTTTGACCACTTTACACTATCTACAGATACAAGAGGTCACTAACCACCAGTCCTCACACAAAGGTCCACCTACCCATCCTCTTTGTAACACAAATAGTAAGCTTTCCTCCTTTGTAATGTGAATAAAATTGTTTCAATAAGCCAGTCAGTCACCAAATATAGTAAATCGCAGCTTCTAAGTGGTTATGTTTGGATTGGGAGGTGAAATTAGGGGAATAAAATACAGAAAAATGCCAAATATAAACACTAAGTATAGCACATCAAATGGAGTTAAAAACAGGAGGAAAGTGTTTATCTAAAAGGGAGAGGTAGCTTATGATAAAGGAATTAAAGGTGGCAAAATCAGCAATGCGAAAAATGAGAAGTGAAAGTTTGATGACCTTACCTTGGACAAATATATGGGGCAGGGCCCAACAGGTCCAAGGACAGCCCAAAGGCAACTGTGCTATAACATCCCTTACAGGACCCAAATTTCAAGTGAAGTTGTGTTCATTTCCATCTAATATAAAAGGGTGAATAATTTAGATAATATAGATACATATAAAGTATATTTCTTCTACATAAGAATTTAATAATAATTGGCATAAGATAGAGAGAAACTTATCTCAGAGCCAAGCAGAACATACCTTATCAGTTTTTAAACTTGTAAACTTTACTGTGAGAAATTATCAAATTGCTTCTGCTTACATTTGCATCAAGATTGAGGGCTAATATAATACTTCACAAATCTTCTCTTTATTTTCATAATCAGTCACTGAAAATGTGAGATTTTATTTCCTTGAAATGTTATGACTGGTGTAAGGGAGATAACTGAATGATATACATAAGGTGTGGTAACCTTGAATACATTATCCATGTAATATAGATGAGTTCATCAACAACCTGTATTAACTTCATTGCAATTAAATTATCTCAAAATACATTACTGACAAAGTGAGAACCTAACATTTAGACTCCTATGTTTAGTGGAGACCTCAAGAGTCATGTAATTTTAATTTCTAAGATGACGCAGCTCTTTCATATCACATAGTTCATATTTTCTACAATGCCGGCATGTAGAGTGCAGCCTTCCATAACCATGCAGATATCATCTCATGCCAATTTGGATTCTTGCGATGGGATTCAAAGTTTCAAGAACAGTGTGGATTTGAATGGAATAAATACGCACTGTGTGACTAAAATGGTTATCATTCTGTAATGTTGGACCAAACATGGAAATTCCACAGGAGCAGCTTGACAGAAAGAAATAGGATTAATTGAAAGTCAATAGTAGATTATAATTGGGCTTATACAAGTGCCAATGGGAAATGCTGACTTAAGGAAACTGGTCTTGTTTGTTGGTATTCACTGCTACTTCAACAAAAGGGAATGCAAGAGAACTGAACTAACTACATGAACAATTTCAAAGCAGGAGAGTGTAAAAAAAAAGGGACAATTAGAGCAGGACAATTCAAATCAAAATGGGAAGGAATACCAAATCCTTAATAAATTACCTAAAAATTACTCATGCCAGAACATCCCACATGGTGCAAGTGATCTATCTACAAGTGTACTTAGAGTGTTCTCTATCCTGGTTTATGGCATGCCTTACAAGAACAAGATAGTTGTTTATGTACACATGATTTTTCATCTTTTGCAGGTACAATAGCCAATATTTGACCAAAATCAACTATATTATGTTTACATAACTTATTTTGTTGCATGCATTCCAATCTAGGAGGTAACAGCACATACATAAAGGCATCAGGTAACACAAGTCTATATCTATCATAGCTATAGTTATCAAAAGTCCCCATCCAAAGCCATCTTGTGCTATTTTCTGAAGATTTCATACATTTTATTCTTAAAGAACTTTCAATATTTGACCAAAAGTGTTCAGCATACATTTGTTTTCCTACATCAAACTAGTATAGTTCATAAATGCCGCCCACATGCATGCGTTTCTATGGAAACACTGTGAGGCTATTCTTTCCTTTAGGTATCACGGTACCAATTGTTTTTCCATATACCTCAATGCTAATGTTTTGTGAAATAAATATACTTTCTGTCCTACTTGGGCATGCATGTCACATGCTGTCATATAGAACAATGCTAGATTGTCAATTTGACAATGACATAACCAGGTACTCCATTGCATTTAAGAGAGATAACTCTACTGGAACTAGACAGGGGTAAGAGTTATCTAGTCACAACAAGCACATTTTCAGTCATGTGTACCATATTTTAAAAAAATCATAAAAAATACAAAATATGATCTAGATAGAAATTAACACAAACTCACATGTTGCCAAGAGGCTCAACTTTTTTTTAAGCCAAACAGAAAGTACAAGTCTTACATAATGCACCAATCACAGCTAGTTTTGTTCTTTAATTCTGAATACAATGTTCCATACACCTTAAGCTCCGCCCACCTGGACTTGCGCAATTGGTACCGTTATACCAAATAGCAGATAACCGTGTTAATGCTAACCTGCTAACAACAGCATATTTAGTTCCAATATACTCTCTCACTGGCGATATAAATGTATAACGTATATCACATCAATGCTGCACGAAACGCAGCATCAGAAAGTGAGCATAGCATTGAGTCATATCATGATGTCGAACGAGACACACTTTATCAGAAGCTTTACAATATTACAACTGTAGAACCTGGCATTGATGGGGATTATGAAATATATAATAGTTTTAAACAATTCCGTTGAAAAACTATGTAAAAAAAAAGTACGCTACTGACAAAAGCAAATACAGAAATTAGAGAATTGACTGCTGGATACCTAAACTTACCTGTCAATGACATAAATGTAGAACAAACAGATATTCGCGGACTTTTGAGGTTTGCAACAGCATATACAAATCTCAGGCAATATCTAGCACTTAAAATTGTTTTAAACTGGAACAGTTATGTTATGTTATTAGTTATACTGATGAAACAGAAGATATTTCACGTGATAGGGTTAATAATATTACTGAAATACCAACAAATTTTGATACTCCATTTTCATGCTCAGATCATAAAGTCCCAACAGATATCGGATATAAAGATATCTCATCTGAAGTATATGATACGTACAGATATTGTTTTGCTGATCCTGTTAATAAAATAGTTAGTGCTCTGGTCTATAAAGCTACCGCTGAAAATACCTTCACTACGGGAATTGAAATTATAACTGAAACACTTTATAATGAACAAAAGAAAGAATCTACTTCAATCATATATCATCAGGTCTCTGAGAAAATGACTAGGATGAGGTCATCAAATACTATGAATATTACCATTAAAAAACACTGTGTCAGACGAGCCAGTAAATATTAGAGTAAAATAATAGGGATGCTAACTTACATTCTAATGTTACTAACACAACTGGAATCACATCATCAGAAGGATTAGGAAATACATTACTCCTTATAGTATCAGGGGCAGGTATTGCATTATCAGTGGTGAATAAAAAGATCAAACCAAAATATGCGAACAAAAATACTTTGTCTAAAATAGCAATAGCTTCCTACAACAAAATTCTTAATAAACTTAGAGCTTGTATCTCTGGTGAGAAATTTATTATACTATATATGATACAGGCACTTAGAGACAAAAATGATTTGATTGTTGATATGATACCCAATAGAGTTTTCAAATGTTACAAACAATTACTCGGTAAATTTTTTGTGAATTTCAAAAATAAGGATAGTAAAATTTTGAGTGAAATATAAAAATAATGACAAATATTACAGTGGAAGATAACACGTTAGACATGAAAATATTGTTTTCCGAGGTAAGCATATAACAATTATGCTTGACAATTAGAAATGCAGAACTTATTTCAAAAACAGAAAAAAGATAAAATTGTCTCTGGTTCGCAAGGAAGAATCAGATTATTTTAGTAAGCTTGCTTTGATCACAGACTCACTTTCTGATGTTGTAGATAATCCAATATCGCAGAATAAACGTAGAACAAAGGACACAGTTAACGATGAGCTAAAGAAATGTCGTGTGGATAAATCAATAGTCTCACATGGAAATGTTATGAAGATGCTAAAACTTGACTCTCTAATCAGCGGTAAGATTAATTTATTTTTGTTCTGTAATTTTGATGAAAGTTATTGAATGGCAAAAGCTGAGACTTTCAAAATATCTCGACAAGTAAAAAATATATAATACGATTGTGAATGACCTAAATTTATACGTAACTTACAGTGCCACCATACTGTAAAAATCGAGGGAAAAGAAGTAACTGCGACCACGCTGAATGACGTTAAATATCTGAACTCTTGGGTAATTTTTTTTCCATTGTCCTGATCACCCATCTACCGGTGAATCGCAAAGTGCTAAACGAAATTTTAGCAATTCAGAGGACTGTCTAGGCTGAATTTTAGTTTATTAATTTCTAATCAAGTTCACATAACCTAAGTGAGTCCGGGTGCTTTAAAATTAACACCCAATTTTGATGTCGGGAGGGCCAGGCGAGTTGCACCTGGATTAGTGTTTTTTTACAAGTTTACAATTACCCATTTAAGTATGTCTCGTCTTTTTTCAATGCATCTGTCGCAAACGCCGACAATATGTTAAAATGTAAATATATAACTATATCAAACAGACATTAAACATACACGCGCGTTTAGATCGTATAATTATTTATCAAGTATTCTATTATTTTAATTTTTATGTTTACTGTAACAGGTACTGATCTCTTTAGACCGTGTGTTGTAAAATATATAATTTTCGATTTTTTGTTACCTATAAATCTCAGCTAGTTATTAATAGCGCATAAGCATGTAACAGTTAAACATGTGACCTGATATGGGAAAACCCTGCGTGTTAGGTAAAGTAAAAGTTGGTGTGAAATATAAAATAAAATTCGCAGTAGTCTTGATAAGTGGATGTTTCTGCGCAAACCATATTTAGTCTAGCGACGATGATAATTCAATGACAGGTCCTCGAGTTAAGTAATTGATAATGAAATCGACGCTGTTGCCTAAACAAAGATGTTTTTGTATTTTGTTTAGACTAACATGGGGAGGTCGGGGGTGGGAATCATGGTGTCGCCCTACTACAAAATAGGGGTTCGGCTCAGAAACCCCACCTATTTAGACTACTGCCTTGCGAGATTGGGCAGTAAAAAATATTTATCTCGTCAACTATCAAACACTCAAGTGTCTCAGGCAGGCGGAAGTAAGGGCTCTCATTTACACTGACCAGACTCAATTTTATTTTGTCTTCACCGCTCTTAAAATACCGGCCAGTTACCTCACCAATAATAAACACGACGAAAGGTTTGCCATTGTACTTCAGCTATACCCGGCCTTTTTTTAGCACCGTTATCGAGCACAGCTAGTTATTTATTTCATATAGTACGTGAGTTACGTCCATCTATAATCAAGTTTAGATACATTTTATATCGGTGTAGACCTCAAATATTTTCTCATATGACTTTTCATAATTAGATTCTCTGTGTGGTAGAATCTCATGCAACAATTCATCCGTTGTTCAGAACTCTTTAATCAAATCATTCAGGTTGTATCTAGCCCCCCTTAAGTAAGATTTTATTTCGTTTGTTATCCTGCTGTAAACGAGCACTCCTATCTTACTGGATGATTTTTTGATCGAATGGTCGGATTAATTTTTGTATAACCAATACGTCCAACGGAAACCCAACCCCAGATATAAGTAACAAAAATGGATTTATCAGAGCCCCAGTTGTGGCCAGGCCACTGGTGGTGATGATTCTTGGTAGATGATGAGTTAACTTTAGTATCCTGTCGTACTAAGCATAAGACCTTTTAACACAGAAACACATTTAGTGATAGTGGCAATAATAGGCGATGAGTCTAGTTTTGTCATTGACCGGGTACATCGTGTGAGATATGATTGAAATATATATTTTATCATCTTATTTTGTACCGAGATATATCAATGCTGCCATAGAATGAATCAAGGTACAGCTTCCCTCACCACTGAAGCAAAATCAGAGTTTTCAGGTTTATTGAGAAAGAATTTATACAGATCTTTGATTGTTGAGTTTTATCATTTAGCTGTTTCTCTTTCTCCTCTTTATATAACCTAATAGATGTCTTCAGCAGATACAGATTTAGTGTACCAGTAAAAGATAAGATGAGTGCTACAATAACAGCGGAGCTTCATGAAAGAATAAACAAATTTGATAGAAAACAAAATAAATTGTGGACTGATCATGGAGCAGAGTTCTTTAACAAAACAATATGAGTGTTTTCTAAATCAATATAAGATAGAAAATTACGCAACAGGAACAGAAGGATAAAGAGCGTCATCGTTGAGAGATTCAACAGACATGAAAATAAAAGATTTACAAAAACATGATGTCCCACAACACACATAATTACATTGATATCTTACAGGCAATAGTTGATGAGTATAATAACACAAAACATAGATCAGTTGGGATGACTCCAAATGAGGCAATTAAAAAAAATCCTTTGTTGGCCGTTAAAAACCAGTTTGACGAATATCTCCGTGATTTGCAAAAAGTGCCCGGTAAACCAAATAAGTTTAATAAACATGATAGAGTAGCCTATAGATCTCGCTGGTATAAAAAAATATTTGAGGAAGGATATGAAAAAAATTGGATTGAAGAAATATTCGTTGTTGATAAGGTTTTACCGGCTGTCCCCGTTATGTATAAACTAATAAACTAAAAGATATTACCGGTGAGGAGATAACAGGCTCGGTTTATGAAGAGGAGTTACAAAAAACAAAGCAATACATTTTTGCTATCGAGAAAGTTTTAGCAACAAAAGGAAAAAATAGTTTAGTTTAGTGAAGAGGCTACCATGATGCTTTCAACAGCTGGATTTTAACGAACACGATAAAGAGACCTTAGCGAGTGTCATTATTTACCTTGCCACTAACAATCTTTTCGCACTCAACTAACACCGATTTGCATTTTACTGGTTTGCAAAGTTTAACCAGCTCATTTTTTTTTTCTCTCGTTGCCAATTATACTCCTTTCTTCCATCATGTTGAAAATGTTAGCAAAAACATAATATAATTATATATTTTTCTGGTGGTGTCATCACGTTTATTAAAAAAAGTCTCATTACACAGTCAAAGAAATCCTTCTTGTTGTTAATGTTTTTTTAGTTTCTTGGCAGCGGGATATTTCAGTTAGTATTTGTTCTTTTTCCTTTGAGGCCATGTGCGGGGAAGTAGACAGGTTTCTTTTCTCCCTTATTTGTTCGTTCCAGCCGGTTGTCTTATGTGTATTATCTGCAACAGTTTGTTCGTCTATGTCTGTTTGATCAGACATTTTGTACAAATCATCAAGAAAATTTAACAGGGACATTATATCATAGGTTAACAAATTTTATTCTAATTCCGCTATACAAAAATTTGAGATAACGGAGTTTAGTGTTCCATCAGCAGCCTTTTTTAATGAGTCTGAATGAATACGTAAGTATTTGCCAACTTTTTTCATCGATCTAAATTTGATCTCGGGTTCGTTTCTAAATTTACTGGGAGAACTGTTCTAGCTGCTTTTGTATATTTTCCAGTGCAGAGAATTTTCTTGTGGTTTAACCGCCTCGAGGTTAAAAATTATGTTATCCGTTACCCAGGTGGTTGATAACAAGCCCATCCTGTATGGCCTCGTTGAATGTTCCATGGACAAATCGATGTGAGAGATAATATTTTATTGATCATCAGCACACAATATACTAATTTTTAAGTACCCGCTGTTACTGATTGTCCCAAATGCTTTTTTTTTTTTTTTTTTTTGATCATTCCAGCCTCATTTGACTCATAAATATCACAGAGATGACGAGATTCGTACTCAGGACATTGGATTGGACCAACCTGAAGTCATATACCAACTCTTCAACACCTGATTCCAAAGTGATACAGAAAGTAAAGGAATCCACCTTTAGCCTCATCCTTATTGCACCACTTTGTCCGGAGGAGTTGTGGATAAACTACCTTATCAATTTTGCATCGGAAACTCAGCAGACTTCGGCTTTTCCTTTCATCTTTGTCCAGAACCCCGAGCATGAATGTCTGGGCCATCTCAAAATCAGGCCCTCAAAATTGGACATTTTTGGATAGAATCGCTTAGATGCGACGGCCCTCCCCTCTGAAAGCATATGAAGACAAATGACAGTTTCACCCAGTGTGCGCAAACGAACAAATCATGACTCTCCAGGCATTGATAAAGCTGATAGCTAACTTCCTCCTCTGTCTCTTCAAAGAGAGCAAGTTAATGCCAAGTGTGATCCGAGGTTAACGCTCTACTCTCGCTGACACCTTTCATCATCATCGGAGAGAGAATATCGGACAAACCCAAGACTTTCTCACCAGCATCTCTGACGCTCCTTTTCATACAACACCTGCTTCCTCATGACATTAGCAACTGCAGGCAGAATTCTCAAAGTACATGTCCTATCACTAGACCCGATTTATATGCACGTTCCGAAAATACGGGTCAGTCTTAGTCCTGGCATAATCCTATTTCATTGCCGAGAACTGTCTCTCTTCCATGAGTAGCTAAACTTTTGTCACAAACCCTCTGTCTCCTCTGGAAACATCAACCAAAGGCCACCTACAAGACCAGTCCGGGCTTTCAGGTGAATTGGTAATACGAACAGAGCCGTTGTGTCATGGGAGATCACGCCTCTTTTTACTTCTTAGAAATGAACTGGAGTATAGATCGACGCAGAATATCATCTCCTGGAGTAAGGGGGTTATTCGGTCGGCATATAGGAAAATAACCCCAGGTCAATGAACTTTTACGCACTTCGGCTCAAGAGGTTCAAGCAGTAGCCATCAACCTGGCATCAGACTAGAAATGTTCGCTAACCGACATCAGTGAGGCTGTGAGATGGAGAATGGAGTTCACATTCTCTAGCTTTTATCTCCGACATCTGTCATCACACAGAGGCCAGTCTGATCTGGTAGACCTATACCTGCAGCTCAACTGGTCTCCCTTCCAGATCAATCGACAGCTTCCTAAGATGCGGCTTGATGACTTCCTCTGGATTTGTGGGGTTAGTCATTTCCCTTTTAAAGCCACGCCCCGACGGATGGTGTCTCCTCCAGTCGGGTTACCTAGAAGCTGTCTCAATACCTTGGGGGACCGGAGATGGTATCTCTGGCATAAGGTGATGTACCTCCCTCCACCTCTTACATATTCTGCTAATGTATAATTGGGTAACATATTCGAGAAAAAAAAACAATTTTTCCTTACCCTTTTCCTATGCTCGCGTGGGTATATGCTTATTAGATCAAGTACGAAAACAGTAACTTAATTACTGGCTTTTCTAGTATTCTTCTATATACTTTCAGATTGTGGATGTGGGAATGAACAGAGAGGATTACCACTACATTTTGGGTGGCTTGGTAAGTATCAGTAATGATTCATATTTAAATGTTTTGCAATCATCAAAGTGTCAGTTTACTTTCCACTGTCAGTTAAAATTCCCATTTTTACCACATAAAAGGATAAATTTGTAACTTTTTTTGAATATTTTTGTGGAAGATATTATTGATTTTATTTTTAATGAAAAGCTGATGAAGTGTGATTATCAGCTGTTCTTTATGAGGTTTTTTGTTGTTGCTGTGTTTACTCTGTTGTTGTTGCTGATGATGATGGTGATGAGCTTTATTATCATCATCATCATCATCATCTTATTATTATCATTATTATTAATTTTTATTATTATAATTATTACAGGGTATAAATGAAATCAGCGTATTGAATAGTTTTATATATGGAGGTGTGAACGTAACAGGATTCAGCATCATTGACAGAGATCATCCAGAGAATATTCGACTGTTAAAGGCAGCTGAACAATGGTCGATTGTAAACCTTGGCGCCATAACGGTATGGAGGGAGAGAGAAAGTTTGATTGTTTGTGTATCGTTATTAAGACACATCAGTAATGATAACCGTCATAATGAGTACCTTTGCCTTTTTCATTTATTTTACTTGTTACAAACATATTTAAAGATGTGAAACACTATCTATGAGCAAGGAGAAATCAAATTTCATTTCTCTACTTAATTAATTTCTGTAGTTTTGAAAAAGAAAGACAAGTTGTTCTTTGATTTTAGCTATTTTATTTAGTTTGGTTTATGTAATAATATCCAATATCTGCTAGGATCATAAATATCTCTTTTTCTTTCTCTCACACAAATTTTCCATGAATCATGTATACATGCATTTAATTATATGAAACCATAATAACTTAGCACAGCTATCCATTTAAATTTCTCATCGATTATATGAGAAGGGATTATTCTAAGTTGTGAGAATTTGTAGTCTGAACCAATCTGTCAACATTTATGGTAAAAAATATGTTTAAATGAACGATTTCAAAATAGTTTTTGAACCAAACATTACAGAACGACTCGGCTTAGATTTGATAGAAACAAAAGAAATTAAAAAGAAACATCTCTGACATATCAATCTTTCTAATATTGAGTTTGATAACAGTTTGGAATAAATTCAACAGTAATTTTACTTAGAAATACAGGAAAACAGTCATTTAGAGTTGGAGAATGAAATATCTGCAACTATTATTTTGGATCCTTCAAAATATTGCCATAGTTAATCAATAATTTGTCTTTGTTGAAGCCTTTTCTTTTCCACAAAAAAAAATATATATATCTCAGAGCTTTGATAGGGTGATTGGAGAAGCTTGCCTTTATTGCAGAAGTTGTTATCATTGTTGTTGTAGAGTTTAACACCATTTTTAAGCACACAATAGGCTAAACATGGCAGCCAGTATTAAAGGTGGAGGAAGAATCTGGGAAAACCCCAGAAAGAACCACCGACCCATGAGAAGCTACTTGCATGCTTTCACATATACCCACAATAGGACATAGAACACAATTAATTTTACTATATGTTCTCTACATTTGTTTCTCAGTACTGACCTTTCCACTGTGTGACAATCAATGCAAATCATATGTTAATCTAAAATACCTTCAAAGATGACTTCACAGTGAAGTTCTTGTCAAATGTTGACCTGCTCTTTTTTGAGATGCTGGACTGTCAACACAGCAGCATGTAAACAGAACACAGACTTCACTTTTGGATCATCACCAAGGCTTTATTACTCACTGTGCACTGTTGCCAAAATACACATAGACAACAACACCCTGAGCTCATATTATCAAGAATAAACAGTTACCTTTAAATCCCTACCAAAAATGCATAAATAAAATTCTTCTATCACCAACAAAATGAGAGAGGAAAAAATGTTCCAAAAATAGACTAGAACTACATTCGTGGGTACTGAACTGGAAGTATTAATTGTGACCTAATTCCTGACAGGCCCCATGTTTTACGCCAATTTTTGTCAAACTTTTATATTTGCATGCTACACCTATTTCAACTTTATACATGAAGTCTTTTTGAATTTCCTTGCAAACAAAACATTTGATACCTGTCAGAAAGTATGTGGTGCTGTGTTCCATGGGGTGCAAGTTCTGGTCCAAGTGCTCTTGAGAAACCAAAACTAGATTTGCTATATCTTCCTTAATTATAGAAATTTTTAAATACAGTAAAAACCTAATTGTAATACAAGATAAGCCCTGTCTGAAAATTCTTTAAAAACTAAATTTTATTGAAAACTTAAATTTTCATACAAGTTTTAAAACACGGTTTGACAAATTTTTGACAGAAAAGTTGACTAATGAATGGTATTTAAAACAAATGGTAGTTTGGGTCTGTACAATTGATAACATTTTTCCCAGGGGTAGTGAAGCATCATAGCTCATAGTGATTTTGGCAGCAAACCGCAATATGCCTGTCCAGATGAATATAGGTGTAGACACTAAAGAAACAATGACAAGTGCTATGTTCCACATTTATTGTGTCAGGTACTTAGGCAGTTGTTTCCATAACTAATGGCACATTCAGATATAAAGTTCTGATGGGACCACTACCATGTTTTATAGCAAAAATGCATTCCATTTCACTGTCAATAACAACAAAAGGTGGCAATGGGATAGGAAAATAGTTTCTAGGGAGGCTCTACCTTACTGAAAAAATGGTGCTGATCTCTCTCATGAAGACCTAAGCCATGTCTTTGAGGTGCTAGTCATCAGTGTAGTGATATGAACTAATCTTGGTCACTTATGGCAGTACACTGCACATGTCCTTATGAAACCTTGCCATCACCACCAGACTACTGGAGAGCTTCCAAGCTGATCCAACTCTAACACTTTGTTCCAGATACCAGGCTAGACCTGAAAAGATACAATATGTTTCACTTAATTCTAGAAAACAGTAAGAATCTATGTAAATGAAGTTAAAATGTGTTAGATATGTTACGTGATTTCAAAATAACATTAAGGTTGCAAGCATGGGGCAAAATATTAAACTTGACAGAGTGATGCTCAGAAATGTGAAGCAATGACCATGTATTAAAGTGATAAATTCATCCTAAAAATATATGAGGTTTCTAGAAGCATATTTAGCCATTTACAAGTTAAATAACTAATCAGGTAGACTGTGTATCATACAGTTTAAGGCAATGTTGGGGCGGTGAGGTTTGATCATTGCTGCAAACATTAGTACATGCCAGTATACAGGAAAGTCAAGTGACAATGTACTAAGTTAGAATATGTTACTATAAGCAATTTTATTCATGAGGGAAATAACAATTTTGGATATTGCAAGTGAATACAGCCAAATGTGGTCACACAAATCAACTATAGGTACCAATCAATCCTATATCATCAGCTAAATGTGAAATTCTGATCCCCAAAACTTGTAAACAAGGATGGAAATTTGCATATGTGGGACATATACAATGTACTTGTTAAGATCAAATGTGCAAACATAATATAAATGATCTATCTGAACATTTATAGTGTATTTTTAAGAGTGTTGGTTACCAATTATTAAGCTCATTGATTCAGTGGAATCATATATCAGCTGGTGCTTCAATACCGCACTCTGTCAAAGTACTAAATTCAAATATGTTACCATACATAGGCATATTCATGATGAAAATAACATTTTGGGATATTTTCAGTGCACCCAGCCAGAAATGTGCCTTACAGATTCACTATAGGTACAATGTCAGCCTATATGATGTACTGAATGTGAACTGTTCATCCCATACATTCTAAAATTGATGGATATTTGTTCATATTGGATATGTAACCATGTTTAGATCAGTTGTACAAAGTTGAATTCAAATAATCTGTTTGAATATTTCTTATGTAATCTTTAGAGTGTCAGTTAACAAATATTATTAGTAATTAATAATGCATAAAGTGAGATGGATCATTAGAATTCCCATAACATCATATAGGCCACAATGTTGCACTACACCAATCAATATCTTAACCAAACTGAACAATAAAATGGAATGCATTTTGTGTTCAACTTACATCATTTTGCTGTTTTCTTACATCCAAGGGTAAATATACCTGGGGAAAGCATATTTTATCCCTTTGACCTGTATTTCATTCTCAGACAGTTTAAAGTGATTTAGTAGAGAACTTGAGTAGGTTCTAGTATAAAGTTTTCATTGCTGTCCTCTCACTAAATACATTATAACTATTTTTATAAACAATTACTGAAGGCTATACAAGCAGATGTGTGTTACTCAGGAAGTGACCCCATCATAAACACATAAATTTACTGCTTGGACCCCCGAATAAATAGTCTGAATGGCCAATACAAAATATAATTTTGTCTTCATGTATTTTAAATGAAGGTCTTATTTTGACTTACAAAGATATTTTCTCTGACAAAATGTGACAAATATCCAACATTGGAGCTTGTATATGGTGTAGGAATACATACATGCTGATAACATTTAATATCATTCCAAAAAATATTATATATGTGCATTTTAGGAGGAAATCTTTAATTTTATTAAAAGTTTTATAAAAAAAAATTAAAATTAACATTAATTTTTTACTTTTAATTTCATTCTTATATTTTCAAAGTCAATATACATGACATATTAAAATTTCATGTATCATGTATCTTTTGTTAATAATAAAGATTTTATACCAATTTAAACTTTACTCCATTACTGCCCTGACAGGACATAGAACACAATTAATTTTACTATATGTTCTCTACATTTGTTTCTCAGTACTGACCTTTCCACTGTGTGACAATCAATGCAAATCATATGTTAATCTAAAATACCTTCAAAGACGACTTCACGGTGAAGTTTTTGTCAAATGTTGACCTGCTCTTTTTTGAGATGCTGGACTGTCAACACAGCAGCATGTAAACAGAACACATATTTCACTTCCGGATCATCACCAAGGCCTTATTACTCACTGTGCACTGTCGCCGAAATACACACAGACAACAACACCCTGAGCTCATATTATCAAGAATAAACAGTTACCTTTAAATCCCTACCAAAAATGCATAAATAAAACTCTTCTATCACCACCAAAATGAGAGAGGAAAAAATGTTCTAAAAATAGACTAGAACTCCATTCATAGGTACTGAACTGGAAGTATTAATTGTGACCTAATTCCATTAGCCGAATCCGAGACTTGAACCCATGCAGACAGAGGTGAGATGGCAGTGATCCATAACGGAGAGCGCTTTAGACCACTCAGCTCCTCGGGGCCCATTATTGCAGAAAAGCAGTGTTCTTTGTTAACATGGATCACAACATTTCTCCCCTTTTATTGTATATGAGTCAGTATTCTCAAGATATCTATAAATGAATACTAGAAATTAGGTCAAAGTGATTCAGTTCTGTTGCAATACATGCATTCACCCTAAATTTTACCCACTTTACAACATTGTAGTGGTAAGTGAAGAAGTATGTGTTGAAAGGCTTGATAATAGTCCTAATGAATGTTAAATAAATTTACTTCATTAAAAATTAGTCATGGCAACCAGTTTGATGCACGATTAAGATGGACACATTTTGCACGTTCTGTCTCAGTAGATGTTTTGGAAATAAGAATTACATCCCAGACAGAAAGAAGGGACACAAAAATGCACAGACAGACAGAAACCTAGATACAAGCCATTTCTGAAAGCAGCAGCATAAAAATGATTATGTCACTATTTTGATATATGACAATGTAATCTGAGTCGATTTGTATGGGTAATATACAAGTTTGACTGCGGTTTTCTTTTCGACAGTACTCTAGGTCTTACAATTTGTAACTGAAAGAAAATGAACCATCAATTTAAATAAATCTTGCAAGCAATTTGCACCCTTACAATACAAAAAAGAAAATTCAAAATACACTTTCAATATTGTGAATTAAATTTCATATAAGCATTAATGTCCTGTCACGAGTTCCAAAATATAGAATGTTCAAAAAATCCAATAGTCTTGAATGTCCTGATATAACATTGATGCAAACCAGAATGTCTTTTAATGAATTCAGAAAAATTCAAAGCAACATTTTGATTCAAACGTCTGTGAACACTTTGGTAATTCTAATGAATATTTTAAATAAATAATTCCTCTCAAAGTATATCTGACAGGCTGATCTAAAACAGGAATGAATAATTTATTTATCAAATCCATATTTATACATATTTACACTTGACCTAAATCATGATAAAATGTGAATCTTTCCGATGGAAAAACCTCGTCTAACTGACTAGCCTTGAAATTTTGGTTCACAAACATTCTCTTCACAACTTACAATCATGGACGAAACTTAGCTTTGTAAAAATGTTTACTACAAACAATCATGTACAAATGTTAAGCATACAGTGTTGATTGAATATAAATAAATTTCCAGTGTAAAGCCTGAAACCTATGGCAAGATTTCAGCTACGTAACGTATAGGTTAAATTGTATCTTCTTTTTGCAGACAGATGAGGCCCTCATGATAGACACATTACATGTGATTGCGAATGTCTTGCAGCAGATGGAACCTTCCCGTAACAACCTTATCTATGGCCATGGCTCAAACTATGGTAAGAGTGGCGCCGTCAGCGACAATGTCTACGTCGGTAGTAATTGTTGTAACTGCACAGATAACCCCGTCAATCCGAGGTGGGATGGCCAACAAGTTCTTGCAAGCATAAAAAGGGTAGAACTTCTCTCTCTCTCTCTCTCTCTCTCTCTCTCTCTCTCTCTATATATATATATATATATATATATATATATATATATATATATATATATACGTATGTATGTATATGTATTCATATCTCAGGCAGATTTATTAAACTCTGTCATAATGTCATTATTGGTAACGCACAAAAGGACTTAACTTTTAAGCTAAACTTTCCAGCATTACATACAGAGGATTGATAAATATAACCCTTTCTAAAGATCATATGAACATTATTCAAGCTTACTTGGTGTGCTCTTTTCCCCACACTGGTGCTGTATACATGTAATTAGCTATCTTGATGTTTGAGCTTTTGTTGGTTAGCAAATGCCTAATGAGACTGAAGCGGTTTGCAGCTGCAAAAAGAAGGAAAGAGCATATTAGAGTGAATGCCCCTGGTCAGTTAAGAATTAAATGGGTTAAAAAATTCATAAATGCAAATAAGAACTGTATGCCTTTTGATAATCAGTCATCCACAGGTGACAACATTCGAGTTTGATTTATTTTCAGTTAACCTGTTTTGAGTCCAGCCAGGTTCTGGGCCTACATCTTGGATGCATCACAAAACGAACAGTTCTAAAGTAATAGAGAAAAAGACCCAGCCAAAAACAATAAAAATCAAATTAGAACATGCCTTTATCTATTAGCTGGTATTGAGCTTCTTTTACAAGACTATAGTAAATACTTTGAACATGATGTTTTTTCATTATAACAGAATTAAACCTGGAATTTTCAACATTTTCAATGTAAGACCTGTAAGGCTTTTGCTCAGAACTTGAACATTACAAATAATATTTCCACCTGCTTTCTTAATATGGGATACTATTTACCGTAGTAGCAAAAGTTACAAACATTTATGCAATTGTTTCTAATGCATTCAAATTTTCATTTACATTCTGTGTCTCAATCTGACAAAAATAAAGCATGCATGTGGTTTTGTATATATCCAAGCCTCACAATAGAAACTGTCATTTTCTTACAGGTTAAAACACATGGTTTGACAGGAAATATTGAATTTGATGAAAATGGTATGAGGAAAAATTATGTCATTAAAGTTCATCAACTGGAACATAAACAAAGATTGAGACAGGTAATGGGAACCAAATCTGATGTTGTTTATTTTATATATTTTTTAATTAAATAAACTTAACTTACATGCTGACTAAATTACTTACTTATTTTAGGCAATTGCTTACATAAATACTAAATTGTATAGTCATAGATTTTTGCTTGCTTAATTACTCACTAAAATGACTCTTTTGATTAATCATACTTTTACAAAGTCACACAATTGTCAAATTACTCACTTATTTGCTCATTCACTCAATGACTTATTCACTTTTTTACACTTTTCTGTATCCGAATATGTCATTTCCTTTTTCTCTAATATGTATATATCGTCCTCTCAAAAGCATATTTCCTTCACTTCAACATAAAGTAAGAATTTGTCATAATTACAATCCCAAATGTTTCTCTGATGAGCCAGTGGTGCAGTTTGCATTGTTCAAAAGACAAACACAGAGTCTACATCTAAGATCTTGGCATAAATTCTGTCATCTTCGTCATTGTTCAAGAGACAACACAGAGTCTATGATCTTGGCATAAATTGTGTCAGCTTCGTCATTGTTCAAGAGACAAACACAGAGTCTAAGATCTTGGCATAAATTGTGTCAGCTTTGTCATTGTTCAAGAGACAAACACAGAGTCTATGATCTTGGCATAAATTGTGTCAGCTTTGTCATTGTTCAAGAGACAAATACAGAGTCTACGATCTTGGTATAAATTGTGTCAGCTTCGTTTCCTCTTTATTTAGTACGTTTCCAGTCTGAAAATCTTGAAGCACACTCAAGGTTTATAATCCCTTAGTAATATAGAACATCTTTTTCTCTGTACAGAATAATAGAAACATGAATTCTCTGTATAATATCTCAAATGCATATGTACTACCCCTAAGAAAATATTTTTTCTGAGACTATAAGTTTTGTTTTTGATAGGTTGGAAACTGGACTCCTTCTACACGCTTTAAAACACAACTGCCCCCTTCCCCCAATCAATCTTCCTGCATCCCCGCTGTAAATAGAACTCAAATCATAACTACAATCATGGTAAGTCAACTTATTGATTATTACTATTTGCATATGCTCTCTCTCTCCCTCTCCCTCTCTCTCTCTCTCTCTCATTCTCTCTCTCTCTTAAATGGAATGTGTCAGTTCCGTTTTTTGTTTGTTATTATCTATCATAACTTAGCTGCACTTCCAAACTGTTTTTAAACATATAACCCAACTGATTGTCATTTGAGATCCTGGTGTGAAATGGTATGGTCCAACATTTGTTATTCATCCTACCTCATCTCACAACAGTCAATATTCCACCGCTTCTCAGAACCCATCAGGCTTTTGTTTAGGAAATGTCACAAATTTCAATCTCTCCACTATTAAATATGGCTGCAGAAGCCATTTCCAGAAATTGATCAATTTAAAGAACCCTTTTGTTCCAGTTTCATAACATTTGAACAGATATAAACCAGCAAGTCGGAGCATTTGCTTCAGTGCAAATCAGATTTGTCATCCAGTAAGCATATAACTTGTCAGATATCACTGAATACAATTGAGGTTATTCGTCACTGTCGATTGCTGCTTGATGGTGTAAGTATAAAATAGGAGTTCTAGGGTGATTCTGTTTCAAACAACAGTGAACTAAAAGATATACAATAAACATGTGCCATCTGAAGGATTCAAGTGTTCTGTGGATTTAAAATCGCAGTAACCTTAGGCACCACGCGAAAACCTTAAAGCTGAAATTTCCATATGTTTTGTCATTTAGAGTATCATCAACCTTTTCCGTGAAGAAACTTGAAACGTGTTGCTTAGGACATTATTTTGAATTTCATTGAAATGAAATTGAAATGAAACTCACACATGATGGGATCTCGTGAGGAAATAACATTTCTATGTGGATATGGATTCTCAGATATTGAGTCATTACATAAAAGAAAAAAATTCAAAGGCTTCTTTCACTTGACAATATATTTCTTGGATTGAATGTCTTATGGACTATCAACTTAGTCCAGACACATCCAAGAAACACATCGCAGTGGCCGAGTGGTCTAAAGCACTTCCGTTATGGATCACTGCCATCTCAACTCTCTCTGCATGGGTTTGAGTCTAGGATCTGGCCAATGTGGGTATGTGAGAAAGCTTGCCAGTAGCTTCTCATGGGTCGGTGGTTCTTCCCGGGGTTTTCCCGGGTTCTTCCTCCACCATTAATACTGGCCACCAAGCATAGCCTATCGTGTGCTGAAAAATGGCGTTAAACCCCACAACAACAATAACAGACTGTATTCCATTGATGCATAATAATTTTGTGATGTTTAGTATTTTGTAGTTACCAAAAAGGGACTGAAAAAGCCCAGGTTTCCTGGATTGAAGTTTTCGCCAGTTTGTCCTATGAATGTTTCATAACTACAGAATCACAGTAATGATATGATTCAACTCCATATTCCACATGAGATCTAGCTGAGTCATTAAAATAATTAAACTGCAAATAGAAAATGTTAAAATGCAGATCATCTTTATTGTTTACAGAAAGTCTTATAAATTACTTGATATCTGACTGTTGGAGAGAATCTGTGTAATTTTCCCAATTTCGTTTAAAATGTGTTGCTAATGAACTCATATGAACGTGTTGATTGACTTCGCAGTTTGAAAATGTATTCTTACTAATTTTATTTTTGTAATTTTATAATACTCTTTTGATCATTGTGATTTCTTAGCAGTCTTAAAGGACATGTTACTATTTCATTATTGTGGAAAATGAATTTATATTGATATGTGTGTGTCTCTCAATCTCTGTCTGTTTGTCAGTCTTACTTAGTATTACACATGATACAATGATGTGAAAGGAAACTGTATCAACCCCAACAGGTTTGTACAATAATAGATTTAAAGTTTCAAAAGTTGTTTCTTTCAGCTAATTCAAGCTATAAAAAAAATATTGTAAGTATTGGAAAATGCTTTGCTTTGGTGGGTACTCGAATTAACTCAATGGAATCATCGTTATGGTTGTAATATTGAATCACATGCGAAACAATAGTTGCCACATTGATCACATATCAGTGACACTCTGACACCTCATTTAGTGTTATTTTTGTTCTTTCTTAGGCAGAACCCTTTGTCCAGGAGAGGAGAACTGCCGACAAAAATGGTGCTCCCTTAGTGGATGGGAGGTACCTAGAGGGGTATTGTATTGACTTGGCCAAAAAGGTGCAGGAGCAGTGCTCTACACCATTTGAATATACTTTCCGATTGGTAAAAGACAATGGCTATGGAAACTGGGACAAGGATACAGGCACATGGAATGGAATGATAGGTGAAATGATTAATGGGGTAATTATGATTATTTTATCTCATCAATTTCTATTTCATAATTTGCACATTTTTTTATACCTTCCCTTCAGTTATAGCATTTACCCAGCTTCTTTTAAAGTTGAAGTAATTGAACTTGACTTGAATTTCATTCCGATAGACTGTTGAAGTCCAGGGTGTTGTTGTCTGTGTGTATTTCGGCGACAGTGCACAGTGAGTAATAAGGCCTTGGTGATGATCCGGAAGTGAAATATGTGTTCTGTTTACATGCTGCTATGTTGCAGATAACCATGTCACCATTGATTTCAAAGCAAGTGTATATAAAACTGAACAAACATATATCCATGGCCATTGAATGTGGACTGTTTTGCAATTTCTTCTTCGAATATGTTCCCCAGTTACATTATGTTAAGAATAGCTAGCCTGTACCATGCGAATCCAGCCCTATTAAAAGATAAAAGTGATCTTTCCCTGTCTACATTAATAGACAAAGGGCAATTATTCTGGGTGTTGCCAGTTTTTAGCAACGCAGTTTTAAAGGCTACATGTCATACAGTTTATCCTCCTACAATCCAGCCCGTTTTTGTATTCTTATGGGCCCATCAAACGTTTATTTTGGATTAATTATGCGGATTTATCAATCTACTGCACGTTTTATGTTTTATTTTACAATTTATGCCAATATTTGAGGGATTTGTTACATTTTGAGACTTCATCTTGTACGACCACCATCCCACCAAGCTATCATTGACCTCATACAAAGTCATTATGAGGTAGAGTGCCTTTAAATTGATTTGCTGCTTGATAATTATGCTGAGTTTATCCATATTCATGCTGTTTTGAATCATGGTTAATTATTAATTACTAAGCATTGAGCATAAGTTTATAACAAGGCCATATATTTCTGACAGGACACTTTCACTGCTCTGTTAGCTACGACATTGTTTTAGAAAGTTAGTAATTTCAACACTAGTTTCTGCTTCAGTTTGTGTGTGGGTTTTTTTTTTTTGGTGTTGTTTCAGCAGAATATCAATTTAAATGATTTATATTCATGGAAATCTACCATGGCTCTTGTTTTGTCCATTCCTCCCTTATATTACTTTTAGCTAAAGGGAGCTAAATGTTGTCTGCTGACTTATTTGGCACTAGAGTATAGTGATCTCTCCTTTCATCTTAGACTTGGCAGCATAGAGTATGAATATCCCAGTTGCAGGGCTACAGCTTTATCCATTTTCCTCTATTTTGTCTTACAGATTAGGACTATTGGCAAAGTGCTAACAACATACAGATCAGACCAAAAGCGTCACCATTAGTCTGCATGCTAATTTTGTTTCCTTGATGTGAATCTTAATGGGAGCAAGGGAGATAATTTAACTTAGCCTTTAGCCACATAGCGCCGGACATTGACGCACATGGAAACAACTCCAGGACCCAAGTCACCACCACAGGACTCGTCATTTTTTAAACTCCCCCTACCTTGCCTTCTCGGGGTTTGGCTTGATTCCTCCTTACAGAATAGGACAGAGCTAACAAACAGCCAAGCTTCCTCTTATTTAGCAGACATAAGGACATGTTACATGGATCAAATTTACCATAACCCATCCAAAGTACTTATTCTAACAATATCCTCTTCACAATGATGGCCTTTTACCTTTGCGACCAGCCTAGGCCATATACTGTGGATAACAAATGGCCAAACATCCATATTACAGACTCAATCAGTAAGAGTGCAGGGACCACTGTAACTCATACCACCTTGTGATACACATTCAGCATGATACCACAAGTAGATCCTCACACCTTAACAGATGTCGTTTCGCAACACTCTGCCATGAGAAAAGCCTCTTTACTCAGCGCCTGTATTGAAGTCACGGTTTCTAACTCAGGGCATTCTACGAGTTTCATGAGCAACAGACTTCGTCACTCTTCACCAGGTAAATCTCATATGTTACAAAGAACTGTAGCTACACTCACAACCAAGATGATGTTGCTTGTTCTAAGTGTACCATCATTTATTCTACCCTACATGAGGGTATGAGAAGATCCTGCCTTCTGAACCTTCATTGAGGATGTTTTCCTACCCCAGCGCTTTGTCCTCCTCCTCTGACATGTTGTTGGACTTTAGTTCTCTTGGGCTATCTTCCAACCAACGGTACATATTCTCCGACTCAGAAAACCTCGGAGCATGCATGGCAGTTAGTCTCAAGCTAACAGCATAGCCTTTATCCTCTACCTTCTGTTTAATGTCGCGATGGATGAAATACTCTAACAAGCCATCAAGGAGACACATTTCCCTCCCTTCTGCAACCACACTGTCGATACGAGGACAGTATGGGGAATCAATAAAAGGACCCAAAAGTCACTCATATGACACAAACCTCTTATATCCGTCCTATCAAACAATTTCGCATCATGCAGATAAAGCACAAAGAGGGTTCTATCATTCATTCAACACCTTTTTCTTGGTCCCAACAACAAACGACATTCTATGAAGGGTCATCTGCCCAAGCACCCTCAATCCATTTATCTATGCCCCTTGGTTCCCACTACAAATACAACAGCGCATTGTGAAAGATATACATGAGGGGGACTTTGCTATCACTGTGGGTTTAGACGGCGCATACCTTCATGTCTCTATTCATAAGGCTCTCAGAACACTCCTTCCTGCGATCAACATACAACATCATCTATCAATTCAAGGCATTCCAATTGAGGCTCATTGTTGGCATCGGGGTCTTTTCTTGCCTGACGAATAGAGTAATGGTGCATGTCCGGACCATTTTTATGGCGGCAGCATCAAGTTACCTGGACAACATATTGCAGCAACATTAGCCACTTGGTTCTAACCAGTCATGATAGCTATTGTCACCAATCTGGACTTCTCATCAAGAAGAAAAAATCCGACCTAGTAGCATCTCAATTATTCGTTCATCTTGGTATGAACTTCTTCAGTACACAGGCACCATATGTTGTCTCACTCAGAATCAGGCATCGAAATGACCCATGGTAGCACCGTACTTTCGAGGAATTCTATTCGCACAAGCCATACAGGATCAACATATCTCGGGACTCCTCAATGCACTAACCAAAACTTCATCAATGAATACTCGATAGAACAGAATGGGTGGTCTCTCTCTCTCCATCACTCGCATCTCACTCAGATCTGTACCTGATAGGACCGAGTGGTGGTACTCTCTTTGCGACCATTGGGAATGCCAAAACCCCATCCTTTGTCTCTTCTGTCATAGACCCAACAGTTTGGGCAGTGGATGCCCTATCGCTTGATTGGCCCAACCTGAACTCGTACACCAACCCCCAACACATCTGATTCCAAAGTGATACAGAAAGCAAGTGAATCAGCCTGTAACCTCATCCTCATTACACCCGCACGTCAGGATAATCTCAAACAGACCCTCAGAATTAAATAATTTTACAAAGATGTGGTGAGAATCGCTCAGACACGACGACTCTCCACTTTGAAAACATATGAAGCAAATGGCACAGTTTCACTCAGTGGTGAGCAAACGATCATATTCTTACCTCTTCAGGCATCAATGCTGCAGATAGATCACTTTCTCCTCTTTTACTTCGAAGAGAACAAGTTAGTGACGAGTACAGTCCAGTGTTAAAGCTGCACGATCACCTACTCCTTTCATCATCATCAGAGACACAATAGGACAAAGAGGACTTATACGACATTTTCATCATTTTTGTGTAGACACAGGCAGAAATGTTAACCCTGGCCCAAAGTGGAGCCTATCTTGGCCATTAACCTGGATGGATATGACATTTACTGAACCATTTTCAATGGCAACTCTGGCACTATTTTCATACAAGACCTGCTTCCTCAGAAACTGCAGGCAAAATTCTCAAAATACATGCCCTATCAACATACCTATTTTACATGCAATTTCCAACAAGATGGGTCAGTCTTATTCATGACAACATCTTCTTTCATCACCGACAACCATCTATCTTCCACAGATAGCTAAACTTTTGTCATGAACCCTCTATCTCATATGGATACATCAACCAAAGTCCACCTATATGACCCAATCTGGGCTTTCAGGTGATTTGTTAAAATGATCAGAGCCGTTGCATCTTGGGAGATCATGCCTCTTTCTACTTCTCAGGAAAGGACAGGAGTATCGAGCAAGACATAATATGAAGTATGGGGTTTATTCAGTCAGCATATAGGGAAATAAACCCATCTCAATGAACTTTTATGCACTTCGGCTCAAGAGGTTCGAACAATTGCCACCAACCTAGCATCAGACCGAAACTGTTCGCTAAATGACATCAGTCAGGCTGCGGGATGGAGATCGGAGTCCACATTCTCGAGCTTTTATCTCCAGGATCTATCATCCCAGAGATGCCTATTCGATTTGGTAGGACCTATATATGCAGCTCAATAGGTCTTTCTCCAAGATCGATCAACAGCTTCCTAAGACACAGTTTTATGCCTTCCACTGAATTTGCGGGAGAGTTCTTTTTCTTCCCATTTTGAAGTCATGCCCCAACGGATGAAGTCTCCTCCAGTCAGGTTACCTAGAAGATGCCTCATTACCTTAGGGGCCGAAGATGGTATATCCGGGATAAGGGAATGTACCTTCCAACACCCCTTACCTATTCTCCTAAGGTATTGTGATTGAGTAACATATTCCTAGATGAAACCAATTTTTCCTAATAAAACTTCGAAAATACTTAGCCAGTCTTAATACACATACACCCTCCCAGCCTCCCCTCGCTCATCCATAATGAGTGTGCTTTCTGCTCCATTAATAACTGGGATATTCTTACAATGTGCTGCCAAGTATTATATGTAATGGGAGGTCAATCTGCCTGACCACAAAATAGGTCGGAAGACAACTTTTAGCATCCTTCAGCTAAAAGTAGTATCTGGGAAGGCTAGATTTGTGAGGTAGTGGTAGTTCTTCTAAGGTAGTATGATTGTGCTCCAGCCAAATAGTTCATACGAGGATCTTAGTGATAGATACGTCCATCTAGCCACATCGCCGAACTTTTATCATTTTTATACCGGAGATTTCAGTGACAAATCTGTCCATTGAGCCAGGGCAGTACTGGTGATTTTTGGACAGTCTTATGTATCGCCAGCATCCTGACCGACCACGCATCATTCATACCACATCTATTTCATCTAATGCAGATTGAAATTGCAGTCGCCATCCATCCTGCAGTTCTAATATGGGGACCTTTCTGTCAAATTGGTTTAGCCAACTATAATTTACAGGGATCTTAGTGACATATCTGTCCATCCAGATGTACTGACGGAGATTTCAGTGACAAATGTCTTTCCAGAAAGGCCTTTGGAGTGGCTGGTATCAGTGATAGCTGGACCATCTTCTATACTACCAGTTTACAGGCCGGACAAACCAGCTGGCATTGCCGAATTTCCAGAATGCTCACTGCTGATCCACTTGGGAGAGCTATTGACATTTTACTGGGGATGGAATTGAGTCTTCATACTACCTGGTATATTTTCAGTGCTGCAAGTAGACCGAGTTGGGCCATGATGCGTAGCAAGTGTGACGGAACTCTTTAAATCCACCATCCTTCACATCTTACTCTGATCCAATCATGGAATGGACTGAAGTTAGCTTTAAAGCCAGCGTCGATGACAATTACTTTATATTCGGGTGTTGGCTGCTAAAAAATGACCCCAACCCTTACCATTTCTCTAAAGACTCGGTAGATCTCATTGAGGAGGAAGCAATAGACTTAAGACGACAGATGCCATTAGAATCAGTCTCCCAGAACTTGACAAGAATGTAGTAGCTTTTTGTACTTATGCTCATCTGTTTTATAGGATGGACAAATCTGTTTCGTGCCCATCCAAGCTAGTTTGGGATGTCATTATAGACACCCAGTAATAGACCTCTTTTGTGGCTCGGTTAGAGCATTGGCCTCAGATTCAGGAGGTTGTGGGTTTGATCCCTGGCCGAGTCATACCAAATACTTACAAAAATGGTACTAACAGCTGCCTCGCTTGGCGCTCAGCATTAAGAGGTCAGTGTTAGGACTGGTCAGCCTGGTGCCAGGATAATGAGACTGGGTGTGACATTATACTACGTCTGCAGCATGATACCCCAGTGCTAGACATCACTATAAACTCACACTGCAGACATCATAGTAATATGACTGAAAAATTGTTAAAACTACGTTAAAAATCCAAATCACACACATGCACACACACACACACACACACAGAGAGCAATAGCCATGGAGACGACAGCCAGGATTGTTTTGGGCAATGACCAGGGCTGCACACCATACCATAGCTAATTCTTTGACAAGTTCAGCCAATTTACTCTTGGTATGATGTGTTGCATGTGTGCGATCAATGTCGTGCATACTTTATCGTACCATGCCTTTCCAGATGACCCTGTGTGAGCACCTTCGCTTTGGGGGAAGAATAGAGGGAGGCAGCTCAGGAATTGCACATCCACCTCATTGTTAAATAAACTCAAGCATATGGAACCACTCAGTTCCCACCAGTAGGAAGAAATATTAAGCAACCTCAAGAAAGGGGATCTCCTCAGTAACATGTGCACCAACATCGATTCCTAGCAAGCAGTCGTACAGTGAGAGAAGAAATAGATTTTTGACGTCACTAGGCCTCCCTAACATGTGCACCAACAGCGATTCCTTAGAGCAAGCAATCATACAATGGCAGTAAGAAGCAGATTTTTTAGGTCACTAGACCTCCCTAATCCCTCAGAATAGGGAGTGCTAATCCAGATCATTCGGAGGGGCTTAAATTTCGTTCAACAATCTCCTCTCTTCTCTTCATGAATAAAACAACAAATCTGGAGAAGGATGCCTTTCTACAACAGGAGAAACGGTCGTTTATAAAAAAGCATTGTAGTTTGTGATAAGGCGTCAATCACCAGGGTTTTACTCAAGGCTATTTCTTTTTCGGTAAACAAACCACATGTTGAGACCAACCATCATCACTGCTGTCGCCTCAACCAATTGAAGATGGAGTCGATGAGTTCAATCCACCTTTCCATTTGAAGGGGCCAGTTTGGCGTCAGCCTCATGCTGACCAACACATATGTTTCACATCCTCATCCATCACTTGCCATGAACATTTTCCCCATTTGTTTTGCTTACCGGGACAAGTTTATTAGTTCACCGTTCTTCCCTTTGGTTTCAACATCAGCCCCTGAGATTTTACTCAAATTATGGATTGCGTCATTTCCCTATTCAAGCCGATGTCATCTCCATTGATGACAGTGTACTTGAAAGGCATCCAACGGAAACACATGGTATGTTCTTACCTACTCTAGCCATCTAGGCTTTCTAGTAAACCGGGAAACTCAGACCTCCATCCAACCCAGAACTTCATCTGTCTAGGTTCTTCACTAACTGGAATATGGTGCGGGCTCCTTGTGTTTGCATTTACCAGAATCGTTGAACTCACTGAGTCCTTTTTCAGCGGGAGTTCTTCTCAGTTCATTAAATACGGTGGCAGACTGGATCCCACCTGGCCGTCTCTTTCTGCAGACCTGGCCAGAAATAATGGCGCACCGTTGTATGTCTTCTGGATCAAACAGTCATGATTATGCCTGAGATTCGATCATTCACATGTCAATGGGGCAGTCCATGTCAGCTGACCATTGGAATCCCGCTGCAGAAACCCCAAGCAGAAATAACCGGTAGGTACCACCACCAGTGTGCACGGTGGTGGTGTCCACCTGTTGCCGTCCTTCACTACTCTCAGCTACACATGGGAGCCAGGCTGTCATCAATACCTTTCATTTCTGAATGGATTGACCCTGATGTGATAACAGTCCTCATTAGTTCTGACAACTCTGTGGTAGTGACTTATCTCCTTAAACAGGGAGGCACCAAATCATTCTACCTGTGTGTTTTGATTTGGCATTTTCTACATGGGTGCAACAATCTCCATATTCAACATACAAGTCAGACACATTCTCGGCAGCCACAGTGTCTTGGCCAAGAATCAATCCAGAGGTAGTGACGTCCTTCACATGGAATGGTCTCACCATCATTCAGTCTTTACTCAGATTTATGCACTTCCAGGTGTCCGATGACCAACCTCCTGGCAACGAGATGGAATCACAAGCTACCTAATTTCATCTTTTCAGTTCTAGACCCAAAAGCCTGGGCCATGGATTCAATGTCAGTCATTTTGGGAAGGTTTGTGGTCATTTTCTTCCCCTCCCATGGTGGTGATACTGAAAATAATCCAGAAATTACTGGGTCAGAATGGCAAGATGATTCTGATAGCTGTTCTCTGATGAGACAAGTCCTGGGTCACTGATCAACTTTTTCTAGCAATAGATATGCCCGGGAAGATAATAGTCAACCCGAATCTTCTGCAACATCCACTGTCATGGATGGTCCTTCCCCACCCAAACCGTATCCTTCTACTTGCTTAGCTCCTAACAGGACAGCCTTGCAAGACAAAAAAATTCAAATCTTCGACTGTGAAGAGAATCTTGAGGGTAAAAAGACCCTCCACTTTTAAGCCTTATATGGAAAAGTGGCGTGTTTTCTGGCATTAGTGCCATACCAGCAATGTTGTCCATCTGCGTGCCTCAGTTCATCAATAGTCGACTTTTCTCTGGCTCTTTGAGGAGAAACAGTTTGGCCCCAATCGCTACCAAAGGCTACCACCCCATGATATTGGAAACATTCCAGCATCATGGCAAACATGTTTTTGGGTGGGATAGAGATCTATCAGATCTTTTAGACAATATTGGTCTCAATCAAGTATCCATCATTTTGTCTCCAAATGGAACCAATCATGGGTTTTATTTAAATCCATTTGAACCTCTAGCCTGTACTTCGCTAAAGTCGCTCTCATACAGGTCATGTTTTCTAATAGCTTTAATTACTGCATGCAGGGTATGAGAGCCGGATGCCCCTTTGTATTGCCCCAAATTCTCTTCAGTGCAGACCGGAGTGTTCTGTGGTTCTGATGACACCATCAAGCTTCGTAGCCCAAAATCAGATCTGCCAACTCTTACAATTTTGACATAAGTCTTGCGAAATTTACCCGTAAACTACAAACTTACGGCATACAAGCAAAAACTACGGAAAAATGAACATCACCGAAAGATTTGCAAAATTTGTCCACCTGTGTATGATTTGGATCTGGTTTTGTTAGAAGTAGTTAAATTGGTCAGAGAACCAGACTAACTTTACAGCAGCATGTCATACGCTTTAAACTGCACATATTTATGCATGCGAAGTGTCTTCATGATCATACTATTGATAATGGACTTATTTTTTTTAATGTTCAGCAAGCAATGCATATTTAAGACAAAAGGGGAAATTATAAAGCCTCTTAAAAAGTGCTAATATTCAACACAGAAAAAAAGGAATATTCAGAATCTTGTGAATATAAGCTGGAAGGGACACAATTATGTTTATTGGACATCACGTGCCAATTTGAGTATGACTCATGGCAGGAAATATGATTGCCATCGTCATGTGAAAGACAGGTGCTCGACGCGAGCTTGATCACTGATGTTGAGAAAAAACAATAATCTAAAGGAAAAAAATCATACAGAGTGACAAAAATACCTTAGATTACCCCCATGACCCGTTCTGACATAGGACCCTCTCTATCATAATATATAAGAGAGAAGGTACGGAACTTCCAAATACTTCGTTCCACCCATGACCCTCGATTTCCTTCTGCTATTTCCATCTTTAAAGGCGCACGTCCATACTGTATGGCTTGTTTTACTCCTGAGATATTTTTCTATTCATCAAGCCATTGTTGACTTTTCTGCATTGTACCAAATTGAAATTATGGGCCCCAAAACGTGCGATTTTTGCGAATTTTTACTCTGAGACAAGTCCGAGCTCATGTGATAATAAGTATAACCTTTTGAGCCAATCATATTTTGGCGATGATGTGTGTGCCGCATAGTTTACCTATTTAGAGTCGCATGTATACAGTGTATGTGCAGTGAAGAAGACAATATCTAATTCTTGCATTGAACAGGATTCCTAAAGTTGAATCGAGTTAATGATAAGTAAAAACTTACTTTTGCATCTACAACTGTTCTGTAATTCAAGAAGGGATGCACCATAGAGTTGAAAACATGGTACATGTAGCTCTTTTCACCGGTTTTCACATGTGCATGCACTTGTCCAAAAAGATAAATTCTCGAAAATTGCACGTTTCAGAGCCCGTAACTTCAGTTTGGTACAACGCAGAAAAATCAATGATGGCTTGATGGAAAGAAAATATCTCAGGAGTAAAACAAGCCATACAGTATGGTTGTGTGCTTTAAAATGATGGAAATAGCAGAAGGAAATCGAGGGTCATGGGTGGAACAAAGTATTTGGAAGTTCCGTACCTTCTCTCTTATATATTATAATAGAGAGGGTCCTATTTCAGAACGAACAATGTGGGTAATCTAAGGTATTTTTGTCACTCTGTATGATTTTTTCCTTTAGATTATTTTATTTTCTTTCTCAACATAAAATGGGCATCGAGCACCTGTGATGTAAAATGGAAAAAAGAATTTCCAAGAATTACATCAAGTTGAGAGATAGCAACAAACCATTGAGCTCCACAGGGTTTGAAACTAAAATCTGTGCAACTGTACTAGTGGTAAATAAAGTCTACATGTACTTTACAAACTTTTCAGTTGAACATAATGTTTATCATCGCTGCATGTTTCGAATACTGAACTTTTAATTATGTTTCCAGCTTTACAATAACAGTTTATGATATTTTGTTGCACCTTGCTTAAAAATGGTCAAACTTACGGAAAAAAATCAACTGCCTTACTGAGACAGACTCGTCAGGGTTGGCAGGTCTGCAAATTAGGTTACCGTCTGTCAGTAATTAGTCATCACTACCTCGCTATCTTCCATAATAATAATAATAATGAAGACATTGTTTAGCACCTAATCTTTAGAAGCTCTAAGCGCTTTACAACATTAGACAACACCTATAACATAAAAACATATATAATGATATGTTTACAAAAACAAACACCATGAAATTAGAAAACATGAAAAATATGCTGAAAATATTTAAGGTAGGAAACATTATTAAGTCTTTAAGTTGGTTCTTGCAGTCGAAATAAGTGAGTTTTAAGAGCACTCTCGAATGGGATCACTGTGTCTTTGTGTCTAAGTTCAGTGGGCAATTCATTCCACGTTGCTGGGCCCTGGTATTCAAAAGAACGCTGTCCATACGACTTTGTTTTCATCATAATGACTATACGATTGTCAGAAGAGGAGCATAATCTTGCTGGTGTGTACACATGGGTGAGGTCAGATAGGTATGTTGGACTGGAGTCCATCAGTGAAACATAGTACAGAGAACAAATTTTGTGTTTGATTCTGGATCAAATGGATAGCCAGTATGGTACTCTAAGTATGATCTGAACAGCTGTGTCTTGAAGTTTCTGGAATAGATATTGAGATGAACCAGACAGAATTGAGTTACAATAGTCCAGTCTTGAAAGTACTAATGAACACACAAGTCTTTTAATGGCATCAACTGAAAGACATTTCCGAATGGAGCTGATGTGTCTCAGCTCAAGATATGCAGCATTGCATATGTTCATAGAGAGGCTGAGAACAGCAGCCAAACAAAATCCTGTTCTTGCTCTCAAGCACTAACTTGAAGCTCACAGAGACAAGCTGTGACATGCACAAATGCATCTTCCTTCCTGTGTGAGCCCTTTCTTCATGGCTGAAGTGGGACTTCCGCTGCGTGTACTTTGGCATCTCACCAATCAGTCTCCTTACGTAGATAACTGCTCTGAGGTTTTTGAGCAATCTCTGCAAGCCTCGCATTTTAAAGCAATATTCTAACATGAGATATAATGGAAACTGTTGACTGGCAGGCAGATTCAACCTTTTGAGCCTCCATTTCAGAGATTTAGCTTCGCAGAGGCAGTCTATAATCTGATGGGGCCACAGATGGCTACAGACACAACTGGATCAATCAACACAACCTGTTAGCTAAGCTGGATTTGCAGGTGAAATTTTGCTTATTAATTAAGGAGAATGGGTTATCGTTCACATAGGGAATACTGCCAGTCTTCCGAAGAAGGATACCTGAACTAGAAGTTGGATGCTCATCATCCCCGCCTCCTATTACTTAATCTCTTAACCTAAATGACTGGTGAACATATTCGAAGGAGAAATCAAATTTTTAAGTAAATTATGTTTCTCCAAGAATACTTACCCAATCACGTTGTTTAAAAAAACCTCCCAACCACCCTGCCATGAGTGCATCCTCATTAGTATCTTGCCCAGCTAAAAACTGGCGACACCTTGTGGAATCAATGGGAGGTAATGTGCTAGAGTTATTGCCCATTGTCTACTGATATAGACAGGGAAAGATGCATTTTTTTTTTTTGTAGGGCTGGATTGATAAGGTAGCAGACTAATATTCCTAACATAATGCAAATGGGTATGTTTTCCTAGAGAAACATAATTTACAGAAAAGATTAAAAAAATGATGTAAAAATTGTTTCAATATATTAACATGACATCAGGTTCATAAAGGAGATTGTTCTTTCTGCGTGTATGTCTCATTTCCTCTCTGCACTTCTCTGCCTCTGTCTATCACTCTGAAGCCTATCAGCAAGCTTCGCCTACTCAGTAGCATATCAGCAAGTGCTGGTAATAGAAAAAAATGTCAGGACTGATTATTACTTTCTGCAGAAAGATCAATGATATTCAAACATGATGTCTTGCCAGACTAGTGTTATTTTTCAAAATACTCGAAACAGTGTATGTTTTTGCAGTTGATTTGAAGCAAATCTTATTACATAAATTGTAATTGACCTATTAGTGATTTCATTGAAATTGACCATTCAGCTAACGCTTAAGCGAATTGATGGATCAGAGAAGTACTAATACTGTTTCAAAATCAAAGATTTCCTTGTATAAATTTTCATGAGTATCTGCTAAACATTTTACCTGATTTTGGCAAGGTGGCAGATATGGCCGTGGCACCACTGACAATTACCAAAGATCGACAGAGGGTTGTGGATTTTACCAAGCCATTCATGATGTTGGGAATCAGCATAATGATCAAGAAGCCCGACAAACAAAAACCAGGAGTGTTTTCTTTTATGTACCCACTCTCCAACAGGGTAATGTATTACTTTGGACAAATTGTTTGAGAGTGCCATTTTTGTTACAGTGCAAAAAGTACTGCAATTTGTGTTTGTGTTTATTTGCAATATTTCCCAATATGAGTTTTAGAACAATTAAAATTTAATTGAGGTAACAATTTCAGCTCAGAATAAATAATAAGACCTTTGTAAACCGATTATTTGCAACCACCAGAAGCACAGCAATAATCATTACCTATAAACCATGTCTGAATTCAGCAGCATGCACAGAACAGAATGGCATAAATATGTCAACACACCAAATGGCAGTTGGTAATTTTAAAATGAAAGAAAACCCACTAAAATCCATAAATGTGATGTATCAACTGTGACAAATGTTACTGTTACCATGGGAATGCATTATGAAAGAAAAAGGTTATGTGACCTTGACAGTTGACCTTATTACCATCCCATTTCTCAAGAAGTTCTATCTTTCTTTGTAAACTGATTTGCATATTAAAAACTTTTCCATTCCTTGAAAAATCAGAAAAACATCCTAATTTAGCAATCTATAAATACATTTAAATATTCAGCTGACCTTAACAGCTGACTTTTTTATCTGTCATCCACAAGATTGTTCTTTGTTCAGAATGTGTTGAGTCTAACGATAACACTGAATTCATGTCACGTTTTAGATTTAACAAGTGTATCATTAGGCTGAGGTCCTGTGTGACTAAGTGGTCTGAGGCACTGGTCTTTACAGATTGCTGACATATCACCCCTATCCATGTGGGTTTGAGTCTTGGTTCACAACATTGAGATAGTATTGAGTTATTGCATTGTAATTATCTTGTTGCATGAAAACTAAGCATAATGCAAACAGCATTACATTTTTCATATACATCGGGCCATGAATGTAATGCACATGGCAAACACCACAATGCCGTGTAATGAGGCTGCCATATTCATCTTGTTTCAGTCAACCCAGTCCCTTGACGGGCAGTCAGATTACACCCATACCTGTAACCTAATCAATATAAAACATTCCATATTGAAAGTACAGTTATGGACGGTAATGATAATAACAAAGGAAGCCTTGAACATTCCTAAAATACCTGCCTTAAAATCAATTGTTTACTTGTTTACATTTTACGTCTTTTCATCTCTTCTTTCACAGCATGTAGTTATTTAAATATTAATCTGCCAAAGTTTTTAACTTTAGGTGTCATGAGTCCGTCATTCTTAATACCTATCCAAAATATAATGTAAAGTACTTATCATTAGCTAGTTATCATAACCATACTGTATATATCCAATTTTATACATTTATTTATATTGAATTTGCTTGTAAGTGTGAGATACATTGTGGTATGCCTAGTGTGTGAGAAGGTACTTCCTGCAGAGTGTAATTCAAACTAAGAAAAAGACAAATTTTAACAAAATTGCAACTGATCAGGTAAGATGTATAAATAGTTAGAAGAAAGCATTTACGAATGTCAAACTAGGTACTGTGTGGCATGCTTAGTGGCAATGAATATGACTTGTATACATGTGGCTCTCTACAGTGGATTCTATGGTGTGTCAAATAAGCCATGTCTAAGGACAGACTGGACACTTTTTTTCTGTTACGGATATACATGATATTAGTCATGGTTTCGTAATATTTGTTTGTGATAAATAGTTATTTATGTTGTTTAGTGTATGATATTTAAACACTGGGTAAATTTGTTTTTATCATTGTATATTTAGTCATTTGCACATACATTTTATTCTTTAGAAAGCAGCATACAAAGCATATCACAAATTTTACAAGACTTATATATAATGTCTTCCATAAAGCAGAAGAGGATGGCATTTGCATTCTTCTTTTATGAATTAATTTTGATGAAGTATTTGTTTATATATTGGGTACAGATATACAAAGCTGTCTAACCTATATATCATCTTTTTCACACTTTATACTTGCTTATAATTTATGTTGAATTGTCTAGCTCTCTTATTATATATCACCCCAAAATAACCACAATGAAAGCAATTATTCAAAGAGTTTTTAATTTGACAATATGCTGATGATTTGTATGCAGATAATGACATCTCTTCAGTAGAAAGCTCTCATGGTTTCCTTGTTAAAATTAGCCATTGTTCTGGTTTAAAAATAAATTAAAACCAAAACCCACAAGCAATATAGTTTGGAAGACAGTATAGATTTTGCAGAGAACTGCTACATGAAATAAATTGATGTTGGAATCAGCATTCAGTTCAAGCTGCTATAAACTGTTTTTGATTTGAGTGCAGTGAATAAAGCTGTATAATTTTTAAATTAAAACTAATAGGATAATGGAACTTCAGAGTAACTGGTCTTTGCGCAAACTTTTAAATTAAAGTAAAAATACACAAATTAAATTTTTGGAATTTGCACTTCAGACCTATCCTTTTACTGTTTTAGCTAGCCCATAAAACTGTATTTTTAAAAAAAATTGAAAGAATATTATTGAGCTTTCTTTGGAATGTTAGGGGAGACAAACTTAAAAGAAAATATTCATAAATTATGTTGATGAAGGATACCTCAGTATTCCAAATAAACTATCCTGTGAAACTTTTCAAATAGCTTGGTTAAAGAAATTCTATGATCTGTTTAATTCATTCGGTTCTGGAGGTTTTTGTCATTTTCACCTGAAATGCGATTAGGAAAGACATTTTGGGACCTATTTCTGAATACATCCTAATAGATCAATTTTCCATTAGGCTAATGCCTAGTTGTATTAGAAAGATTGTTTTCCACAGGTTATTTTGCTTGCACATGAGAAGAAGGGTAAAAGTTGGAGTTCTTTTGTTTGTTTTGGGGTTATTTTTTTTAATTAATAGACCCGTCATTTTCATATGGAGACCACTCTTTATTCCAAATGCCCACTGTGTCCTAGTTTTTGCCAAGGTTCACCTGTCTCCGCGCAGTTCAGACCAGTCTGCCTTAGATCTGAGACCAAAAGGTCTAAAATCAGGGCACAAAATCGGATTCCAACCACGAGCGAATTTTGGGTAGAAAAGAAAAGGGTTTAAAAAAAATGTGGTTTTTTCCTTTGTATTTTTTTGTGCATCTAGAATGTCCAGATTATTTGGTATCATTGTAGGGCTAGTCTGCTTTTTTGTAATACCACCCATTTTGGTGTATCTTAAATGACCTTGATGCTGCAGAGCTCGGATGGAGGGTACAGCCTCATCACTCCTACAGGCGGGATTCGGGTTGAATGAGTTATATTATCCCAATGGAAGACCATTAATTTATGGCATTTAATTAGGTGGAACAGATTTACTGAACTTCTTTTGATATGGACTTTGTCACATATCAATAAATTTAATCATTTTTTTGGAAAGATGACATTTTAGCATGGTCTCTTTTAGTGGCAAGCTACCCTACAAAATATGATAATATTCCTGTTTATGCTATGTGGTTCAATGAAAAAAAAGTAAGGTTGGTAATAAAGTTTGCTTGTACCAGAAATGGTATAAAGATGGAATCATGTTTAGACATGAATAAAATGAAAATATATATTTGTAGGCAATGTATAATGACAGATACAAACAGGAGATATTGCTATTTCATCAAAAAGAGAACCCATACAAAATTTTCCACATGGATTGGATATGGAATCCATACAGAAATATCCATATGGACATTCTTATTCTATAGCTGAACCACTCTTATGGATTTCAGTGTATCCATATGGAAATGTTATGGATTCTTTACGTACTCCACATGGAAAATCTCATGGAATATGCAAATTAGTCAATGAGATCCGTAAGTTGTCCATATGGAATAAAATTAAAATTCCATATGGAATTTGGCAATAATCCATATGGAATTTGGCAATAATCCATATGGAGTTTGGCAATAATCCATATGGAATTTGTGAATAATCCATATGGAATTTGGCAATACTCCATATGGAATTTGTGAATAGTCCATCTGGAACTGGCAAATATATCATATGGAATTTGTAAACTGTCCATATGGAATTTGGTAATAGTTCATCCCATATGAAATTTTCCAGGCATACTTAAGATGGATTTCAGACGGGTTTTTTAAGCGCTTTCTGCCTAAACCGTAAAAATATCTGCTTCAGATTTCTATTAAACTGCCTAATGATTCTTAGACATTATTGGGAATCAATGATAAATATTCCCAAATAATTTTTAAAATGGATCATAAATTTTATTTTGGCAGACACTATCAAATAAGATTTAGGTTTTTCTTGTCCTCATTTTCTTTCTCGCATACAAAGCCTAATCCATGATGGCATCACTCAAGTCTTTTTCATTTCACTGAAAAGTTTGGTGAGATTTCACAAATATTTGACTTAAACTTTTGTGAGATTTCACAAAAAAATTTGATCATTATATAGTATTTTACTGAAGTTTCAATAGTTTTCAGACATTTCAGAAGGTTTCAAAATTAATAATGAATGTGAATTAAACAGGACTTTATTAACCAAGCTGATATTAAGTTTGCATGAATTTTTTTTATAGATGTTGTAATTATATGACATCCAAGGCAAGATATTTGGGAGTTATTAATAATAATAATAACAATAATAATAATAATAATAAAGACTTTATTTAGAGAAGGTAACTCAGTTAGTTACAGAACTAATCTACCTTGAGGCCTTCTGTCTGTTATGTACAATATATACAGCATGTACAACATGAAGTGAAGAATCTGGCTTGACACTAAATAATTAAGTGATTTTAAAAATCAAAGTATCAAGCCTGGAACATATGCACAGGCATCTGTGAACACATAAACATATATAAAATATAAAATATTAATCTGCATTGAAAAATTCAGCTGTGAAAATAATGCAAAATTACAGAAAATCATCCATTTGAGACATTGATTATGAAAAGAAAAATTCTACGAGCCTCTCTTATGTCGCTTGTACTGCAGGCTTGATTTTTGATTAACGTACAAACTATGATGCTTTTGTGGTCTCGAATTAGTCCTTGTTCCATAAACAGCTGTGACAAACGTTTATCATGAAATAATTACTCTTATTTTACACTGAATTCTAACACACCAAGAATATTTTTTAAATATACATAATAATGCCTCACAATATTGAAAAACGATTATACTTTTGGGCCAAGAAAAGTCCGCAAAGATATGACTATCTTTGATAGACATGAGTGTTTGGAAACAGTTTTCATACAGAGTGACCAATTACGTTCCCATTGACTTTGCATTCATGCTATTCTCATTGCCGCAGATTTTTCAAATGGTTATTCAGTCTTGTATCCTGCTCGAAAATTCGAATGGCTATGTCTAGCAAGCATGCTCATTCCCATCAGTTTCCATTACACAACAGTTCATCGGGCAAGTACAAAATTTTGAAAAATCAAAAAGCCCTTCAGAAACGTAATTAAAAAACGGGTCTGTATTGAGAAAATTCAGATTCAGGTCAGGAGAAAAGCAAAATTGTGTTTTAAAATGGAAATTTGTTTGAGGTCAGTTAAATCCAGCTGAAGTTAAACAAAAATACAACAACAACAAGAAAAAATTAGAAAAAGAAATGTAGCTAGGAAAGATGTAGAAAGTTATTGTGCCCAAAATAAACAATAAAATTACAGCTATCAGAAACAGGAAATATAAATGTTGCTGAAAATCATTCAAATTGTACAAGAAATAAAAAATAAATTTTATTATATTTTATTGATATTTTTTATTGAAATGTCAGTGATATTACAATCACAAAATATCACTATATTTTCAGAATTTTTACAAACTTTCAGTGAAATTTCAATCACAAATTCCCACTGATATTTTCAGAAATGTTGGCAAAGTCAGTGAATTTCAGTCACAAAATTTCACTGATATTTTCAGAAATTTTGGTAAAATCTCCTAAAATACAATAATTTTTTTGAAAAAGGACATTTGAGTGAATATCAAAAAATGTTCACTGTGATTTTGCTGAAATTTCAGTCACATTTTCACTAGGGTATGATTTTTGATGAGCATATTTAATAGGAAGCCAAAAGAGTAAACATCAGATCAAGCCCAAAATCCACCTTGTACCAAATTTTCTAAGTCCAAAGATTCCTCTATGCTTGTACTACCAGATATTAATATTCTGATCATGTTTACATTTTCTCTACTTTTTTGGTCATGTCTTTGTCTGTTTTTAAACATCTGTGGAAATAAATTAAAGAAAACTGGCATGCATGTGTTTTCTTCAAATTTATATGAGTATATATTCATCCTTACACATGTACACTGACATATACATGTACTCTAACTCCCACCAATATTTCTTTTTGAATCAGATAGTTTAGGTGATTAATTCTTCAGAGAGTATTTCCCATGATGCTATAATACATGAGCCTACTTTCCATATTGGAAAAAACTGCTTATGGATTTAAGTTGCAACTTTATTCCATATAGAATTTTCACTTGCTGTGAAGTACTTATGGAATTTATATGGAATAAATTGTCTGATTCCATAAGTTTTTCAGTCCATATCTCTTCCATACGGATTCCTGAAGTATTCCATACAGAATCCATGAGAAATTTCTGTACGGGAACAGAAAAAAGTAGACACTGAACAGATATTATGCTCGCTTGGTCTCATGTTTTGTGACATTTGTTGAGAACACCATCAAAATTACATTAAATCATTAAATAATGAATATATTAACCTCTAAATCACTACTAATTTTGTTCCAAAAAGGTTGCAGGCTGGCTAAACAGTGTTAGTCGGGTTTGTTGTTGTCCATCCATAGTAGCATGTTTTACTCTAGCGTGAAACCTGTGACAGCAAAGCTGCAAAGCTAGCGTGTTACCACTGTGTTATTAATGCTTCTTTGAGATGTATTCTCATCAAAATGTTTTGTAAAGATATTATGTTTAATGATTTTGTTTTGTCCACCTTTAGGTCTGGCTTTGTGTGATGATTGCCTTTGTGACAGTCAGCTTAATCTTGTTTCTGGTTGGCCGTTGGAGCCCCTATGAATGGACAAAGGATGGGTCTAAAGGAGGGAGTCCAACCAATACATTTACCTTATTTAATACATTTTGGTTTTCTCTTGGCGCACTAATGCAGCAGGGATCTGATATTTTCCCAAGGTTGGTCCAGAGTGCTAAGAATACTTCTTGCACAAGATATCCTGAGATCTTGCAAGATTCTTCCTTCATTTGTTGTCTCTTAATTTCTTTGCTCAGAAGTAAAGTTCAAATAATAATGAGTGGCTCTCATTTTGTTGTATATGTAAAGGTATTACGTTCAGAAAAAAAATCATAACTAAGCAGTTGCAATTTAGAAACAAAAAAATGCATGCTAGTTGAAGAAATTTGCAAACAAAACAGGCTTAATCCAAAAACATTAAATTTGAATGTAAATACAAGCTACATAAGCAATGCATTGGTTCATATTTGCTACTTAGAGAAACTATAAAAAGCAAAATTAGCTCTGTTTGTGCATGACATTTGAGTATGTGTGTGGGTGTGTGTGATATGTGTGGGTGGGTGGGTGTGATGTGTAAGATAACTAGATTATGCAAAAATGTATTTGCTCTGCTATGGCAGCGACAGTATGCTTTAGCACTCGCCAGATTTATGCTGTATAATATTAAGTTTGTTTGGTGCCTTTTATTTCTTTTTAAATCTCTATTTTTGCCTGTGTTTAGTTCAGCCTACACCAACAGCAGTGTTCATTTAAGTTAATGAAAGCGTGCAATCATTTTTAAAGTTTTAAAATTATAAATGCAGTATACTAACAAAGTTTAAATTTTATAAAATAACATTTCTTTTTTCTGTATCTAAATATGTTTTTAAAATTGTAATTAGATAAACCCCATCAAAAAATGTACTCTTTAATATTTCATTAGTCAAAATGAATGTTTCAGTGTTATTGCTGAATATACGATTTGAAGTACATAGGATTGTTGTGCTATATATCCTGATTTTCGTATCTGCTTTTTATGGTGAGAAGATGGTCAGATACAAATAGAATTAAGTTTTACGGTAAAATGAAACAAATTACTCTCCTGATGCATGTTGTATTATTTTTTGCATTCATAATGTGATACTCAAGTTATTAATATTATTATTGCATGAAAAAGCCCTGAAGGGACTTCTCATTTCTTGCTTCATACCTTAGAAATAAAACTACACATTTCAATCAGATATCAGACTTCATACTTATCTGTAATAGTTCCTATGCTATCAGTGTGTCTTAAAATTTAAGTCCAGATTTCAGACATGTAATTGGTCAGTGATAAATCAGGCTCAAATATTACCCATTCAGTTTACCAATCAGTTTGTCTACAATCATATCATCAAATTAATTTTGTTAAAAATTATTTTATTGATTTGTTTTCATTTCGTTGAACTCATTTAACTGGTCATCAATTATTTAGTCAGTCATTTCATCAGTATCTTTTGGATGACATTTTATTCGAATATCATGAAATGATATTACATGTACTTATAATAAGTAAAAATCAACAGATAAATCATTTAGAAATGTTATTCAATAATAATCACTGTATGTAGTAGACATAAACCTTATAAAATTAAGCTAATAAAAACTAATCTTTCAGATGCCAATATTAAAACTACAATTTTAAAGTGATTTGGCATAAGATATGTAAGTAATATAGAAATGTTTAGAATGAAATATTGTCTTTGATGCTTCATAGATACTGCGCAATATTCCCTGAGTTGTATCCATTTAATATACTCTTTTGATCCAAGAATCTGCTGCTTGATATTTCTTCATCTTTTGAGTTGGATTACCTGCATTAACACTACTTTCTTTGGATGATATTTCCTCCAAGCATAACTTTATGCCTAATGCTGATATTGTAGTATGTGATTTGCTGATGACACCATCAAAGGTGCTATACCATCCTTCTAATTAATTGATTGTACTTGTCACTTCTTCCTTGACATGGTGGTAATGTCACCACATCACATGTGGGAACATTGGAAAATATCAACGATATACTCTGCTGATATTTCCGATGTAATTTGATGAAAAATAATCAATGACTGGATCTTGTTCATCTTGCATATTCTCATTGTAAGTTGTTCGAACTGTCTGTCATCTTCTGTTGGTAGAAATGCAATCGCAACCAAACTTCGTGCTTTGAAAATGAATTCTGATTGGAGCCATACCGAATCTGAACACCTGATTCATGAATATGTCTCCATATGTTTTGACTTAGATGGAAAAAGCAGCCATGGATTTTAGCATCTACACATTTTTTCTAAAGAGTCAAATGGATGCAATCTTGTAGTTGAAGAAGGTAGACTGTGGCTTTAACTCTCTATCGGGATTACAGAATTTCAAGCATAAATGCATACGATTCCAGTGCCTTAATTCTCAGAAGCACATAAACACACAGAATTGTTTCAGTATTTCCTAGCAATGGATTTCATCGCTAAACTATGGAAATTCAAAATGTGAATATAATGTGACTTACGGAAAATAAATTTCTACTATTTTGATGTTAAATCATTTTCATGCTATGACACAAACTCTCGAGTTCCATACCTCCTTTTGGAAAGCTTGACTGAAAGCACATGAGTATTTCTGACTTCCAACATGATGCATCTTATGAGAGGTATTTAGAAAGTTATTATACACATTCCATCAAAGTATTCTGTTGCACACATGGATACTTTTCAGTCAGATCATCCAATTATTAAATTTTATTTCATAGTCACTTTTTTGGTGTATTTTTTATAAACTGGAAAACTGCATATCTGACCTCATACTGGCAATGCTCCTTCAGGATGTGTGTCAAGATGGTGGATATATGCTCCAGTGCATTGCTGTGGTAATTGTTGTGGAGTGAATGAAATACCTCGGGTACCAGTGAATGGACGGGTGGTTCAGTAGTGTTCCACAACTATTGACAACTTTATGGAAGCATAAATATGTCCTGTAATGTAAGCTGAGTCAGGCACTGGTACCTGTATGAATGTTCCTTCTGTACGTGTTCCATCCTCTGTCTGAAAGAATTTGCAATAGTCATTTAAGAATTCTCCAAACTAACATGAAAGTTATGTTACTGTGCTTGCTACAGTGCAAATGTGGTTTGGAAATTTTGACTTATCCAGGTGTGTGTGAGTGACACTGTGTGTGTGTGTGACACTGTGTGTAAGATAACTTGAAAACTGTTTAATTGAATAAAAAAGAAAGTAAGAATATTGTCAGTGCTACAAGAATTTCTACAAAATTGAAAGCTTGTTCATCAACACTTTGATAGAGTGTTATCATAACAATACTATTACTACTACCATTAATCATAATAATGCCATGGCAATAATAATTATAGGTTATTGCATTTGTATGGGACAATATGAACGAGTTTTTCAAATGGAAATACTGAACGACCTTGGAAGTGCAGTATACCCATCCGACAAAACGAGTAACCTTTTTATTATATTCTCACTTTTTTATTCTACCTAATGCTTAATTATATTAACAAAATACACTACAAGAAACAAAGTAACTGAAAGTATGCCATATTCAAAACTAAATACACAAGCGCATATTCATCATTACACAACAACAACATTATTACTGCGCACATAACTCTGCCTAGATAAATTTGAACTTAGTGGTGTGCTCAGCATAACTTTCGAAAGAAAATGGCATGTCTAGTTAATAAATTTGGAGTCATATTGTGAATTAATGCGCATTACAACAACTTTTCCATTTGATCTGGAATGAATAGATTTTGGTATTTTTTTATTCTACGAAATTTTGTGATTATGGACTGGATTTATATGTGACAGTTCCACATGAAATACATCGGATTGAAGAAGCTAGGGAGAAGCATGTTGACATCTGCAAATGTGTTTCTCTTTTTGTCACTGAATATTTCAAATCATAATGTGGGAAAAATATGAAGTCTTTCAATTGCAATTATGAAAAAGACACTATGGAATTTAATGCTGATTTCATTTTGAGTGCAGTAAGGAGGATGTAATTGCACTTATATTCGAAATTACAGTACAACTTCAAAATATGTAATCAAGATTGAGAACCTATGACATGGCCCATGTAATTCGGATTTGCAGAACTAAGAAAGTACATTTGAGGAAATTCAGGATGTAAAACTGTAAGTATATTTTTTTGCCATATATTTTTTTGCCATTCTTATCACCAGCTAAAGAAGACAGTATATGCCTTGTTACTTGTATGTTATTTGTAAGGACCCTTTCTTGTGTCTGTTGTATAGCTAGCCTAAATCCGAAACATTGTATCAAAAAAGTTAACATGGAATATGCCTAAGCAGCTGATATGTGGCAGTCCATGAAACATCTGCTTTTCTTCATTTAGAAACAAATTTAAATAACTACAATGTAAAGTGCCTACTATGCGAGTGTATATGATTTGTTTACAAATCAATAGTGATGGCATCTGCATCCATCTCCATAGAAAGTAGTTCCTTTATGCACGTGAATGCAATATGTGTATTTGCACGTGGGTCCAGTATCGGGTATTATTATATGCTCATTTTTTTCCCCCATTAACTTTACATTGTCAGAATCGTTCAGTATTACCCAACGCTGAACTCGCGCGACAATATACATATAGCATTCATGTGTATAAAGGAACTACTTTCTATTGTAAACAAACAATGGATACAGATGCCAGCACTTTTGATTTATACACAAATCATGTACTCTCACGTAAGATGCTCTTTACGTTGTGGTTGTTTAAATTTGTTTCTGAATGAACTAAAACAGATGTTTCGTGGACTGCCACATACCAGCTGCTTTGGCACATTCTGCGTTGATACAATGTTTCAGATTTAGGCTAGCTACAGTAAACAACAGACGCAAGAAAAGGTCCTTACAAATAACGTACAAGTGACAAGTCGTATACTCTCTTCTTTAGCTGGTGATAAGAATGGCAAAATAAAATATACTTACAGTTTTACATCCTGAATTTCCTCAAAAAATGTATTTTCTGCAAATCTGAATTATATGAGCCATGTCATAGGTTCTCAATCTGGATTACACATTTCAAAATTTTACTGTAATTTCATGATAAGTGCAATTACATCCTACTTACTGCACTCAAAATGAAATAAGCATTAAATTCCATAGAGTCTTTTTCATAATTGCAATTGAAAGACGTCATATTTTTCCCACATTATGATTTCAAACATTCAATGACAGAAACAGAAACACATTTGCAGATGTCAACACGCTTCTCCCAAGCTTCTTCAGTCTGATGTATTTCATGTGGAATTGTTACATACAAATCCAGTCCATAATCATGAAATTTCCTAGAATCAAGAAAAATACCAAAATCTATTCATTCCAGATCAAATGGAAAAAATGTTGCAATGCACATTCATTCACAATATGACTCAAAATTTCAATTTTAACTAGACACGCCATTTTCTTTCGAAAGTTATATCGAGCGCGTGACTAAGTTCAAATTTATCTGGCCAGAGTTATGTGTGCAGTAATAATGTTGATTTGTGTAATGATGAATATGTGCTTGTGTATTTAGTTTGGCATGTGGCATACATTCATTTATGTTGTTTATTGTAGTCTAATTTGTTTATATAATTAATCCTTAGGTAGAATAAAAAAATGAGTATATAATAAAAAGGTTACTGCATTTGTATGGGAAAATATGAACTCGTTTTGTTAGAAGGATATACTGCGAGTGTATATGATTTGTTTACAGATCAAAAGTGATGGCATCTGCATCCATTGTTTGTTTACAATAGAAAGTAGTTCCTTCATGCACGTGAATGCAATTCGTGTATCTGCACTTGAGTTCAGTATCAGGTAATATTGCATGATTATGACAATGTAAAGTTAACAGAGAAAAAAATGAGCATATAATAATAATAATACTATTAATAATAATAATAATAATAATATTGATAAATGCACCTGGCAGGAACATACACAAAAATAAATAATCCAACATTGCTATATAAGCATGGAGAGTGAGGAATTGTGGAGAGTTGTCAGGATTTGCATCTACAAATACCTCTTACAGATTCTGGTGATATAGGTTTAAGTAACTGGAATCTCAGTAGAATATCGGATCCAATTGAGAATTATCAGGAAGAAGAAAAGAAACCCAATATGAATATACAGTTGAAATGTCCCCTGCTCTTTCCAACTACTGTGATATGTCTGGTTCTAACCCTTTGCATGAAAAAGTGTTGATTCCCCACATCCTTACTAACCCTGCAGGTACAAATGGTTTATTATTGTACCTGACACCAAACACACTAAATTAACAGTTTTAAAAGATAGTAAAGCCAACACTGGGAAAATACCAGAACCTGGATGCATTTTAGATAATGTTTATATTTTTTATCTCTCTGTGAAATTATCTGTATTCATTATTTGTGTTGTTTGATATTTATATTTAAATATACCTACCATGTCGACCAATTCTGCACATCAGGTAATTCTGCGCAACGATACGTCATTTCTGTAAACATTGGATCACATGTTATTTTGTGTTTAAAATCCATTTTGTATCAAGAAAAAATGATCATACTTTAATTAAGAAAGGTGATATTCATAAAGTATACAAAAATATCCCACATTTCGACTCGAAATGCATGATTTCTAAATGTCAACATGAGGACCCTTTCCGTGACCATCTTGAACCTGTAACACAGAAAATCCTGTTTACTATGTATCTTTTAGGATCATACAAATAAATACATAATATAAAAGATGGAAATGTATACCTTAAAAAATTCTACATCTTAATCCAAGTTTTCAATTTTGCAAGAAGTTGTCCCACACGTGCAAAATCATCTGCTACCCAACATGCCAATGTGCCGCTAGAATGGGATTCTCAAGAAATTCCCAGATGCATTCATTGTTGTTTCTCTTCCACATATAATAGCTTATTTTTTTATAGAATGTGGAACTTTACTAATTTTTTTACTAGATCAGTTTAGTTTGCTTAATATCTCTTGCCATTTATTGGCATTGTTACATTGAATTTTGTAAAACTAGCTATGATCCTGACCTAATTACTCGACTGGACTGCTGACAGAAACAGTCCAAAGTAATGTATTTCATTTATATAGCCCGATGGATAAACATTAAAGATCTACTAGAGTGCTGACACAACTTTCATTTATATGATAAATTTAATCATATTGATGTGATTTTTAAAGTTATTATGTCAAATACCTCATCATGAATGAAAATAATGACCACAAAATATCAATTTTTGTTTCTCACACAAGGAAAAACACTCCTAGCTGATTGCTTGCTCGGCAATTTCCGTAAGACAAAGTGAAAGTGTATGGAACTGTGCATTTCTATTTTGGTTGTTAGTTGCATTCAGCACATGGTACTGTGCATTATCCGACCAGTGGCATGTGAGATAGTCTGCAGTGAGCATTTGAGAGACGATGATTTCGATACCATCTATAAAATTAAAGAGTAACATGGTATTATGACCATTAGAGGACTCCTGCCAAATGAAGTACCAAGTGTGTTTTCTCGCCAGATAACTGAGTCCGTGAACACCAGATCAACAAAACCAAGGGTTATGGCAAGGCTAACAACATGTAGACCAAGAGAAGCTTGTACAGAAGCAAGAGCTAGCGAGGATAAAATATTTCTACATCTTTATCTTGCTATAGTATTGGTTGTCAACTCCTGCCCCTCACCACAAATATACCTAGCAACAGAACGATCAATGGGAGAGGGCGATCTTAGTGGAAGGGTGTTTGCAAACCATAATAGCCCCACCCTACCCCAAAAATGAATCCTGCTTTACCCTGACGAGCGTGTGTGTGTGACCCTTGAATTTTAGTTTTGCTCACTCCCCCATTATTATCCCCCCCACCATAAAAATGAAAAGATCATTTGCATGCCCATGCTTATTTCATGCCTGTTTAATAATAATAATAGAGACAAAACAAATTTTCTGCTAAAGCCAAAATGTTGTGAATACTTGATGTATTGATCCAAACAACCTTGAGTCTGTAGTTCAACAATAAGTATGTTTCAGGAGTTAACAATGCACTGTGCAACAATATAACCAGCAATCAGCACCAAATTTACCAAAATCAATATTTGTTTTTGCCACCAAAATTAAAACGCATCACAATGTACATTAACAATATTTACTGTTCTGATCTTACCTTTTGGTCAATGGTGAAATCCAAGACTATCCAAATGTAAAACGGCACTACCAGATGGTACTTGTCCACATGTCAGAATCGGCAAACAATTAGTGCATTTTCTCCAATATGTCACAAACTGAATGAAGTGATCAAGCTGTTTTGAAAATTGAACTGTTCTTGATTACAACTGGCTTCAGACGCAATTAGGATAAACTAGCAGTATTAGAACTGCCTAGGGGTGCAGACTGGTGTCTTCCCTTGTGTTATATTGTTACTGGTTAGAACCCCCATACCTTGATTCATGGACAGATACTCCAGATTTTCTTTGTAACGAACCCCTGTGCAGAATAGGCCGACATATCATGTGTAATAAAACATGGTTGTGGTATCCCATGTGACCAAAATTAATTTTACTTTGAACAAAATATTCTGGTAACAATTGCCTCTTTTCAAATGGTAAGCATTGCGGAATATTATTTCATGAATTTGATTGAATTTGGTATGTGTTTAGCTTCAGTATTGGAGGCAGAAACCTTACGTGCACAGAAATGCCAGACAGCATTTTATGTAATATTTCTACTTTACAACAAGAACAACTACTCTACTGCTGCCACCGCACCACCTAACCATAATATTATCATAATGATGTCACCAATGTAGCCATCATCATTTTCATTCTTATTATTATTATTATTATTATTATTATTATTATTGCTTATTTCTCATTCCATATTTTTTGTGTACTTAAGGTCTTATTCCGGTCGAATAGTTGGCAGCGCCTGGTGGTTTTTTACCCTGATCCTCATTTCTTCCTACACAGCCAATCTGGCGGCCTTTTTGACCATAGAACGACTTTTGCCACCAATTAAATCTGCAGACGATTTGTTGAAGCACCCTGAGATTGAATATGGAACGCTGAAGACGGGATCAAGCAGGACATTTTTTGAAGTAATCTTCTTACCTACTTACTCACAACTGACTACAGAGTTAAATATCAAATTGTCAATGATATACAAAAAAAAATCAAAACTTACTTTCTTATTCAACCAGACCCTTGCATGACTGAGAAATCTACACCTAATGAGTGTGCTAAAGTTCTTTACAAATTATTCTAATGTCTTAAACAATGCTTATCATAAAATTAATAAAGAAAAATAATATAAAAAAGGTGCAAAAGTCACAGAGTAGTTAACATCATTATCTATGTATATCACTTGGTTGTTCAAAGTTCATTTTTTACTCAATTGGAATGCATTTGACCTTTTCTGCCAGTCAAAGTTGTGTCTGCTTTAGACAAAAGTAAATGCTAATGCATATAAATTCGACCTTGGAGCACATGGAAAGAAATTAAAGGGCTGCTATGTAGATATTATTACCTTAAGAAGAACTGGGTTGAGCATTCATCTATACATGGCACTCAATCTGTATTCTACCTTTATTGCTTGGCAACGCAGATATATATGATCATGGGCACCCACACATAGGGGCAAGGGAAGGGGGCACTTACCCCCCTCTGGCACTTTCCCCCCCTCTCCCTCTGACTTCACCTCTAAATATGTTTTGGCTTACATCAGTAAACTTCATAGCTGACCATTACATGGCACACATACACACACACACACACCTACACCTGAAAATAATTCTGCGGGTGCCGCTGTACTTTTGATGATGGTTATGTTCTGTTCACCTTTGGTTCAATATCCAGGTGATAAAATCCATCTATATGCTGATCATTACAGCTAAATGCTGTTATTATTAGTTTTCATCGATACACCTGCAGTATTGTGTATTTCTTTCTGGCTGTGCCTAAAGTGAATGTGCATGCACCAACATTTATTTTCAATCTAAGTTGGGGTAAAAGTATATTAACTCTGTCTCATCTTCTTAATGCTAGAACTCTGCACAATTCACTTTGTGAAAGTGTAATTAACATGCAGGTCATAATTTATAATGTATAATTGAAGGTTTGGTTGTTTTCTGTTGTGATATGTGTATTTATTTTTTATTATTTACTCGAGTTTAGTCTATGATTTGAGGGTATAATTTTGGTCTACCTGACTTTTGTTGTGGCTGAGGTTGTGTCCTCCTTACTGTATCATTTTTTTATCATTTGTTTACGATGTGAAACTTTTCCATATGAAATTAGGATATGAAGTATGTGGTAAACAAAACTATTCATTCCTGTCATATCAGTCTTTGGGAATCTATGATCAGACTTTTTTAATTGTAATCAGATATAATCTGTGAGGAATCATTTATTTTCATTTTTTGGAATTACAAAATGCTCATTGCTTTTTTTTAATACTAAAACATTACTTTCGTGGTTTTTGTGAATTCACTCGAATTGATTCAGGATTATATCAGTGTGTTACATAGTGACTATTGGTACATCAGCATATTCAAGACTACTGGAACATCATCACATTCAAGATTATTGGAATTCAGAACATTGTATACTTTTGGACTTGCAGTGGGACATTTAGGATAATTTGTATTCAGTTCACAATACTGTAAGTTCCTCCTAAATTTTCACTTTGTATTCTAGGGAAATAAATTGTTGAATTTTACAAATTTATTGGTTGGCTTGTTTGTTTTTTAATTTAAGATAAAAATCATAATAATTGGTTTTTCAATCTCCTCATAACCTGTTTTAAATAATGTATTGGTTTTTTATGTCAAAATATAATAACATATGTTACCTGTCCTATTAATTTTGTATAAGCAATGTCTTAGTAGAAAAGTTTATTTTTTAGTAAGTAATCTTTAAATGAAATAGTTGTTTCAAATTAAAATGCCTTGTCATGGTTTTTAACTGGAGTAGATAATTTCATTATGATTGGTTCTTAGGCATAAAAAGCACGTCTTGCATTTTCTCATGAGAACAAATTCATCATTAAAAATGACGATGTTCCCATATTGGAATGGTGTTTGGTGTGTTTTTCAGCACTTTTAATATTATGTGGACTATGTTATACTGGAGAAATGGGAGCTAAGTTCCTTTTCCATGGAGTGTCGGTGGGTAGCCAAGTGGTCTGAGGCACTTGCTTTTGATGATCACTGCTTGGATTTGTGTTTTGGGCTCAGCCAAAGTGGGTATGTGAGAAAGGTTGCCAATAACTTCCTGTGGGTCAATGGTTCTTCTGGGTTTCTTCCTCCACCAGATAAAACTGGTTGCCACGTGAACAGAATAGTGACATTATAACCACCACCACAACACTCAAAAACTTTTTACAAAGACACATCGACACAGCTGACCAGTGCTGGCCTGAGTAGGTAGCAAACCCGCAATTCTTGGATTTGAATCTGACACTCCAACAACTGAGCTACTGCAGCTCCCCGAATTGGAATTGTTGTTGTTGTTGTTGTTGTTTTTGTTGTTTCTTTCTTCATTTGTTAAGTGAATAACATAACCATCACTATAATATCCCTAACATTAAGTTCTCGGGTGAGCTAATAAAGCTGGATGCTCTGTCATTATTTGTCCTCTTTCCTATTTTCCTAATGTAAATGTGATCAGATAACATATTCAGTGGAGAAAGAAAATGGCTAATATAAAGTATGTATATCCAAGAGTATTTATCTGATCACATTACTGATAATCCATCCCACATCACCTCTTCAATCCCAGCATCCTCATTGATGTATTATTACTGAACCCTAATCTAATAGACATCCAGCATTGACACAGCTAACTAGAGAAGATGTGGGGGGGTGAGGGTAAATTACAACAGTATCTCATAGCTTATTCCCATCAATACCATTTTCATAGTCTCTCTTTACAAGAGGTAAATGTAGTTAACACCAGGATTTATGTATCTGATGATGTAATCTGCAGTAAAAAAAAGGTTTCTTTATGTACCTCAGATATAGTGGTTTTTCATAATGGAAACGACAGATAATGGTCTGTTAGGACACACCCATTAATAAGACCAGCAACTTGATATGTCAATTTAATTCTGTCCTAGCTTAAGTGAGCACCATCTGGAATTAAGGCCAGGGCTAGAAAACTTTGCATGACTTCATATGAGATTTGCAAACAAGCCTATTTTTATAGTCCCACTACTGCTTAAGAATCTCCTGACATCATTTGCAAAAGAAAATGTTTCTAGTCTGAGAAAATAGCATTTAATTTTCAGTATCAAACTTTGAGGAAAAGTCCAGGTGATAATTTTGAGTGTTGAAAACTTGAAGTTTCTATATATTTTCTATATTGTAGTGCAGTCTTTGGAGCATGTCATTGCATGAGCTTGCTATTTTTCAAAGCCTTTGGATCCATATCAGTTTGTAGCCTTGCTATTTGTCAAAGTGTGTGTTGTCTTGCTATTTGTCAAAGTGTGTGTTGTCTTGCTATTTGTAAACGTAATTTAAAAATGTGCTTAGTAAGATTGACTGATATTTTAGGGTCTATTGAATTGATTGACAGTGTGGATCTGTTAATTTAGTAAGATTGACTGACATTATAGGGTCTATTGAATTGATTGACAGTGTGGATCTGTTAATTTAGTAAGATTGACTGATATTTTAGGGTCTATTGAATTGATTGACAGTGTGGATCTGTTAATTTAGTAAGATTGACTAACATTATAGGGTCTATTGAATTGATTGACAGTATGGATCTGTTAATTTAGTAAGATTGACTGACATTATAGGGTCTTTTGAATTGATTGACAGTGTGGATCTGTTAATTTAGTAAGATTGACTGACATTATAGGGTCTATTGAATTGATTGACAGTATGGATCTGTTAATTTAGTAAGATTGACTGACATTATAGGGTCTTTTGAATTGATTGACAGTGTGGATCTGTTAATTTAGTAAGATTGACTGACATTATAGGGTCTATTGAATTGATTGACAGTGTGGATCTGTTAATTTCTCATTCTTTTCAGACGTCTTTGGTTCCAACCTATGCGAAGATGTGGCAATTTATGAATGCCAACTTTGACAAGGTGATGAAGGATGAGGTACAACAGGGTGTAGAACAGGTACAAACATCAAAAGGAAAATATGCCTTCCTTCTAGAGTCCACGTGGAACATTTACTGGAACCAGAGGAAACCCTGCAAAACAATGAAAGTAGGAGATAATCTGGACAGTAAAGGATATGGTATCGCCACTGTACAAGGTCACTTTTTAAGGTTTGTTAAATATTTTGTAAATTACATTTTGTTGGAAATTAATTTTTCTTAATGTTACATGAATTGTAAAACCAGGTTATACCATATTTTGCAACATGCACTGATGGACTCAGAATGTATATCTACTGTAGTCTTTGAGTCGAAGAAATCCAAGAACTCTGAAGAAACAATTGACTTTAAATAGTAGTTGGGCATATATCAGAGTTTAGAATTCTATATTGATGTAAACATCTACAATACAACTCAGTACAAATATTAAGTACTGTCGAAAACAGTAAGATGATCTCAGACACATATGGAAAAGAATGTAAATAATATTGCAGAAGTTTTTTAATAACTTAAAGGAAACATTGGCAGTGGTATAACCATATCTTTGGATTGGATACAGTTTAAGAAAAAAAAATTCAAAATCACTTTTTCAGTGATGAACATTGAAGTAGTATATTGTTTCTAATTGTAAATGCTGTATGAATAGATTTTGCCAAATTCTGTATTCATTGTTTCTTCGGGTATTGATGAGCTCAGAATGTCGATACATACAGAATAATATAAGCTTTTTTCAAGCAAAAATGATTTTCACTTTCTCAGTATTATGGCAAAATATACAATTTATTTCATTTCTGTCTTTAATGCCACCATGGCTACCAACCTGTATATTAAGATTATGAGACAATGAATGAAAGGGAGTGTGTTTCAGAGGGCTGTTAATTGAATTCTATTTTCTCCTGTGTAAATATGCTGAGAAATAGAAAGCAATGACTAAATATCTGTATAAACTAATAAAAGAGGTGAGTCTAAGTCCCTATAACAATTACTAATAAAACAGTCTTTTGCTCGTAATTAACATATTGGTAAATAGGACTTAATATCAACTGATGATGGATGGAGACACACAAAATAAACTAAATAGACTAATTCCTTCAGCAAAATACACAGTTACTCTTGTTATCAGCCTGACCATATATCAACCTATCATAATAAACATATCCCCAAACACATCGTAAATATTCACTGTCTTAAACTAAAACCTGATAATTATTGATGATCTTATGGTAACTTTGTGACATTAAAATTATAATTTACTTTTATAGTAACTTTGTAACACTTAAATTATAATTTACAATTATAAAAACTTAGTAACACTAAAATTAGAATGCATGTTTCTCCCTCAAATATGTTCCCCAATCACATTACATTAGGAATATTAGCCGGCTGCCTGATGAATCAAGCCAAACTTAAGGGTGAAACCTCATCCTTCCCTAGCTATGTGAATAGACAAAGGGCAATAACTCTTGCCCATTACCTCCCCTTGATACCACCAGGTGTTGCAAGTTTTTAATTTTGCTGATATACGGACTACATGTCATACAATTTATCTTCCAACAGTCCAGCCCTTTTTGTGTTCCTATTGGTAATCCAATGTTAATTTCAGATTAATTGTGTGGATTTATTGATCTACTGCAGGTTGTATGCTTTGTTTTATAATTTCTACCAATATTTGAATGATATGTCACTTGTTGATACTTCGGTTTGTAAGACTACCATCCCAGCATGCTATCCTTGACCTTTTACAAGGTCATTATGAGTTAGTCTACCTTTGACTTTATTCACTTACTCCATTCTTTACGTAGCTGTTAGCATCCACCTTGGATGCGGGAGGTCATGGATTTGATCCCTGGCAGAGTCATACCAAAGACTTACAAAAATGGTACTAACAGCACTCAGCATTAAGAGGTTAGTGTTAGGACTGGTCAGCCTGATGTCAGAATAATGTGACTGGGTGGGACATGATGCTACATGTCTGCGACATGATGCCCCAGTGCTAGATATCACTACAAACTGTCACACTGCAGACATCATAGCGATATGACTGAAAAAATTTGAAAGCTATGTTACAAATCCAAATCACACACACACACACACACATGAAGCTCTTATTAGCAGGATTTTGAAGTGCTGCATGATAATTATTCTTAGTTAATTCATATTTCACTCTGTTTTGATAAAATTATGGGAAGGTAATGACTGTTTGGATGTGGAAGTGAACCTTCCTGTCTGCTGGGGTGTTCTAGTCACCCCTTGTCCCTGACTGGTTTAGTTACTATTGTTACTTATCAGACTCGAGGAATAATAGGGGTTGTTTCATTTGTTCAACTGATCACTGTTTTTTCACTGTTTGTTGCCAGTGCAGCTCTTATATCTACTTGTAACCAGTATTTTCATGACTTACAGTAGCATCCAGGTTATCAAAAACTTTTTTTCTTAAAGTTATGCTAGTTTAAAATTTGGAAGTGCTCAAATAGAATTTTACTAGAAGACTGCTGAGTGGAAGACTTACTGACAAAAGAATTTTGATGAGCTAAGGAATATTCATCAGTTGTACAAGCAGCATGTTCTAAAGTTTCAAACTTATGCTCATTAACCCTGGTAGTGCGGAAGCCATATATTTATGGATGACATCACCTGGCTGTGTATGCTGGAACCATATATTTATGGTCAAACATCACCTAGTTCTGTGTGCGGATACCATATTTTGATGGCACAGGACAGTGACGTCTACGGATGTCCAATCTAGGCCAATCATTAATCGTGTGCTAATAATAACAGGGAGATAGCATATGTAATTGTCTTGATGATCACGGCTCTGAACAATGTAACAGAACATCAGTGAAACAAATATTTAAACAGACTTATTTGCACAGGAAAGTCTGTTGTCAACAGTGGACATTGATGTAAACAATGTGGTGGCTGATAAGTAGTTGCAGTTTCGCAACTGTCCCATACCCAGTTGCTGCCAATTACTGTATTTATGTATGGGATAGTCCAAATTATTATAACGTTTGTTAGGGCTTTGTGTGGAGGTATAAATAGCAATACGCAGAGTTTTCCAAATTTGAGAATTAATTTTCTGCAAGAATATACCATGTGTTGATATGAAGTGTTTTGACACTATCACGTGTTGATATTAGTACTAATATTAGTACCCCTACTCCTACCTCAAGCTGAGGCTACGACATTGTAGCTAGTGTTGATATACAAGTGCTATAACATGGCCATCCCATTCAGTAGCAACTTTAAAGTTCCGCTAAATCGAGCTATAACTATACAGTAGCTAAGTTTAACAATGAGTCTGTCATGTGCAGAGCCTTTTCTTATATTGGGTGATACATAGTACTAATATTGGTACCTCTACTCCTACCTCAACCACAGTAAATCAAGTTGAGGCTATGACATCATAGCTAGGTGATACATTGAGTAATCAAGAGTGAGAAATGTTCTAGCTTGAAAGCGATCAACCATTCATTTTATGGGGGGGGGGGTCCTTTATCGACTCCAACATATTCCTTTCTTGCCTATCATCTTTTAAAAATAAAAATCACAAAATTTTTGACAGAGTTTATTTGCTTTGCTTCTCTCTCTCTCTCTCTCTCTCTCTCTCTCTCTCTCTCTCTCTCTCTCAACAATCAAGTTGAAAAAGAAATGAACGTGAGAGAGAGAGAGATTCACTTCTTAAGTAACCCACTCTTATGACAGCAGTGTGAAATCTATGTGATTTTGGAATCTAATAGTCAAGACCTTCATCCAGTATCTAAACTTTCAACCCGGTAGAAATCTTTGCTTTGTTTTTTTCCTCGTCAGTTCGTTTTGTTTCATTTTAACAGAGCCAATTTCCGAGGTAGGCCAAATGAACATAAAAAGCTTGATCTTTTATTTTTTCCTCAAATGTTTGACAACATAGAAGTTATGATATGTTAAAATTGTTGTTGAGAAATTGTATTTTAAATATTTTTGGCAAGTTGCAATTATTAATTATCATTGAAAACCTCAAAACTCTTGCTCCATAATTTATAATCAATGAAAAATATTTATGTTACTTTTCGGTAATAATGACTTTCAGGCCTCTCAATTTAAAACAACTTGAGTTTTAAAGTAAGTTATTCAAAAACTATGTGTGCTGTCATATATTAAAAAATGCATTAATTATTAACGAAATCAAATTCAGCTTGTGTGTTAATAAATAGTAAAGGAAAGTTATGATGTACATAAGGTTTAGTAATGATGCTGGCAAAAAGAAAAGTTTATGAAGTATGAGTCTAGATATAACCTAAAAGTCATTAATTCCATGTGTAAAATCCTAACTTTTTTAACAGTATTTTTTTATTTTGAAAGAAAAATTTATATTTGTTTCATTTACATGATGTGATGAAATAATAGAGTCCACTGCAGTTGATAACAAACCTGCAGATGGATTTTGTGTCAGTTACAGTAGAACCTGTCTTGAAAGACCACCCCTTCTGCCAGACCTTAATGGTCTCTCATGAAGGTGGTCTCCCATAACAGGTCATAAGACTATATAATCAATAAATCTGTACATGGAGAACCTGAACTCTCAAGACAGGTGGTCTCTCATAGCAGTGGTCTCTCAAGACAGGTTTTACTGTATTACACCTCTCCCTCGATAGCTTGCGCATAACGGGGTCCACAAACATAGACCACACTATAAGCGAGGCGTGAGTTACCGAGGGACCTCCAAAAATTGACAAAAAATCACTTTGACATCGAGAAAACTGTAGGGGGGAGCAGCATTAGGGAACTGGACTGTTTAATGACTGAATCCTCATTTTACAATCACATCGATAATAATTTTTAATAATGCGCTTTTTCTAATGAAGTTGTTCTTTATTCTGTTTAAATAACATTTTATCAAAATATCCAACATATGAAAGATCGTTCCAACTGGTTTGAACAACCATCACATGTACGCAAAAAATCTGTGTATTATGTCACTGCTTTTTGTTTTCTTGATGAGTCTGGTTCCTGTAGTGGTGTTTAATAGTATCTTGCCAAATCAGTAGTCCATAATTTGAGAATTAGACTAACTGTTGATACACCTCCAAACAAGATTCCTCTTTTTCAAAAAGACGCGACATTTATTTCGTGACATGTCTACGTCAAAACTCAATTTTTTATTGTTCAATTAGTACAATGTTAATGTCATGATTTCAGTGGAAGTAATAATGAAATTTCTTATCATCCCTGAGGATATCTCTAAATGCCAGTTAAAGAATTCTCTGAAACTCGCTTGCCCACAATGGTCCGTATTTGTGAAATCAAGCTCTCTATTTTACAAAGTATTCATTTCGCTTACTGCCTTGTTATCTTTGATTACAATTATGAAATAGTTAATTTAAGGTAGTTTCTGTTACATACATAATAATGTTTATTACAGTGTTCGATTGATCAAATGAAGTGAGTTCACCTGACATATGACCGAGGCCGCTAGATTTTAAGTTAGTCCGATTTTTGTGCCTTTTAACTTTTCTTTTATTCCACCTGCTTTTTTTCAATCAAAAGACATAATTAACGTGATAATACAAAGGAGGACAGCTTTTAATTCAGTCTGACAATACAACAAATACTTCTGCAAGTCAGTTATCAAAACATGGTCGGCACTTAATTAGGTTCTCAGAGAAACGCTCGCGGACATAGCTGTTATGGTAGATTGATGCATTTTACGTTTAATTACAAGTGACATTGCATTTATGATGATTACACTTAAAAGGAACTAAAAGATGGAACTAGAACACAAATTTCAATTGATAAAAAAATTATTTAATTTGTATTTATTTATTAAAGTACTGCCTCCACTTGGCATAAGTGACATTTTCATTGATCGAAATTTCCTTACATATCGTTAATTGCAGTGTACTAGGAATGTTGTTTGGAAAGAAAATGTAAAAAATTGTATGAGCTATTTTTAAATTTGATATTTCATAGTTTTGATTCAAATTTCCAGGTCCTATCTACCGTTTTCAATGATAAAATGAGCAATGCATCAGAGTTTCCGTTACCAATTTTGATCACGATTTTCTTCAAGTTGAACAAATAGGGATACATTTTTGGGGTATTGTTGGGTTTAAAAAATGGGATCCACACCTGACATCGCATTATAAGCAGGTTCGCAAGTTATCAGGGCATGAGCTATCGAGGTAGTGGTGTATGTTTGTCACATGTATAGAGGGATACTTGTCATGTATAGAGAGATACTTGTATTTGTCAAATTTATTCCTGCAAGCAACATTAATTGCTTAAAAAGGTTTTTATATAAAAATCTGTAAGACATCTGCCTTTCAACAATTTTCAGATGAGAAAACTAGTTTTCCATTAGTTTTACTTTACTGCAGAAACAGTATTCTCTTCACCCTAAAACATGACCAATATAATTGTTCTGCATTATTATAATTATTTTTTACCCTCATAATTAAAACAACTTGATAACATTGATTTCTTTGAAAAATGATTGCTGTATTTAATTGAATAAAAGATTCTGCCAACAATATTATTGTAAACAGAATTTTAAACCTTTCAAACACTAACATTATGTTTTGGTTGCTATGGCAACCAAAGTAAATTTATTATAATTTATCATTTTCAGGATGATTAGTATTTGTTCCTTATCGATGAACTATACAAGTGAATATAATTATATTTTATATGGAGAAAATATTTGAATAATAACCATAAATATTGCATCATCTAAATGTTGTCACATACTGAAATGTAGAGACATCTTTGAAAGTAAAGTTTTAATTATCTAGCATAGGCCTCAAAGTAATGAACTGAGGATGTGTAATATGTAGAAAGAAATTAACTGTCCATGTACACATTCAGAATAACTATATTAGATGGAAAAGTATACACTATATTCAATTTTTTGGGGTCAAAAGTTACTTCTCCACCCATTTTCTCTATTTGGTTGCTATCGTAACCATGAACACACATCAGTTTCACCGACATTTTTAGTGTTTGCAATCTGCATGAATATATGCATCACTTTGTACAATTTCACAGCAATCTGATTTTTAATAATAGTTTTGAGCTGTTATATAGATTTGGCCCAAAAAGTCTCTATTGTTCTGAAACAATTCAGCATGCACAGATGGTGCAGTTAGAAACAAATCAGCACTGGTTTTAAGGTAAAGCAAAACAACACAGCACTACCAGGGTTAAGATAAGTGACATAACCTGCTATGAACATAGTTCTTGAATTTTTCAACTAATTTGATTTGTCTGAGATTTTCATAATCTTGACTAACTTTCTTGGCTAAGCACCACATATGAAATAACTGCTTATATTCACTTGCAAATTTGATATGAGTTTGACCAATTTATCTTTTATTGTAAACTTTTGTCAATAAGTTTCAGGTATCAACTCATAACCCTTCAAGATACATTCCATAATCAGATTTAAGTCAGCAATTTGCTGTGCTGACAGGCATGTGTAAATGTCACACTTTGCCAAAAAGTGTACCTTGTAATAACCGAGTCCTATTTGTAATAACCGAGTTCACCTTGTAATAACCGAGTCCAATGTTCTCATGGCTGTTTAAAATTTTCAGCAATTGTTTTCAAAATGAGAAAGATATTTATCTACTAATATTCTTAGTAACATCAAAGCTTAAATTTGTGTGTAAAGTGGGGTCTTGAAGTTTACTTGTCAGCTCTAATTCTTGAAATCTAAATTGAAATTCCATTTCTTCCTTTTCTCTTTCTCTCTGCATCTTCTCATCTCTCTTTCCTCTATCTCTAATTGCATTTTCTTTCTTCTTTCTATACCTGTATTTCTCTCTCCTCTTTCTGGAGCTAATGATTTTGGAACTCAATTTCATTCGTGTATTTCAATTTTAATTCCATAACTTTTAAGTTCACACCAGATTGAGGCTCATTAGGATTTTGAAATAAAGATCTCCACTTTACATGATATTGTATAAGCTTGTTGGTTTCACTAAAGATTTCTAAAATGCAGAATAATACCTGGGACTAAGGAAATTCCAAAACACAGTGAATTTTAATTTCAAAACAATCTTTTCTGAGATATTCTTGAGACATTTGTATCTCGGACCCTATGCTCTTACATAAGTAACAGAAACGAGGGAAAAGCAAGAAGTTTTGTAAACTTCAAGAAATAATTTATTTCCCTAGAATACAAGGTGAAAATATAAAAAACTTAAAGTATTGCAAGTTAAATCGCAAAATAATCCCAGAATTACAGACGTATTTTTCTCATAATAAAAATTCTGAATAAACTTTAGTAGAAATCCAAATTAAATGCAATGCTGAAATTATTGATGTCTGGTGGCCTGTATCATGGTATTATGCCAAGTCTTTTGTTGAAACACAGTAATATAATTCTAGGTTTGAATTTATTATAAATCTCAGTGAATGTCTCTGTCCAAGAAACTTTTTTATGAGCACCCTGGGGCTGTATTTACAGAGAGAAAAAAAATCACTTGAGTTAAATAAGTTAAAGACACAAATGAATAATTTTTCCAGTGACAAGATTATATAGTCCTCTATTTCACCTCAGGTCACAATTAGCATTTTCTAGTAAAAACTATTATGGTACCTAATGGAAAGTTTCTATCTGGAAGGTTCTAAATGATTACAGGGTAAAATGTTTGCTATTATTAAAAGGTCTGTTGCTAAAGTTATAGAACATGCAATATGTCAGGCATGCCAGGGGAATCCCAATAACCTAGACCCAGACCAAAATAAACATGTTAACTTCTATTAATAAAACTCCTAATATTAAACCCATACACATAGAGAACATATTAGCTCCGTATTAGTTGTTTATAGAATTTTTTAAAAATCAGTAATTCAGGTCAAGTACAAAAGAAACTTGATTTTAGAGAAGGTCAAGTCTAACATAGTGTTACATTAAAATAGGAGATAATAAAATTTTAAAAAAATAACACTGTCCTGGCTATTATTACATCAGGACATTCAAAACTGGACTTGATTTGTATCACTGCTGTAATTCATTTGGAACTCTATAATGTTGGACTTGCACTTGAACTTTTAGGACTATTTGGGTTTTGATCCTCAATACACTAAATTCTTTTTAAATTTTTACTTTGTATTCTATGGAAATAAATTATTTGTTGAATTTTATAAGATTTATTGGTTTGCACTCTTTTGTTTTACCTAGTTTAGTATTGTGAATGAAATCCTCAATAGTCCTAAAAGTCCAGAAGTATAATGTTCCAAATGAATCCAGTGTTGTTCCAAATGAATTCTGATCTTAAATGTGGTGTTATACTAATACAGTAAATCCTGCTATGAGAGACCACCCATTCTGCCAACAAAAATGGTCTCTCAAGACAGGTGTTCTCTCATAACAAGTTTGTACAAAATACCAGTTTCCAAGGTCCTTTTTCAGAACAATTTAAAGAGAAATAACCACATTCACTGTACATATATTCTATTCTTTATTAATAGTTCTTGCTAAAATACTGTATGCATTCATCTGAAAACAAAATTATACAGTAATAAAGATATACATATATCATTACACATATAATCACATTTACATTTTAAGATTACATGTACATGTACATGTATTAGCAAAGGAAATTATTTCTGATTTACTCCTTTTCATTTTTAGCACCCTAAATTTGCTTTACTGATGTTTAACCCGATATGTTGCGAGTGGTCTGCTCTTATTCACTTCATTTAGTTACAATAATTATTTTCTCCAGCATTAAAATTGGTCTGTTTTTAGTTGGAGGTTCTTCCATTGTTATTAAGGTGCTAGGTGTTAACCTTATTAGTACTCAGTTGTAATATGGGCTATATCGATGATTTTGACTAGGCTTTGAGAAGATTCGAAAAATCTATACATGCTTTGGGAAAATATGAAAAATCTATACATGTGCATTGCATATCCAACAATTAATGAAATAAAAAGAAACAGTTATCTCATCCAGAAACAGAATCATTTACTAAGAGACAAAAGTCAACAGCTTAATTCAGGGAAGACATACAGGGATTAACTGTTTATACAAAGTGCGTAATCTGGTTGCACAAACTTGAAAAGACAGGTTGTGATTAGTGTGTAATTACTGTAACATTGGCGGAAAATACAACAAATATCACAAACCTTTAACACTATCAATTGAATCCCGCAAATGATTCTCGCATGCTGGTTTAATAGACAAAGACCTTATTCACCCCAATGCAATATGGATTAACTCCAAAGACAAAACAATTTACACGACCATTACCTTAATTTATGCACTGCAGTGGCAACTCACGACATATACATTTGCCTGGTTCGCTGACTGTATCATCTGTCACTATATACAAACTCATAGCCATACCCCTTTTTATGTTTTTGATCAGAACAATCTTAACTGTTCAAGTGGTTGTTGTTACACATGATTACATTAAGGTCAGTGGTGTCTGTCTTTGTTCTCACAATACAGTTATTCATAGAGCTGGATACTGGCTCCTACTTGTATATATGGGCTATGATAAGGCAGGGAATCAGGCTAAATGCTAGAATAATCGGTATGTATTTTAGTCTGGCTTACAATAGAAATATAAAACACTATAAGCATACCAACAGTTTTTTATAATCATTTTTTTTAATTTTAGAATGGTATAAGGGGTCATTGTTGCAAGGGATTAAATAAAGGTCAGTGGATTTGATCCCCTTTTTTAAGATGCAGTCATTCATAGCAGTGTCAAAATGAATATTTTGCCAAGACATCATGGTCGCTGGTCACATTCAGCAGGTAGTCACTTATGACAAAGTGTTAATATAATGAAATCAAACTTTGCAGTACGATTGTGGTCGGAAATGACAGGTGGTTTCTGATAGCAGAGGTCACTCATAACAGGTTTTACTGTAGTTTTAAAGTTGCTAATAAGCCAACAGTCTTGATGTATCACAATAATACAACCCTAAATATTGTCAAATGAATTCACAATAATTCCAAAATAATGATTAAATCCAAATAGTATTGATGATGAGCACTTTGTATTTCCAAAGAAGGATACTTGAAATAAATAATTTACATAAATAAATTCAAGTCAAAATGAAATTCAGGACACAAAACAACACAACTGATTCTGCTTAGATCTTTCAGCATGAATGATTAATTTCTAGGTAAACAAGATTATATAGTCCTCTACTTAACGTCAGGTCATGATTAACATTTTCTATAAAAAAAAATTGCCTGTTGGAAAGTTTCATTCTGAAAGTTTCCAAATGTTTACAAGGTAAAATCTTTTTCATAATTAGAAGGTCTGTTACTATGATTATAATATAACATGTGGTAAACAGCAGGTAGATCCAGCATTTCATGGAGAATTTACAATGTTCTGGACAGATTGAAATAAACATGTTGTTTACAAAATCAAAATCAATGATTCAGGTCAGGTAGAAAATGAACTTGATTTTGGACAAGGTTAAATCCTCAATACAATTATCCATAACATATAATAAATATAAAACTGACAAACAATGCAAATTAAATATATATAACAATATGCAAAAGAATGTTTTTTTTCTTCTAATTTTCAGTAAACAGTGATTCCCATAATATTATTAGCAATCTAAATACCTCTTTTAACATTTTCACAATTATATAACTCCATTCTTTCATTTATTGCTTTTATGTCATCCCATGATAACATTAATAACCTGCTAATTTAACTTGGCAACAAAAAAAAATATCATTCTCAAAAAGAATTCAGAAATTCTGATCTAACCTTGCACATGTTGGAAACAGGTATCAGACCAGAAGAGCAAACTGTAACATTGCCACTGTGTTTTAAAAACCTTTAACAAACTGACATTACACATTGTAGAAAGCAAAGTGGGTGAGTGGCATAACATGACCTTTAGAGTTGAGAAGACTAGATGTAAAGACTGACACTGGCTACTAATATTTTAGCTAGCAATGGAATTCATTAGGAATCTATAAGATGTAAAGCAAAAAATGATTAATTTGTGCTTGATGGCATTTTCTACTTTAATTTCAAGAAATCATTAATCCATGTCTGATGGCATTTTTTACTTTTATTTCAAGAAAACATTAATCTACATTTCATGGCATTTTCTACTTTTATTTCAAGAAATCATTAATCTATGTCTGATACCATTTTTAACTTTTATTTCAAGAAATCATTAATCTATGTCTGATGGCATTTTCTACTTCTATTTCAAGAAATCATTAATCTATGTCTGATGTCATTTTCTACTTTTATTTCAAGAAATCATTAATCTATGTCTGATAACATTTTTAACTTTTATTTTAAGAAATCATTAATCTATGTCTGATGGCATTTTCTACTTTTATTTCAAGAAATCATTATTCTATGTCTGATGGCATTTATATTTTTATTTCAAGAAAACATTAATCTATGTCTGATACCATTTTTAACTTTTATTTCAAGAAATCATTAATCTATGTCTGATGGCATTTTCTACTTTTATTTCAAGAAATCATTAATCTATGTCTGATAACATTTTCTACTTTTATTTCAAGAAAATAGTAATCTATGTCTGATGGCATTTGCTATTTTTATTTCAAGAAAACATTATTAATCTTTGATACCATTTTTAACGTTTATTTCAAGAAATCATTAATCTATGTCTGATGGCATTCTCTACTTTTATTTCAAGAAAATATTAATCTTTGATACCATTTTTAACTTTTATTTCAGGAAATCATTAATCTATGTCTGATGGCATTTTCTACTTTTATTTCAAGAAATCATTAATCTTTGATACCATTTTTAACTTTTATTTCAAGAAATCATTAATCTATGTCTGATGGCATTTTCTACTTTTATTTCAAGAAATCATTAATCTATGTCTGATGGCATTTTCTACTTTCATTTCAAGAAAACATTAATCTATGTCTGATACCATTTTTAACTTTTATTTCAAGAAATCATTAATCTATGTCTGATGGCATTTTCTACTTTTATTTCAAGAAAATCATTAATCTATGTCTGATGGCATTTTCTACTTTTATTTCAAGAAAACATTAATCTATGTCTGATACCATTTTTAACTTTTATTTCAAGAAATCATTAATCTATGTCTGATGGCATTTGCTATTTTTATTTCAAGAAATCATTAATCTGTGTCTGATGGCATTTTCTACTTTTATCTCAAGAAATCATTCATCTATGTCTGATGGCATTTTCTACTTTTATTTCAAGAAAACATTAATCTTTGATACCATTTTTAACTTTTATTTCAGGAAATCATTAATCTATGTCTGATGGCATTTTCTACTTTCATTTCAAGAAATCATTAATCTTTGATACCATTTTTAACTTTTATTTCAAGAAATCATTAATCTATGTCTGATGGCATTTTCTACTTTTATTTCAAGACAATCATTAATCTGTGTTTGATGGCATTTTCTACCTTTTTTTCAAGAAAATCATTAATCTATGTCTGATGGCATTTGCTACTTTTATTTCAAGAAATCATTAATCTATGTCTGATGGCATTTTCTACTTTTATTTCAAAAGAATCATTGATCCGTTTTTGATGGCATTTTCTACTTTTATTTCAAGAAAATCATTAATCTATGTCTGATGGCATTTGCTATTTTTATTTCAAGAAATCATTAATCTATGTCTGATGGCATTTTCTACTTTTATTTCAAGAAAATCATTAATCTGTGTTTGATGGCATTTTCTATTTTTATTTCAAGAAAATCATTAATCTATGTCTGATGGCATTTGCTACTTTTATTTCAGGAAATCATTAATCTATGTCTGATGGCAGTTTCTACTTTTATTTCAAGAAAATCATTGATCTGTGCTTGATGGCATTTTCTACTTTTATTTCAAGAAAATCATTAATCTATGTCTGATGGCATTTTCTACTTTTATTTCAAGAAAATCATTAATCTATGTCTGATGGCATTTGCTACTTTTATTTCAAGAAATCATTAATCTATGTCTGATGGCAGTTTCTACTTTTATTTCAAGAAAATCATTGATCTGTGCTTGATGGCATTTTCTACTTTTATTTCAAGAAAATCATTAATCTATGTCTGATGGCATTTGCTATTTTTATTTCAAGAAATCATTAATCTATGTCTGATGGCATTTTCTACTTTTATTTCAAGAAAATCATTAATCTGTGTTTGATGGCATTTTCTACCTTTTTTCAAGAAAATCATTAATCTATGTCTGATGGCATTTGCTACTTTTATTTCAAGAAATCATTAATCTATGTCTGATGGCATTTTCTACTTTTATTTCAAAAGAATCATTGATCTGTTTTTGATGGCATTTTCTACTTTTATTTCAAGAAAATCATTAATCTATGTCTGATGGCATTTGCTATTTTTATTTCAAGAAATCATTAATCTATGTCTGATGGCATTTTCTACTTTTATTTCAAGAAAATCATTAATCTGTGTTTGATGGCATTTTCTACTTTTATTTCAAGAAAATCATTAATCTGTGTCTGATGGCATTTGCTACTTTTATTTCAAGAAATCATTAATCTATGTCTGATGGTAGTTTCTACTTTTATTTCAAGAAAATCGTTGATCTGTGCTTGATGGCATTTTCTACTTTTATTTCAAGAAAATCATTAATCTATGTCTGATGGCATTTGCTATTTTTATTTCAAGGAATCATTAATCTATGTCTGATGGCATTTTCTACTTTTATTTCAAGAAAATCATTAATCTGTGTTTGATGGCATTTTCTACTTTTATTTCAAGAAAATCATTAATCTGTGTTTGATGGCATTTTCTACTTTTATTTCAAGAAAACACTGAAACAGAGATTTTTTGACAACTTACTTTTACAAATTGTTTTGAAGAAGGAAAGTTTTAATACATTTAGGAATAAAGAACATTATGATCTACAACCAAGCAAGCAATAATATATTTTTCCTCAAAATTACTTGGGCTCATGTTAGCGACAATAATATACCTTAATTAACAATTATAATTAAAAACCTGCATAATACAGTGTTAGCTACATGTGCATGCAACAAAATGTATTTCTCAATGGTCAAAATATGCAATGCAGATAAATGTTTAGCTTTAAATGGGTGATGTCATAAGTGACCACTAACCATTAAGCGAGATAACAAAGGTTACATCCAAGGTGGTCCTCAACAGTTTCATATTTTTCGTATTTTGCAGGGGGTTAGAATTTTAAAGAAAAAGAATTTCCCCAGGTTTCCTCGTTGGTTATACTGGTTATTTAAAAAAGACCTTGTATATCTAATAGGTATTCAAAGAACCTTTAATTCCCTTTATTTTGGTGTATGATTGATGGGTGTAATATGGGTAATAAATTATACAGTTTGGCTTTACTCCAGATGTGCACCTTTAAAAAAACTGCTAGCTCTACTTGGTCTTTTCACTACCTAGACTTCAAGGGGCAGGAGACAGTTTGTTGCACAAAATTTAATGTTGCATCCACCTGCCTAATATAAAAATTCATAAAAAATAAAATACATAAGTGAGGTCAAAAAGGTCCATATTTTTGGATAGGTGTAATAAAGCAACACATAAGAATATCATTCACTTGATTGGACAAGTCAATGAAAATTCATGGAATAAAAACTTGATGCACTCCACCCCAAATTTATAATGGCGTATTTCATGTACGAAGGCCATTTTTGAGAACATGTGATGCTCACAGTGCAAACACAAGCCCTTTCCCTTGGTAATAATTTTTAAAACCATTATGTACTTAATAGTTTGATGCCATTCAAAATAGTTGTCATCCAATCAGTTTTTTAGATATTCTACTTTCTTTGAACCCACATGTCTACTGCCATAAGTAGCTATCTCTGCTTCCTAGCCAACTATTGGTATTTCACTGGCTTCATACTGTGCTGTGACTGCATCAGGTGCAACTGCCTCACATCAGTTTCAAGAACAACACAAGCTGGAAAGACCAAATTCACAAATATGTCTATATCTTTAGTTATCGCACAATAATATCTCAAAAAGTTACACCATACCCTTGTGTTAAGAAATTTGCCAGGGGCCAGTATGCAGAACTGTCCCCTGTCACCTCAGAGGTAGATTGTAACAAAAAAAGTGCAGATAACTTTTTTTATGCATTTTATATCTGGTAATTCATTCATTGCACTTTCAGAAGCTGGTATTGTCTAGTAGGGCAAAATTTATTTTTCATATTTTAATAGGTGCTAAAGAGAGTGTACTTTAGACTAATTCATGCTGATTGAACACAAAGGAGCAGACATTTTTAGTTAGCAGTATGCTTAGATCATGTACAGTTTCCACAAGTACAGTATCCAAAGAAATGTCATCCACATTACATCAAAGGAGCATATAGGTATGCCAACAGTCTCTCCATCATGCATGTTTCAGATGCAAACAACTTCACCTATCATACATCACTCTCTCAGAAGCACATAACTCGTGAGCACCTCCAATATCGTAAGATGTAGCCTAAGACGTTGTTGTTGTTATAGGGTTTAACGCCATTTTTCAGCACAAGATAGGCTGTACATAGCGGCCAGTATTAATGGTGGAGGAAGAACCCCAGAAAACCCCAGAAAGAACCACCGACCCATGAGAAGCTGCCGGCAAGTTTTCTCAAACATCCACATTGGCTGAGCCCGAGACTCGAACCCATGCAGATAGAGGTGAGATGGCAGTGATCCGTGATGGAGAGCACTTTAGACAACTCAGCCACTCGAGGCCTAAGACGTAACCCTGTCTTTGAAATCGAGTAGCATTACCACTCATGCTGCTTTACCACCAATCTCTGCAGAGTATGAATTAAAAATTCTCTAACCTGTAGGATAGTATTATTTGTATGAAAATATTAATTCTGCCTACTATTATCAGGCATTTTCTATAGAATCCAGAGGTAGCACTTTCATTTCTGTCTGGTGTATATTTATAATTCTCTATAATTAATTCTATATACCTTGATTTCTTTCATAGGAATCTGGAATGACTGTGTAGATACAGGAGAATTAATTACTAGTTTGTCATACGAGTGTCTGCTACATACGAATGCATATAACACTGATTGAGTAACATCATTGTTTGGTGATGTGTGCTTGGTTGTGAGGGAATATGGGCTCGTGTGTGCAGGCAAGGCAATGGTTGCCTTTTACCCATGGACCTGGGTTCAAATCTCCGTAGAGTACGAATTCAAAATTCCCTAACCTGTATGATAGTATTATTTGTATATATATATATATATATATTGTCAAACCTGCCTTGAAGGTCCCAGCTGTTAAGCTATCGCCTACCCTAAGCAGCCACTTTTCACATTGTTCATGTCTCGTAAATCAATTGCTTTGCCAAAACACCTACATTAAGCAGCCACTTGCCTTAGATTCCATACTATTCAGTTCCCAGAGATGTCAGCTTAAAACAAGTCCAGTTAATAATAATAATATATATATATATATATATATATATATATATATATATATATATATATATATATATATATATATATATATATATATTGAATTATAGGACATATAAAGGTAATTGTTAAACATATTCTACTAATTGTAAAAAGAATGAATCATGATTTTAAGAATATTCTTATGCGATAGTTTGCACTTCTGAATTGCATTATAGAACTCCATTGAACATTGCTGTCCTAAATTTGAGGGAAATTGGTGAGCTTCACAAACTTGAGCAAAAATGGTGGTATGCCAAGGGTGAATGTGGCATGGACTCAAAAGTAAGTTAACATCTATTTACATATCTGTCTCGTAGGACTGTATTTATTGCAAAAATACCCCTTTGACGGATATGTCCTTTCATGCATTACTTATGTACTTATGCCTGCAATGCACCCAGAGACCCTTACGAGAGGTTTCATCCATACTAATAGTAATTAAGTTATAACAAAAATAGAAGTCAAAGATTTTGTTTCATGTTACATTAAAAAGTGAATTTTCTAAATACGATAAATAATTATTATGCGGTTATTCATCAGTATTAATAAGATTCTATTTTTGCAAAAGAATAGGTTATTGGTTTATATTTTTATAACTGACTCATGTATTTTATCGTGTATAATTTCAGTTTGATTTATATACAGTTCTCGGTTGTTGCAACATATACACTTCACAGATTCATCATACAAAATAATACATGTTGACTTAAAAGGAAATATTTTTGTGTATCATGAAAGCCATTTTTATGCAGATTGATAGATGCTGTAAACCTGCATTTTTACAGACAAATGACATTCTAAATTAAATAAGCGTGAATAGTTATAGGAAACTAAATTCTGGCCTATGAAAAGGAAAAAGAAAAACAGCAGCTTAGTAGGTCTCTGTTTAATTAATGTACCACCCCAACCCCAACCCTCCAACAAACAAAACAATAAAAAACAAAAGAAATGAAAACAAAATACATTTATAAAGAAAGCTGTACCTTTAAATCTCACCCTTCCCTTTTCCAGGATGCAACTACCAGTGCACTGACTTTGAGCCATGTATCAGGTATTTTCCATATTCTTGTTGGAGGGCTTGTCTTGGCAATGTGCATTGCACTAATAGAGTTTTTCATACACCGACACATTCGAATAAGGAAAAAGAAACAGGTAGGTCAGCCTCTAAATTGTTGTCATGCTCAGCCTGTTTCACTCACTGCTCAAAGTAATTCGGAAGTTATACTGTAGGGCTGTTTTTTGCCATAAGTCAATGTGTGCATTATTTTGAAGATATAGTAGATAATGCTCATATGAATATTGAAATGCTTGACTGCATGCTACATCCAATATGCACATTCAAATGCTTGACTGCATGCTGCATCCAATATGCACATTTAAATGCTTGACTGCATGCTACATCCAATATGCACATTCAAATGCTTGACTGCATGCTGCATCCAATATGCACATTTAAATGCTTGACTGCATGCTATATCCAATATGCACATTTAAATGCTTGACTGTATCCAATGTGCATATTTAAATGCTTGAATGCATGCTGCATCCAATATGCACATTTAAATGCTTGACTGCATGCTGCATCCAATATGCACATTTAAATGCTTGACTGCATGCTGTATCCAATATGCACATTTAAATGCTTGACTGCATGCTGTATCCAATATGCACATTTAAATGCTTGACTGCATGCTGCATCCAATATGCACATTGAAATGCTTGACTGTATCCAATGTGCATATTTAAATGCTTGACTGCATGCTGCATCCAATATGCACATTTAAATGCTTGACTGCATGCTGCATCCAATGTGCACATTTAAATGCTTGACTGCATGCTGCATTCAATATGCACATTTAAATGCTTGACTGTATGCTGTATCCAATATGAACATTTAAATGCTTGACTGCATGCTGCATCCAATATGCACATTTAAATGCTTGACTGCATGCTGCATCTAATATGCACATTGAAATGCTTGATTGTATCCAATGTGCATATTTAAATGCTTGACTGCATGCTGTATCCAATATGCACATTTAAATGCTTGACTGCATGCTGTATCCAATATGCACATTTAAATGCTTGACTGCATGCTGCATCCAATGTGCACATTTAAATGCTTGACTGCATGCTGCATCCAATATGCACATTTAAATGCTTGACTGCATGCTGTATCCAATATGCACATTTAAATGCTTGACTGCATGCTGCATCCAATATGCACATTGAAATGCTTGACTGTATCCAATGTGCATATTTAAATGCTTGACTGCATGCTGCATCCAATATGCACATTGAAATGCTTGACTGTATCCAATGTGCATATTTAAATGCTTGACTGCATGCTGCATCCAATGTACACATTTAAATGCTTGACTGCATGCTGCATCCAATATGCACATTTAAATGCTTGACTGCATGCTACATCCAATATGCACATTTAAATGCTTGACTGCATGCTGCATCCAATATGCACATTTAAATGCTTGACTGCATGCTGCATCCAATATTCACATTTAAATGCTTGACTACATGCTATATCCAATATGCATATTTAAATGCTTGACTGCATGCTGCATCCAGTATGCACATTTAAATGCTTGACTGCATGCTGCATCCAATGTGCACATTTAAATGCTTGAGTACATGCTGCATCCAATATGCACACAAGATAACATGAAGAAATTAACAGTTGCATGCCTCAACAGATGGTTAACTGAATCTACACTCACATCATTGATTGAAGATAAAGCATTGACCACTGAATGAAGAAATTTGAATATGGTAGTTAAGAGAGACAGAAGTAAAATAAAATAACTATTTCATTGTGAACCAGCATTTTGATGTAACATGTAAATTAGATTTTGAGCAAACAAATTGCAAAGGATTTTAGTTTGTTCAGTTTGATTGGTTGAAACTTTAAGCTCAATCTCAAAATCAGGCACACGTTTTATGATCTTTAGCTAGGCACAGATACCAGAAAATTCTGAGCTCAATGTGAAACTCATTTTATATTCATAGCCAAGAAATAAATGTTTTAAACTAAAGCTTTTTTCTAGTTTGGCTGACACATGATGTATATTCAAATGGTCTCAAACATTTTATAATGACCAGTTCTTATAAATATCAAATTAGTATTAACAGTAGAGTGCAGTACTATGGCTATTCTTGGAATCAATGACTGAGTCAAAATGCTCCTTTCGAATTTTCTCAAGATAACCAAGACACAAAATGTGGATGAAACTGTTGTTACTTTACAAAAAGACCAAGTTGCTATAGTTTATTCAGGAATAATTTATCAGTTCAGTAATTGTCTAAATTTCCTGATTCATAATTATTAAAACATGATTGTAGAAGCAGGCAGCTTTGTTTAGACTATCAAAAAAAATTCTTAATTTTCAAATATATTTTTAATATAACATGTATGCACAAAACCAAAAAGGAATTAAACTAAAACTTTCTGTATAAGGTAAAGTCGACGGGTGTAAGGATTGTTAAGAAGCAACCAATGGAAGTACTAAAAGAAGTGGGTTACGTCGACCGAGAGCAGCAGCCAATGGTGGGTAATTTCATATTATTTATTTAAGTCCTAACACTTTATACAATGCCTGATCATGTAATATTGTTGGTTTAACACTGAAATGAAATGGGATAATCCAGAAGACTGACCTGAGATGGGCAACCATTTTGCACTTACCAGAAGAGTGATTTAAGCCAGAACTGCTGATGTGCAAAAGGAATATGTTACCACCTCACATGATTGGTCCTTTTTTTCTTCTCCAACTAGCTTTAACTTGCATGATGTAACCCATAGTCCAGGCAACAGAGAACCTTATTTTTAATTTTACTATCGTCTGAAATCGGCCATATACAATCTGCTTAAAAGAGACTAAATAATACAAGTTTTATTTTCCATACTCTAAGCATCATACAGAGTGGAGATATGCCATTTTTGCCCCCATTTTATGTTTTTGGGCCCTGATACGTGTTATAGACTCTATCCCCATGACTTGGCAAGCGTGCTGCATACAACGGGCATCCTATGGATGATTAGCATTAAACATCACGACAGTGACAGGTCATGGTGGGATAGCGGCTTATGACATATATGAGCCTAAAAGGGTGGAATGGGGGCAAAAACTGGCCAGATTATCACTATTCTTACTATGTACAATCCATGAATGATTAGCATGCAGACACATTTTTGAGACTGTATACAGTATCTGCACACATCAGTGGCAGGTCGCTAGGCAGTCAACAGTGCTGAATTGACTAATACTTCCCAGGCTATATAAACCTTGCTGTGTGATTACAACTTCTGGAAATTTTATCAAAATGGTCGATCTTGCATGGCCTTAACTTCAAAGAGATAAGCTATTTGATTAAATCTACACCAGGTTAGAACAGAATTTTTTTAACTATTTTTTTTTTTACTAATATCGAAAAATAACTGAATATTTCTAGTGAAAGAGCTGGAAAATATCCAGTCGGCCTATAAGTACTGTCTATGTATGTGGAACAAGCTTCCACTACATGTAAACTCTGCTGAAAATATTAGAGTATTTAAAAAGAGATATCAACAGCATGTATGTGTTTCTAATAGATAATGGAATTTTGTATTTTACATGTAATACTAAACATATTAAAATAAACAGTTATTAATGCTATCATCATATAATGTGTATTTGTTATACTCTCCTTGTCAGGACCTCAAGGGAGAATAGTCCGTGACTAATGAGTCACCCTCTATAAATAATGCATTATTATTATTATTATTATTATTATTATTACACGATGCATAGATAGTAATGGCTTATTGTTAGGTATTATCTCATAAAGGGAGGGGCCCATCATGAGTTTTCCAAACAATTTCTTAATGCTAAATATGTGGTTTACAACAAACATTTTAAAATGCATGTGGTGTTTTGTTATGGTGATGGACTTAATAAGGAGAACTAATTAATGATAATACTTAAAGGTATGGTCTGTGAAGTCCTTTGTCCATTTGTTAACGAACACCAGTAGATACTATAATGACAATAAGAGAGCTTATGCACATGGGCGCTCGCAGGATTTTTAATATGTCGGAGATCAGGATTTTTTGCGGGGGGGGGGGGGGGGGGACAGTCAGTCATGGTTGGGAGAGTTAGTATAGAATCAGTCTAAAACTTAAGCTGATATTTACTAAGCGCTTTGAAATGAATCTTGTGACATATTTTCAGCTTCATTTGCATGATTAAACTTGTCGGAATTTAGATATATGTCTGTATATTGCATCATGATTTTGGAGAGGGTCATTTGACCCACCCACCCTTTGACCTATGCTGCAGGCGCCCATGCTTATGCATCAATCATTGAATTTTCCCACCGACAATTAATTATTAATTTTTGTAAAAACAAAATGGCAATACGGTATTTTTGATCTTTTTTGCAAACGTAAATCTTCATAGTTGAAATTTTTTACCATAATTTAATGGATTTATTTTGAAAACTACAAAGTGATATGGACGAAAAATTATGATCCATTTAAATAATTATTATGTGATTGCACAGACTGATACAGAAGTAAATGACAAATAGCTAGGACTGACATGATTGCAGTTTCTGATCCTGGCAGATACAAAAACTTAAACAAGTTATTGATGGATTTCTTAATTAAGGGAGGTTTTCCATTACATAAGCATGTCTACCATACTTTAGTTAAAACAGATCACACAACAGCATATAATAAAACTGCCAAGTTGTATATGAAAGGCAGACATACTTGAATTATTGAGACCCCTACTTAAACTGAATCCACCACCGATTGTTATTACAAAAGCAATGGTAAAACAATTCAATTTGCATGTGAGCTTATTGTAGAGATATCTAGAGTCAAAGCTGACTTACTTGAGATAGTAGGTGTGTTTCAATGAAACCTTTGACATACTGAGAATGGAAAAACCATTGTCATATTAAGGGTGAATGAAAACATTATGGAACTGCTGAGTATGTTTGTGACCGAGCACATCAAGCTCAAGTACTTGACTTCAAACTTCATAATGCATAATGGTGAGTTATGGCAATTATTCCAAGCACATACAAACTGGTAGAGATGCTCGACAACTGTTAATAAATGATTTCTGGAATCACATCTTTGTTACAAAACCTTGGCCAGTCTGGAATTAAAGTAGATATTGTTCTGAATACGCATTTGGTTATGACAATAAAATAAAACCTGACAATGATGATTGTTACGCTGTGGGTTCACAGCAGTGCTCGTACAATCCTGAACCATAAAAGACTCCTGATGCCATGAATGATGAAATTGACAAAGGCGTTGAAAGATTCTTTAGATGTTGGAGGATTACCTCAATTTGGGATCGGGATGGACTTTTGAAAGATGTATCCAATTCAAGGTACATCTCTCACAGTATAAACCATTGAATGGATCCAGTTACATAACAACGCCAGAGTGGGTCCCACCAATGTCTGATAAAAGTAAAAAGTCTTGACAACAGATGTTTAGAATAGTCGATTTTGTCTGGGTTATATCCGGTTACTGATCGGATATTTGCGACCTGCCTCAAAAATACCGGGTGAACTAAACTTTGGTAATATCAGAATTTCTATGCATGTTAGTAAGACCACTCTAAACAAATTTAAAGCATTTTCCCCTTGTATCAATGTTAAGGTGTTCACTTACGGAAAAGGTTTTGATCTGCTTGAACTATCCCTACTTAAACAACATGGACGAATACATATTGATTTGTTGCTGCTGATTCAAATGAAAAAATCAGTCGGTATCACTCTCCACTAATCTTTCCTGGTCACTTAAGTGACACATCGAACATGTGAATAAGAACTTATATGCAGACATTGTAGCATACACATAACACATATGGATAGTATGAAGATCACTAGTCATGATCCCTGGAAATAGAGACCACGTTATTGAAACTCTTGACAAATATATCTTTTGGTGGGCATACGTAAAATGTAAAAATACACTTATAAAAAATGTATAAATTTAGTCAAAGAGAAGGAAACATGGGGCTTGGGAAAGCAGGATGATAGAGGTTCAACTCTTAGAACAACCCCCACAAACAAAAATGAATAAATAAATATATTTTCTTACAAAATTCTTTTTGATTTTTATACTAGAACAGCAACACATAATATTGAGAATGGGAAAAAAAACACATAAAAGCCTTAAATGTTTCAAAAAAGAGCCATTGTGTGTGTGGGGGGGGGGGGGGTTGACGCAGTTTCACTGCTCCAAAATCTAATACACAAATAAATGGCAAGATATTCAGAGACCGGAAATGAAAATGTGAAGAAAATATAATTCCAGAATAAATATAGCTGATGATGTGGTCAATGTTTTAAGTGAGCTTCACAATAATCCATTCATCCAAGAAATTATTTTGACGAAACACAAGATTCCTGTTGTCATGGTTTATAACAACCAACAGATGGATGATATGATCAGAAACTATGAAGGAGATGACAGAAATGTTCATGGTGTTGATAGAACTTCTAGTGTCTAGCACCTTCAATGGAGCAGCATGCCATTCAACAACTAGTATGGCATGGTATGCCACAAATGGAAAATGATAGACATGTGCATAAATTTACGCTGACAAAACCACCACCAACAACAAAATCCAGATTTATCAGCACCAGCAATATCAATTTTAAATGTCCAAAGGCTTCCGAAAATGTTGGGAAAAACTCAGGTCAGTGGAAACGGCCAGCATCAGAAAAGACTATAAATATCATTAATGACAAATTGTCGATATTAATGTGTGCTAACTACATGTTTGCACCATAATGCCCCAGTGCTAGACGTCACTATAAACTACCACACGACATGATGCCCCAGTGCTAGACATCACTATAAACTGCCACGCAGCATGATTCCCCAGTGCTAGACATCACTATAAACTGCCACACTGCATACATCATAGCAGTATACCTGAAAAATTGTTAAAGCTACGTTTAAAATCCAAATTACACACACACCACACATGAAATATATATTTTTTTCTCTCTTAAAATGTTCTTTCATAAGTTGTTACTTTATAATTTGCATGCATTACTTTATAAATACCTGTTTCGTTTAAATCAGCAGACTTGCGAAGACATTGGCATTTAATTGACATGAATATTTATTTAAGAGTAAATCGAAATTCTTTCCATACCAAATTCCAAATTCGCAAATGAAGGCTGTACATGGCTGATATAGAACTTGGTTATTCACTATGTTTTCCAACAAGACCTAGCATCCTATGGATGCACAGTATATTTAATGAGAGCCTCTGTGTGTAATCTTGGCTTTCATACCTCCTTTGCCGACCCACCTTTCAATTTGTTCTCAAGCACCTGGTCAGCAATCACATTCAAGTCATGGATGAGATCGACATCGGCACAGTGATATGCATGTATATCATTTGATGCCTTATAGTCAGTGCCATATTGGTGACATGTAGTATCACTACAATTTACTGGTGCTTCACCGTGCTTTGGTTGTTTGTTAGAATCGATTGTTATATCCATTCGTGCACCAGGCTCACAGTAATTATATCCTTGAATGTGTTTTTCACCAGGATGGTTTTCCTGTTGATTTATTTTGTGCAGTAGTGATATCGCTGCTGACTTTGTTTGAAATCAGCAATTACTGCTTGTCCATTACAAGTTTGAACTCATACTGTATACCGTATTATTCAATGGCATCAAGAAAATGGAAATTCACAGATGCTTTCCTGTAAATGACTACTATTTATGACAATGTGATGCGTGAGCACCAAGTCGATCCTGCACAAATATTTTTGCAAGGCCAACATTAAAACACTGACATCATTTATTTAACTCAACAATATGCACATATATCTAAAGTAATCCATGACAAGTGTAACATTAATGATATCTCATGCATTGACATGCATGGTCTTGAAATTATTCGTTTGATTCAGTGTGCCGCTGACAGCACTTTGAATGAATTTCAGAATATAATTGCGCGGATCACAAACGAATTGTATAAATTTCTCACTATTGACTGGAACTTGTTGGGGTAGATATCGTGCATGTCTGGATACAAACCTGTCTTACACATTAATTTAGCAATGGTAACAATCATATAAAATGTCTGCCAGTAATGTTATGAGGAGTGACACCATAAATCCACTCATGAACAGCAGAAACTGATTCATATTGTTATAGAAGGCCTCACAGTTGGCACCACTGATTAAACCAAGAAAGGAAATAGCTGAACCTGCTGAATATTTTTAAAAGGCTACAAGAGCAGCAGTGGAAGAAGTGGCAGCATTAATGGGAACAGGAAAAAACTGGTCACAGTTCCTAAGTTAGCAATGCTCACCAAGGCTATCAAAATGCAGCATGAGAAACTGCAGGGACTACATAACAGTTACCCTAAGGTCCAAGAAGGAGCAAGCTGAGGCATCAACACCATCCAAATATAAGTCAAAAGTTGTCATGTGTTGAAATATTTAATGAACTTTGCATTCAAAAAGGATATTGTAGCATTTGCAGCTAATTTTCCAAATGATTCAATAAAGTATGTCGGGCTAAGTTACATGGTTCATTTAAAAACGACAGCAACTGATGTTTGGGCCAAGTGGATACATTAATAAAGGTTTAATAATGGTAAGGAATCAAGTCAAGAGTGGAATGAATTTATACGTGACGTGTAAAAAAAAATAGCAAATTTTGTCTAAATAAGAGCAGGATTTCAACAAGAGCAACAGCCAAAATGTACAGCCACACAACCTGTACCTGAATCTCACACAGTGGAAGAAAAATCAGAATGGGTAGCGAAGAGGTACAAAGGTTGGCAAAGCAACTGTTACCAAAATGTATACCCCACAAAGAAAGAAGGCCTTGATTGACTATGTGACCCTAACGACCTCGCAGATCAATTGGAAACACATGTGAGATCAGTTTTGCGCAGGCAACAATGCACCAGAAGTCATTAATGAAGCCACATCAACTTGCCAGTGACTGTTTGCCAATGACATAAGGGACAAAAATACTTGCTCTGATGCATGAATTTGCTGACGTTATCAGTGATATAATGATGTATGCGACACCGATAAGGAGTTCTGAAATGCTTGAGACATCTTGTATGAAATATATGCCATGATGCAGCAGGTTGTTGTAAATACAACCCAGAGCGTTATCTCGATGATCACAATCTCATTATTGAAACTTGAATTTAGTGTGACTTTTTTGGCAAGTAATATCGCTTGTGAATCACGCACACTTGTAATCGCATTTGCATTGCTGCGAGTGTATTACAGTTGGCCTAATATTCAATCACAATCCTGCGATTAACTCATTCATATTTTCAACAGACACTGGCACCAGGTGGAATAATACTGAACTTTCTGCTGGCATGTTATGACTTGGAATCGAATGATGAAGACATTTTATGAAGAATCAAGCTGGTGGCTGGTGAAGACTAAAATTTCATTATGTGCCAATAAGTTCATACTTAGTCTTGTCATCCCAATAAAATCTCAGATGTATGTGATTGACATTGCAGTCATCAGTAAAATTAGTTTTAGGTTGGCCTGACAGTTCAGATGATAAACGATTTTTACATGTGTGATATCAAATCGCACCTGAAATTGTAAGGATTACCTCAGCGACACAGATCAATTTAACTTATGATGTTTTCCATGGCATTTATGAAAGCAGGTCTGAAACAACTTTCATACTTGTTCATGGTTATTTTCTGTTTGGGTTTTCAACAACTGTGGAACCAGTTGATTTAATGGTGATTACACCCGCATCACCTGTATATTATCATGTCAAAACAATTGGTTGACACATATTCATTTTACTCTTTTGGATCAAGATGGGCATGTTGTTAATCTTTGAGGTGAAACATTGATGATACAACTGTACACTGGAGCTCGACCTGACATTTAATATAATAATGACTGTCGTACGTGGACATGTGAAACCTGTGTGCAGTGTTAACGTGAGAAAACCCATTTACTGGCCTCTGTGACATTCGTGGATTGTTCTTAGGCACACCAAAAGTGCTATGGCCTCATGCACTACACCAATTGTTGAACACTTTTCAATGTGAATCATTGGTAGCATTAAAAGTGCTGCTGTGGATCCAAAGAAACAACTGGGATTGCAGGTGGCTCAATGATTTCGAGATCAAATACAATGATTAGTGACTCAGCCCCAGTTACACTACCATCAACAGAGACAATGCTGCCTGCAGTTGTTAATATCAGTTTCATTGATTGCAAATCTGGCAATGGGAAGTGGATTATAGTTGAGGATGGCAAAGCTATCATGCAAAAGGTATTAGATGAAAACAATAATGTATAAACAATGGCCCAGATCACATGGGCAAGCTTGTTAATGGATCAAAGTAAAAGAGTATTCAGTATTACTCATTTAGGCCAAGACTGCAATAAATTAAAAATAGAATTACAAGTGCAGTACACGTCTATGTTTTATTTTTATTGGGTCCCATAAGTGGTAATATCTCAATATGGTATTTTGACTCGTATGGACATGCACCACCCGTTGAAGTTAATTATTTAACCAGACACTGTAAACACAACTGTTTTATTCGACTATACATGTACCAGTACAAACTCAGTTGGGTGGTCCCAAATGTTGTCATCCTGTTACTGAAGTGCTGCATGCAATGGTGTGTTCACCAACCCCGCAAGGAGTTATTGATTTCATATTAAAGTATGTTTGATATTATACAAAATGTCTATTAACATTTGTGGACATTATTCAGCCTGACTATGCAGTGCTGTATTGAAACTGAGCAGATTTGCCACAAAGTGGATTTGATTGAGTTTACTGTGTTGTTCTTGACGTCAGTCTAGGTGAATCAGAGACATTGGTTGCTATTATCTCAGTTATATAGATGTAGCTGAGGCTGTGGGGTAAAAAACATGGATGCAAAGATTGCAGAGTTGCTGGAGCCACCACTCATAGTAATTTCATTTACAGGACACATAAGAATTTTGATCAGTGAAGGAAAGGTGGAAAAGACTGCCACCATAACAAGTGGTGGACTTCTTTTTGAAGACGTAGATGGTTTTGTTAAACCTAAATCTTACATTTTATTTGTGCGCGAGTGAGCCTGGTTCATATTTATTCATCACATCTGGTTTTTCTGGTGGTGGAGTTCAGTAGCAGTATTAAAAAGATATCCAGTTTGATTAAGGTTATAAAAATGTTTTTGCTTCTGGTTTTACCGGAGATAAAATACAACTCGAAGGACTAGGTATCAGTCCATTTGGGTACTTGAGCATTTTGAACATTTTGTTTAAGAATCGGTTTATCAATATATACATGATGGATTCTTACTGTGATGATGAGGTTGCAAAATTTACTGATGGGGTGTTACACCAATTAGCAATGGACGTTAATGTCTATATCAGTTTTGTCCCACTTGTCGATGAATATCTGCTTAAAAGAGTGTTACCAGACCTTTGTATACACTCAGATATAATCTTGTTCAAGTTCAAATCAACAATTGGAATCACCCAGATGGACCACAACCAACTCAAGGTCAGTTTGTAATCATCGCACAAGCAAACGCCAAAAGTTGACTGCAAATCCTGGTGCAAAACCACTCCAGCAAATATTTTATACTAACATTGACTCATTTGAGAAAAGAAGGATGTCTACTGTCATTCAACAAGGTTGTAATTGTTTGGTTAACATGTCACTGAGCAATAATGATCATTGGATGTAAAAGGTATAGGCAAATTGGTGGATTATTCTACTGACTGTAATGCTGAACCCAATGTTAAACGATGAGAATGCATAATTCTGGGAAATGTTTAATATTTCCCGAAGAAGAGATTTTCTATGATTGTATGACAGTTGCACCAGTAAAACAGTAAATAATAACTGGTGTTTCTGGCATAAACAAATTGCCAAATTAAGATTTGATATGTTTACATTCATGAGTATGTGTGTATTCAGAGCTGCTTGCACAAAGTTGCAACACAACTAGTAAACTGTATTTGGTAACTATTGAAGATAAAATAACAAGCATGGCTGAATTTGAACCTGTGCTGGCAGGAAAGCAAAAACACGGGCAAATTTGAACACAGATAAGAAATCATGCAATTGTGGATTTACAAACAATAAAAGTCGAGTAATTTTGCTTTTAAAAGCAAAAAAGATATATAAGTGGCAACAGTTCAAGTAGACTTTCTGCCACAAATTATTAAAGAAGTACATTACCTGCATGTAAAAGAAATACAACCAGATTATATCAGATATGGAATGCTCTCAAATAATGCCATGAGGTAAAAGTAACTGATATCAATAAAAAAATCAACAGCTTAATTTTAATAGTATCAAGACCTTAGAACAAGAAACTCTACCAAATATGGGTTATGATTCATCTTTAATGATCATGGGATAAAATGAAATAGAAAATAAAATAAAAGATATGGAAAGATGACTTATAATCACAGCTCCTCAGACATGAATGTATTACAGCAATATCTTCACACTTGATATTAAAACTTGTAGAATATACTCTAAAACGATATGGAGAAGAAAAAGGCAAAGATATAGCAAAGGAAATGATAAAGAACATCAAAGCCAAACTGGAGTTTCAGAAACATCAGAATTACCACATGTTTGGTGCAGTAGAGCCTTTCTTGAAAGACCACCCCTTCTGCCAAAAAATTTTGGTCTTGCAAGACAGGTGGTCTCTCATAACAGGTCATAATACTATATAATCAATTAATCTATGCATTGAGAATAAGGTCTCTCAAGACAGGTGGTCTTACATAACAGTGGTCTTTCAAGACAGGTTTTACTGTAATAAAACAGTATTCAAGTATTGATCTAGTACTGGTTGCCTAGTGGCCTGCCACTGATGTGTGCAGATACCGTATACAGTCTCAAGAATGTGTCTGCATGCTAATCATTCCTGTGTTGTACATAGTATGAGTAGAAATAATCTGGCCAGTTTTTGCCACCTTATTACCCTTTTAGGCACTGATATATGTCATAATCCTCTATCCCCCCCATGACTGGTCCATTTCATGGATGTTTAATGCTAATCATCCATAGGATGCCCATTGTATGCAGCATGCTTATCAAGTCATGAGACTATGACAAATATCAGGGCCCAAAAACGTAAAATGGGGGCAAAAGTGGCATATTGATACTACTTGGAGTGATGTAGTCTTTATGACACTGGAGACCACTACTAAAATAATTTAACATGGATGGGTGTACATTGATCCTTACAAGTACCCACAAAAAAGTTTGAACATGGTTGTATCATTTTCCATCCTCACATCTGTAGCTGACATTATTGATCACAGATCACTTCAATATTTTTTTTTATGTTGCTGCAAGCTCACTCTTGAGATCCTTACTCGGTACCATCCTTTCAAAAAAGAAAAGTCACTTTCCAATTTCAGCATTTTGACCTCTACATTCTCAATCCATGCGAAAGCATCATTGAACAACATCGTTAATCTTTATTTTACATTGTTCCACATGTTTTGCAGGAATTTCTTCTCTAATTACATGTCATTTTCTGTTAGCTCCTTCATTTCTATTGCAGCTATTTGGTTTTCACAGCTAACTTGTGCAAAAATGGTTGAGTTGAGGCAACAATGCCCAAACCATGCAATTACCATTATTCTTTCCAGTGTTATATTAGAGACAATGCAGATCATCACTTCCATTCAAAAGTGAGCAAAGTATCACAACTGCTCTTACAAATTAAAAAAATTAAGTTAAAACCTGGCATTTTATTTGATATGAATAATAAAAGCACACACTTAATGTTTTGCCCCCTACCAACTTTAGAGAGTGGTAGAAAGTTGTTGTTGTTGTAGGGTTTAATGCCATTTTTCAGCACACGATAGGCTATACATGGCGGCCAGTATTAATGGTGGAGGAAGAACCCGGAAAAAACCCGGAAAGAACCACCGACCCACGAGAAGTTACTGGCAAGCTTTCTCACATACCCACATTAGCCGAATCCGAGACTCAAACCCATGCAGGCAGAGGTGAGATGGCAGTTTTCCGTAACGGAGAGCGCTTTAGACCACTCGGCCACTTGCGGCCCCGTGGTAGAAGGTAGGGATTGAATGAGTAAGTGAGAAAAGACTGGAAACAAGAGTTTTGATACATATTTCTAGTTGAACTTGACAATTTGCCATCTGATAATCTTCTTTACTCCCTCCTCAAGAACTATTTGCCCTTCTTGGCAAAGAAAGAACACTTTATTTTAAAATTACCGGTACCCAATCAAGAAACTGGTTTGGTTGGGGATGTGTGCTCAGTTCACTGAGTTCATCATGTAAAACATTCTTGTAACTAATTTTTATGTATATATAACATACTGTTTTCTCAGCAGTGTATATCAGACATGTATAGAAAGTAAAAGTTATATCATATATATATATATTGTGCATCCAATATCTCAAATCTAGACTGAATGCTGATTATCACAGTTCTTTTCCATTGACTATCAGTTGACAATTAATTTCTGTTCCAGTTTGGTCAATCTCTTGGAAGCCCTGGAAGTCTCATAAGTCAAGCTGCCACTCCACTTGTGACCTTTGAAAGCACCAGTCCTACTGGCACAAGCCATACCAAGATCCTTTGATAGGATATATGTCATCTAATGTTTGTGAACTATGTGTGAATTTATCTTCCAGTCATTTATCAAGTTTAACATTCTTTAAATATCTGCCTTCCTACTGTGTGTTAAAATTACGTCTATTCTTCTTCATCCATTGCGGACCTGTAAATATTTTAACTCTTCATGAATTTTTAATAAAAATTATTTAATCACTGTGCTTCTGAAAGACGTGGAGACCATGGAAATGGTCTGTCCATGTGTCTGTTATCATGTGTTCATGTGTGTGACTGTGTTATATTGCAAGCTTCTTGTTAGAAACAGACACATTGAAATGAGGATGTGATTGGGGTAAATTATAATAGTAAATTATTATTATTATTATTTCATTGTTATTATTATTATTATTATTATTATTATTATTATTGATGGCAGCAACAGTGCTGGTGCAGCTGCAGTGACTATTATGATTATTAATATGAGATTCGTACCTTCAGAAATGAGGTATTTTGGATAGTATTTGAGACACTTGCAATTTTTGGACACAAGTTTTATAATTATACTTTTAAGAATCACACAGATTTAGCTGATACAAGTCAAATGATGCCAAAATGAACAAAAAATAGAAAGGGAAAATTATGTCGCCAGATATACGGATTTTCAAAGAACACATTCAATGTGCTAAAAATCAAATCGTAACGATTTTAATGTTTTAAAAAATGTTGAAATGTAAGTAGCTGTGATGGTTACCCAGTACTGTAAAATCAAGGAAATGTGTTAAGTATTTGACATTCATTCTGAAAGAATGACACATATGCATTATAAGCCAAGTCTGAACATTAGAATTCATGTGTTTATTATTAACAAAATTGACTGGCTACCCATACACACTTTACAGATACACGTACTTGTATCAAATAAACATATTTGTCAAAGATATTAATGACAGACCAGTATACACCTTACAAATTCAAAAGACCTGTGAATCCCTGTTGAGTTTTAACTATACATACATGAGCATTTGTTATATTATTTTCAAATGTAGCAGTTATAAATATTCGTCCATAAAACCTACATGCAAGTACAAAAAATTTAACTTGCATTCAATGTACAACCATATGAACTTGCTATCTTATATGCACGAGTCTGACAGTTATCTCTGAAAAGACTGAATCTATATATCTAATAGTATTCCATACACATCTTGGTCAATATTTTTTATTTTATATCATCGATATCTATGACATTCTTTGTACTCTCAGAGTACCACAGGAAAACTAACAGCTTTTAATTTTTTTATTTGTTACAGAGATGTAATTATTGTGAGCAAATTATGCTTGAAACACAAAGGTACACTGATTCAAGAAATATTTGCAGTATTTAACAAATGCATTCGTGTATATATTAAAGATCCCTGAATTTTCTTTCTTGCAAGGTTTAAAATTAACACAATCAAAATTTTAAGAACAAATACATGATCAGCTTTTCCCTTTATGATCTAAAGAAATTGGGAAAAATGAATAATCAATAAATAAGGAATATGTATGATTCAGGTTTTGCAGTGGCTCTCTTGAAATAATGTGTGTACAGATCTTAAGACGAACAATCAATACTTTTGCGAATTGTATCTTCTTGGTTGGCAGAAATGGTCCATAGAAATTTTATAACAGTAATTTTATATTAATTTTGCAGAATTTGAACATTTTAATTTATCTTAAACCTCTGCTAGTTCCTGATACACATGTTGGACCTATAAATAAAATGTACTGAAAAATATCAATAACGACATTATAACTTGAAATAAGAGACCCCTGTTGTCCAGCCCATCTCAAAATGTTGTCATTTTGAAATGAAATAATGTCACAGTAGACATAACCTTCTATAAAGTATGTATACTGAGTGCATAGAATATTAGTTCATCAGTTGACATCTGCAAAATGTCATTTTTCTTGTTATGTCTTTCATATATTGATTAAAATTGACAAACTTTGCATTGACGTTAAGTTTACTTATTGCATACAAAACAGAGTAGAAATGTTTGTAAGCAATATGGTCAGGACTTACAGGTCAAGTCCATCAGAAGCAAAGCACTGTTGTAAAACCCGAAGGAAGAGAGTCGCTCGTTGTCAGAGAAAGAATTGTGCTAGCTTTATAATGATTCATCCAAAGTATCCAGACAATCATGAAAGGGTTTGAGGAAGATAAGCAAATAAAAAAAACTTGACCAAAATCATAATGCAAATATTTTATGACTGTAACATTGTTTCCAAAGTCATACCTGCTAGTGAACATGTTGTAGAATGAATTGTTGCAGCATTATCATGATTCATACCACAGCTAAACATCTATGAAGGCAACAGAATATCTTTCCCATCATGCAACAGCTAAACATCAAGGAAGGCTGCAGAACATCATACAACCTCATGCCACAACTAAACATCTATGAAGGCAACATAACATCATCCCTGATCATGCCATAACTTAAACATTTGTAAAGGCAACAGACCTCAAACTCCATCATGCAGCAGCTAAACCTCTATGAAGACAACAGAACATCAGTCCCCATCATGCCAAAGCTAAACATCTATGAAGGCAGCAAAACATCATTCACCATCATGCCACAGCTAAACATCTATAAAGGTAACAGAATATCATTCCCCATCATGCAACAGCTAGATGTCAATGAAGGCAGCAGAAGCTCATACCCCATCATGCCACTACTAAATATCTATGAAGGCAACATAACATCATTCCTGATCATGCCATAACTTAACATTTGCAAAGGCAACAGACCTCAAACCCCATCGTGCAAGACCTAAACCCCTATCAAAGCAACAGAACATCAGTCCCCATCATGCCACAGCTAAACATCTATGAAGGCAGCAAAACATCAATCATCATCATGACACAGCTAAACATTCCTCAAGGCAACAGAACATCATTGCCCATCATGCAACAGCTAAACCTCTATGAAGGCAAAATAACTTTATTCCCCATCATGCCAAAGCTAAACATCTACGAAGGCAGCAAAACATCATTCACCATCATGCCACAGCTAAACATCTATAAAGGTAACAGAATATCATTCCCCATCATGCAACAGCTAAATATCAATGAAGGCAGCAGAAGCTCATACCCCATCATGCCACAACTAAATATCTATGAAGGCAACATAACATCATTCCTGATCATGCCATAACTTAACATTTGCAAAGGCAACAGACCTCAAACCCCATCATGCAAGACCTAAACCCCTATCAAAGCAACAGAACATCAGTCCCCATCATGCCACAGCTAAACATCTATGAAGGCAGCAAAACATCAATCATCATCATGCCACAGCTAAACATTCCTCAAGGCAACAGAACATCATTGCCCATCATGCAACAGCTAAACCTCTATGAAGGCAAAATAACTTTATTCCCCATCATGCCACAGTTAAACATCTATGAAGGCAACATAATATCTTTCCTCATCATGGCACAGCTAAACATCTATCAAGGCAACAGGACATCATTCCCCATCATGCCATAGCTAAACATCTATGAAGACAACAGTACATCATGCCACAGCTGAACATCTATGAAGGCAACAGAACATCATTCCTCATCATGGCACAGCTAAACATCTATGAAGGTAAAAGAACTTCATTCCCCGTCATGGCACAGCTAAACATCTATGAAGGCAAAATAACTTCATTCCCCATCATGCCACAGCTAAACATCTATGAAGGCAAAAGAACATCAATCCTCATCATGCTACAGCTAAACATCTATGAAGGTAAAAGAACTTCATTCCCCATCATGCCACAGCTAAACATATATGAAGGCAACAGAACATCATTCCTCATCATGGCACAGCTAAACCTCTATGAAGGCAAAATAACTTCATGCCCCATCATGCCACAGCTAAACATCTATGAAGGCAACAGAACATAATTCCTCATCATGGTACAGCTAAACATCTATGAAGGTAAAAGAACTTCATTCCCCATCATGCCACAGCTAAACATATATGAATACAACAGAACATCATTCCTCATCGTGGCACAGGTAAACCTCTATGAAGGCAAAAGAACTTCATTCCCCATCATGCCACAGCTAAACATCTATGAAGGCAACAGAACATCATTACCCATCATGCCACAGCTTAACATCTATGAAGGCAACAGAACATCATTACCCATCATGCCACAGCTAAACATCTATGAAGGCAACAGAATATCTTTCCTCATCATGGCACAGCTAAACATCTATCAAGGCAACAGAACATCATTCTCCATCATGCAACATATAAACATCTATGAAGGCAACATGACATCATTCCCCATCATGCCACAGCTAAACATCTATAAAGGCAACAGAATATCTTTCCTCATCATGGCACAGCTAAACATCTATCAAGGCAACAGAATATCTTTCCTCATCATGGCACAGCTAAACATCTATCAAGGCAACAGAATATCTTTCCTCATCATGGCACAGCTAAACATCTATCAAGGCAACAGAATATCTTTCCTCATCATGGCACAGCTAAACATCTATCAAGGCAACAGAATATCTTTCCTCATCATGGCACAGCTAAACATCTATCAAGGCAACAGAATATCTTTCCTCATCATGGCACAGCTAAACATCTATCAAGGCAACAGAATATCTTTCCTCATCATGCCACAGCTAAACATCTATGAAGGCAACAGAATATCATTCTCCATCATGCCACAGCTAAACAGATATTAAGGCAATATAATGTTGTTGTTTATCATGCCACTGCTAAACATCTTTGAAGGCAACAGAACATCATTCCCCATCATGGCACAGCTAAACATCTATGAAGGCAACATAACATCATTCCCCATCATGCCACAGCTTAACATATATGAAGGCAACAGAACAGCATGCCCCCTCATGCCACAGCTAAACGTCTATGAAGGCAACAGTACATCATACCCCATCATGCTACAGCTAGACATCTATGAAGGCAGCAGATAGAGATAGCGCTTATGGCTTCGACGACTGCTCCACCACGACTGGTACCATGGTGGCTATTCCAGTAACATCAATGTCTACTGTGGCCGTAGAGTATTTATTACTACACGCGACATTGATTGTTCCACTAGCATGATTGTAACGCTGTTGCATCTGTTGGCGCTTATCAATTTCAGCGTGTGATTGTGGTTTTGCTTCATTGTTGTTGTTTTTTTACGTTGATACTACTAAGGGCCCGTTATCATAATAAGGCTACATTTTTACAAATATGTGAATTCATAATGCTAGAATCAGAGTCCAAGGACTTTGGATACATACTTATATGTTTATGTATAAAAATTCAATGTATTAAACATTAAACTTATGCCAGATTTTAGTCATCCAGGACCAATTTAAATATAGTATCTAATCACACCACTCCCCCTCATATCCAGATGCCATTTTCAGTTTTATTAATCCTATATTGGACTCAGCGGTGATGTATATAGACCCCGAGGGTCGTTGGACAATCAGGATATATGTCATCTCAGTGAAAATTGAAAATCGCTAAATACCATTGTGTTCAGGTAAAATAGTAAACTATATGGCCCATTTCAAGATGCAACTACGAGTTGGAGTCCATGATCAAAGTCTGTTTAAAGTTTATTAATCGTTTCAGTGACTGGTTGTAGTCCATCACAAACCCCCTCGAGTGTTTTTATGCCGCATCAAAATCCTTACGGAGCTCAGCGATTTGTTCAGTGTTATACCTCTAATCTCATCGCCAGGGCTGTTAACACGCCTCTCTCCATTTGTCGACTACTAATCCACAATAGACAAAGTTCTGCTGATTGTGCCAATCCTCGGCGAGGGTCTCCTGGAAATTCACAAACTTTAATTCTGTATTTTCTTATATCAGCTTTGTCCCGATCAAGCTGAAATTGTAACTATTTAATGTTATCCTTCAGCAGCAGTGACCCCATCGTCGCTGTCGCCGCCGCTATTTAGAACGCGGTTACTTTTGTGGCAATATCAACGAGCTGATCACTGAGTAGTCTATCTGCATGTACAGCACCAAATCCTTATAAAATCGTACTGATACGCACCGTATCGATATTTAGTTTATTTTTAACGATTTAATGTTATCCTGCGCTGGTGACTCCATGGGTGTTTCCAACGCGGTTAGTTTCCCGAAACTGTCAGTAACATTCGCTGTAATAACATTAGGCTTTTCAATAGAATACCGATGGTTCTAGAGTCAGCTTGAATGTTTTTACTTAAACGGATACATGACTTCACATGAACATCATAATCTTCTGAAAGCTTGGTTATTTCTTTGTCGCCGTTATCTACGTATTTTGTGTTGCCACGCCCTGGTCTCCATCTCGGTCACGGACATAAACTATTTTGTTATTGTTCATACTGAGATCCCCATTATTGTGTCTTCGGCTCATGCAGCTCGGCTGTTTATGTCATCGCTGATGATCGTGTGAGATATTTCAGAATTTCTGACTTTACCATTTTTATTGTTCTGAGCGAAATTACTGGCGCAGACGACAAGCCGTCAGCTCCAAAACCCTAGTGATAATATAAGTAATTTTGACGATGGTAGTTTTTTTGTTCGCCAAATTGATTCTGAAACAATTTCATTTCGGTCAATCCCGGTGCGGTCCATTAACACGGCTACATCATCTTTGGTGGCAAATTTTAATGTGTCCAGTGCAGAAAAAAAAACTGCCGATGGGCGTGTTGATTGTATATAGATGTCCACAACCATTTTGGTATACTTGTATTCTGATTATTAATACTGTAATTACAGCAATTTCGATTGCTGGCGACTAATTGAAGCCTCGCTTTATAGTTATGAAGCACATCCACATGATTTTGGCCGAGCTCGTAATTGCATCAAGCGCCCCAACGGCTTCTAATCAACATGTAGATGGATACGTCGCAATTTGTTTAGGTAGCTTTGATATCCACGTGGTTTTGTGGTGGCAAGCTGTCTCTCGACGGAAAAAATTGATAAATTCTACCTTTGGTGCCAGCCCGTATGAATCAAAACAAATAACCGTGCGTGGATCAATCGAGCATGCGATCCGAAGAGTAACAGAGCGTTAACTGGAATCTAAGTTTAATATTCCTGTTTCATGTTTATGTTGCGCCGCCATATCATATAAATGAAAACTCGACAGCGCAACGATTTTATCGCCGTTGCGTTTAAATTTTCGTTTGTCGCAGCCCCCGGCCTATCAAATGTTTTGGTGTTAATCTCAGTCCCTGTCTCTTTTTTGTCTTCCACAAGCTACTCTAAAATAGCGTTTCCAATGGCGCCCAACGCGTGACCTTTGCCACCTCTGGTGCCGCTGTGTAAATAAAACGCACATTGCTACGAAATAGGGGAATAATCCGGCATTTGGCCATATCGGCTACCTCTGCGGCCGACGTTATTATTGCCATTCCATGTCGTGCTTCTTGCATTTCATTGGAATTTTTCACTTTCGTGTAGACCATTAATAGTCAATGGAGGCAACTGCGACTCCACTGGCCATAGTGTTGCTCAACAGGTTTCTCTTTGGCTTTTTTGAGGACGACATGTTTACCACGTTCTTCATTCGTCAATCAGCTTCCGCTTCCTCAACACGTAGTGTTTGTCCGATAATATCATAGCGATACATCGATAGTTATCAATACCCGTGCCTGTCTTACCCGCTCGGGCTCGGAAATGCATGTCTACGACGCTTTGTCTGAATAAATCCAAATGTTCCAACGAAACGTTGTACATAGGATATAGAGTGGAGAAGTCCTTCTGAGATATATGGAGTCCTGTTTCGACATTCTGATCACGCCTATTAAAGGACATTAGCGCGATACTCACATGCGAAATGACTCTGATCAAAATCCTGTTGAATTTCTTCGGATAGTTTATGATGACCATTTAACCGAAAGAAACTTTGCTGACGCCCAGTTTATCAAACGAGGTGGATTTTTTCCTGCAAATTCAATCGATCAGTATCCTGAAACACAATAAATGCAGGTCGTAGCGGATAAACGCCTTGCTGTTGTGCGATCTGCCATGTGAATAGTCCAGGCAATGTATTTTGAACTGTATATGAAGTCACTGACAACGACGATAATATAGAATGACCACCACCTTGCATAAAACTTAGTAGTTGTTCTTCCACGAGAGACGGTGTCAGCCTGGCCATACACAGCCATAATTTTGACAATATCACCTTTTTAGCACCGGCTGAAGCGTCACGTCAGATAGCTTCGTTGTTATCACTGCGTCGTGTCTGAACAACCGTATCCTTGGCCCCAAAATAATCCACCAGACATTTCTGAAAAACCCAAGAAGTATCCCAATGAATTAAGCATTGACATGGTCGTTAATGTGTGCTCGAAATGTTGTAAAACCAAGACTGAAATTTGCGCTGGCGTTGACGAGTATATCTTCCATGTCTGCGTTAATATTATTTCTGAGCTTAGGCCTTCGCTAAATATGTGATCTGTCATTAGAATTATCAGTAATATCCATGGCAAATATTGATGGAATTGTACTGCGAGAATAATCCTCGGTGAATAGTGTCATTCCAATTTTTGTCGTTGCGCGTCAACGTTTCTAAGCATATTTCGATATCTTTGCGTTCTATGATGTATCGGGCGCTGTTGAATAACGCATCATCTCATTGCTAACAAATCCAGCGCAATTCAGACGTCATTGCTACTTGAGTGTTTAGATTAAATATTTTCCTTCACTAACTAATGCTATCAATACTTCTTTCACATTCTGGTGGTTAATGTATGGACTGGTTGACCTGGTGTCAGGATAATGTAACTGGCAGGGACATCATGCTACGTGTCCGTGGCTTGATGCCACAGTGCTAGATATCATTATAAACTGCCACACTGTAGACATCGTTGCGATATGATTAAAACATGTTAAGGCTATGTTAAAAATCCATATTATGCTTTCTCTCTCATTCTGGGGGTTCTAATAATTTTTCAAAACTACCGTTATTAAGCCTCTATATAATACACAGACACTTGACCATAATGATTTAAACAACTATCGACCTGTTTCTAACCTCTCATTCATGTTTAAAAAATAATCGAAAAGTCGTATCCCATCTTAATTCAAATAGACTTTTGAGTATTGTACAGTCTGCATATCACCTTCGCCATAGTGCTGAAACTTACTTCAGAAAATAGTTAATGACATTCTGTCTTCTTTTGATAGTGGAAAGATTGCAGTCCACATAACTATTAGTAGTAGTAGTAGTAGTAGTCCTTTGATTTCCTAGAAAGCCTCAGCGTTCAAGAAAAACCTGCTTCTGTCTTGTAACTGAAGTTCAATTTGGGCACGATCGGTTGGACACACAAGTATCACAAGAATATTGCTGATTTCGCGCACGGATTCATCTTTGACAATGGATTCGTCCATATAAAATGCGGGACCTGATACGCGTTTAAATATATTGTATGTTAATGCAGCAATTTAATTACCTCGGACACATACAGTCTCAATCCGTTACCGAGGTGATTGCTCTCCGTTATAAGGTTCGAGGTTATGTTGCCCCACAATACATGGGCCGGAGCATTGATGCTTTGCAAGTTTTTTGGTCGTACTGTTATGGCGGCATTTATTACATATTTTACTGTACTTGTCGGTCACTTCTTCAGTACTTGGCAATAGTAGACCATTAATGGTCCGTGCAGTGTTTCATGGAACTCAGGAAACTAATCTAAATAATCTGTTTTTTATCGTAGACAAACTTGTAGTCAGCTTGCTCCCAGGTTTCTGATCTACCCAACGGCGGTATCTTCTATAACCCCAATGGCCCATTCGCCTTATTTTTTAACGTGTATAATACTATGTTCGCAAACCACAGAGGTAACTTTACTAAATAAGCATCGGACAACATCGCCAAGCCCAGTTCCGCAATAAACACCGAATACAGGAAATCCTGAATTTACAACTCATACCAGGTTAGCAGTGTATCGATGTGTGATCATTATAACTGCAATGGCAGAAATTAATTCCGACCAATTAATTCACAAGACGAGCTAACTCTGGAACGCAAGCATTAAAACCGCAGTGTCAATGATATACAAACGAACGATTAATGTTTCTCTATGGAAAATCAATCAAATGTTTATCTTGATTTGTAGGCGTAAATCACATCTGTGAAATAATGTTGTTGTGACATCGTAGAAACACTAACAGCGTAGGCACCACCATTATAAGATCTCTCGGAGACACATTTGGGACAAACTATATAGGACATATCTTTGGCGCACACCACCACTGCTTTTTGGAGCCGGCGTTGGAAGCACTGTGCATATATATATATATATATATATATATATATATATATATATATATATATATATATATATATATATATATATATATATATGTCAGCAACAGAATCATGTCAAAGATTTACCCTGATCGTCGATGTGATGTAAATGATGCCCCAAGAGACATAATCTCCATCACTGTCTGAAGAATTATCTACGGCTAACAGCCCACTTGACTTCTAGACGTCCAATCTGGTTAGGGTCGTCGCCAGAGAATATGACAGATATTTCGGCACGGAGTGTCGAGTGGTCTTGAACAGATGTGTAAACCACTCCCTCGTAGCTGAGCCATCTGTCTGCCCTGCTTGAATCAACCTTCCGCGTCATCTGTGGACCACAATGAACCACTTCCGGGCAGAACAGATTCGTTGTACAGTCAACCTTGTCCGATGGGGCTAGGCCACTTACCCTTCCTGTTGCTGTGGAGCTCAACAGACCATGTCACACATTGTGAAAAGCTATCCACTGACGAAGTTCCTCGGTGGACTTCAGCTCTGCACCTTGCTGATGATAACGGTGTTAAATGGTTGAACACGCACTGCACACGATAAATAAATAAATAAATACATAAATAAATAAATAAATAAATAAATAAATACGGCTAATACTGATGTCATCGGATTCCCACCCAAGCTTGAGCCTGATCGTAGATGCTCTTGTGTGGACGAATTACCCCCCGGTGAATATTTCAATGGCAGAGCTTAACGTTTGCTCGTGAATGGTGACTGCGATATTGGAATCTCGTGCTGGGTTTTATACTTTGCTGCAATTCAACATTGACTGCCTCTATTTCATAATAGTCGCAGCGATTCCAAGGACGCGCATTCATGATTCTTCAAAAGCGGGCATAAAAAACAAGCGATTTATTAGCTGGCAAACCACCAAATGGTTTTGAACGAATATTAGGCCAACGATATCAAGCATGTCCTCTCTGTACAGTAGCTGCATTGGGGAAAAGAACATCAAATTTCGTCACGTCGTCGACATCGGCACCATCTTGTTCGTTCATGCATTTGTTTTTGCAGTCTTGTCGTCAGGTCGCGAAAATAATTGGGCATTTTATTCCTGCGGGTTATTCCATAACGAGAATATTTATATTCTAACACAGCTGTGTATTTGTGGTGTACTAGCCGTTATTTAATTGTGATTAATCATGGTCGTAGAGAACATACGTTCTCTGATACAAGGCGCTGTACACATCGTCAATTACATCGTTTGGATACGTCGAAGAAAAAGTTTGTTTTAGTGGTTGTGGATCTACAGAGATATGTGTTTGTTTGTTTTGTTGTTTTTTTTTTGTTTTTTTTTTTGTTTTTTTTTTTTTTGCCGTGTACTTAAATAACATACATAAAATACATTAATACACTGAACATTAGAAGCAGAGTACCATAAATGATACGTTGTATGCCAGCTCCGTGTTCAATATTCCTCTGTATAGGCACTGTTAACTCTAGACATTACTGATCAATTAATCTTAATCTCCTTGACCTTTTGGCCTATGAAACTTGTAATGAACTAAATCTATTGTGTACAACCCATCATATGCATATTCCATACGATAAGCAAAAGTACTCCACGACTATTTTCAAAGTGCCTGGGCTAGCCCAGAGTGGCCGAGAGGTCTATAGGGCTCACCGTTACGGATCATTGCCATCTCACCTCTGTCTGCGTGGGTTCGAGTCCCGGGCTCGGCCACTGTGGGTATGTGAGAAAGCTTGTCAGTAGCTTCTCGTGGATCGGTGGTTCTTCCCGTGGTTTTCCCTGGTTCTTCCTCCACCATTTATACTGGTAGCCAAGTATAGTCTATCTTGTGCTGAAAAATGGAGTTAAACTCTACAACAATAACAAAGTGCCTGGTCTAAAACTAAAGTCATTTTGCAAAAATAATTGTTCCTTTTCAAGTCTCAGTGACCTTGAAATTTGAACTGTTGCTCCCAAAATCAAGCGGCTTCTTTCTGGTAGAAAGTGGGAGTTAGCCATTCACTTTGATGACTGTTATATATTCGAGAACTGAAATTTAAATACTAATACGCCTTTACCTTACTCAAATCCCAAGCAATCAAGTTTAATCCAGGTCTGTGACATAGAACTATTACAGTTCCAGTGACCTTGACGGGTGATTTATTGATCTCGAAATTGACCGACTTCTTGTTCCATGTGCAGCTACAACAAAGTTTTATCTAGGTATGTGATGTAGAACTAATGTTATTGTGCAGAAATCATTTATTTCGTATCAGTGACAGAACAATTTGCCTTTGAATTTTTGACCCTGAAATCGATAGGCTTCTTCCTACACAAAGTTTGGTAGATGTAGCTAAAGTATTGTAGGTTTATATGTCACTCTTGTTATGAAAAAAGTATGTATGTGAAATTCTTGTCCACATCCAGTCATATAATTTAACAATGATTATATTATTTAAAAAATACACGAAAAGAAAACAATAAAGAATTGTTAACATGAAAACTGGTTTTAGACAAATTTACATTCATAGTATAAAACTATAATTTAATAGTGCTTGATATGAGGCGTAGAATTAGAACCGTTGATGGACCATGGTGTATTCCAGGCAACTGAGAGCTGAACTAGAGATGAAATTAACATGACATCATACAGATATATAAAGCAATTCAAGAATATTAGTTGCACAAATATTGCGGGATACAAATTACTGAGGATCAAAATACGTTTTCAAATTTATAAAATACCGCAGTGCTTGGTGTAAAAAATATAAATACACATAAAAGAACAGCAATTAAAATACGCGTCGATGAAACTATTTTTCTGTAAATGTCAAACTTTTAGGTCTATCACTTGCATGGAGTTGAGTTATTTAAATGTACAAAAACACCCCAAATAAATTTTCTTTGTCTTTCTACAGCGAACTTTCTTTTCGGTGTGTGTGTATATATATATATATATATATATATATATATATATATATATATATATATATATATATGTGTGTGTGTGTGTGTGTGTGTGTGTGTGTGTATCTAGGAACGAGTTTGTTTATATAATTTGGCATCGTAAATACAATACCTTATGGACACCTAAACACTATGCATTGAAACAAAATTCGATACTCATTATAAGTTTGTTTCTTTGTTGTTGTTTTTGTACTTAACCCATAAAACGACTTTAATCTTTATGAACAGTTGATATGCACATTAATGTCAGGTTTATGAATGAAAATCTTACAGCAACAGTTACTGCTACCACTGTCAATAAAACGAGTTCTTCGACTCATGGAGGTAGCACACCAATATATATGATTTATAACTATTGTGCACTTGTACAATTTTGCATTACAGAAAGTATCATCAGCTAAATAACTAGGAATGTTTATTTAATTCTGTCTTTTAGTAATTGAACTGTTTCTAGCTGGACATTGTGAGAGGTTCTGATATGTAATTTTGCAAGCGAATGACAACATCATTATGGCAGTTATTTACAGTACGATTTAAAACATCATTGATACAAAATTTGTTACGGAGAATACTACTCTTTTCCATTTAATATCAAGCGAAACTACGGCACAATTATTTAAGTAAGAGTTTAACGTTATTTTTTTTCTGAGTTTATCGTGGTATAAACTGTCACTTGCCGACTCGCACAGCAAGTGTCTGCCTTAACTGGCAGTGTTTATCTTATGCTGTACACGTGACTCTATTTATAGAAGTGGGTATTCTTATAAAAGTAGTTCTCCTTAAAGTTCATACAGAAATGAACACCATTCATTTTGATCACGTGGTAACATTCTGACCAATTGTAATGTTATAATTAATTAGTTGATATCAAGAAACCTCGAGGAATGAGTACTTCCACCGAGGTGAAAGTACATCCAGCCCATCTGAGAGTATGGCAATATGGAATTTTAAAAAACACCCACCCACCCCAACGTACAAAACGAAAACGAAAAAAGACAGTATCCTTTTCCTACTTTTAGGATTCGGCGGTAAAATTCTCTCTCATTCTTGGGGAGAAATTGATAGGTATATAATACATCATGTTATTATGTTCATTTAAATGCATTCTCTGTGGCGTTAACGTAATTTGGCACCTTTACTATGTATTACCAACAAAAAACATTCCAAGAAAGAGAAACGTTGAAGACATGTTGACATTTTCCAAACATTTGCAAGGAATGTACATACTAACATCCATCACAAATGCAAGGAATACAAATTGCAGATGCTGCTATTTTATTTGCATTTTAAACCTTTGTTTTACATTAACTTCTCCTTTAAAACAATTAGCCTTGCAAAGGACACTATCAGTGCTGCACTAGAGCTATTAAATGTGAAAAGAACAACTACACCGAGTGCTATTTCTACAACACTTAATCCACCTGCCGTTATACCAAACCACCTAAATATGTTGCCCTTCTCACCTGCACCGAATTTGCAACGTTGTATGCTTCGTTCTATTTAATTTAAACCACTTCTTGAGCGTTTAATTTCTCTGACAAGATAAAGTTGAATATTGTTAAATTTGCAATCTAAACTATAAATGCCGTTGACTATTGACAGTGTAGGAGATAATGAAGGTTCTCATTGTGTCTTTTCACTAATCAGTGTGCTAATAAACATGTAGGAGAACGATATTTTCTAGCTGTAATTTACTCTACCTCTGGTACAAGTTATCTATAATACGATTTGATTGAATCTGTTAAAGTTCTGGACGAATCTTTTATCCTATCAAATTTTTAATTCTTTTTTAACACCAATTTTGAAATAGATATATAATCATGCCAAAAGAAATGTCTTGGAACCAGAAATACTAACTTACTGAGTAGCAATGTTATAGTGAAGCAATCCATGTGCTATTAATGAAGTTGAAATAACCAGCTTTAGATCAACTTCAAATTACATCCTTGAAGGTGAACATATTGTAAAGATCTAAAGCGTTTCGAAAATGCATTTATGCAAATTGAAGAGCAGGATTTAATGTTGCATGTAATTTGTTTTGCTAATGTGGATGATTTTTGTTGTTCTGTTTCAGTTGACATTTGTCTGTATGTAAGCGTTAAGCTATGTTTTGCGTTAAATTTGAAAGAGCTTAGGAATGTGAATATAGTTTTACGTTTGTATGCGCGGTGTTAAAAAATAAAAATGTTTGTAAAAGTCGATGTGATCTTAGATTGTCCATTGTGAACTGATCTAGTGAAAATGCCATAATTAGTTCTGCAGTTTCTCCAGTATCCATATTAGAAGGTGGGCATATTGTCATCTTAAATACGTGTTTACAAAGTATATTGTATGAAATGTGAGCAGAGTTAAGTGATATGATGGTAAACAGGTCAATAACATTTCCTTGTTTATGCAGGTATTTATATGTCGATGAAAGCTTTGTTATATTCTTCGGGCAAGGGACTTTACCCTATATGTCTAGGCACTAAATAACATAAAACATCAAAATCAATAATTTGTGGTCAAAATGGCAATTTTATGATCGGAATCTAGCCCAAATATCAGGCTCATAATTTTGATAGTTCGCTGATTTGATTTATAATGAGCTCCTGTGACAGTGAAGTTGTTGATTTTGGTCAATCACCTGTTTTGGCTTGCGCTAGCCATAAATATTTTTGTCAGGAGATGGTGGAAACCTGTGATCTTCCCCAACTACTTATAATTTTTGGTTATCATTATCTAGGAGATGATCAACAGCGGTGTCTTTGCCCTGATCGAGTAATTTAAAAAAAAAATGAAATTAAGGATGAAATAGTTAAGATTTGCAGACTCTGTTTTTTCTACTGTGCAATACAGTATGGATCTATTACCTTTAAAAAACCAACAACAAAAAAGATACCCAACCCAAATACATTTCAGTTTCATTCACCTGTGATCAACAATGTTCCTAATCACCTTCGTTAGATATTGTCTATCGAAATTCAACAGAACTAGCTATGGTCATTTCGCACCTAACACACACTCACTATCCTATTATCACAAAACGATGTATTGTTAGCGGCTACCCCATTCCAACTGACCATGCTATTAATTAACCCTCTCAGACACTAGTATTGCCCCGCTATAACTTTAAAGTTACTAGATGAACTAGGCTAGTTGGTATACGTTACTCGATTCTCGGTTGAAGAGAACTCACAACTTAATTAAGCGCTAATTAATGGACTTCACTCTTTGTCCTAGCTACATTACTTTGCTAATTAGCTGTTCATTAGCATACATAGAAAAAATAATCCTCAGTATAACTGATACAAATCGTTGAAGACATATAACTTATATATTCACACAATATTATGTGAGAAGAAACGCATGAGATCCTATACACATGATTACATACAAAACAACTAAATCCGAACTGATTCATCTAATGAAATATTATTTGAAATTCTTCCAATGCATCAATCGTATAGCATGCACGATTATTTCTGAATTCGAAGAGAAAATTAATTATGAGCTAAGTATAAATAAAATCAACAATAATTAAAGTCTGACATCATCGAACACATTGTATATAATTGAAACTAATCCTGTACTTTCTCAAACTCTCGCTATATTATCATCAGAGAATGTATCCAGTCTCTTCTCTGGATAATGGTCTTTAAATGTTCCAGACCCCCTTGTCCTTCGACAATTTGTTTAAGGAGAGAAATTACTTTTTAATGTTCTCGAAATTCCTCAGACTTTCCTGCTCGGCAGAAAACATTGACTGAATACATCCCTAAGAAGATTATTTTAAAACTCTGAATTCCGCGTGGGAACAACACCGTTTAGCTTACCCAGTCAGCTCTACTTTTTTTTACCCACCAGAAGTCTTTATCAGTCCCACCGAAGTTAGCATTATTCTCTCTAGTCCACTTTTATTATTAACTATTCTGGAAAATATCACTTATAACACCTATTTCAAAAGGCCTCTGACTTCCCTGGTTCGTCTCAGCTCTCGTCGTTTTGCCGCTACATACGTTATACACACACACACACACACACAAACACACACACACACACACACATATATATATATATATATATATATATATATATATATATATATATATATATATATATATATATATATATATATATATATATATATATTGTTGTTGTTGTTGTTGTTGTTGTAGGGTTTAACGCCATTTTTCAGCACACGATAGGCTATACATGGCGGCCAGTATAACTGGTGGAGGAAGAACCATGGAAAACGCAGGGAAGAACCACCGACCCACGAGAAGCTACTGGCAAGCTTTCCCACGTACCCACGCTAGCCAAGCCTTGCATTCGAACCCACGCAGACAGATGTGAGATGGCAGTGATCCGGAACGGTGAGCGCTTTAGACCACTCGGCCACCCATATATATATATATATATATATATATATATATATATATATATATATATATATATATATATATATATATATATATATATATATATATATATATATATATATATATATATATATATATATAAATCAAGGTCCCATTCATGCCTCCAAAAAGGAGGGGTTAATTACCACAAACTGCTGAGTAATAGCGGACCTAGCCAATACACCAATCGTACTGTTTACGTGACCACGACAGAATGCATGGTATAACTCTACTGCAAAAAAAATGCTCAAAAGTTAGCACCATTAAAATTTTCCTTGTCTGAAAAATCTTTTGATAGAAAAACGTATGTATTATATTTAAAATGATATAAAAGAGTATACTGATGCATGTATATTGTATGTTGATGGAAACGTAACTTAGTAGATGAAATATTCAAAATACATGTTACGGCCAATATCTGTAATACGGTATGTATAATAGTGATGACTGACGTATTTGCTGCAATAAACAAAATGATGTCATTTCTGTCTGTGGTATTGTTGTAGTTTGCTATATGCAGGAAATATTATGTTTAAGTTCCGTACACAGGCAATATAATTTATTTTAGTAATTATATGTCTTGTTTAACAATGGAATGAGACTAACAGTTTCCTCAATTTTCCAAAATTTCTAACAACAATATTTTGTTATATCGAGTTCTACATGTTCGTTAAATTCGGCATTGATGTGCTTACTTACAAAAAAAGTCACATTTAAATCAAAGATTGTTTACATAGAAAGTTACCCCTTTGATTTTCATTTTCATATTGTTGGTTTTTTCAGTGAAGAATCTCCCTTGCATAAGATGAGACATAGAAGCAATGCGATTATTAAGGTCTTAGTCGTTTTAATTGAATCTATTGTGCGATTCACATCCTAAATTATGCACAAAACTTGGAAATTTGAAAATAAAAATTGGAATTGGAATAGACGTTATGATATAGAGTAAAACTTTATTTCTTTGAATACTTTGTATTTTTAAATTGTTTGGGTTTTAATTCACAATTCACAATACTGTATCTGTTTTTTTTTTGTTGTAAATTTCCACTTTGTGTTCTAGGGAAATAAGTTATTTGTTGATTTTCGAAACTTATAAGTTTTTAAATCTTTTCCGTTACTTAGTTTATGACCATATAGTCGTAGCACCGACTACATGCTATTATACAGATTTTAAATGTAGGGTTCTTTAAAAAAAATTTTACCTTTGTAGGGTCGAATTTTTACCAGAAGGAGCGACAACGCTTTATTTTTAAAGCTTCTTTTTTTTTCGCGAATAATATTATATCATGTAAATTGTACTCTAATACAGTAGACCAAGAGATAAAGAGATATTGAAGATGAATTGTAGATAAGTATGAGGCTGAGAATGATCATGCAATTATAAATAAATTAGGTTAGCAATCGTCCGTCCGTCCTAGTGTCCCTGTCTCATCCGGATTGTTTGATAAACGTTTAATTTTTTTTTTTTAAATTAATTTTTTAAGGGCCTTGATCTAAGCTCCGTGGCTATTTTTATCGCCATGAAAGTGATTTTTGCAAGATGTTCTCAGAATGATACTATTTCCGTGAACATATAATAACATTCATAAAGAACGCAGTTTCTTTGGGTAGGAAAAAGAAAGAAAGTTGTGGAAAAATTTAAAAAATGTATATTTAATAAAGGTTGCAAAAGTTATTTTTGTACACATTTAAGTGCAATGATAGATATAATTTATTTGCTAATAAAGCAGAGTATAAAGTTCAAGAAGAAAATTATTTTTTTTATAACATATAAGGATATGTTTTTAAGTATTTACGTAATTTTCTTCACGAAAAATCATTTCGTTTGATAAATTTGGCCAAAGTAAAATATTATATTATACAATTATATTTTATTCGTAGCAAGTTTGATACAATAAATGCTAATCTATGCAGGAAACATTATTGCGTTAATGACATGAATAACCATTGATAAATGTTTTCATTTGTGATATACTCAGCTCGTACAACACTATTTACGTCATGAAATGATAGCGCTTTTTCTTCACCAAAGTGTTGAAATGAACAGGCTAACAAAGTGCTGAAAGAAAGAAAACATATTTGGTGAACAAAATATTTTCGTTCAGAAAGGTAACGTTTTTTGCGATGACTTCATCTTTCCTCTATTAATGGAAAATTGTCACTTGGCTGTGACATTTGCAGTCAATGGCAGACTTGTGTCGCTAGAACAGAAAAAAAGCGAATTGGCATTTTAACATGCTGAAATCCTCTATTGCAATTTAAATATTGTGTGATACACCTCTCTGATTTTAACTTTCGCATGATTGCATGATACAAATTTCCAGACACTTGTTAAACTTTTAAAGTGTCTTGAGAACATAAGGATCAGTCGGTCCGCCAGTCAGTCACTCAGTGTTATCAGACATCATTATGTTTTGCATTCTTTATTTTACGACCATTTCAGAAGTTATTAAAACATCGACGGCTGCTGTGATGGAGCGGAATGTTCGTAGAAAACCGGAGAGGTCGAAACAAAACCCGTAATGGCTGATCACAAAATATTTTTAAAATCTTTTGCGGGAATCTAGCTATGGATAATAGGTACAACGATATCGTATTATTGCAGTGCCATCATTGGGTGTTTTGTGTTGTATTGTAATATGACAATAGTATTCTCATTGTTATATTCAATAATTATGTTTCAAGATCATACCAAATATTTGATATTATAATTTAAAACTAGCATTCTGTTGATAGTTATCATTTTGTTACTGTATAATGTAATTTATTTCATATACGATATTTAAATAAAAATAATAATGATAATAATAATAATAATAATATTAATAATAATAATAATAATACTAATAATAATAATAATAATAATAATAATAATAATAACCTGTATTTAGCGAGGATAAGATGTTTGGTCACGAGATACTTTTCCGCCATGTGTACCTCGATTTTTGTATCAGGCTATGTTACAAAACAAATTTTTTAAATCTGTCACGTAAGTGTGTAAACACGCTCAAGTATCATCGCACACGTACTCACACAGATTTAAAATGAATTAATATGAATTCATTATTAATAACTTCATTTATTGATGTGCCGTAAAACACCGAAACACAACAAACTGGAATAACATATGCTCAAACTTCGCTTTTGAGTATATAGTTTTGATCAAGGGAAAATCTTCTCTTTAAAGATATCAAGTGAGTGGTTTTTACATTTCTTGTACTTTGGTGCAAATTAGTCTTAAATTATACTATGGGCCCGTCCATGGTAAGATGCCACCTCACTTAAGCATGCTTGTGCTTTTATTGAACAGAAGGGTTGATATAAACATTAATGCTGCAAGTTCATACTTCAAACTGCTCCCCAGATGGCGCCTTCAGTTCTCGAGAAAACAGAAATAGAGACATTTTAAGGCTTGATCCAACACAATTAGCAGCGACATTGTAATATATTATTTTTATCGGCTAAATACAAACGGATAAAAGATTTCAATTTATGACAAATTACAACAAGTATGACAATAGGGTAAAACGGTCTTTGACAACAGCGTTGCTTACAATATCAACTGGAGATAATTTTTTACCATCTTTATTTGCAGAATTGAAAGCGCATTACGCTATACAGGCACACAAAGCAAAACACACACAAACACAAACACAGAATATTATAACGTCACAACATTACGTTGCCATGGCGTTGCCATACTTTCATTGTTCCCGTCCTCGTCATGCGGCGACCTCTTTGTTTGTGGTCTTCATAACTATTTATGACCAACGAGAGGTTAATATTGTAAAAACCATTTGCTGATTAGGAGGTGAAGTATTAAAAAAATGTCTTGGACTCAAAGCAAATACCAAGACACTAAAAATAAGGCAGAGAAGAGGCTTACGAATTGGGTCCAAAGCACAAGGGATGGAAAGGGTCTTTTGGCGGATACGTCTAGTTCACAACCTAAAGGAGGTGAAACGAAGCCAACGGGAATAACTCGTTTATATGAGGATTTTGCCACTGCTTTCAAGAAAATAGAATGGAATCAGATGAAAGAAAAAGATGCATCAACGATTGAAGTGGAACACTTTAGAGAAAGCCTAACCACTCCTTCGAAAGCGAGTAACGTTTCTTCCCCTCATTTAGAGCAGGACCGTAACAGCAGCAATGTATCGAGGCAAGATATTTTGCCTGCGTTGCTTCAGTTGCCATATATTAACAGTCAAGAAAGAAGGTAAGAATGGCATTCGTTACTTTCACTCAATAAATAACGGCATGCACACAGTTCTAAAGAATTCGGCATGGATGATATGGGCTATATTATCTTCGACCAAAGAACATGCTATGCCACATTCAACCTAATGGTACTGCATCCGATTGAGTGACCCGTAGTTGAATATGGCCTAGTGGGTATAGCTGGCCAGTTAAATGCGTTGCGGCACGTACACCTTGGAACATAACGATATAGTTTCGAAAAATGCAAATTCTGCAAATTGTGTTAACCCCATGTTAAATTATTGCCCCAGATCTTTATCGCATAGAGAGATATTACGTTTGCAAAACAAAATAAAACACGTGGAAAGCATGCAGTGTAGCCAAAAATATCATTTCGATCCTCTGAAAAAGGAGCTGTAACAATCTAAAGTAAAGCATACGGTTTGTCGATAAAACAAAAGAGGAATAACCAAAACGGCCGGCGACAACGAGCAATGAACCAAACAGCGAGCATACCCAAAAATGTGCAACACCTAGATAGATAAAGAAAAGGCATGTCCAAGAGACGTGCAAAGATCTGGCATTGAAGATCCACACGCGTATGCAAAATATAAAGAACCCAGACACTCTGGCCAGTCGAGTCGCATGGATGCATGATACTCACTTTTTTACGAGTGCAGCCGCGTACAAGGTCATCCGGATGCAAAACCGCATATCGCAAACGTTTGTTGGGACAGTCCACATAGTCGGCATACTTGCGCATCTTCGAAACTGAATACGATTTTATGGTAGATTTTACATCGCATGGTCTAGCCAAGTGGTGATGTTCGTATGTAGAACTGAATATTTCCATCTACGCTTTGGAGTTGTCTAGTATACTTTCTGGCGCTTCGTTATTGTTGTCTCTAGGTTCACCTTGCTTTCTAAAACCTTGTTTTTCTCCAAAATGTGTACTAGTGCGGGTGTGTCCAGAGTACCAGAGAAGTCTTGGGTGTAGTCGATGAGGTAAAAAGCATATTCGCTCGAATTCGAAACGTTTGGCCTGCTACAATTATAAGTATTTGGAACATATCACATTTGGCTACAAATAGCTCAGTGTCGGTATTGTTGTTAGTACTCAATGAGGTTCCATCCATTTATTTTTGGTGTGCCCGCGATTGTTTCTTTCGTTCATTTTTGCCTTGAGTTTCATCTATTCCTACCATGCTTTCTCGACAAACGGTATGTACAGTTTCGGTTGGGATATGAATACATTGCTGAAACTCCTTTCCTCATAGAGTGGTCCTTGTAGTGGTCTGCCAATGGCTTTTTTGTATTGAAAAATGTATTATTGCCACCGCTTGCTTGGCCGACCCAGCTTATCCACAATTGCACATAGGCGTTCTATGCGTGTTTATTATTTCGGACACGTCGAGATATTGAAAAAACGTAGATTTCGTCCACAAATATCGGGATCCAGCTATAGGTTGTAATAATGTAGGTCCTTCTATTCAAGCAAGTTAGTTTACGGTGGAAATGTCGGACACAAGATTGGATTCAAGGCGTTTTCTCACAGGAAATATATAGCCATTCTTTGCCGATCGCAGACCCATTTGAGCAACATTTTCTACTGTGTTTAGATTCGCATTTCTGTGTTTTGTGCCAGAACATTTTTAGGCACGAATCTGTTGTCCATATATATAGACGAAAGAAAACAAATAGGAAATTTATCTCCAATTGGACTGTTTGCAAGGTTTTCGGTAAATTTTTCGTAGGGGGGTGGGTCTCGAAATGTAAGTGTCCCTAATTTGTTCTGCTCTTATAGCGATTGTGCTTGCTTGTGTGAGGCCAAGATTAGAAGTGAACAACAAATTATGCTGACATAGGACTAAATTGTCACTGAGGGTAGAGATGAGGACGTGTGGAAAGTCCACAAAGAGGGCCAGTGGGGCAAACCCGTAGTTTCATACTACTGGCTTCCTTTAAAGCCTGATATTTTGCTTATGGGACACACTCGCCGGATATAAAATGATAATAATAATAATAATAATAATAATAATAATAATAATAATAATCGTCCTTCGTTCTTTGCTAAACCCTTTTTAATCAATTTATGTGAGTAAATTGTACAATCCCTTCTTTCAAGAAGTTCCATAATCTTCTAACAATTTGACGAAATTATCCTGTTTGATCATCTACTTCCTTAACACGAACTTTTATTTACAGACCAAATATAACTTAAGATTCGATTTCAACTCAGTATTTGGAATATATTGATTGATCAAATGTTTGTGTGATTCATAACTTACCAATCAAATGTCCTGTCTTTGACGTGTAATCGTGTACTTTTACGTTCGATAAAATGTATATTTACTTCATCATACTCTAGCGCTTTCATGTATTAAGCATATAGTACACAGAGTAAGTTCACTTTGGGATGGCCAAAATGTTGGATGACTTATGGACCAAGCTTTCACTGGTTAAATAAATCTAGATAACTTTGTCAGTTCAAGTTGTCTTATATTTCTAGTATCGCATATAAAATTGTTTTGCAGATTTATGATTGCCGGAATAGTGGACAATGCACAATTTCACTATGCTTCTATTTGTTGATGAGTCTGCCGAGGTCGTGGACACGGTATGATTATTTATATTCAAATATGAAACAACAAATCGGATTGGTGGATATATCAGCTTTCAATATTTGATATGCTTCTAACTTACTGCATGTGGACCCTGTTCCGTGAACCTGAACCATCACAATGAGCCCAAGGTTTTAAAAAAAAAATGCAATTATGACAGAATTGCAAAACTGAATGTAATCCAAGGAAGAGAAAGCAAACTATTTGCATTTTTTGGGAATCCATTTCAGTCACAAGACTGACACAATTAACATATTTGATGAAGGTCAGCTGACCCATAAGGACTAATTTTGTCTTTTTAGCTATGACCATCCCGTCTATGTCATGTTTTGTATTTTTAATTTGCTTTGTTTCTTTGTTAGTTTTATTTTATTTTATTTTTTATTTCATTACATGTGTTGTAACGTATTATTGTATGTTGAACAATACCTGGTCCAAAATTGAGTTCATTTCTGTTTGACCCTAACTGATTTTTTAAACATTTTATTCTGTGTAAACAACTAATGCATAGCTAAATTATTTTCTATGCGTAGGGGATCAAAATCAGTATTATGATAAATAGAAGTAAATATGTTTACTTGGGTTAAGTTTTGAGGTCAAGCAGAGAACTATATAATCTTGTAACTGATAGGATTTTGTTTCCAGTCGTGCTTAAAGATCTAGCTCTTTCAAACTGTATTGTATGTTGTGTCCAGTTGGACTGATTTAATTTCTTCAGATTATTGAATTCAAGTGACTATTTTCTCTGGAAACACAAATGTGCCCTGAAAAAATTCTTGGTTAGAGACATTCACTGGAATTTATAGTGAATTCAAACCTGGAATTATATTACTGTGATTCAACAAAAGACTGTTGACACATCAAAACTTTATAAGCTACTATAGACACATCATCGACGTCAGTTTTTGGATTTCTTCTGGACCTGTACCGAGTTTTACTGTGGTCTTTAAATTATTAGGACTTGTGTTTGTAATTCTTGGATTACTTTGGAATTTAATTCGCAATATCGTAACTTCTTTTCATTTTCACTTTGTATTCTAGGGAGATAAATTATTTGTTAAATTTATGAAGCTTATTGTCTTTCATTCCTTTCTGTTACTTATTTTGGGACCGCGCCGGTGGCCTAGTGGTTAGAGCGTACGCCTCGGATGCGGGAGGTCATGGGTTCGATCCCCGGCCGAGTCATAGCAAAGACTTACAAACGTTGTACGCATAGCTGCCTCGCTTGGCCCTCAGCATTACGAGTTAGTGTTAGGACTGGTCGGCCTGGTGTCAGGATATTGTGACTGAGTGGGACATTATACTACATGATGCCCTGGTGCAAGACATCACTATAAACTGCCACACTGCAGACATCATAGCGATATGACTGAAAAAAATGTTTATTTTTTAAGTTAAAAATCCAAATCACACACACACACACACACACACACACACACACACACACACACACACTGTTACTTATTTGAAGAACATAGACTCGTAACAGTCGGATGAAGTTTTTCGTAAGGACTAATGAGGATCAGCATTGCATGGTCAGCCGACCAGCTGTTTTCAAGGCAGGATAAATGAACGACGAATGCATTGCAAACAAGTAAAAACTCATCAATTATTCCCATTCTTCAGCCATTGAAGTTTGGAATTTAAAGATTTTGTTAAAATGGCAACCACTGGCACTGCTTCTGGAGTATCAATGTATGTTTCCTTTAGTCAAGTACTTTCCCCATGTCACACACACACACACACACACACAGACACACACACACACACACAAACACACACATATATATACATACATATATATATATATATATATATATATATATATATATATATAGAGAGAGAGAGAGAGAGAGAGAGAGGAGAGTTGTCAAAATGTTCCATCATTTTCTAAAAAATTAGATGAAATCCTCAGGGGTGCGCACATTACTTTCTTTGTCTCAATCAAGATCAAGGTTTATTTCTAGAGTAGACATAATCCATAAAACGTAGGCGTGGGCTTAAACTGAAGTCTAGAATTCAGTGATAAAATTGTCTGAAATTTAAGTGAGACTTAAAATTGACTAATCAAATACCATAAGTCTAGACTTAAACTTTAAGACTTTTAGGTAAACTGAGGACAGGTTTGTTTTTTCAACAGAAGTCAAGTTTCTTTACTGTATTCATTGTTGATGAAATTGTAACATTGTCTCCAACTAACTATTACACTCTCAAATCTTCATTGCAGAAAAGCTATCAACCAAGAAAATGACGCGCAGATGTCCATTTGGCTCAGTTCCAAAAAGAGACGTCGCTGTATGAAGAAGCACCTGACAGGGCTGCCAAATATATTGGATATAATACAACCACAAATTGCCGACGTTTATGAGGCCAGTATGTATTCCAAAGCGGCACCAGAAACGCGGGAAACGGATATGACGTATAAGTCCTCAGCTAAAGACTTGGTTCATCCAAATACCAATAAGACAGCACTGAGACAAAAATCTGATGAACCCAACCCCCAACTTACTAAAACATCGCAGATACACCTGAAGAGCCCTAATGCTAGGGTTAGACAGAAAGGAAGACACCTACAAGACGTGGTAAGAACTATGGATTTTCTAGCTACAATAAACGGTCAAAACTTCAAAGTCGCAAATGTCATGAGCACAGCATTTGGACGCAAAATTAAAGTTCGTAAATCTTTATTTCAGATCACTTTACTTAGAATGAAGTAGAATCCTTTAAATTACATAATTATTTTAGTATCATTTAATTCCATCTTTTCAGTTGCATTGATGCAAATAGAACCCAGGTATGGTTTCTAATGTTGATGTCTTTTTGGTTAATTTGGTGCATTATCTTTACAGTTAGTGTCGTAAGCGCAGTCCTTCTGTTCCTACAGTTTCGTGACTGCAGGAGCCAGGTATATTCTACTAATTTTGAGCTTGATATGTTATGTTAACCGATAAAATTGGACTTATTGCAACATCGCTTGCTTGAGACGACTGAGACTACAGTACCGCTACCACCAGCGTTCCTTTGAATCCGATACAGTTCGATTACGTTATAGACTCCAGTCTGAAACTGTCATTCATTTTCACTTGTGCTTTAATTGATAAAAACAAAGTCCGAGCTCAGAACTCGCCAGGATTTTAATGAGTGACTCGGTGTATATTGGATATGTTAATTAACCAGAAGAATACAATCTATACGTCATGACAACACACACACACATGCACATTAGGGAAGGGATAATCAAGTGAATTAAATTGAAGTTTAAGAATTGCTTCCCCTTAACGTTATGTCTGGATTGAACTCAGTAGAATGTTAAATGGACCGTTCTATGCGAATATTTAATATTGCATTCACATGTCTAATAATAATATAAAAATCGAAAAAAAAATGTCCACATTTTTGGGTTGGTTAAATAAAAGAAAGCATACGAATAGTATTCCCTTGACCTAACAGGTCAATGGTTGTTCACAGCAAGAAACACCCCAACTCCGAATGTATACCTCACATAATGTCATTTTTGACACTAAGTGAAAACATTGTGTGTTAAATAGCTTAACGCGAAACAGTTTAAGTTTTGAAATATTCTTCTTGCCTTGAATCCACATGTCTACTGCTACGAGTGGCTAGCTTTTATTCTTAGCCGACTATTGCTAATTTATTGTATACATACTGTACGGTAATTATGGGAGGTAGTGTATATCCGTCACATCAGTTTCAAGAATAAAACATGCCCGAAATTCACGATTATATAATTACATTTAATTTTTAAACATCATTTAGCAATAAGTTAATGCATTTCAGTATACGAAACTATTCCTGCCACTTCTTGCAAATCAGAAACATGTAATGCATCATAAGTAAAGGACATGCCAGGATAAGGACCAATTTCGGCCACTGGTCATATCCAGATCGTAGTCATGTAGATAAAAGAGGTTCCGCTCTTCCTTCCTTGGATATGTGTTTAATTTGTGTTTTTAATTTCTTTAATAGCCTTACAATTTTATTTATTTTTGTTTTTGCTACATTGTCCAAATGTCCTTTCAATTCGACTGGTTACCTCTGTCACCAAAGTTTATTTTCATTTTAAACATTTCGCCTCTGTTTATGTTCAGCACCGAATTGTTATTCAAAAATTTAACTAGAATCGTGCCAAAGCAAGCATTTGTGTACATGAGTAATAGCCGATGTTGCGACAACGTAGAATAAAGGATTAAAAAACTCTAGAACGTCATCGATCAAAGCTGTTTTGTGTCTGTAATGGACGTGAGAAAATATTTTTTTTTAATTACAATTGGATAGATTTATTTTTTTATGATACTGACTGATCCTAAAATTTTATTTCAATTTCGTACACGTTAAGAATTATACGCACGATTGCGCGTGCATGCATGAACGGACTGTCACACATTCGCACGCATACATTTTACACACAACCATGCACAATGAGGCCTAGAACATGGAGACTTTCACAAAGGGGCTGCACCCTCATGGATATGGAGAAATTGTAACAGAACTGATGCTGTCAGTAAATCTATTCATTTATAACTTGATTTGAATAAATGGTGCAGCTCTGATTGTATATGTGCCAAGGTTCTGGCGACCATGCAGCTAGCTTGCAGGTTCACAATGTCATCCCCAAGAAAGCACATATATAACACACATGCAAATTTTAAGTTTAAAATACAAGAAAATATGAAATATGACATTAACAATCAATAAACTGAACACAGGCAAAAATGCTAAGGAAAGACTCCAAAGGAACCGTCTTCTCCAACTTTTTCTCGCTATGGTCATTCAAACAGCACCCCTTATAACACATACACACACATACACACACAAGCACATGAATGGCCGTGAGCAACAGATGACCAGATGGGTGGGCCACTACTCAAAGCTATACTCCCGAGAAACGTCAGTCACCGATGCGGCCCTTAGCAGGATAAAGAAACTGCCCACCATGGAGGGGCTCAGCAAAGCAATCGACTCCCTCCCATACTACAAAGCACCAGGTAGTGATTGCTTCTCGCCCGAAGCTATCAAACACGAGAAACCAACATTGCTTCAGCCTCTGATTGAGCTACTTTGCCTCTGCTAGGAGGAAGGAGCAGTCCCCCAAGACATGCGTGACGCCACGATTGTGACCCTTTAAAAAAACAAGGGCGACAGCAGTGACTAATAATTACAGAGGGATCTCGCTCCTGAGCATCGTTAGCAAAGTGTATGCCCGCATTATAATCAACAGGCTGCAGCTGCTAGCGGACCGTGTGTACCCGGAATCAGAGTGCAACTTCAGGGCAGGCATGTCGACGACATACATGATTTTCTCCCTACGACAACTCCAAGAGAAGAGCAGAGAGCAAGGTCAACCACTCTACATAATGTTCATCGATCTCACCTAGGCCTTTGACCTGGTCAGCAGGAAGGGCCTTTTTTAACTTCTCAGTAAGATTGGTTGACCCCAAAACTCCGGAGCATGATAATCTCTTTCCATGCCGATATTAAGGGAACAGTCCTGTATGGTGGATCCTTCTCAGCCTCATTCCCAATCAAAAGCGGTGTGAAACAGGTCTACGTGCTGGCGCCAACCTTTTTCGGGATCTTCTTCTCCCTGCACTTGTCCCACACCTTCGACTCGTCCACTGATGGCCTATATCTACACACCAGGTCCGACAGGAGGCTATTCAACATGGCGCGACTGCGTTCGAAGACCAAAGTGAGGTCGGTGCTCTTCAGGGATATGCATTTTGTAGATGACGTGGCTCTTGTGACCCACACCGAGGACCCCCTCCAGAGACTGTGAGACCGTTTCACTGATGCCTGCGAGCAGTTTGGGCTCACCATCCGCCTGGAGAAGACAAATGTCAGCGTGCAAGATACCACCATTGTCCCTTCCATCACAATTGACGGTGTCACCCTGGAAGCGTTCAACAACTTTATCTACCTGGGGTCAACCATCAGCAACACTCTCTCGCTTGATGTGGGGCTGGACAGAAGGCTTTGAAAGGCAAACAGCGTCATGGCACAACTAACAAAGAGGGTGTGGAAAAACAACACGCTGACGGAGAACACCAAGATCCAAGTCTACCAGGTATGTGTTCTCAGCACCCTTCTGTGTGGAAGTGAGACCTGGAGCACCTAAATGAGGCAAGAGCGCCGGCTCAAGTCCTTCCATATACGGTGCCTAAAACGCATCTTCAAAACCAGCTGGCAAGACCGCGTCCCACACAGCGAGATCCTGCAGCGTACAAGTACCCACAGCATCTACTCCCTGCTGAGCAAACTCCGCCTTCGATGGCTGGTACACGCATCGAGGATGGAAGGCTGCCAAAGGACATACTATATGGACAGCTGGCTACTGGCACCAGAAGAGTCGGCCGCCCCACACTCCGTTTCAAGGATTTGTGCAAGAGGGACATGAAGGCATGCGACGTGGGAAATGCTAGTCAAGGAGAAAGGCACATGGTCTCTCATCAGAGCAGAGAAGTGTTTGATCCAGACGTTGGTGACTCTCCTTGGTATCAATATGCTGATAGAGCAAATCATACAGAGGGAACGTTCAGAGGATACATACTTGCATTGTTACCGACACCAACAATATTTGCTGAAATATGATTTAGTCTCTCAGATTTTGGCACGCCATTTATTTACACAGGGAAAGCTATCTCAGAAAATTGAACGTATGTTGATATGCCGCATGCTTGTCAACTTGTTTAGAATTCTTAACTACAGTGTACAACGGACAAGTATGGCCAGGTGATACATTTCAAGTAACTATTTCGAATGATGATACAACTTTGGCTGGCTTTTATGTTTGCTAGGCTTTTATGTTTGCAGGTAGCACCGAAAATTATCGACCTCGCGGTGGAATGTGTTTTCACGTGTATTCTACGCATTGTGAAACGCCAACCAGAATCCAACCAGATCCCTGGCGTTGAAGGTCGTCTATCTTGTTTCTACGAGAACTAACACATTTTGTTATATCAGCTGTTTTCTTGTCAAATGCTCGCATTCGCTTGAGATGAAATCTGCTTTGGTTTCTATATCATGTGTCTTGTATACAATACGTTCATGCCGACATAGACCTTTATACCACGATGCAAACTCATCTCATCTGAAAAATCTTTCCTATATTACATTCTGAGATCTTAAATCAAACTATGGTCGCAAAACGAACAATTTATCATACTAGCAATGACCTGCTCGCACACACCCCCTTCATAATATATAATAAGCAGTTTGTTTTTCTAATTGATTATAGCTAGAGACACCAGCACAATGTGTTCTTGGTACTAGAAAAAAAAATACTACATGGCCACGTGATCGCAGCTCAGATCGTTGTTTAATGTGAACAATTTTTTTTTAATAAACCGCATGTTTCCCATGCCTGGAATTTGAAATCGCTATATTTCACGACTGACTGTGGGTGACACCACAGTACGATCCAGATGAAATTTCATGTCAGGATCTGTCTGTAATTTTACCTTGGCTTCTAACAGTATTTCTAGCTTCCTGTTGATCTAAACAAGAGCATCTGATAATGTATGTCTTCCTTTGAACAAAATGCACAACGACTGAGACGAACACGAAGCTGCGATTGTTCGTTACACAAAGAGTACAACTACATTGAGAATGCTTACTTTATAACACCGTGCCACAGAGATATACCAGAAAATATCACATAAGAAATACTACAACGTAATTCAACGGAATCTATGACATGTTCATCATTCTAAACTTGCCAGGACGACAGAAACTTATATAGTTTGATTACGTCTTTCAGAAAATAATACTTCTTCTAGGAGTGTCAGACAAATTGCTGTGTGCTAGCCTGTACCCAGAAAAAGGATTAGGAAATATACGAAAAAAATATTCCTCAGTACCTACCTGCAGATAACAGATACATTAAATATTTGCGGGGTGTCATAGAGATGTTGTGGATAATTCTTGCTTATAAAATCACCCCGAGATATGTCCACCACTAACGTGCGTTATTTTGTACGCCATAGGAATGTCTGATACAACAAAGTAAATATCTTCGCTCCATTGCGCAGTATGACCTCTCTCGAATGCTTTTGTGTTTGTGCTAAGAATAGCATGGGGGCCTAAGTTATACTTTCGTCTAAAATTAATTTATTTGCCACGTCATATTGGCTTTCTATATCTCGAACTTCTGCTTGTGTCATCCCAATAGTAATATATGTCGTATTATTATATTGGACACAAATGATGGCAACTTTTATATTTTGCTAAATGCTTCCTCATACCGTTATTCAAAGTCCTGCTAAATATTTATGCAACAACTGCCTTGATCTCATTAAACGTAGAATACTTACGAATTGTGTTTTTCTAAAGCTACGTTAAAAATCCAAATCACACAAATCACACAGAGAGTTTCCTCTGACTCTGCTCTGGTTCCAGGTCTCTCAGATTTCCAGACCCATTTCTTTTGGACAGATTTTTTAACCCATCACCTCAGATTTCATAAGCCTACTTAATTAATTTGCCTTTACGTTCCCGCTACAGTAAATATACTTTACCTGGAATTGTTACTGCTGCAGAAATAATGACCATCTAGCGAACCGTCCATTTGTCAACCTAGCTTGTGCTAAATAGGCGAATAGTTGGATGTCAGTTTCCAAACAAAAGTATCGTCCATACAAGAAGCGTTGAAATTTAGGTATTCCAGAAATAATTTTGCCTCACATGTTTTCTCCTAAACCGAATAATTGCGATCTCTAATCAACAACTACCATGTGCGTACGGAAGTAGTATTCTTGCAATAGTACTTCTCCTACACCTCTGTCACAAGCATCAAGTACGTGAGACAAAGTAGCTGCCGATCTGTTCGTCAACTTAGTATTGTTTTCCTGTTCTTAACAGAGCATTAATCGTTGTCGGACGATACTTTCAACAGTCCTTAAAGACATGGCCTGCCTTGTTGCAGACGTATGATAGAGGATATCCTTTATGCCCCAGGTTACCTTTATCTTCCCACTGGATGGTCCCAGTCCCACGTACATGATCACGTCTGAGATTACTGTTTTCATAGATCTGAACATTCTGTCTTTGGGGTACTCCCTCTGTGACCTTTCTCAGTTCTCTGATGCCAGATCGGTCTTTTCCACTCCGTGGTTGGACGCGAGAACCCAATCTGGAAACGCTCAACCATCATGCTGATATCTTCCAAGGTCGAGAGGTCACGCTCGAGAAAAACAATTAAATCTTTCCGCTACCTACTTAAAGCAGTATCCATCATTTTGATCTACTTATAGAAAACAACCCGTACGTGTGCATGAAACTGTGCGTACGTTTCTGTAACTCCTTATGATGATTCTCTTAAAAGTTTTCGGAAACTATTAGCAAACAGATCATATTGCCGTTTCAGCGCTTCTTCAGGACGCCGTATTCGTCTACGTCGTTGGGCAAGACTGCTTAGACGTTGATATCCAATTGGTCTTTGTGTACTTGATAATCCAGTGTAAACATTTCAAATCGTGTCAACAATTTGGCAGTGATTTCTTCCTTTTCGTCCAACATGGGAATGATGATCTGTATTGGTCGTCTGTCTTCAGACTGCTCACTTGTGAGATTTGAACGTTTATTCAGTCTTCACCCCGTCTGGCCGCGGCATCTATCCCTAGCCTCTCCGCGGCTAACGTGTGTTCGCGTTCCCTTGCACTTTCCTCGGCCTGCAGTCTGGCCAACTCGATCTATGTCTCCTTTCACGCTCCGTTGCCTTTCTCTTTCTTTTTCTTTCTGTCGCTCTGCCGCTTGTTCTTTGTGTTCTCTAACACTTTGCTCCACTAAATTTAGTAAAACAAGTCCATGACCTAACTCGTCTTTACCAGTTGCCTTAAATTCACCTACTAACTGTGTATCTGTCGCCATCCTGATCTGCTTATACGGTGTCACAGAAACTAAAGTTTTTATTCTCTCTCTTCTCTTACTGCCCTACTCAAAATAGATCCACACGTATTTAGATACTCTGGTATTAACCCATCTGTAGATTCACTTAAACCAGACTTTCCCTTCCACAAACAAATGATAAATGGGCAGTACAATAGTGAATTTCTTCCCGAAATTCAGCATAAATATTACACAACAAACAAGGCGTAGCTACTTTTACGGGCTTACCTAATAAACCCTTCTTACAAGAGAATACTAAAGTAATTTACCCTTGAATTTCACAAATTCAGAATATGGTTCTTTCTTCCGAATGGACGGATCACAGCAAAGGCACGTCTCAGTCCCTTACCAGCACAGGGGGTCAACCGACCAAAGGGGCGTCAGACATGAGTGAAACAAATGACGCCATAATATACATGGAACCGTTGGAATGACAACGGGCAGTGACATGAACTGTATGTTTTTTGTGCTATAAAATGTAAATATTTTTATTTTATTTCAACAACACATGGGGTGGAACAGAGGAATATGGCGAGAAAACCAAGTGAAAATCACTCAAAAAGATATACAAGGTCGCAAGTATAGACAAAATATCTTGACTATGTAGTTGTTGCTATATCAATATGCTGAAATTTTATTCTTCGGTTCAGCCTCTTCGATGTAGCTGAATATCTTATGCCGTTCGCTATGTAATGCAAAGCTCCGGGATTAATATTAAAAATATTTTCCTGCAGCGGGCACTGAAGGAAATTCCTTTTTTTCTTACGTAGTCAAGATTATTTAAATTAATTGGTCAATGCGTTTTTTATATTTATCATTTTTACTCGTTTGCTATTCTTTATCGATGTGATAGAAAGAAGGTTTTCAATCCTATTATCTTTTTGTCAGACTTAAGATGATCAATCACAAGACCATCATTTATCATACCATAGAAGCACCCATATAAGAATCTATGCAAAATTATACATTTTGATTTTCATACTGTCAGGAATTACAATACAAATCTGTACGTAATCTGTATTGATGACTTTATCGAATATTGTTTTAGACGACAATTTTACAAAATCTACCACAATTATCATGTGTGGCTGTGATGGATAGCCTCCGCCATTTACTGGAGAATCTCCACATGGTTGATTAAGCAACTACGTTGGTTACCACGAAGAAATTTGTATGATCATCGATCACATGATTTAACATTACTACGGTTAAAATCCCTAATCAGACAACAGCCAGATAAAATTCATGTCGCGCAAAATGATCTAATAGTTGTATCCCGGAAAACGTTCGTGATTCACTTAAGCGTAAATGAATTGAAATACCCACGGAAAACTTTCCTGAACAACTAGTTCCATTATTTTATCAATGAACAGATACACGAAAACAAAATATACTTGTTGATATTTCAGAAGCTCGTTTTTAATGATATCGTCGAGATTCCACTAGAGATTGTAGAACATACATTGTTGTTAAATCCATGGTTATGGATTCTGAGATCTACAATAATAATTCATTCGTCTCAGGGATTAACAATACCAGATACCAATATCTGGATTGTCGATGGTCGTATCGAATGGTCAAATTTAGTTTATCTGGCTGTACCTAGAGTAAAAAAAAATGTCTCAGTTACACAGGGTTGTCTCTGTGTTCAAGTTGCCAACAGTGTCATAAACAACAACAGCATCACCAGAAATGATAAATGTAGTCAACAAAAAATTGACAAATTGAGCGAGAGATGACAAAAAAAAAATCACGTCATTTTGATCTGGATGTGGAATTTGTCATGAGGCTGAAAAAACGACAAAATAATCACTGCGCCTGGTGTAACACAATAATGTTGCGGCAATATTTTCCTAATGACATATGACAATTTACCATGGATATAATCGATAGTAAAAACACGCGAAAATGTCTCTCTTACGTATCTTGAAAGTAACAGACGCAGAGGACCTTCGTTCTTCAACGCGTGTGACTCTTGTTAGCGTTTTTTTTTTTTGTTGGCGCGTGTGGGGATTCTACACACATATAACACAAATACCCGCTAGCGTCTGCGACGCTGTATCCAATTTGCTGGTAACTTGGTGTTTTCAGGAATTGCCTGTAATTGTTCACGCACAAATCTACGTTGCGGAGTTGTTGTATCTATTCTATAGATAGGTGGCTGCGTACTATATATTAAACTTCTAACCACGCTGGAAATTGTATGTGTTGTTACACTCCACACGGGATCAGTTGGTCTTGCTGCACCACCCTCATGATTACCAGGTTCATAAATACCTCACTGTTACTTTACTCCCAAACACTGGGTGTTGTAGTTGATCTGGTGATTTTCGTTGTGGTATGTGTTTTTTCGCCATTGCGTCGACAGGCTTCATGTTAATTCCACTCGTGACCTCGTTGTTTTACACGGACACCACATGAGGTAGTTTCTCAACCCATTCACAAGATTCGTCCTGAAAGTACAATAATTATTTGGAATATTAATGTCTAAAGAGTCGCTGTGTAAGTGTTTGATTAAATCGTTCAATGATTTCCTGATCGCGATGTATCGGGGGTGTCCATATCTGATCTTAACGAGTTGTTGTTGCATGAGTGTCTTTACTGAACCGATAAATTCTTTGCCAGGATCGAACTATAGCTAGTGTAATTGTGGCAAATTCAGAGCTACACGTTGATAAATTGCTGTCTTAGACGATTATGGTTCAGCCTTTTTGTATCTGCTTGCAACATCTGCGTCAATGAATACGTATTTGTATGTGTGCCGTTTATACACATCATGCGATAAAAGCAAGATACTACCTGATGAACTTCGTTGGGTGTGCTGGCATCAAACCGTCCATGCTAAATGTTTTCAGACGTGGAAGATAAATTTGCCATATGGCCTGTCGTGAAAACCATTCTTGGAATACAGTTCGTTTGCTGCATCAGCTAGATTTTTAATTGCTGCTGGCCCAATCCAGTATCCAAATGGATTCTAATAAATCGACTCTATTATGTAATTATTTGTGTTCAATTGCTAGATCCCAACACTATTTTACCTTTCATCGCCAATCTAAACAACCCATTCGCGAGTGATTCTCGTATGTTTTTATTCTTTATCAAAATCAGTGTATGAATCATCTCGACCTCCGAGATATGTCGTTGATATAGATTTGGACTTTTATACGCAACATCATGAACATGGCACGCTTGATAAATCGCATTTACCAGAAATTGGCATGGTTTTGTTTGATTTTTTCGTCACGTCTAATATCAAGGCGAGTTCCAGGACTACAACAGTTGTATCCTGGAAGAACTTTTTACCCAGGATACTAAGCCCTAGCCGCTCCATGTGTTTTCCCGAGTGCCAAAGCAATATCACCACCTTTATTTTGCAACTGGAATTCTCACAAACATATATTTTTGTGCCGCATTTTACACATCTACCTGTAAGTGCCGGCATGTTTTTTTTTTTCTTTTTTTTGTTTTGTTTTTTTTTTTTGTCAGCGTGGTTGTACTATTGATTCTCTTGCATCTATCACAATATAATCTTGTGATTATAAATAATATTATATTTGTACAATATGGACGTGATTGACTTTTCAACGACATGTGAGTAAGCATCGGTCAAGCATCATCCAATGTTACCAAATTACATTCGAGCTATTTTAATTGGTCCATCTGGGTAGGATAAAACTCAGTTGCTGCTCAAACTGTTAATGAGGAGACTCAAATTGGACAAACTTTATTTAAGAGTGCCATCGGTGGATGACCAACGATGCTATAATGTTCTTAAGGAATTTAATGAATCTGCAGCGGCTAATAACGATGTTATTGAATTTAACACAGACATCGATGAAGCACCGTCTGTCGAGGATCTTAACGGGGATAGCAACAATCTGATGGTTTACGATCATATCATGGTGTACAAACAAGCAAACCCGACCAGAATATTTTCATGGGGCAGATATAAAAACACAAATGTCATTTATGTCACCCAGCAGTATACTCAGATTCCCAAAGTAATTAAATATAACTGTAATTTTCTGTTTATTAACGGTGTCAGTACACATAGGCTTCGGAATATTCATCAGACATGGTGTACCAGTGACATGGATATGCTTCTTCGCACATGCTCAGAAAACTCTGCATGAATTCATCACGGTAAGTTTACACAATCCGGCAAAACGTTATCAAATTAGTCTCGTTAAAAAGATTTATAAAGAAATGCATTTGTTGTATAATGAACCAGGAAAACATTAATTAGATGATCTCTACGATCTAGCAATTGCAGCAAGATGGCCTAGTGATGCAAATCGATGTTGAAAAAATCAACGATGATTTTGAGATGATAGAGCAGCGACGCGATGAGGACAGATATACACTCGCGGTTGAGGATAGATTTATCAACTTACTCCAACGCGAAATGGAATTGTCATTGGCGGATTTACACAAACTGCATGATTTGGCTAAATTTGCTCCATTGACAAGTGCCAATGAGAACATACGATCAAATTTATCTCAACAATATGAAACTCAAGCGGTCGTAATTGCTCGTGCGAGACAGTTAAAACAAACTTGTACTGGAATCTACTAAGATTCCCGCAAAACGAGAAGCATTCCCCAAGGAGGAATATCCCAAACAACAACAAAAAATAACCACAAAAACTATTCGTTTTTTTTTTTTCGTCACTGGCCAAGAGAGGCCTCACGGTCTGTCACTCGCATACAAACTAACGGTCAATTCTTTACCATGTGTGTCCAATAAATTAACGTTTTGGTCGGTTAGACGAAAACGTATTCGTGACGGCGATGAATTATGGCATCGTAAATAAACAGGATGAACGGACACCAACACAATCAAATGATCCGGTGTAACATCCAGAGAAAAGCTGTGAGGAACATATCCCACCTTGGATTGCCCTTGTAACGCTTGCCTAGACGCGGTATAGCTACCGTCGACTGCGTCACAGTCTAGATTTACAGAGGCCGTTAATGTGATGTTGACAATACCCGGAGATACATGACGACCAATACCATCCAGATCGTTGTCATATCGGAGGAGTTTTCCATCATCAGATGGTAATAGGTTTACCACCAGCCATCCCAGCACAGTTCTGATTGAGGACTCATTTTTGTCAACGGCGATTTGTTCGATTTAATATGATCCTGTTGGAAAACAAGCGGTTAACTTGGCGAAGGGGCCTTCAACTCTGATTTTATAGAAGAAAACGAGTCAATTATTGTTTCTGATATTTGGTTAACAATAACAAAGTCGTAATTGTACCAGTGCAATTTAATGTGACCGACCGTTATGAACCTTTATGGGAGTTGGAAACCCAATATCGAAATCCGGCTGCCTTGACGTTGCTCCTATCAATGTGGTCGTCGGCGGTGTTGTGTTAGCGATGATCTGATTTAGTCTTGTGGTTATTTCTGCGGTCATTATTATCTATATGGCGGATTCTAAATGTGGCGTCGGCAACGGTATGTTGGTGTTCCTCTGATACCAATAATATATATTTCTAACTGCATCATGTTCATTGTCTGATATTGCACCGTCGTTTACCCCACTGACATTATTGATGTTATATTTATGCACGCATATGTCGCCGCGTAAGTTATTTATGTGTGCTCGTGCAATTTTTTACTGGCACATGTGTATATTTTTTCGCGATGATATTGAGCATACCAGCAACACCAACAATAACAGAGAAGCTGATTCCAAATACAGACGGTATCACGCGCGTCGCTGATAATGTGCCGATTAACATCGTTATTTCAGTGACCAGCGAGGAAACCGCGTATACATTATTGTCGATCACGGTGATTCATTTGCGAGTTTGTTGTTTATTTTATCATGTGCTCGTCGATTATTTCTTTCAGCGATGTGGGATTCATTATGGTATATACTCAATTATCTACTGAGGTAATTTTGCGACGAATTCCATACACCACCAGTATGTCGTTGCGGTAAGGATTTTGTTTTCCGGATCCAGTATGAATATTTCCTCTACATTTTGATTTAACACGACTGAGACGGTTCCAGAAAATCTATCGGTGGAATGACGCAATAGATATGTCGTAAATATCCTAAATTGAGCTGCGCTAAAAGACGGAGAGCCTGTACACCCCGGTAATCTGAGTGGAATGTTTGATGGAATTGTATGAACAACACAGTCTTAAATCGCTTTAATTTTTTTCGGAGCTGCCAACGACGCGTGTGCCGATTTCAGCGAGCTTAATGTCGATGACCGTTGGATTTCCATAATCTATGGGCCTATTTATGTTTCTACGAAAATTTTCAAATGCGGTTACTTGTTTAGTATATTCAGATGTGAAAGTGGTCAATCCATCATTGATTTTCCTTTACGATGTCATCATCGGGATGTTGCTGTTGTCCACGTATTTCTTCGTTACAGCGTCATTTTTTGATGTTGGTTCTCTCAAATTTGCAATGCTATTTCCGCTCATTTGGAGATCGCCAATCATTGTATCACAGGCTTTAGCAAAGTACTTAATGATCTCAGTTATGATCGTGGTGTTGTTGTTGTTGTTCACGTATTTTTTGTTTCCACGTCATCATCTGATGTTGGTTCTCTTGCATGGATAATTGTACTTACGCTCAAGCCGAGATCGCCATACAATACGTCTCCGATTCTTCTAATATGTCCAGCAATCTCTCACGTGATTGTTAAAATTTATTCCCTCGATTCTCTAGTCTTACCGGTTTTAGTAAACACCAACTAGTTATCTTCGGTCGCGCCTGAAACACCAATGATAATATCTGTCAACGGGACATTGCTCGTCTTTAACCGTTCTTGTTGGTCATGAAAAACAACAACCTCATTTATGTCAAAATCGGCGAGACGCAGAAGATCAGCCAATTGATCGCGTGTTGCATATTTTGATAAATCAATGTCACTCTGAGGCTTTATTTAGCAGATCTTACGTAAATATATACCATTATAAACTATTAACCTGTTTAATGACTTATCTGTGATCTAGTGTGGCCCGGTCAATAACGGTTTCTCAACAAAAACAATGACTTGAATAGTCTCAGATTTCTTTGTAAATTTAGGTAATGTTCTGTATATTATGCTACTCTCACTCAGGTTATTTATCCTGAAAATGATAGTTTTTTTATATGAAATAATCACCCCATGATTACCCTTTACAAACTTTACTTCAATGACGTTTATATCTGCTCTATTAGCATCATAACCATCCTCTTCCTTGCAAGAAATATGTGCTACAGATACTCTGAAATATTTTTTGAAAACAAATTCACACCGTACGAGACTCTCAACAAACTAACGTTACCCTCCCCGGGAATGATGGTAAATGAATCGAGTAGAAATGGTCTCTTCAAAATCTCTTGTACATTGTTCATTTTAGTGTTCAGATTATCAATAGTATTATCGGTATTTATAAGATTATCATTTATCCATGTGATCTCTTCTCTAAATTCTTTAAATGATTTTGATATGTCTGAGATGGACAGGAAAATCATTCCTATTGAGGGTTTAACGCCAACTATATCATTAAGTTGTGTGCGAACGTCAGCGATCTTAGTGCTGACAACTGTTGGATTTCCACAAACAAATCATGACGACCTGAATAATAATCTGATACTTTCTGAGATTACTCATAAACGCGGTTATATGAACAGCATACTCAGCCCGTAATTCGATAAACATATTATTCGTTGTTGACCAGGTCGTTACCATGGCATTACAGTCGTCCACGTACTTCTTTGTTTCGACGTCATCTGCTAATTTCGGTTCTCCCAGTTTTGATGAGTGAACCGGTCACTGAGCCACCTGATATAGCAACATATCTAAGAAACTCTGCAACTGATATATTCGAGCTTTTTATTTTTCCGTCGCCGGTAGATATCACCGTTGGTTGGATCTAAAACTATCAGTATAATATTAACATTAATAATATTGCTGGTCTTTAACTGTCATTGCTGATCCTGAAAAATAGCAACCTCATTCAAATCAACCCCGGTGAGACCAATAAGATCAATAAGTTCATATTTCCTCACATACCTATATAAACCTCACCAGGGCACTTACCAGATCTTCCGTAAATAGCTACCATTATAAACCATGAACCTGTTTAAATCGATGCAGTCTGGTAGTATACTCATGCAAGACTTTATGCGGCGGAGGTGATGAGCTTGACATGGCATTTAGTACCAAAAGCACTTCTGGACCGCATATTGGTGGATCCATTGTTTTCTGTATTGGTAATGCTGCATACCAGATTGGTATGTCACCGGCTACGCCACTATAGCATAAAAATTATTTTGGTGGCTCAAATCCATGCTAATCAAGAGAAATAATTCCATGAGGATCAGCAACGGATGCAACCCAGCGAGTACATGGTGCAGTACTTTCATCGAGATTAATGATTCCGGTTTCAACATGGTTTGGTTTTCACGATAATTGATAACGCAATAAAACACCCCTGAAGATTTTTTTTATCTTTAATCGTCGATCAGCATCAAGTAAATCAAAATTGGACATGGGGAGTTATAACGCAACATCCCCTGCAGTCTCAGACCTTGACGATACAGAGTTCCTGGCAATCTTAGACCGGGTCCCTTTTTTGAGGTGTTTATGCCGAGTCCTTTTGCTTTCTTAAGTGTCATGCCGGCAGCCGTTCCAACAGCACAAAATTCAGCTGCTTTTCAACAGCTGAAGCCGCTACTGCAATTAGCAATGGTAACACCACTAAAAACGAAAATATATCGCCGATTTTTGTTGTGTCTCTGATCTCATTCGCAAAAAGATCAAGTCGAACGCCAGTTCGTGATTTCATGGCGTCATTGTGGTGTTTGAGCTGACATTCAGTCAATTATAATTTATCTGTGCCCTGCAACGTCGCTGATTTCAGAGTTGTATTTGCCCCAGAATTCTTCCTCGATGCGGATTGCAGCTTTTTAATCTGACCAACTGTCAGAGTAACACTGACGTGATGATATGACATTATAACATCATTAATGATCTAATTACAGATCTGCTGAGATCCAATTATATGTTTGGACAATATGTGCATGTTCAGAAAACATTTATAAGTTTTCTACGGGCGCATCAATCACTCTCATTCGTCAACCAGGCACCTTCAAGCAACATTGTTTTGTCTGACAGTATGGCAGCGATTGCTCTTTAACCACCAGCTGGTAATAGTGCTACACAAGTTCGGAAGTGTATGTCGACGACAGATTGTTTAAACAAATTTAAGTCTACAGTGAGAAATAATAGATCGAATAAAGCGTTGATAAATCACGCTGAGATATCTGCAAACCAGAATCAACATTCTGATCATGCTCCGCAAATGACATTAGCCGATGATTAGCGCGCGCAACATAATTGTTTTTAAAATTCAATAACACTTTTTCGGATGGTTCCAGATGTTCATTTATTCTCAGATAAACTTTCCTCACTCCGATAGTATCAAACACCAATGGATATGGCTCTTGTGAGTCTACTCTTGAGTTTTCTTGGAACACTATAAATATATATCGTGGCGCCGACACTCACTGCTGTGATGTTATCTGCCATGAGAATAACCCAGCAACATTACTCTGGACACTGTCTGTGGTCATAGTCAACCATTACAGCGTTGATTTGCCGTTGATATCCATGAAAGAGAGCAGCTGCTATTCTTCAACAACTGATGGCGATTTCGTTGGCATCCACAATGAAAGTCTTGTGAGTCTCACTTTATCAGCATCATCTGTATTGATTCGACAGATTGCATCGTTGTCGGTTGCTTTTCAAACTAGCATTATTGTGTGTTTAGCACAGAAAATAACTTTTCTATCATGTCTGCAGAACCCGAAAATATGTGATAGCGGAATTACACAAGAAAATGCTTCATCGCCGTTTTACATTAATCAACGTGCTAAAAATCCCAGGTTGAAATTTTCATTCATTTATGCATTTCATACCTAATTGTTTTGCAATCGGAATAGCTTTTTGGTCTATACTTCTAAATAAACCTTAAAATACTTATTAACTGCTATCATCGGAGTTCCTCGCATGCTTCCCCTCGGCATTAAAACTTGGACTGCCTACAACTTCCATGCATGATACTTAAATGATAAAATTTCCTCTGGGAGCAAACCCACCCCTCGTTTAGCTTAGGGAGCGCTCACCAGTTAGGATGTACTTTTGAGAGAGTAACGTATGTAAGGTGAAGTTGTTTGCATTTAAAACATGCACAGTGGAGAGAATGGTGGCATACCTCTGCTATATTAATGTAATATGGATGATATTTCTGTTGATATTGTACTTTTGGAAATTGTACATGATCTAAGCACACTGCTAACTAAAATGACTGATCCCTTGTGCTAAAACGTCAGCCTGAATCAGTCAAAAGTACAATATCCATAGCAGCAATTCAAATAGGGAAAATGAATTTTGCCAGACTAGACAATACCAGCTTCTGAAAGCGCAATGAATGAATTACCAAATATATAAAATGTAAAAAAAAAATGTTATCCGCTCTTTTTTTATACAATTTACCTCTGAAGTTCAGGAAGTGAAAATGACCAAGTGGAGCTAGCACTTTTTTTTAAGGTGCACATTTGGATTAAGGTCAATCTGTATACTCTGAAGCCCATATAACACCCATCAATCATACACCAAAATAAAGGTAATTAAATGTTCTTTGAATTATACCTAAGATATACAAGGTTTTTGTTTAGATAGCCAATATAACCAGTGAGGAAAGTCGATGAAATTCTTTTTCTTTAGAATTCTATCCCTATGCAAAATGCGAAACTGTATAGCGCCACCTTAGTCAATCAGGATCACTTCTTCTAAAAGCAAATTCTCTTTAGACTGTCTTTATTAATAACCAATCTGGAAAATATCATTCTATGACTCCTGTTTCAAATGGCCCAATATTTCCCAAAATGTTTGTTTTGGCTTGTCTCAATTATGTCATTTTCTGCTATTTGAACTTACGTTAGCATTGGCTTATTTCATCTGTCTGACCGTTATCGAAAGGAGGGTAGACAGTACAAGCTGCCAAGTTATTGCAAGCCTAGCCCATACGTCTGTCTTAATGGCTATATGACCACAACATAAATTATTTTTCAAAAGTTTGCACCGTCACATATTCTTATAAAGTATATCAAATCATGTCCAATCTTTTGCTTTTCTCAGTAAAGTTTTAGTGTAAAAGTATCAGAATACGTAAAAAAAGTCAGTAATCGACCTAATGAATATTATTTTTTGTAACAAGAATAAACATAACCAAAGTGTGTAAAATTGTGTTCCATTTATTGCAAAAAGAAGCAAAAATAAACAAAAGGACGAGAAAAAAACCCAAATGTTAGTGCTAGAGGAATTATTAAGCGGTCTTAGGGTTCCACTCCACAATTTACTATTTTACATAGATTCTAAATAAAATGTGAATCCTATATTTCGTTTACGAGACCATATGCATGTAATAAATAAACCATAATATGCTTATCTTGTATTGGATCGATCGGTTAAGGATTATTTAAGCATTAAACATTGACTAGGTTCAGTCTATGGCTCAGTATGAGTACCGTAGGGCTGGAATTCGAACTCGAAACTATGCGTTTAAGCAAAGGTATGTATATAACATCGGAGGTGAATTTTGAAAAGTTTAAAATGTCCAATTTTCTTTCAATTTCGTCAGGAAAACTACTCATTACCATACCAAATCTACATATGAATATAAGTGAAGGAAAATAAGTTGGTCAAAATATAAAATTACGAAAGAACCAAATCTTAAGTATAATTTAAAGCATTTTCATGTAGTTAAAAAGTTGGAATTAAATGGTGCAGAATATTATTATTTTGGTTTATTAAAACAATCACAGCATTCGGAAGTTTTTACTGCAAAGGTTGAGCCCCAGGCAGACGATATATGAGCGAGGAAATGAATTTTGTTGTTGCAAGTGTGGAGCATAACCTGTTGTATTCTAAATGAAGTAGCAAGAAGGAAAAGTGAAATAGACTGCAAAAAAAATAATTTGCTTCAGCTTCTCGCAAAAAAATCATTAATTTGTTTTATTATCCAGCAGGGAATGCCATGCTCAGAACGGAAGAAAGCTCTGCGGAATAAATTCAAGCGACTAATGAGAAAATGGAACTGCGTAAGAATTCTCCTCAAGCTGTCAAAAGTGTCAACGCAAGAGAAGGAAATGAACCAGGCTTTCCGAGTCGTTGATAGTCTGGGCAGCGTCTTTATCTTTGATCCTGGCTACAGTAAAAAGGTCATCACGACCTTTGGAAAACTGTCTGACCGGGTCAGGATTATTTTCAGGAAAGATCCTAAAGAAAGAACCAAGGCTGATGAACGGATCCTTCTGGTATGACATTTTTTTTTTTTAAACAGGGAAGCGGGTATGGACGAATAGTAAATTAATTGGTTACTGAAAAGTGAACAAACAGTGTGTTTATGACTATTTTCCAAATTCAACTCACTTTGATTATTCCTTCTACATACATTTTGTATTCATGAATTCAGATATTAGTATTATCTCTAATTAAACATGTCTTTGTGATTATCCGTTTATATCCAGATCTGCATTGTCTACGTTACACCCAGACATATCAAAAGTTGAAAATGGTGACTTGAATAAAGATTTGTTGCCGGTTTAAGTGACGCACACATTACACGAATATCGTAATGTTCACTTTCATTGTAGTTCATTGACAGTTAATTTTTTAAAGGTTTGGAAGAAATGGAATGATGATTTGCAAGAACAAACAACGCGCTTTAAAGTTTCAAACTGATGTTAAACTTTGGTGACTAATGCTTTATTTTTGCTATCTTTAATTTGATTCAGTTGATTTTATTGATAGATTCACGTGTCTTTCAAATAATCAGCATATCCGCCCATGAACTTCAGTATGTTGCCATTATTACATATGGAATAATCTCCAAAGAGATGCTGTCTGATTGCAGACTGTTAACACTGTATCTTTTGTTTGTTTATCATCTCTGGTAGTCCTATTCATTCAAATGTTAGGCAATAATTATATATATATATATATATATATATATATATATATATATATATATATATATATATATATATATATATATATGCTCATTTTTCCCCGTTAACTTTACATTGTCAGAATCGTTCAGTATTCCCAGATATTGAACGCGCGCGACAATGCACATATAGCATTCACGTGCATAAAGGAACTACTTTCTATTGTAAAAAAAAATGGACGCAGACGCCAGCACTCTTGATTTGTACACAAATCATGTACACTCGCGTAAGAGGCTCTTTACGTTGTGGTTGTTTAAATTTGTTTCTGAATGAACTAAAACATGTTTCGTGGTCTGCAAAAAAAACTGTTTTGGCACATTCCGCGTTGATACAATGTTACGGATTTAGGCTAGCTACATTATATAAAAGACGGAAAATAAGGTCCTTACAAATAACATACAAGTGACACGGCATATACTCTCTTCTATAGCTCGTGATAAGAATAGAAAAATAAAATATACTTACAGTTTTACATCCTGAATTTCCTCACAATGTGTTTTCTTAATTCTGCAAATCCGAATTACATGAGCCATGTCATAGGTTTTCAATCTGGATTACACATTTCGAAATTGTGCTGTAATTTTGATGATAAGTCAATTGCATCCTCCTTACTGCACTCAAAATGAAATAAGTATTAAATTCCATAGCGTCTTTTTGATAATTGCAATTGAAAGACTTCATATTTTTCCCACATTATGATTTGAAACATTCAATGACAGAAACACATTTGCAGACGTAAACACGCTTCTCCCGCGCCACTTCAATCCGATGTATTTCATGTATAATTTGCACATATGAATCCAGTCCAAAAACACAATCGTCGAATCGAAACAAAATACCAAAATATATTCATTCCATATCAAATGGAAAAGTTGTTGCAATGCGCATTCATTCACAATATGACTGCACGTTACAATTTTAACTAGACACGCCATTTTCTTTCAAAAATTATGTCGAGCGCGCGATTAAGTTCAAATTTATCTTCGCGGAGTTATGTGCACATTAATAATGATGTTATTGTATAATGACAAATCTGTGCTTGTGTATTTAGTGTGGAATACGGCATTCATTCATTTACGTTGTTTCTTGTAGTGTATTTTGTTTATATAATTAAACCTTAGGGAGAATACAAAATGAGCATGTAATAAAAAGGTTACTGCATTTGTATGGGAAAATATGAACTCGTTTTGTCTGAAGGATATACTACACTCCCAAGGTCGTGCAGTATTCCATCCCAAAACTCGTTCATATTTTCCCATACAAATGCAGTAACCTATAAATATCAGATTGGAATGGGGCCGATACTATTACATAATGACTAATATTTGATTATTTAGCAATATCGTCGGAATTATTAAATTTTATTGCCCTGGGAAATTCTGAAGTTTTCATTATAGAGGATAATTCCACTTGATGAGTAAAATCTGACAACAGATTTGTTATAACGTATCTCGAGCCGAGTTCCAGTATCCGAATATATAGGTAAGTACTATATAACTCATTCATCTAACCTATTTCCTTTGTTGCTGGTATGATTATTGTTCATTTTGTTGTTTTTGTTGTTGTTGTTTACTTTGACGTTTATTTATTAATTTAAAAAAAAATTGGTTTATTTTTTGTAATTGTTTGATGTGCTGAGAGACCAGCATAACTAATAAATTGTTAAATTTACCAGAAGTTTATATACGTTACTGACACGCGTGGTATTGGTAGAACTTTGCTTGGTAAGTCATGTTAAGAATAGGAGCCGACTATATGGACGCGAATGGATGAAAACATTATCTCCCTCCACCCTGCCAACTCCGTGCTATATTATACTAGAATCCTTGTATATACATCTTTATGAATTGTTTTCTGACCCACCCACCCACCGACCCAAAAAGATAATAGTGGCAATTCTATTAATATCGTTGTCGGGTAGAGCGTGTAGTAAGTGTTTATAATGGAGGGGCGGAACTCATGAACTGCCGCCGCCACCACCACCACCACCACACCACCCAGAATATTCTTGCAGTTTAGGCGGTTCCAGATCAGAATTGTATCCATGTAACTATAGAGAAACATAGCACGGGAAGGGTTCTGTTGTTTCGTTCCTTTATGACGAATTTAACGGAGCATTAATAAAGAGATATAGCATGTTGTGGACATTATGTTGCTGTTTTTAAAGATGGCAAGGCAAAGTAGATGAATTCAGATATAATTTAACATTTTTGTATTTTGTTGCATGATACTTTACCGAGCTCTGCAAAACTACCTTCTCTCTCATCTCGACTGGATTAAAATTGGATGTAACACTTTAGTAATCGCCCCTGGGTCGAATACAGATTGACCAGAAAATGTCAAAATTTTGGTTATCTTTCATCTCATCAGAGAGTGATAATCTTGTACCAGATCACTGGAATGTTCAAGTCTAAATGGATGTTTATATTGTCACAGTAAATGGAAAACCACGTATATTTATTTAAGTACGTCTTTACTTTCACAAGAAAAATGGTGCTAATTCTTCAAACAATGCATGACTTTGCAACATATTTAGAATTATCATGATGTTGAGACAATAGTTTGTTGGTCTTTATTTAAGGGGTCATTAAAGTAACAACCTTCCAACATCTTTGTCCAATCACAAATCTTGAATTTGATACACCCTCTAAAGTAATTTTCTAAAAATGTAGGTTTCACTGAAACTGGTTTACGAGTATAAAAGTTAATTAAAATTGCAGAGACGCTTGGACTTCTTCGTTCTGATGTTTGTGCATAGCATTTTTTGTGTGACAGGTAATTAAATACATATTAAAGTATCTGCCGACATCTTTGATAGGGCGTGTCGATGCATCAATGAAGCTGTGTAGTCTTTGAAATACCAGCTACCTGGGCGGAACGTTATTGTGACTATTTATATGCAATATATTTAGTGCAAATTATGTGAGAAAACGTTAAATTAGAGAATTACTACAGTATTTAAATATAATGGCATAACTTCGCAGATCGATATGTGTAGTACTTTAACAGAAGGTATGATGCAGGTATTATATTGCCCGAGCATTGCAATGTTTTTATCGTTAAAGAATATTGAATCTCTATTTCGATTAAATTAAACATACATATTTGTCAAACATGATCAACAGAAGTACGATTATTCAGATATATTGATAACTTAATCGACATGGGATTCTATCGGAAGAATAAAGACGTACACTCGGTCAGGCGTAGAACAAAATGCATGAAACGTAGGTGCTTAATAATGTGCAAGAAAACTGCAAGTCGACAACGCTAGCGAACTTACCGATGAATTCATTAACATGAGCAGTGAATACGTCACCTTTGATAGTGAATGTAGTAATGGATAAATCAGTTACACAAATCAGTTACACAAATACTTTCAGTATTAATATAACAATGGTGTACACACTCACCGACCTTGTGAAGAAATGTGAACAAGTATACAATGAGCAGAAAGCAAACTGGCTGGTTCTTTGTGACGAATTTGATGTTTAATCAGAGAGATCAATGTATTAATTATATGTATAAGTGTCACAAAATGTTTGCAATTATTGGATGCCAAACGCAAAAAGACCGGTATACAAGTTGGTATCCAACTGTATAACGGACATGGGATAATTCCCAACTGCAGCTTAAAGGAAACGTTATCTGAGTTGCCTATTTGGTCCGGATGGGAACGGTGAGTTAGCTTATTTGGCAGAACGTAATGTTACATTAAAATCCAACTTCTCAGGTGAAAACAAGTATCATACAATTTATGACCATCAATTTAACCACTATCCCCTGGATTATGAACTGTTTCCTTCTATACCAGGGTAAGAACAGCAGGAGGTAATGGATTATGCACTGTTTACTTCTATACCAGGGTAAGTACAGCAGGAGATAATGTGTTATCTGAGTAGAGTCACATAATCAACATTACCATCCATGCAGATCTCTTCGCGAGTATTATCGAGCGAGCAAGCGAAGAAACGTCTACGCGGCGAATATAGAACACACTGAAATAATGACGAGGATTGAAGCAATTGATGTTACTGACCCTGGTAAAAATATTGGAAAATGTATTGACGGAATGTGCGATTATACAATGATTTCCCCTTATACGCCAATTTTCTGACTGTGGTTCAAAAAAGGCAAATCGGGTGAGAAGCTTGGATATGATTACCAAGCGATGAAGCTGATATTCTCGGGTGATCTGGACACATAGATGAACAACGGCTGGTTAGATCAACTCTAAACCAATTGAAATAATTTGAGCAAGAACGTGGACTAAAATGCCATGAGGCACAAAAGGCAGATTTACTTATGTTAGTATTTATCACATTCAAACCACATCTTAATATAAGACAGCTTCGTGCAACAACAGCACTATTAAATATAAAGATTAAGCCAAACGTGAGGAAATTGCACGCATGATCTATGATGAACAAAACCGTAGAGGCCTAGCAGCTACTAATCCGGTTGGAGCCCTTGAGTATGTTCACCAAGTTGCAGAACATAAGTTTCTTTAGCACTGTCGTGATCTTCAAGACTACATGAAACATGATCCCAGACGTGTATAAACCAAACAGAGACGCTGGAAAAATTTCTAACAAACATGCGTCTGGGAATTTTATCAACTTCAAAGCACATGAGCGAAACAGCGCTGTCGTACGGATTGAAGGTTGACATTGTTCTCTGTACATTATGTATTTAACATGTCTGGTCATGATGCTAAAGATGGTCTTTCACCATCTATAACATCACAGCCGTGTTTTCATTTTGATGCCTGTGTAATCATGAACCATAAAACACTGCGGAAATCAATAATTATATTAATCAAAACTGTGCAAAGATCATCATGAAGTCAGAAAAATATTCCCGTTCAGGATGGATGATTTTCATATTTTTGAAAGATCAGTTATATATTGCAAGCACCAACTTTTACGCGGATCGAACTATATCATCACCAAAGTAAATTCCACAACGGTCAGTATTCAATGTGAAAATGATGACAACCAATGTTCCCAATGGGCGCTTTTGTCCTATTTGCATCCCGCAAGCATGGTAACATCGATTTACAAGTGAAAATTACTGATCTAAGCAAGTTTAAATGTCTTAATCCTGACATCGCCATCAATGCGTTTTGATTAGAATAAAGGTCTGCCGCCAATTCTCCCATTCGCAATGAAATACGCGCGGTACAATTATTTATTTGTTGTTGCTGACCGACGTCTATGATGCGGTATCATTATGTATGGATAAAAGATTTTCCGAGATTTGGTTTACCGACATGGCAACCACGAAAGTAACGAGATGAAAATCCCACAATTTGACATTTTCTGACTCTTATCTTCCCACATATGTAACTTATACGATGTGTGAGAGTGCTCGTTGAAAAGCAAAATTTCCCCATATTCAAATGGCACACTGAATGCTGAATATCATCAAATATAACGCATTAGGAAATCGTGATTATGTGTAAAATACAAGATGCATGAGTTGCAAACTTTACTTCTTTTTATCTAATTGACTAATAGGATATATGTTAGAAGACTTTAATCTCACTATCTTCAATCGGATCATAAATATGTCCTTGCTTTTGCCACATTTTAGTTCAAAACTTGCATCGGATGCCTGTGGGTCTTTTTAGTAAATAGTGTAGAAGGTAAGTTATCTGGTTTAGGATTGCATCTTGAAGGGCTATGAGCTGGTACCTGAGGCTTAACGACAAATGTTTAGGAACTATAAAAGGAAAATGGACAAACTCATGTCGAATTTGCAAGAGAAAAAAAGCAATTATTTGATGGGTGGTGCTTAGCCAAGACAGTTGCTTAAGATTACGAAAATCTCAGACAACTCAAAAACTGGGTCCATATTGACGTTAAGACTTGATGGGCATCACATTTTTTTGTCAGTAAGTCTTCGACTCAGCAGCCATCTGAAAAAAGGTATGGCAGCCTAATACAAGTTTCTACAAACCTCAAAGTGGTACAACCTTTAGGAAAAAAGTCTCTGATAAGATTTATCAGAAATCCTTATATCTTTCTGCGTGCTATACTTTTAACTGTTCGATGTTTTCCTTTCTTTAGTATTTATGCGCTGAAGGTTAATGTTAGAAAGAACCAACGCAATATCAACAGTAGCATCTGTGTTTCCATGTGTAAATATGTGTTCCTACATGACTGTTGACCACGCATTTCTTATCGATTATCTTTTTGTTTTCAAGAAGTAATCATTACATTAGTGAAAACCTGCCGTAACTATTAGACGCGAGATTGTGTTTAATGTTTTTATCTTTCTTTCGTCTCTACAATTTCATATAATGATGGTGACCTGTTATTATAATTACAACATTAAGTCAGCACTGGAAAACTTACAGTCATGCTTCAGCTGTACATAGAATAGTAATGTGTAACGAATACAGATATTGGAAGGCGGGTGTAGAAAGAACATATTGTTACAATATATGCAAACGTGATGCGATACTATGCGATAAGAAGTTAAGTTCCAAAGACAACTCAACATATTTCATCAAAGCCAAGAACACCTGCTTTGCAAGATTGTGATTTACGTTGTCTCTTAAATGTGTAGTATACGTTCTATCATTTTTCTTTCCTACAACAGGAAGTCATTGACAGGTTACCTCTGTTTTCCAATTATCCATCTCGAGTGAAGCAAGATCTAGCGCAGGTCATGGTGTTTGATACTTTCGAGAAGGGCCGTATCATCATTCGACAGGGTGATCCGGGTACACGCGTGTACTTCCTCCTGTCTGGACAGGTGATCCTTATACAAACCGAAACAGATCCCAAAACTGGTGAAGAAACTTTTTATATTCTTCATTCGAAATAACTCGTTGTGTGTTTGCAAACCACACACAAGATGTGTATTATACGAGTCTGTCTCGTGTGTCCTCAAAGAAATAAAGCTGTGCTCGCCAATTAAAATATGCAAAATTAGTATGTGGGGGATGGGAGTGGTTTCGAATCAGTAAATAAGGGTCCTAAGGTGTTCTATTTCAGTTGTTTGAGACACGTTCATAGTACTGGTATCCATTATAATAAAGAAAATATGTTCTGTCTCCTGCTAGTATAGTGTATGCAATGTACTACGGGTAATGCTGTTTAAATCTATGCGATATTCAAAGGTGTTGCAAAAACATTAAAGTGAGATCAAGAGTACAAATATTAAGGTACATTTAACTGATGTGATTTGTCGTCCAAATACAATCCTGACTATCCTTTAACAATATCTTGAAAAAAGCCGTTATGTATATCTATATTGTGTACTTAATTTTTATCCATGATTGTAGATTGTAAGAGTCATCTGAAAACAGCATATTACGTATATAACTTTTGTCCATGATTGTAGGTGTATTTTAAGATAATATTTGCAAACATGTTAACATGACCTTTTGAATTGTATATGTTCTAGAAAGGGAACTTTTGGACAGTTTGGAGTATTTTTCCAATAAAATGAGTTTTTTCTTCAAACAAATGAATTTGTGACATACGGTCAAGTGGTGATATCTATATGGTTCTGAAATAAACTAAATTCTTCAATCCTATCATATCAGTTTTTTAGTTGTTTTCATTTATAATTTGAGATGAATCATTTATTTAAATTATTCATTGAAATTGCAAAGTGCTAATTGGCTGTTAGGTCTAAAGCACTATTTAAGGATTATTGTAAATTCATTATAAGACATTCTGGATTATATTATTGTGATGCATCAAGACTGTTGGCACAACTGCACATTCAAGACTATTGGTACATCAAAGCAGTCCGTACCTGGAATTCATCGAGAACACTACACTTTTGGACTTATGGTAGAAGTATTAGGGTTGTTTGAAATTTAATCACAATAATGTAAGCTCCTTTTAAATTTTCAATCCGTATTTTATAGAAATACATTTTTGTTTGAATTTTACTAACCTTGTTGGTTTGGCTTTTTTTTTTTTTTTTTTTTTTGATTACTTAGATTAAGACCATAGAGTTCTAAAAATGCATTCGTGTCCATATGATATGTATATTTTCAAATAAACGAAGCTCTTAATCCAAAGTTTCTTGTCTGAAAATAAAATGGGTTATAAATTCCGAAACTTTTTATTTAGTTGGGGATTTCTCAATTTTTGCATGGGGTGGAGGATGAACCAACTGTTGAAATGACGCTAGGGTCTGAAAGAAATCAGTTCGTACAAATTTTGTTATCCTCAAATATGTGCAAGGTTAAATAATGAGTCGAGCGAGGAGTTGTTGGGTTTCAGGTTGTTACTTAAATCGAAATAAAGACATTTATATTTTGTATGGAAGTAAAGGGAAACGATATCGCTTCAAAATGTAACCCATTAGCACATCTTTTAAGTCAACTTCATTCCAATATTAAAGCAACAAATTAGTTTATAATAATTTCCTTGAACACAGGTTGTAGCGAATTACGTAAACAAAAAATATGTGTAAGTAGTCAACTTTTATTAGATCTATACCGTTATGTCATTTACGGCAATATGAATATATAATCTTCCACAGCAAGTCTTATCTGAAATTAACCTGTACGTGCCGATCTTCTTTCACTTGGCTTGGTTTGCCCCCGTAAAAACGAAATACTCCGCTCATCGCAAATTTGTATTGCTACAGAATAGAGAGCGTTCATAATAAGCGTTGACAAGAGCTTAAGCAAACTAACCTTACCGAAGAAACGACTATACTGAATGATAGCGTGTGTGTGACTTGATTTTTAACGTAACTTTATCAATTTTTCAGTCATATCGCTACGATGTCTGCAGTGTGGCAGTTTATAGTGATGTCTAGCACTGGGGCATCACGTCGCAGACATTTAGCATGATGCCCCACCCAGTCACATTATCCTGGCACCAGGCCGACCAGTCCTAACACTAACCTCTTAGTGCTGAGGGCCTGGAGAGGCAGCTGTTAGTACCATTTTTGTAAGTCTTTGGTATGACTCGGATGGGGATTGAACTCACTACCTCCCTCGTCCGAGGCAGGCGCTCTAACCACTAGGTCACCGGAGCGGTTCTGAATGATAGCTAGCCCAGTGTTAACGTCACTGAGCAATTTTATGAATAGTAAACAATTTCACTCAAGAGCACTTTTAGTGTTTATTTTTAGTTATTTTGCTTCTTTGCTAGTGATCTGTTTGTAAAGTAACTCAGTTTCTCTCTTTATTAGATCTGTTACCTAGCTACATATGCAGGCTTCAGTAGTCATCGTTCAAAATTATAACTAGAACGCTTATTGTTCTGTTCTTATATTTTTTCTTGATAGCATCTTTCTCAGCATCATGATTCATATCAGCCTATATAATACATGATTATTTTAAGCAATTTCCTATCTCTAGGTCCATCATACTAGTCTTCCGCGCGTAGTGCTATGTTGCATATGACGTAATTGTCATCGTTTGGAAGCAGAACTCTATTCATATTCGTTTCCGTCGCATTCTTTCAATCCTTCTAAGAGTTTATATGCTTTGTAAAGTTATTTTTCTGCCGTTGTGTATCATTGGTATTACGAAATGAAAGCTGTCATGGTTCATAACGTGGAAGAAGTTTCTCTTAACTGTGACAGTCCATCGGATTTTCATTCAGAGTGCAAATTGTGCTTTGAGAGACATCATGCCGGTAATTTATACACGGCGTGTTCTTGATAAGTCATGTATTTTCAGAATATACGAATAGATCGTATTGAAATTAACCCACGCATGAATATATGTTTTGTTCTGTCTTCCCTAATTCCAGTGCACCATCTTATCGATCAGTAGTTCATTTATTAATTCCTTTTGAATTTGTTCTGAGGGCACGCAGGCCCTTCTGCTACAGATAATTGTGTAGGAATATCGGTTCAGCAACCTTCCACAGAAATACTTCTGCGCGATTGACATGCATGTTATACACCTGTACGTCATGTTATACACCTGTACGTTGTTCAATCAGTGGCCCTTTATCTTTAGTGGTAGGGACCGTTTCACCATTTGTCACCCATTCTGGTTCTTTGACTGCCTGCATACGATCTGGAAACTGTGTACAGCTTACTCAGTATGGATGCTTATGGACTTCTTTTAACACTAATGTATGGACTCCGTGTGGTCATGGTAGCTTTCCAGTCAAATATACATTATTTCTAGCTTTGAATCTTATAGATTCCATTTTTTTGGGGTCATGTCTTAATGGTGTACCACATTTTAAAACGTTCACAATTTCTATAAACTACCGCATTACATGGTCTTTGCATGATTTGCCACATAGGTTGTTCGAACAACCTGATAGTCGGTTGCTTTTCTGTGGCAACATTGTCGTCATTCTTGCTTTGTCATCACCAAATTATGACCAGAGGGGAATGCCTGTTTGTAGTCATGAAATTGAATTCAATTAAAATCCATTTATGTTCAAAATAATAAGAAAGTTTGTTACAGGTTACATGAAGGACTTGAGTAGTATTGTTATTATTATTATTATTATTATTATTATTATTATTATTATTATTATTAAGGTGCAAAACGAACGATTCATCTGAAGACGCTTACAGGCGGATCCATATTTGGAGAAATGGCTCTAATCAGATCCATCCGTCGCGATCACACTGCAGTTACATCAGGTACTTATTATAGTGATAATGTTTTTGCATAAAAGGACGTATTGCATAATTGGTGTTACCTTTTTCTGGCATCTTGTTTAAATCGTATAATTTGACTCGGAGACATCATGCACACCCTACTTTATGTCTCAAAAACGTTATAAAGCCTACAATTTATCGTTTTGTGATGTCATTTATGTGACATTGCTTGCATCGCCATAACGCGTGCTTCAAAACTCATTTAAGTATGCGAAATTATGATGCAAAAGACGACACTTATGGAAATACCAAAGACGAGAATCTCAGTGAAGGAGATATCTTTTTGCATACGAGGTAATTCCACAACCTGTGTAGGAGGCAGCCAAACACCCCTATGCTTTCAATGGAGTTTAGCAATGACAGTGGACAAAATTTATCCTGATGTTCATTTGCCTATTATGTAACAGGAGTTTCTACCAAATGTTATGTAATGACTTGGATTTATAATGTCCCGTCCTCAACAGGTGTCAATCCTGCGAAATTCCAAATAGTAGTTACTATTATTCTACGTTTTACTAAAATTAATTTTCATAGCATTCCTAGATTTTAAATATATAAAATTCTGTATTTATTCATATCGCCAAATAACCAAAAGAACTTGCCAAAATATGCTGGAGGTTTACTAGAAAACAAACGTTTTAATATGATATGTCTATTTAATTTAATTTGGATTGTGTGTTGACTTTTCTCCATGATTAAATAATATTAAAAATAATGTTAACAGAAATGATTATATATCTGTAGTGGTTGACCTTTTACAGTAATTGGTTTAAGACGTTCCTTACTAATGTCGTGTTATATATGACTTCATTTTCCTAATTATTAATTATTATTTATTCGTTAGAACAATCCATGCCACTCTATGCGCATATTTAACATTTTCACACAACAAGACTATACAGATAATTGTAATTTCTTGGCACGTTTTAATGAAAAGACTGAAACGATCTTCTGGATACATACCATTCTGCCGACTTTGTTTATAGAAAACAGAAATAAAAATCTTCAAAGAATGAAATGGAAAAGATTAGAATTTACAAAGAATAGGATTATTCCCAAAATACTCCAACTCTCAGGATACAGACAAAGTTTGTTTGTGTCTGTCTTCCCGGGTAACCTTTATAATGATTATTCTGTCGGGGATATACTGAACCTCACCCAAAATAGAAAAAGCAAAGGGCATCTAAAGCAATCCTTTTCAAATGCCTTTGCTCACATCTGACAGAAAATTCAGAAACTTCTCCATGCTACATATCTGATTTTATCTTTTTCTGATTAACGTTAGGAGAAACATAAAAATGTGAAATTCTATTTTACCAAATTATGTATCACCCAAGTCAATGCAATGTTGAAATTTATCTTGGGATTATAGGGAAGTAAATCCATCTGACCGTCGTCAGGAATTCACGAAAATCGACAAATATTTATCATCGTTCCGTCAAATGATTATTAAATAATTATAGGCTACTGCATTTGTATGGGGAAAAAATGAACGAGTTCTTCTGGGTAATACTGCACGGCCTTGGGAGTGAAGTAATAGTCAAATAGAACGAGTTCATGTTTTCCAATAAAAATGCAGCAACCTTTTCATTATATACTCATTTTGTTTTTTCTCTCTATGGCTTAATTATAACAAATACACTACAAGAAACAAAGTAATTGAATTTATGTTATATTCCAAAATAAATACACAACCACAGATGCATTAATACACTGTAACATACTAATGCGCACATAGCACCTCCCATCGACAATGACCTTCGTCGCGATCTCGACTTTAGTTTTTTTTAAATTCTCTTTAACTCTACTTAAAATTGAAACTGAGAGTCATATTGTGAATGAATGCGCACTAAAACAACTTTTTCTGTAGGTCTGGAATATACGGATTTTGTTTTTGTTGATCCAACTCAATTCTGCTCTTCTGTTTGTGACTGACTGGATATATTCGGTCAATTCCGTAAGATGTACAAGTGATTTGAGCAGTTGAATCAATTGCATTTTTTCTTTCATTGATTGTTTTGAATCATATTGTGAGAAAAATATGAATTTTTAAATTGAAATTATAAAGAAAGTACGCTCCGAGTAGATTCAAGATACAAAAATGCAAGTAAAAGTATTGTCATTCTTATTAACCGATAAGGAAAACGCATGTTCGTGACCTTTCATTTGCAAGCTCATTGCTGGAGGGACCCAAGCTATCACCTGTATGGCTTCTATCGCTTGAATTACATACATAAAAGGAAAATGTGTATTTCTGGTCTCATTTAAATGCAGTGATGAAAGATACTGGATATGAAATCACACAAACTCCACCAGATGATTATGATACCTGGTTAACAAAACAAAATATGAAAATCAATCGTGTCGGTGCTGACAAAGTTGCGGTTGATTAGCTTTTGAAGACCAGCATCGGTGAACGAATGAAACGCGAACAACTTAATATTGATAAAACTGAAGAAACCACAACGAAATATTACAAATACAACCTCGAGGAGAAATTAGAACCATTTGCCGAAACAAATCATATATAAACAATCTTTTTGAATGTAACGTTGGAAAGTTACCAGCAGATGAAATTGAAACACTGTTCAAGAAGTCCAACCAACTAATACGGGCCCAAAAAATAATTGTTGATAAATTTAATAACGGTCGTATGATAGACAATAAAATGTTTTGATCAGATAAAATAACCCCGCGTGAAAGGATAAATACAATAAGAGGTTACCCAACCATGTTAAATCTGTCCGACATAGTTCAAGATAATCACAACGAAATTCAGTTACGATCTGCAGAGATGATCTTAAAAATCGTATAGAAGTAATGATACACGATAAAGATCAACTGGCTAAATATAACAATCTGATCAAGAACTGACTAAATATACTTCCTGAACCCAGAATTCAGTGAATGATATTAACAACCAAGAGTATCATGGATAAAATTAAACTGATTTAAAAGGGATCTAGGGACACTTTGACATCTAACGATAAATAACATATTAACCGAGGTGACTACACATTAACATATCCTGTCTGGCCTAAATCAGACTTTACTGATGATGAAACCTGGACGAATACGAAAAATGACTGTCAGGGATTTGATGGCGGAAATAATATCACAATAACAGATGAACATTCAAAAATATTAACATTTCATTTCTGGAGTTTAAACAAATGGTTTAGTATGTTTGATGAACAAAATATGACATAATACATATACCTATTATTCCTCGATACAATCAAGGACGATGCAGCAGTTATTTTATCATTCTGATATCTCTATCGTTGGTGGCGGAAGTACACAATTATATATATATATATATATATATATATATATATATATATATATATATATATATATATATATATATATATATATATATATATATATATATATATATCTGTGTGTGTGTGTGTACTTCCGCCAGTCATGAAATATGTGAAGTATTTTTGTGTCAAACAACTTACACATTCATGGCTAGTCATAAATAATATTGTAATAAATTATAATTCTTCTTTACTGATGATAAAACATATATTTTTAGAAAATTTAATTTTTCATTCTGAGGCTTCTACTATCAATGTTGAAAGATCACAATTATCTATAATATTATAATTTTGTTGACTTTCAACAATCATATTAAACACGAGATGAATTAGCACGAAGATGATTACAAAACAAATTCGTCCTTTCTAAAACAATTAACAAATAATTAGAAATTACACACACATATATAATATAATATAATATAATATAATATAATATAATATAATATAATATAATATAATATAATATAATACTTGTACACTTTCGCTAGTCATGAAATATGTGAAGTAATTTTGTGTTGAGTAGAATATCATGATAAAACAATTATTTTGTTATTCTGAGGCTTCTGTCGTTGATGTGAAAAATATATAAAAACATCCTCATTGATTGTTTGACGAAATAATCAACAATAACAAACAAAAAACAAAGATAAAAATAAATTAATAAACTTTCGTAAATTATTCTTCACAAACAAAAGCAAGATAAAAATAATTATGCTAAATTTCAAATATTCTTCACAAACAAAAACAAGATAAAGTATTTCATGAATTAATTTACTTTGCTTATTTGTGAAAAATATTTCACGATATATAACACATGTACATTCCACACGTATTTAATTGAAAAATATTCCGCGAAGAATAACATGAATTACTTTATTTTGTTTATTTGTGGAAATCATTTCGCGAAGAAACTCATGAATTTCTTTGTGAATTATTCTTCACAAACAAAAACAAGATATAGTCATTCATGAATTGCTTTGTGAATTATTCTTCACAAACGAAAAATGATAAAACTAATTGATGATATTTTTTGCGGAATATTTTTCAATTAGACACGCGGGGAAAATATTACACATGTTATTTATCGTGAATTATTCTTCACAAACAACAAGAAGATAGAGTAATCCATGAATTTTTTTGTTACATATTCTTCACATTATTTCAGAAAAAAAGTAATATTTCACCAGCAAGTATAATTAATTATTTTATCTGAACAAAAAGTAATTAATTATTTATTATGACAATTTTTTATCATTTACATTTTTAATTTTCTTCGAATAATTTTTTTGTGAACAAATAATGTATCCGGAATTTTTCAATGGCCAGGATTAAGTAATTAGAGTACTACCCAGCAGAATCTCCTGAGCAATTTTATTTCTTCATTGATTGATTCTTCGCCACGATTAATTATTATACGTCTGCCATTCATGGAACTCGGACAAATTAAAATATAACGATCTAATGTTACAATTACAATACAGTTATTACATTTACTATCGACTGAGCCATTAGGAGTAATTTCATGACTTCGTTCGCAAATGTTGCAATAATGACTGGGTTTTCATCTCACTTTATAACATTAACGCTACGTGAAACTATACCAATTAACTGATAGTTTTTTCCGGTTAATTCATCAGAAATTATTTTCATGTCTTCATCTGGTATATCATGAGAATAATTAATGATTATAACATGTATTTTCTTTTTCATTGTATCTTACTTTATGCGAATGTGAGTTGGACATGCAAGTAATTTAGATGTAGAAACAAGTTCATGCGAAATACATCTTTTGCATTTTGTTATTTTACCCGGTTTATAAGATCTCTTATTCGTTAGTTTTATACTATGACGTACAGCCTGTAAATTTACACGTCATTCTGCATATCCTTTTTAGGTCTTTTAGTTATTTTTGTTGTTGTTGTTGTTGTTCTAATGATACAGGTGTAGATTTACACATAATATGATATCCATTATTTGTTTTGAAAAGATAGACTTGTGACCGCGAGCAATCGCACAACTTCATAAAATAATCAATGCTATCATCAGTGTCTATCAGTATTCATCCATTCGCCTAATTTATCCTCATAGTCTATGTGAGTATGTATCCATCTGAAGCATGAATGAATATCGAAAATCGGATATCTTAGTCTAAACTCTGGTATAATTTCAGTGACCGAATACTCGTTATTATATTATCAGCAACTTGTTCAAAATCATCATCCAACGCAAATATATAAAATTTATTAAAATGTTGGATTATTACTCCTTGAAGTATATATTCGAAAATAAATATAATTCTTAAGGCGTTTATTACGTCAGTTTTACTATTGACATAAACCGCCTTTTCTAATAAATATGTTCATCAAGGAATAATAATCTCTGAGAATAAAATATTTAGCATTTTCTATTCATTCGTCCTCATTATTTTCCTCAAATAACATAGTAGAATAAAAAAAATCGATCATATAAAATTCCTTGACTTTATCGCCACCGATTTTATTAATATTGATTTTACCGACATTGATGACTTTTTTGGTTATCAATATCTGAGTCTTCCAAAGCGTGAATTGGACAGTCTGCAGGAATAATTTTGCAGAAAATATCACACACATGATTATTCGGTGACATCATGTATATATGTTTTTATACAAAGCTTATATATAATTAAAACACTTATTTTGTATATTTTATAATGCAATTTCCAATCGGAATGAATAAATGTGAGTGGCTCTTTCAAGGATCATTAAGATCTTGTGATAAAAGTTGCCATGGAAAATATTTGTGAGTGGCTCTTAGGCCGTGTCTGGGCTGTGGAAAGGGTTTAGATATCTGTACAAAATTCGGTGAAAATAAGTATAGAACAATGCTACTATATCACGGAAAAAGACATCCTAAATATTACGTATTAAAAGAAAAACCCATTACTGTTAAAGAATTTCTCGCCTTGACAAAAGTCAAGGAAAAACAAGCCTGATCAAGAACAAAAATAAATAATTGTTATATCATAACATCTTACTTAGACATACACACACATTTTATGACTGAGGAAAGTACACAAAATTATAATATTATAGATAATTGTACACTTCCACACCAATGATAAAACCTCGGAATGAGTAAATAACTTGTATCTACAGTGATAAAAAAAAGATGTTCTGTCAGGACATTTTCCCCTGACACTCATAACTGGGGAAAACTGAAGAGGCTTCAGAACAAAAAAATAAATGTTCTATCTACAATGATATTTTAAGATGTTTTGCCACATGATCAAACATATGTCCTATTGACAGCAGATGCACGAAGTTGAAATTCCAGAGCGCCTGACAAAACAGAATATTGTGTTAAATGATATTGTTTTGTTTTATTACTGTCAATGTTGTTGAGGATGTATTAAAAATAAAAAGAACTGCATGGACGTTAGTATGTGCTATAACGATTCATTCATCACAATGATTAACTATTTCCGATATAAATATGTGGTTTGTTGATGACCGTATCGAATGGTCAATAGTTTATCTCACAGGTCTTGAACATAGTTCATAAAATTGCATGTCTGCCAAAAGTTTATTTTCTTCTGCGGTCCGTTCTTCCTGTTCCTTACTTTTAGCTTTGCTCTATTGTTTTTTCTTAATTAAATTCTTCATCTGTTTTAACAAATTCATCTTCACCGAAATCTATTACTGTGAAATGCATTCATAAATCTGTATCTGTATCAGACAGAAGTTTCTCTTCGTTTATAGTCAGTTCTTCATTTTTATTCTTTTTAATTTGTTCTATTTTTAAAAAAAATAAAACCACATTTACTAATAAATCTCTCCACATGTGTATAAGTATAACGAGAAGCTAAAACTTAGGATCATTCAGTTTAGATTTTTCAGACAGTTTGTAAAGATATCTTAATGCTCAGGTTATTTCAAATTTAATTAAAACGCAAAAAATTATTGGACGAGGATGGTAATGATATCACTGACTTCTCAGCGACACGAAAGCGAGAGCCAGTAAAATATATTTCAGCATTACCGAATTCCATCAGAATGGTAATAATAGGTCCATCCGGATCGGGTAAAACACAACTGCTGCTTTATTTAATAATGAGATGGCTCAAGTGGGATAAGTTATATTTATTAGCACCATCCGTAGATGATCAGAGACGCTACGATGTGCTTAAAGATTTTAATAAAAGCTCGAAATTATTGAAAGAGGATGGTAATGATATTATTTATTTCACCACCGATATTGATGAGGCCCCACCTATGGATGACCTCAATGGATTTATTAGTAATCTCATAGTATACGATTATAAACAAACAATCAAATCCAGCTCATATATTTTCTCGAGGCAGACACAAAAACACAGATGTGATTTATGTTACTCAGCGATATACACAAATGCCTAAAGTGATCAAAGATAAATAACATTTTAGTTGTGTTTAATGGTGTCGATACACATACTCCACGAAATATTCATCAGACCTGGTGTTCAGGGGATATGGACATGATTAAGTTAAAAAAAACGTCTTTTCGAAAGCACAATCTACCCCATACGGATTCATAACAATAAATCTGCATGATCCTTGGTGAAGGTATCGTATAGGTCTTGACAAAATCTTTGGCTGAGAAAGACTTTAATTTTTCATTATTTTTGGATTCCTCATCATTATCTTTATAAGTCGATTAGGTCTATCTAACTCTGAGTTAAAATCAGTTTGGACTAGTCGTATTATTTTATTTATATGATTTTCTCTTGCTTTATCTATAATTTTTTTATTTCAGTTCCTGATTCACGTTGGGAATAAGAGACATTATAATAATTCTTAATTTAAATTCTTTATCTAAATAGCAGCAGAGATGATGCGACCAAAAATGAGTGTCCGACGGGTAAATAAATCAAGCATTAAAATTTAGAAAAAACACGAACGACAAAATTGAAGTAACAAAAAAAAACAACTAACCCAATTAGAAAAAATCTCGATTTTGGTTAGAGGCTTCGGTTATGTGTTGACCTTATATTATTTTTTTTTCGTATAAGTTTTTTTTTTTTTCATAAATGAACTTTAATGCAAGTGGTCTGTTCAACCTCTCTGCTGCTTCCAGAAAAAAAATTACTAAATCAAACGCTAAAGCGTCTACTAAGCGTACATTGTTTGTTTACAAAGTAGTTAATAATACACTCTAATGTTTATAGACACAAGCGTCGCGCAGTATGAAGTCTTTTAGTATGGAAAATACTGAACGACTCATACACTGTAAAGTTAACATTTGCATAAAATAACAACAACAAAAAATTAAGTTCTTAAAATGATTTTTAAATTAAAACTGATATGCGTGACTTTAAAGAGAGATGAACCCTATTTAATATGAAACATTCATTTTATCGTGTCTGGCTACGTGTTTCAAAGCCTTGTTTATTTGCGTCAATTGTGTAATATCTGATATCAACATGTACGACGTACTTTTGACGGCTCAGATATTGGCGTTATGTGGTCTTAAAGGTGGAAGAAACCAAATAATCCGGCGAAAACCACTAACAAGACACATGTTCCATCGTAACTGTTGCAACCATCGATCTAAACTGTGATCGCAAAGATGCAAAACATTTGTGTCACTACTGCTGTATGCACACCCAATTAAGTAAATGTTGTCGGAATTTATGTGTATTTTGCTCATTAATCGAATTCTTGACTGACGTAAACATATTTGATATTTGTTTGGCTGGATATATACATTTTCTGACAGATGACAGCGAATTCTTGAGCCTTGGAAAAGATGATTTTGAAAAAGTGCTGAAGAAGAGACTGTTGAAAGATAATACAGAAAGATACGAATTCCTTCGCGGTAGCCGGCACCTGGAGGCCTTTAGTAACAAACAGATTCAGAAATGTGCGGACTCTTCAGAATTGAAGACCTACAGCGATAATAAGGTAACAGTACATGAAAATATTATTCTTAAGATATATTCCGTCCCATTCCCAAACCCTACCACACCGGTGATCTGAATGGCCATGATACCATGTTACTTTTATTAAAATTTGCATTCTGGCTACATCTCTCTCTCTCTCTCTCTCTCTCTCTCTCTCTCTCTCTCTCTCTCTCTTCGGGTCATAACCATAACTTGGTTGTCTTTGTCTTTTCCCAGTAAGTACCACAGGAAAGGAGCTATTTTTCCCATAAAATAAATAAATTCAACCTAAATATTTCTCAGGGTGTTTTTCTTTTCTGGCGTCGGACAATATTACCACTATTGTTGTCAGATATCGTCTTATAGTAATTCAACAGACAAGGCTAAAACATGGTCAGTTTGCAACCTGATACTGATACACAATCCTATTAAGATAAGATTAATGTCTCTCTAGCGGCTACTTGCATTCCTAACTGGAACCATGACATAACTAGACCTCCTAGATAAACAATTACATCCCACTGCTGGCTGTAAATTACTAGCTGAATGATGTCGGAGAAATCAGATCTTAATTGCACAAATGAATCAATTGAATTCACGTCTTGTCTTAACTATATTACTTGCTAATTAGAGATTCATTGAAATAGACATAGTAAAATCTATTCTTAGCATACATGCTGCATATCATTTAAGAAAGATAAATTAATTATAACACTTCGCATCAGACTAATTCCTACAATACATTCTTTCTATTGCATTCAAACTACTAAATCCGAACATATTTATATTAATGAAATCTTGCATGACATTTTCACAATACATGAATCATATAACATTCAAGGCGTAGAGCGCATGATTCACATCTTAACTCATGAAAAATTGAAGTATTAATTTAAAACAAATATATTCAACAAATAATTACAAACTTACATTAAGGATCATATTGTATGTGATTGAAACAATCCCTTTGTGCCTTTCCGAAACTCGCTCTTTATGTGCAGCCTTGGGCGACATTTTTAACGAGAGAAATTATTTTTTATAAATTTCCTCGGAGCTCCTTACACTTCCTTTTCAGCATAAAACTTGGACTGGCGAATTCGCAAAGAAAATACTTAAAACGTTAAATTTCGTCTCGGAAATACCCCTCAAATCGTTTAGCTCAGCCAGTGACGATAAACTGTCTCTAACAGCCAAAATGTTAACTAATAACTTGTCTGGAAAATATCATTTTATGACACCTACTTTGTCATTTTCTCTATTTTCCCCTACGTTAACATTTCTATCGGACCTCTATCCAAGCGGGTCCTAATTAAAATCGAATATGCCTCCAAACAGAGCATATATTAACTATCTCAAGCTATCAATTTATTGCGAGCCTAATCCATAAGTCACTGTTAACGGTTACATGTCACGCTGACCATACAAAATGTGCTTTGACAGAACCTCAACCAAAATGTTGTGCCATTAAAATGCAGTTGAATGACTTGTTCTGATGTCACTGGCTAGCATTGGGCTTGACACAAAGGACATGTGTGCAATGCAGCATCGAGTTTTCTTGGCCTTAGCAATGAAATCTATACTACACTATATAGAACTTAACTTTGAGCATTTTCCATGTTTATACGTGGTTTTCTTTCTTCCAGACATATTGACTCTTTTATACCGAACTCCATAGTACTGATTCGATAAAAAGGACAGGAAACTACTTAGTATACTTACGATAGTATGGTAGAACAGAGTCGAAATGGGCTGTCAATTATGTTAGATATGCTAGACAATATGGGCTCCAGGTTCCTATCGAACAGACAGCAATGAGTGAAATGGGATTATTATCAAGGCTGACATCTAAAGTGTATGACAAACGATCCAGTTACTCACTTGTCTACCACCTATAACTCCAAAGTCGTTAGAGGGAGCGATATGAAACCCGTGAACATGTACTTCATGAACATGAAGTTTATGAGGAGTAATGAAATGGGAGTATGAGATTTTTATTACTGATGCCGGTTCGAAACCTTCAGCTCCAATGAGTTACCATTTGTACACACTCGGGTGCAGTTTGAGTCCATTTCCACTGGTAACTGTACGCGAAAAACATTCATCCGAACTCGGTTGTTATTGACTGAGAGTCTGCCTGCAGCTGCACTGGCAAAAGTTTTGTGGGCTTGTAGAGAACAGTTAATCTGAAGCATTTCTTGTTCTGTGTCCGTATAATTCTCAAAGAAGAAAATAACATTTCTTGAGTTAAACTCTGGTGCAGCCAAACTTAATCGCCGCTAATTTTAATCGAATTATTGTTGGTGAATGGCAAACTAAAAATTACAGATTAGTTTTCACAGCAGTACAAAGACATAGCTTGCATGACGTGTTTGTTTAACACTGTTATTTTTCCGTACGAGTTATTTTCTCCCTTGTGTAAGATGCTCTGTCACCTAATCGGTTAGCGCGTTATATTTTTGATCAAGGTTTGCACCACAATCGCGAAAAAAAATATTTTTCTTTTCAACTGAGGATAAGTCGAGTACATGAAAATAAATTAATTTAGATTATGTAATTTCCTTGTCAATTACACTATCTACAATACAAGCATAGTTTTTTATATGTAGCCCAATCCAAAACAACCTCTGAACATTTTAGTATGTCGTTTGGTACCACAAGAGCTTATCTAGGTGTACAAATGTATGCCACCGTAATCGATACTAATCAGACGTACGTCTTTTGACTCTGCGAAATTATTGCACAGCAGTTTAAGATAGCAATATGTCCATAAATAACAAAGAAATATGGTATGGGGCCATCCATTTAGTAATTACGTAAAAATCTGGCAAAGATTTACACCACCCACCCCGCGTACACAGGCATACTTTTTTACACACCCCAGCTGCGTACGTACGTTTGACGCAAACCCCCCCCCCCTCCGAATTCTATAGAACGGCCTATGTTTAATCCACGCAGAAACGATCAAGGATTAATAATATTAACGCGTTTAACAGAACCCGTATTTACAAGAAGTCCCTATGAGACAACATGTGGAAAAGTCTCTGGTAACATTTTCAATGCTAGTCAAAAGTATTCCAAAATCAAAATGCACGAACGAGAACACACAGTTATCTCCGTGATCTCTAACGAATCCTTGTAATACATGGTTAACATTGGGTGTTGAGAGCGATTCCAGTCGACCAAAAGATATTTCCGAACACAAATTTTGCGTGCAGGTTATGATACAGAGACAGACTTTGTAAGGATCGGCACCACGATTCAAGTTAATTTAACCTCTGTCATGTCATGAAATAAGGGGCATCTACAAAGAAAACTTTCAGTCGTGGCAAGCATGGATGCCACGTAAGATTACATATACTGAATGCGCCACGGGTGATCCGACATCGATTACTACCAAGTCCATGAATCTTTCGTGCAGCAAGCACCGGTGCACACAGCTTTATTTTTCCCTTGTGGATCAGGGCGGGCGTGCGTTAGACTCCCAGTCACGCTATCACCCTCGCGCAAAACGTACACATCACCGGCGATAAGACCACAATCCACTGTATCACCTATCACTGAGCATTAGAGATCGACCTGAAAATGACGGTCGTACGGGTACTTGTGAGACTCATGCGTGTTATCTACACGAGAAAACCCTTTATTCAGCATATTAGGGAAATTGCTTTGGCAACATCGTCCGGGGATTCTTCACATGTGTGTCAAATGTTCTTGCGAACTTGATTTCACGTGCAACACCGATTGTTAAACAAGTCGCATTTCAAGTTATTGATGAAATCAAACGAACTTCAGCAGATCAGTTAAAACTCTGTGATTACAAGTGATTCGGTTCCATTTGAGATCGAGTAGTCTCTCTGGCACAGCGGTTCCAACCAAAGGATGTTGAGCACTCGTCCACGACATCAGTGTTCTAGCCGGTCAGTAAAACAATCTATGAAGTTCCTCAACAACGTCTAGCCGAATTAGAGCGCGGTAGCACCGATTTGGTGATTACAAACCAGGCAAATGGGATTGGACTATAGTTGTGGTTAGGCGCAAAAGGTATTAGACGAAACCGATAACGTATATAAAGTTTCATCATGTCAATATTAAAATATGCACCCGATGTCGGGTTCGACAGTAACGCGTCATATATTTTAAGCATTATTTTTAATCGGCTAAGGAAAATATAAAAATACCGAGTAGAATTACAAGGGCACGATACGTCTCAGTAATGTCTTCCGTGTGAGACCTTGAAAATTTATGGAAAACTTGTACGCGCCGACAGCAGTAACAATAACACCGCCGATATCAAGATCGGATTTGTCAACAACGGCATCATATCGATCTTCATCAGCGCTTGGTATCTCATCGATGGAAAGGAAATCGAAGTACTTGAGCAACGTAGATATAGCCACTAAGATTATTGAATTCGCCAGATCCAGTGATGCAAGATCTGCAGACCAGTCTATGAAATTTCACAAAGTTGGAACCGACCAAGTGTTTCATATGCAGCATGCCATTACAAAGGTCAAAAGATGGATCATCTCCAGATGTAACTGTCATCACCCAAAATTTTAAACTCAAATTTGAACAGTGGCAAATTCAACTTCACGGAGACTCATTGTCATTTTATTACTTGAGTCATCTAAGTAGTATATATGGGGGTTTTGCATTTTACACTGAAAGAGTAACGACAATGATGCAGTTTGGATTCACAGTAGTGTTGCTCATGGCAAAGTTGTGCTGTTGAAATTAACGTTATAGATGTTTACGATAACCACTTCGATGGCTGCAGGAACACGTTTGTTATATTTTATACCTTCCAGAGGCATGTCAACGCTGCCATCTATCGTGCTTATCAAATGCTGGACACAACAAATCGTTCTGCAGTTTCCATGGCAAATAACAACCCGTCAGGTTGTCAACAAATCAAAGTATGTCTTTGAGGCGTTTCAAGCGATGATTTGGGCTAACTACCTATAGATCTTTAGTAAAAGCATAGGATAACGGTCATCATGAATCCTAAGAAGAAAATTTGCATGACTTCACAAATAATTATGTTGCACATGTATATCACAAGTTCTAGTCGTATACGAACCAGCATGAACAAGTTTACACTAGTAAATTTCTAGTATGGCTTCACTACATTGTACAAGATTCCTGATTGGTCACTTTTCATTGGATGACATGGACCTAAATAAGCAGTCCGTAGTCGACATTCACTTTCATGCGCGTGAAACCCAGCATGCGGTCCCCAATTACAGATACACTGCAGCGATTCTCTCTGATAATATGCTCTTGTGCACAGATGGTCGGATGAGAATGATTGTTTTCACGAACTTGTAATTGAACCTGTTGAGTTTTCAAATATTAATGTCATACACGAACTGGTCTAAGCCAAAGCTAGCTTGCAAAAATAAAGAGCGGAATGAGAAATGACCGTGGGGTCACGCTAAATCTTTTACCGACAAACCTGACTCGAACAATTCAAGTGTGGCTAATCCAAACACAACTCATTCATCTCAATGAGGTCAAACAAAACAACGCATCAGTAACATTAAAATTGTCGAAGTCAGAAGTAACACAAATACAAATGTATAGTGGAATATTTTCATTCCTTGCTGCGATTCCAGCACTGTTGGCGACTGCGACCCCCATGATAGCAAAAACGCTTGTGTGAGATACCCTTTTTCAGCAGTCATCCGGAATGGCTGCATAAAAAATACTTCGAGGAGGTTCTCGAAGGAAAGAAAAGGTCTTCGAAAACCCGGAATAACCCACAAAATACCCTCAAGTCAAGGTCTTCGGTTGTAACCTCGCCATTGATTAATTATGGTTTACTCATGATGAATCCAATCAAGTGCTTCTGAAACGTTTATATGCGGGATGATCTTGCCAACTCGCGTAGAAGGCACATTATGTGGGCAATTCTATATTTGAGCTCTGCGTACACTTGAGCGTTCACTGACACATGAAGGCTTGTCGGCGCTACATTATTAGTTAGAAACTACGTTCGATGTTGTACAATGCCAGTTGGCATTTACAGACGCGTGAACACTACGACCAGTGGCGGTGCCAGTTTGGATCAGACCAGATTTGCCACCAAGGCCGATTTGATTGAGATTAATCTACTGGGTTGTGGTTGATGTGGATTTGGACTTTGTCAAAAATTACGTGGATGGAAACGTTGCTGAGATACTAGCAGCCTTACCATTGCGATTATTTTTCTGAATTTTGCTGAATTTTTGTCAATGGTAAAATCCTTGACTATTCGAATGCCAACGGCAACTTAAGGCCCAGTACTTCTTATATCTTTGAAAAAAAGCCAAAATGTGTCGAATTTTCTCCAATATGTCACAAACTGATCAAGATATGTTATGATATTTTGAAATCTGGCCCACTTTTGAATACAGATATCGTAAGTTTTACATGATAAGACGAAAGCAGTACAATTTAAGACTTGGAGAACGAACCGCTAGATGGATTATCAGAGATTTATGAAAGTCGAGATTGTTTCAAATGGTCGCTGATGCACTAATATGTATCTATTCACGTTCCGAAAGAATTCAAACCTTGTCAGTGCTAATGTACCAATAGCCTGGGATAGTGTTGATGGGCTAAGAATCTTGATGTATCAAAATGATGTAATCCAAAATGTCTCCAAATGATTTTGCAATAATCCCAAAAAGTGATTTAGTTCGAAAGCATTATTGATCACTTTGTAATTCCAGTGAATAATTTAAATAAATAAATCCTCTAAACACAACTAAAAGACTGGTTCCACTTCAGATGTTAAGATATGAATAACGAATTTCTGTCTCATTTTCAGTTATATGAAAATCTAAGACACGATATGAATACCAGGATGAGTGTCAAAACCTACTAAATTGTAAACAAGATCAGGTCTATTTCAAGACCTTTAGTAAAGAACATAGCAAACATCCTGTCGAGCAGGAATTCCCCAGAGGAAAACTAATGACATGAACTAAAACCAAGTAAAAGTGTTTACCTACAGGTATTAATCATCCACAAAACACAATCTGCAATCATAGACAAAAAATTAGCTAAGAAATATATTTTATAAAAAGGACATTAGTTAGGTAGGCCCAAAGTCCTGCCATTAATTATGGACAAATGTCAATGACACAATACAGATTAAATATACATGACATATTATTATGAACAAAGGTCAACACACAATACAAATTAAATATGCTTACCACACCTAATAGCTAACATTTGAATCACACTTGTCATATACCTGGGTCCATGTTACTCACCACCCCGCCCCCGCCTTCCATCAGTTAACTGATACCATTGCTTGTACATGTAACAAGCCCTAGTGTGGTACATTGGCCGACAGACGTGACCGTTTTTCCTAATGTCTTTTGGGCAATCAATTCGAACAACGACCGGTCAAAGGTTGATAGGAATAATAAAAACAATAAGTTTCAGAAGGCGGTATAAGGCAAATTCTTACGATCATAGCCATTCAGTAAGGAGAATACTATGCAAGAATTTCAAAGGCTCATTTGCACCAATCAGAATCAAACAAAGTGATCTGTTAAAAAAAATGTCAAATAATTCAATTTTGATTTAATTTCCTTTTTTTATTGTGTTTCATTTGAAATTCGCATTACCTGACAACAGTTTTAGCAAATGATTCTAATAATAAGCAATACACTGACAGAGAAATCGTATTTTCCAGAGAATTCTGATTATATTCAGAATAATTTAATATCAAAAATAAAATCTTTGATAAAATGGGTAATGATTTAAAATTTATGAAACTCTAGGCTCGCAGAAGCTGGTCATTATTTAACTCATTTCATAAATGTATTGTTAAATTATTGCTCATTTGAGATCCTCTATATATAATATAATACAATGAATATACATTTTAACTGTCCTTTTTCATAAACGTGACTTAGGTGGTGCTCTACAGTTTCCTATTTTGCATAGATTAGAATTTTAAAGAAAAGAATTTCCCCGGCTTTCCTCACTGGTTATACTGGCTATTTAACAAAGACCTTGTATATCTTAATTATGGTTCAAAGAACCTTTACTTCCCTTTTATTTTGGTGTATGATTGATGGGTGTAATATGGGTTATAGAGTATACAGCTTGGCCTTACAACAGATGTGCACCTTTCAAAAAAGTGCTAGCTCTACTTGGTCATTTTCCATTTCTTGAACGTCAGAGGTAAATTGTATTTTAAAAAAAGAGCTGATAACTTCTTAAAATTTTATGTATTTGGTAATCATTCATTGGACGTTCAGAAGCTGGTATTGTCTAGTCTGGCAAAATTCATTTTCCCTATTTTAATAGCAGCTATGTATAGTGTACTTTAGATTAATTAAGGCTGATTTTTAGCACAAGGGAGCAGTCATTTTAGTTAGCAGTGTGCACAGATCATGTACAATTTCAAAAAGTACAATATCCAACGAAATCTCAGCCACATTACATTTTAAAGTAGCATAGAGGTATGTCAACATTCTCTACGCTGTGCATGTTTTAAATGCAAACAACCTTACCTTACATACGCCACTCTCTCAAAAGTACATACTAACTAATGAGCACCCTTTATGTATCCATCACTAGTAGAAGTTTAGATTATCTGTATCACAGGACTGCAAATACTATCTGACTCAAAGACGTTTATGTGTGACTCTGATCAAGAGGTTTGACCTATGAACTTTTTGACGTGACGTCATAACGCTTATAAATCTTAGACCATTTATCGAACTGGTCACTGGGTTCTATAACTAGTTATCTAAGTGTTTAAGGGGTGCTATAAATATCGTTCAAGGGGTACTTTAACTCAAGTGGTACAATAACTAGTACAAACTCCATAGACCCTAAGTAGCTCTTGCGATCATCATTAAAGTACTTAATTTTTTCCTAAATGTGTTATAAGATCTAAGATCTTAATGAAGAAGTAAAAGATGAGTCCCTATGGAACTGGAAGTCCGCATCTAAAAACTGTTGCAACTATTCGTGTGCAAGATTAGGTTTTATTACCAATGGCTGATCTGGCGATCGATATGGAAGCATCGTACTCAGACTGTCATCGTACTCAGACTATCATCGTACTCGCAGTCTGTAAATATGTAGGTGTTTTCATTTATAAATGATTGGTTTTGTAATACATGAACATCATTAATCTTGTTTTTCAAGTTGGGGGCAAGTACTCATTCGATATGGCGTACGGATACGTGTCGGCCTTAAGAGCTTGGCGCACTCTTACGCCATATCAAATTCGTTCTTTCTGCCGACTCGTATACAGTTTTGTGGAAGATAAGTGTGATAATGAATTGAGCCTATGGTGTAATTTTTCTCAAGAGATTGGCATGACTGATTAGCACATCAACTGGACGTCGTAGACTGGAAGTTAAGTAAGAAATATGCATTGTTGATTCGAAGTGGGGGAAAAATAGATTTATGGAAAGATAGTTCGACCAAGGTTGGCATGGTATTCTGCCTCCCACCATTCAATGTTTTTATTAAAGACCCTTGTGGCAATTGGAAATCAAAGCAAATGTGTGTGTGTGTGTATATATATATATATATATATATATATATATATATATATATATATATATATATATATATATATATATATATATATATATGTATATATATATATATGTTACGTATATCTGATTTAATTCATATTTATTTTAATTTAATTGTTTGTCAGTTTAACATTTTTTATTATATTATATGCTATTATAATGTAAATTTATTCACTGGAGATTATATTTTTTCAGAAAATTGTTTGACCTTGACTTAATTTGTAAACACCAGGTCTTGATCTAAATTCGGACCTTGTTTCAGAATGTGTAGCTACTTTCATAAACAAGTTCTATTTTATTTTAAAATGATTGGGTTGTTTCCAAGGTCATGATGGGACTACATGGTAAACAATTTTTTTAAATTTCTTTTTGAGAGTAGAATGATTGGTTGTCGTCAGGGTCATTTTTGGTGTACGTGATATAAACACGACCACGTGCCCCCCACCCCCCCACCCCCCCTTCGATCTCGCAATTCCGGTTTTTTTCCATTACGCGCATTTGTTAGTTTTAATAGAGATGCATGAGAGAGATTTCTCAGTTTTACACTGACGTCAAGTTGTTTTGTTGTAGCCAGATTTATAGTTCTAACTTTCTTCAGATCAGTTGGATTTCAAAAGGATTAATTCTTTTTTCTCTGGAAATATTTTGAGGAGTGCTCACACATAAATTTTGGAAAGACATTGCTTACAAATTTAATTTGGATTTCCAGCACCAGAGTGCCATTATTTGTATTTCTACAAGGAACTGTAGATAAGCACAGTACTGACTACAATATATGCCATCGTCACCCATCTTGGATTTTCCATCAGGATTCGAACTTGGAATTATTAGAACATTTATTACTAGGACTTTTGCAATTTAATTCGTGGATTATTCTTAGATTATTTTTGGATTTGATTCTTGAATCCGTAACTTCTTCTCCTTTTTTCATTTTTACAGAATTTTTCCAGGAAATAAATTATTAGTTAAAGTTTAAAAAGCTTATTGTTGTCACTCTGTGTGTTACTGTTTATTCGAGCCTAAACGCGTGACTATATATATATATATATATATATATATATATATATATATATATATATATATATATATAGTCACGCGTTTAGGCTCGAATAAATAAATATATATATATACTGTCATGAGTCAGGCATACTTGTAAGTCAAACTTATTTCAAAAGTACAAATACTTTCCTAATTCCACTTACTCACTTTTTGCTGTCAGTCAATTGACTTGTCTATCTATTTTTATATTAAGATTCCCATGCACTTTAAGAACTATTTTTTTCTTTATTTCCAGGTCATTCTTGGAGATGTAGAAACCACAGAAAATGTATATTTTATCAAGAAGGGTCGTTGTAAGATTGTGAAGCGAATCCACTTAGTCCGGCATCAGTCTCCCTACCTCAGACCAGCTTTATTCTTACACGAGACGCCAGAACAGCGGGAAAAATTCTTAAATAAGACCTACGGCAGGAAAATGAGGTGGCGGCGGCAGGAGGTTCATCTCCTGACCATCACCACCCTGTATCCTGGAGATTACTTTGGGGCAGGTATGTACCTAGCCTTTCACCAAACACCACTATTTTGTTGTCATTTGGTCAGTACAGTGAGCCAGGATACCAGACAAGAAAACATCCGGGTACATACCTTCGGTGACCCAGTCATCTTTTATTCATAGTATCTCAGCCAATCCCAGCAAAACTCGGGAGCATGCCTCTACCGAAAATCGTTTACCATATCATTACACTTAGAATATGAATCTTCACTAATGCCTCACCGCATTGGAACTAATCTTTACACCATTCCGGCGAACAGCTTGTCAGGATTTGCCACATCAAACTTTTCGATATAGGTTCGAGACATGATCTCGAGCCTTGCCAGGATTGGCAGATATGTTTTCTTTGTGCTGTTTTCACCCATTTGCATTTGTCATTCTGTCTCGCGAGGCAGTTGTTAGTACCATTTTTTTTAAATCTTTGGTATGACTGGGCCGAGAACCGAACCCAAAACGTCCCGCATCCGAGGCGGACGCTCTAACCACTAGGCCACCGGAGAGTTCAAAATGAGTGAGAAGCTTCGAATTAACATATGTGCACAATAATGCATGTAATGTGAGTTATGCAATAAGCATCTCCTAACAGTTATTCCCATAAAAAGATAGCGCCCTTTTCAAAAACCACATTTGCAAAAATCTATCTATACCATAAAATAACAAAAGTTTTATCTGAAACCATAGGTCTATCATCTTGAAATTTGGATCACTTATCTCCATTGACTAGTCCAAATTTCGAAAAATTTGTAACTTTTGTTGTACATCAAGAAAGGTATCTATTAAATGCGATTTTAAAAAGTATTCTGTTCTTTTATATAGTACAAGTCACACGGGTCATGCAGGCATTCAACACTGACTATTTCAATAATGAGTGTCATTTTTTAGAATTTGATTTCACATACCTTTAAGTGGCAAGTACTCACTTCATTTGGATTCGTATACATCCATATTCCCTTGAAAGGTCATTATTTAGACGCCCAGGGAGGTGCATACGGCAAAATCATTGTTAAAGTACGTAGACAATTTTGTACGAAATGAACTTAAAAAGGTGTGATCCAGTACAATCCGTATTGACTGTCGTGCGCTGTGATGTCACAGTGAAAGATAAACCAATTCGTACTACCCTCGATTATGACAAGTCCGCTCGACGCGTTCTTATTTTGAGCCAAGTTTAGTACATGGCCACCATTGTAAAAGTCCATAGCGATAATTTTCGTCTGGACGTTTCTTAGTGACAGTTAAGGTGCAGAGCATTTAATAATCATGGTTGAATAGACTTTGGTTAAATACAATTTATATTTATTTAATTTAAAATTAGTAAATGCGCATGCATAACCAATGTTTCTTCTCTTCTAAGGGGAAAATTTCCAAGACATGTATGTAATAGCCAAAGGGAAAACAGAATGTTTGCTTCTAAATGCTGTGCAGTTTCAAATTCATTCGAAAATGGATGTCTTGCGGCGGCTAAAGACGGATAGAGAGGATGTACTTCCATCGGATATTGAGCTTTACAAGCGCTTTGAAACCAACCGGAAGTGGTTAGAATACCGACACGAGTTATTGGAGGAAGTCAGTGGCAGAAAACCTGGTCGACATGTTTCCAAATTTCGGATATTCCCGACCGAATCCGAAATATACATACCATTAACAGACATATAATTCTTGTTCGCTGATTATTGAACTGTAGATGAAATTGTGAATCTGTGTACTAGGAACTATTTTAAGGTGATAAAGCTTAAAAAAATCAAATTGTTTTTTTTTTCTTTTCTTTTTTTTTCTTTTGCAATCAGTTGAGTGTGTTAGTGTTTAATTTGTTACAAAATAAAAGGTGTCAAGGCAACCTTTAGAACTTTGCTTTAATTCAAAACATCTTTTGACTTGGAGGTAATACTTTAAAAAGTATCAATTACTAAGCTTTTCCATTTGCTAAAATCTGAGATAATGATCTTAGTATTTACTGGGAAAAGAAACCCAGACGGGCGGCATATTCCTTTATACCATTAGGAAGTTTTCTCTCACCTGAAATATAAATTATTGAGTTTACCTGCATCACTCATACAGGCCTTATCTAGAGAAGGCAAATAATTTTTCAACGGATATTTCTAACTAGTAAGCAACATATATTAAAGACGAATGTACACGTATAGAAGTGTCCTGCGAACAGCTTTCATTGTACTTTTATTCAGCACTGAAAGGAGATAATGCACCTCTCTCTCTCTCTCTCTCTCTCTCTCTCGTACATTTAAAATCAAAGTAACAAATTACTAGACCAGCAAGATTTAGAGTGTTTTGAGACACAAAATTAATATTCACTAGACCACTCACATTTTCTTTATTACCGTCCAGCACAGGGATAAAGCAGCATTAAAACTAAATAAATAAATAAATAAAATATACCACATGAACACATGAAGCAGCTTGGAAAGTTAGAAGAAATCCAGAGAGGAAATGATCTCATCTGGGACTAATGCAATGGGAGCAGCATGAAACAAGAACAATAAAAATTTTAAATAAAAAGGTGCTTTGCGTACATGGTAGAGCGTTGATAAAGCCATTATTCGTATGTTTCTTCTTTTTCGTATTCTCCTTTGTATCATCATCATCATCATCATCATCATCATCATCACCAGTTTTCTTCTTCTTCTTATTATTATTATTATTAGTAGTAGTAGTAGTAGTAGTAGTAGTAAAATTTAAACTCGTTGAAGCATTGAATGGTTGGTGCAATAAAATGTTTTCAGAACATAGCATTTTTAAATGAATTAGTTGATTAATTAATTCATGGATCAAATATTTATTAGAAAGACAATTTCAAAATGAATGAAAGATATGAAAATGTAAAGTAATAACATCAAGTGATTGATATGAAAACTTCAGTCATCAAACGATCTCAAGTACGTGATTTTTTTAAAATATCTTTTATTTATTTATTTAGGCTGAAATATTTACCTATATAACATTTAAACTTTATTACATGAAAATAAACGATTTCTTTTACATGAAAATAATATGGAAATTACAGTTTATCTGACAATGTATTGATAATTATTAGAATTTGTTTTAAATTCTGTTTTACAGCAATGTGAAATTCAAATGAAATGCGTTTAAAATGAAAGGAAATCATCAAAGTAGAAAAATATATATTGAGGGCGCTCACCAGTTATTATGTACTTTTGAGAGAGTGACGTATGTAAGGTTAAGTTTGCATTTCAAACATGCACTGTGGAGAGAATGTTGGCATACCTCTGTGCTACTTTAATGTAATGTGGCTGACATTTCTTTGATTATTGTACTTTTGAAATTGTGCATGATCTATGCACACTGCTAACTAAAATGACTGCTCCCAACAACAGCCGGAATTAGTCTAAAGTACACTATCCTTAGCAGCAATTAAAATAGGGAAAATGAATTTTGCCAGACTAGACAACATCAGCTTCTGAAAGTGCAATGAATAAATTACCAAATATATAAAATGTAAAAAATGTTATCGGCTTCTTTTTTTACAATTTACCGCTGAAGTTCAGGAAGTGAATATGGCTAAGTAGAGCTAGCGATTTTTTGAAAGGTGCACATCTGGAGTAAGGCCACGCTGTATACTCTATAACCCATATTACATCCATCAATCATATACCAAACTAAAGGAAATCATAGTTTCTTTGAACAATACCTAAGATATACAAGGTCTTTTTTTTAAATAAATAGCCAGTATAAGCAGTTAGGAAACCCGGAGAAATTCTTTAAATTTCTAAACCTATGTAAAATACGAAACTACAGAGCGCCACCATTATTGATGACTGCAAAATCTTCAGTGGTTATTTTCCATTCTTTACTTACGAGTACTGAAAAATTATATAAATGAAAGCAGTATTTGGTGTTTACAAATTATATAAGGGTAGAATTCGAATTGATCTAAACGACATGGACAATCTTGTTCCATGGCTCCATTTAATTGGTAGATAATTGAAATTTGAAGGCAATTTATCGATTTTTGTGTAAGAAACTGAATTATCAGGACCGTAGTAAACATATCTTAAATTCTGTTTCTTTTCTTGCTCCGCAAAGTCCATTTTATCTACTCTCTGAAGTCGACCATTTAAAACAGTATCATATATGCGGAAAACATTTAAACATGATAAATTGTTTTCAGATATTCTCAGCATGGCAAAAGGAAGACTGTCTAAAGTAACAATTTTTTCAGCAATTTACGTTTATTTAATCTTTTCAACGGTAATTTCAGTTTTTTGTCACACTTCGTCAGATTACTTTAAACAACTACATCGTAATTTTGAGTCAGCATGTTTTTTAAAACTTTGTTCTCCATTTATTCTATATGTTTCCTTGAATCATTTTGAGCTTGAAGTTGTATTGTACAATTAGAAGAATACAAATTTTGTATATATACCTAACTCAACATAAGGAACCTCTATTTGCTTCCTTATACTTCAATATTTGACCATCTTGCTCTCTGTATTGATGATGCTTATTTTAACATTATTGTTAATCTGTAAATCTGTATCTTTTCTAAAAACATTGGTATGCATCATTTTTATTTGTAAATCATTGCATTAAAATATATATAATCTTGAAAGTTCTTCTTCACCATAAGTAGCTTCAAGCACACTTTTCTTCCTCTAAACTTGTTAACAATTAAGCATCATTTCTTAGTACTAACATTGCTGCTTTAATACTATGTTTATGAACTATCTGATCAGCTCTTTGAAAATGGTTGAATTCAAAACACCCTAGCCTTGTGCCATTGTTCATTTTTGCTTTTATTATTATTGTTTTTATTTTAAGTTACCGTTTATTGTGTATATATACGTCATCGTTTAGTGTGTAGTTCAGCCAAATTTATACATTCCGTGTACTGTTTTATACTCATGTTCCAAATACAATATTCAGACCCTTTTTTAACTTGTAAAAAAAAGAAAGATTTTTTAATCCCTGCCCAGTTTTGAAGAACTGTTGACCTTTCACATTGTATTACTATGAATACGATACATATACCTATTTACTATGCTACATGTATGTACCTGTAGGAGATTGCATTGCCATTTATATATAGCACTTTCCTGCCAAATAACACTATCATACATGTTAGAGAATTTTTAATTCGTATTCTACGGAGATTCGAACCCAGGTCCGTGTGTAAACGGCACCTATCGACTTGCCTGCACGCACCAGTCCTTATTCCATCACGAAACATCACACATCACCATAAAATGATGCTACTGAGTCGGTGTTATATGCACTAGTGCGTAGCAGACACACATCCGCATGGTTACTTAGCAATTAATTCTCATCTGTCTACAGTCATACATTAAAAATAGCATGACATACATTAAAATTAACATGGCTTTTAAAGTGTTGATACAAGGGAAATTTAATCTACCAATAACTGTTGAAATTGTGATCCGCCCATGGTGCATTAGTATGCACATATAAATATTGTTTTAACAATAGATTATACTTTACACAGTAGTACCAATTATTAATGGTACTCTCTCTCTCTCTCTCTCTCTCTCTCTCTCTCTCTCTCTCTCTCTCTCTCTCTCTCATGCATAAGGAAGAGAATACGAGTGTGTTTGATTTGGACTTTTAACGTAGCTTTAACACTTTTTCCGTCAAATTGCTACGACGTCTGCAGTGTGAAGGTTTGTAGTGATGGCTAGCAGTGGGGCATCATGCCACAGACATGTAGCATGATGTCCCACCTAGTCACATTATATTGACACCAGACCGACCATTCTTAACGCAGACCTCTTAATGCTTAGCGCCTAGCGAGGTAGCTGCTAATATCTTTTGTACAAGTCTTTGGTATAACCCCCGCATTAGAGGCGGTCGTTCTAACCACTAGGCCACCGGAGCGGTCAAAGAGAAGTATGTGGAGTGAGAGAAAAAAGAAAAGAGAACTTGCACCCAAATAACGTACAAGAACTTGGGACTTCGTAACGGTTAGGTGTAAACGTTACATGTGATCTTCTTACAATGTTCACAATACCAATGATACAAAGTTGCAATAGCATTACAAGACTTGTATCGTACATTTACGTTTAACTATGAATATAACATTCTTGAATCTATTTAATGCTTTTGTTTATTTTTATTTCTTTCTGGATGGTTTATAAAACCTATTAATATGGGTTTAAAATATATTATTTAGTATTAATATGTTTGAATGTCGCCAAATCCTCCCCCACCCTTTTTCTATCACTTTGCGGTTTTGTACGGCAGCAGACTAACCGACCAATTAAGAAACATAGGGATGGACAATGAATAAATGTCTTTACGGTAAGTCCCCACCCCCACCCTTCTCTCTCTCTCTCTCTCCCTCTCTCTCTCTCTCTCTCTCACACACACACACACACACACACACACAGAGATACACAGAACCTATGAATGATGGAAAAAAGGAGTCACACGAAGCAACGTAAAGTTAAAGGATAATATAATCAATAGTATGTTAGATCGCAATGTTAATTAAATCATAATAATAACTTAGAGGAACGGTAAATACATATAAATGATTGAATTACCTCTTGTTGCTGGTCCCTCGTGTGAAAGCCAGGTTAATCATGCTGTGTTTGTAGTGCTCTATTGTCTTCATTTAAACAGTCTTTCTTGTTTAAATCATAAGTGTGTCTCATATTTATTTAATAAATGTGAATGAGAATAGAAGTTCAAAAACTAAAAGAAGGTACTTATCATTTTGCAAGGGAGATTATTCTTACAAGGTTAAGAACTACATTTTGTAGCGGACACACTGGACAGGGTTGTGCACTGTTAATTAATTGCGTCAGTGCACAGTTGCTTGTAGTCTGTCAGTCTTAACTGCGTTGGAAATGTAAGTATGTGTATGTGTAATCGACATAAATCAAATATACGTATAGTATGTACGCTGGATCTTTGAGTTACCACTGTTTGTATAAATTTGTCACTACAAGGAAACGAGGCAAGCCTCGTTTCCTTTAAATGAAAAATGTATACATCTCGTAGATTCATCCAGGCAAAGCTTCCTGTAACCATCTGTCCATACATCGACCATCAGCCATACAGTTTATTAGCATCCAGATAAACGAAGTATATGGGTTTTTCCGATCGTAATCGGGCATGTTCTTGTTGTTGGCGACCGACTGCCTGTGGGTGACCACGCTGATGCCTTCGCGTAATCCCTTTTAGATAAAGTTCAACGTGTCCACATTGGTGAACATATCTAAGGTGACTCTGTTGATTTTCAACGCTGCATCCAGCGACAGTCCCGGCGCCGAGTAATACCAGCATCAATCTAACTCGTAATAATTCATGCACACGTCCGTGAAATTCTTGGACACGTCCGCAAGCATCAGCACGTCCGTGGTCAGATATAGCTTGCAATTATTTCCCAGGTGAGTCATGCAAAAGACTTCCCACGCCCGCTATGCATGAGCATAATCCTTCTACGTAATATGTGAATCGGTGAGAATGGTGTAAAACGCTTTTCTGGGCGGTAGCGATGTCTCCATGAATCTGCTCCAATCGTTCATGTACTCGTAGGGATACACTCCTTTGGGGATACACTCCTTTTGTGCGCCATTTATTGGCTCTTGTCTACGTCCTTCCGTGTGTCTTCACTGCCTTGTCGTCAGCGACGTTGGCATAAACTGAAATCTATCGATGAACCTCAGTTTGCATAACGAGAAGGACATGTACTTTTCCATGTTGTTAGAAATGCACCTGATCTTGTGCTGAAGAAATTTAGCAAATGATTTCACGATGAGGTGTGAGTCGTACCCGGGGAGTTTATGCAACACTACCGGCATGAAATACTGTTTCTGAAATGTTAAACGGCACGCATCGTGAGCATTTCCTCTGTATGTTCCTGTGTAATAACGATGACTACTCAGTGAGCTTACCCTGAGCGGATTGTACCTAGACGTATTCACAATGAGCACATTTATCCCCACGAGTATCAATCGAAAACCATCGCGCTGAAACATTTCCACATCATCGTCTACCATTTTGTTACTCAATCGGATGTCGATGTTGTCCGCGTCAAAGATATCACGTCGCTTAGCAAAATAAGCTTTGTTCACGTCATCGATGGGCCTTGTGAGATCATCGTAGTCCCGGCCCCGTGACAGCTTTTTGAAAATCACTTTGACAATCACGTTATAACTGACGTTGCGGTGCCTTCTTATTTGTGAACTTAATAAGCACCGAAAGCTATGCTCAGACACCTCCGCGATGTTGTCGATCGACACCAGACGGTCATAATCCACTCAAACACTCTAACCCCGTAAATGTCTGCTCTCTTCTCCTCCACTCCACTGTGTATACTGTATAATATTTCTTTAATTAGACATTCATTATAAGAATAAATACTGGATCGAGCAACTTCGTGGTGATGTTATGTTTTCCTGGAGAGATCATGGTTGTTTGATGTTGTGCACTTGCCCAATACGAAAACTAAGTATTGCTCGCGTTGACGTTAGACTGGCTCTTCTAGATCTCGGCATCTTCTTATTTTAGGGTACTGACACAACGATGGGTGAAGGCGCGAAAGTGCCGGATACCAGGTTGGATAGGTTGTTGGTGAAATGTTCGCTGTCGGAGAGTGCCACCTTGTTTCTCCGAAAGAAAGATGTTGTTAACCGATGAATCAGAGTTAGCTGATCAAGTCCATGTACAAAATGTGGTACTGGTCGCGCGCTAATAGGTTTTGTGACAGCAAATGATTCCAAATTTCAACCATGTCTTTACCGATTTTTACACCAACATTATCTACTTGCTTAAACTCGATCTAGAGCTTCAACCAAGCCACGTCCTGGACTGGATTCTGGTAGCAGTGGATACAAGATCCACCGCGGATCGAAGATTCGCATTGGAACCCATACCCGGTTTTATCGTCTGCGCTTCTTAGATCGTTTTTACTCTCATCCTCTTTCCTGTTCCTCAGTGTCATAGGGTGTTCTCCACGACTGAAAGAAACTGGCGGCTCACGTATAAAAGAACTTTTTTCTGAGACACTGCCTGTCGGAGAGAGCGGACTGGAGGTGGTGTTTCCTTCGTAGCCAATTTACTCTATTTCTTACGCTTTCGAGCTGAGTTTTTGTATGCTCCTTCTCTCTCTTTAAGCAGCCCGCGAAGATCGCTGTTGAGTTTCTTTACCTGGTCGACCATGGTGTTCATTTTATTCTTATCATCACTATCCTTCTTGTTACTAATCGATATTCCACAACTGTTGTTTACTTTAGTTAACATATCAAGCGCCGCCTTCACGTGGTAGTAGACATCCTGGACGGATTCCTTACGACTCAGAAGTTTGGTCATTATAGGCAACATCACATTCACGAATTCTTCTTACCATTATTTTGTTAAACAGTGATATGTCTGATTCATCTAGTATGACAGCGCATAATTCTCTCTTTTCATCATATCTTCTTTTTTTCTGCAGCTGTTTAACTTATAGCCTTTTATTAATTTCTTCCGTCAGAGCTCGAATTAATTATGTCTCTTTCATTTTAATTAACATTAGCTTTAGCAATGTCTAAACCCTGATGTCGTGCCTCAGCCCTCCTGATCAACTCAGCCGCACATTCTTCTGGCGTAACATTAGCTCTTTCCTCTAACTGGTTCAGCGCCATTTACTTGTATTCATCATCGACGTCATCTTTTACAACCCAAATATACTGGACAAAGCCATCGTGTTGGTGGTGAGAAATAACGTTCCTGTTACCTTAGAACTCAAAGCGATGAGAGCCATAAGCGTAGCAGACAGGCAAATACCAGGTATCTCATCTATTTCATCGTCGAAAATCGTAAATATCTCTAGGATGTCATGATGAGAACGTACAATCACAACATCGACATCACTGTGCTGCTCGTGCTCACCAAGGTGGTAGGATAAAAACAGATCTCGTTTAACTCATGGCTCATAGCTCACTATAATGACACGCTCAACATCGTCTACGGCAGATACCTCATCATGAAACACAGCATCTCCTGCATGCATTCAGAAGTATTCGTCATACTCATACAAATGTCATCGCTACCATGATGGTATGGGCGTCGGTGGCAACAGAGTGCGGTTGCTAAAACAAATTTGACCACCATAGACCGTCTCAGGCGCGGACAATGCAGTCGCCCTCGTGGCCCGTGCTCGAGACCGCCATCATTCAAAAGAAAAATTGTGCTTGGAACAGCCGGTATTCAGAAAAATGTGCTCAGAACCACCCTCGCCAATGACCAGAAAACGTCTTCTCCAATTAAAATGTACCTGTTTTCCATCACTGTTCATAATTTGCTGCTTTATGCCATACTACTTGTGTCTTGTGTTTGGTTCCCCCCCCCCCCGTTTTTCTTGTCTGTGCTTTGTATTTGCCTTTGAAAAATACTAATTTATTGTTATTCGCTATATATATATATATATATATATATATATATATATATATATATATATATATATATATATAAGTGGAGAGCAATGTGTCCAGACAAGTCAAAAAGCATTTAGCAGTTATATAACGACGATGCGTCTATCAAAGACTCAAACGTTCATACATATTCAACATGCATTTGCTTACTGTAATCACCGATTATAAGTAGTGGGTATTATAAGAGTTTTAAATTCAGATAACTTTATCAAACGAGCTGAATAGCTGCTTCGTTAAGTTTCATAAATTTAATTGTAAAATGTAGGGCTACATTGACTATGCTGCGAAGTATTTAATGAAAAGCGGAAATAGCGTGTTTATTTGACTTTTACGAAATGCATTCGGATTCTTGGACATTACTGCCGTTTATTACGTATTGATGTCACCAGTCATCATGTCTTATTACACGAAAGAAACGTGCAAAAATAGAAATTGGTTTATTAACCTTAGTAAGGCATTATTTAGGTGATAAAGACTTGTTCAAGCTTTTATGGAACTTCAATTATAAATATTAAGTTATAGTTAATGTCATTGAAGACAACTAGCTGAAATGGTTTGGGCACAATGAAAACAAACTCGAGCACAACACATTAATCCCTGATACATAATTTGGAGTGCATCTGTGTCATTTAAATTTAGCAGGTAACAAAAGAAGAAAACAAACTTATAAAATTCTGAACATTCATGGGATTAAGTCCATTTTAAAGATAAAATTACACAATGTCAGCGTTTTCTGCCTTTTGTTTTGAGCCGCAGAACAGTTTCAAGAACGCAGCGTCAGAACCTATCCCAGTTCTTGAACAGTTAAGTGACATTGAGTATACTGTCCCAGTTCGTTCCTTTTACACGAGAGTCACAGGAGCACCGTCGACCTTTTCCGTCAATTCGTTGAAGACACGTCGGATATAATTCGCCACTACTGAGAACCTTATGCTGAAGTACTTTTGATCGTATTGCACATTGGGAGCATCATCGACCTTTTCTGGTGTTAGATATGTTGTGCATTTCTCCGGAGGCTAATCACCAAACCCACTAAATTAATGGTGTGATGCTATAACTACTTCTGAGGTTGTTTTTTACTTGACGAAATCGCCGAACTATGTTCCTATCGCTTTGTACTATGTTGGGAGTTGTCAACATCACAGTATTTATCAGGACTCAGACCACAAGTATTGATTCCGGATGAATACCCAAAGAACATAGTCCATATCTAGTTTTAAGAATTATTTCCGGCTCTTTTAATGGAGGCGATCCTTGGCTCCGTTGTAGGCATTCTTGGTACTGATTTTAAAGAAATTATTTATTCTTTACAATATGACCATATATGTGTGATTGTGTGTACTTTGGCTGCAGTCCACTGTAAGTAAATGGGCATTGATACTGTCCCAGAAATGAAATCTGTGACACTAGCACGTTGCCTTGTTTTCAGTGCAGACTCTCCAAAATTTAGTCCATGACAATGACTTAACTGTTATTTAGTCTAGAAAGATAGTTGATTAATATATGATTTAGTTGGATTTTGCATATACCGGAAAGTGGAGCAAATTTATCCATTAAAAGTAAATTAGAACTACACAAATATTAATCGGGGACTGAAATGCTGTCAATGGGAAATTACCATTAGTGAAAGGTCGGTATCAGGACAGTAGGAATAGAAGATCGTGACTACATTTTGACCCCATAAAACAAGTATGTACATTTAACATTATGGGTCGTTATGGGATCAATAGGAATTTAACATGCTATAATTCCATAGGATTAACATTACCGGCCACTATAACCCCTAACTGGAAAGGTAGTGTTAATACTATACATACTAACCAACCAACAGACCATTTAATTGACCAACATCCACACTTACTAACCGATACGCTGTTTGAGTGAGGAACACCCGCGCTTACTAAGCAATAAAAGTAGTCGGAATGCACACGCACACCCACACAAACATCCTTGAAAAGTGTAGGAATGCTTATACATACTATACTTACATAAACTCAAGCATTGCAAAATGTTATACGAAATTCAGCATGTCCAATAATGGTATGATGAGCTCGACATAACCCGATGAAAAAGCCATACTACACACATTAGACTTACTTCTGGCAGAAAAGGACCATTCAACATTTTATTAGTGGATCAGTTTTCCCAGTACCAAAACGATATATCATCCTAGTCAGCAACAGTGAAAGTCGGGTGTGTTTATCTCGTGCTATTGTGGTCGGTCGAACTCGTGCAATAAAAACAAAACGATACACCAGAATGGAAAATATTATGGGATATTATGGAAGTGCATTAGAAAATCGGACAGAGCGAAAAAAATAAAGAAACGGGACCATAGTGTACATTTTATCTTTTTGACTTTGAATATTCTCAAGAGACTGCAATTCATATTCATAATATTTGTGCGACTCATCGCACTTTCAACAACTTTATTCAGGAACCTTTACTTCATCACTGTCGCAATCGTAATCGTGATTCCATGACGACGTGGAAAGATATTTCGTGGCTCTCATACTTTTTATTTTGCTCAGTGGGTTTAGGTCCCACCGACAGACAACACATGGATAGAAGAGTGGGTGCATCGTAATCACAGCTGCTGTCGATATGCTACAGTGATTGCTTATAATTTCTCGACTGGTTAGAAACCCCTTTCCAGCCCGTCATATACTGCAACGGTAAATCTCCCAAAGGTGTAGTTGATTCGCCGCCTCGCGATGTGTTCGTGCGAGAAGAGCTGCATTTTGTACTGAATGATAACCAACTATCACCTAAGTGTATTCTCACCCAGCGAAATGCTCGTCGAGTAAATGTGTCGATGTCAAGCTTATTGCTAGTCCGAGTTTCCTCTGACCCTTGTCACCCCATTTTTGATATTTGGATTGTTGGGGTGTAGGGTCAGAGTCCATTCCCTATCGAAAAGTTGGAATTTGCCGACACCATTAATCACTCCACTCTGGAAGATATTGTCCCTTCTCCGTTTTCAAAAGGAGGGCACAACAGCAACAAGGGAGATAACTCGTACGACCTTGCTGTGAACCGGACTAAAACGTGTCGTACACAGGTAAAAGACGCCAAGGGCAACTTCATTTAAGAAGCTAATCAACAATACTACTACTACTACTACTACTAATAATAATAATAAACAGTAGTATTAGTAGTAGTAGTATCTTTTCTAATTTCATGGTGTTTGTTTTTGTAATCATATCATTATATATGTTTTTTTTTTATCTTATAGGTGTTGTCTAATGTTGTAAAGCGCTTAGAGCATCTAAAGATTAGCGTTATACAAAGTCCTCATTATTATAATTAATAATTTTAGCTTTTTCATGTTTTTGATTGCGATTGCTTTGTTCTGTTTGTCTGTTTTTTTAATGTAAACTTTCTCAACAAAAGGCATACATTTTGAGTGTAAATACATGTTATTTTACCTCTTGTTTATTCGAACAATTTTATTCTTGACCCTCTTTCCCACCATCTGTGGAATGGATGGTATATTGTGGTGTGTTGGCACGCTCTACATATATTTCACAGCACTTATTAATTACAATGATGTCGGGCGTTTCTGCACACCTTGTGTGTCCATTATGTCAGGTTTATACAATGCCAATAAATGGCAAGCGATATTAAACCAACTAAACCGAACTTGTACAAATTTTTTGTTAGTAAAGTTCAACGTTTTATATTTTTTTAATTAAAAAATAAGCTATTATGTGCAAGAGAAACTACTGTGAATTGAGCGTAATGTGTTTACAACGTCTTGTTTATTGGGAAAAAAGTTACTCAAGAATTTAGAAACAGACTATATACAGGGAAATTTCTTGAGAATCCCGTTCTAGCGGTAAGCTGACATGTTGGGTTGTAGACGATTTTGTACGTGTGGGACAACTTCTTCCAAAATTGAAAACTTTTAATTAAGATGCATAATTTTTGTAACATATACATTTCCATCTTTATAAAATGTAGTTATTTGTATGATTCTAACAGATACATAGTAAATAGGATTTTCCGGGTTACAGGTTCAAGAGTGGGTGTTCTTATTGACATTTAGAAATCACATTTTCATATGCATTTTGAGACGAACTGTGGAATATTTTTGCGCACTTCATTTACATCACTTCTCTCAATTAAAGTACAATCGTTCCTGATACATAAGGAATTCTTGACACAAAAAAATAACACGCGATCCAATGTTTATAGAAATGTATCGTTGCGCAGAATTGGCCGATAAGGCCAGAGGCTCGTATCGTTGCTTACAACTGACCTGCCATACATGTACTATTTATTATATAGTACATGTATGACAGGTTAATTGTAAGCAACGATACGAGCCCTTGTGAACTTAGTTCATACATACAACTGAAAAAAACGAAACTTAAAACATTTGGAGATTGTTTGGTAGTATAAAATGGGATCAATCAATTATCCGTTACTGTGTAAAACGATTTAACTGTTACACGCGGCAAACGCGTGATTTCTTCACGATATGGTGTTGTCACCTCATAACACAAAACGAAATGATATAAATGCATACACAATATGACCTCAATCCCATTAATCCATTTTTAAGGTAATTTCCGGCATCGCTCATATGAAAACATCTGACGTGAAATCACCCCACCTCAGATCGAGTTTTCATTGGCTGTTCGCTCGTGGCCTCATTGAGTAGAGCATAGAGTAACAAACATGGCGGAGCAGGCTAATATGCATTTTGCCGGCGAAGGATTTTCAGATTTTGACAACGATTTACTTATGCCAAATAATTTTGACAATACTCCTCTAGAAGATATAGATGGTAAGGACATGTTTGTTTATATTTCTTGATTTAATTTTCAGATTTTCTGTCTCGAAATCACTCTAATTTTGAACATAGACTTGCGAAGTGCACGGCCATTAATACCGAGTGAAAAATATTGTTACTAAACGCGAAATTATTGGTTAATGTCTTGTATTGTATAATATTTTAATGTAATTTAAAGGGTAACACTTTAAAGCTAATTGTAAATGTTAGCTGTTGCAAAATGAATCTAAACTTTGTTGACAAAACGTGCGGGGTTTTTTTCCATAATTTTTTTTTCTTCTATTGATCTTCAGTAACAGTAGACCTGCGATGTAAGACGATGCACGCGTTGGTTTTGTTATGTGGTATGTCTTACGATCCAGATAACGGCCTTGTATAGCATGTTCCGATGTCGGTTGACATCACAGGGGTTCACAGGGGCTCGTTACAAAGAAAATCAAGGGATGGGTGGGTTCTAATCTGTAATAATATAACACAAGGGAGGACACCGGTCCGCACCCCTCGGCAGTTCCAACACTGCTATTTTATCCTAATTGCGTAAGATCCGAACAAACTTACTTTTTGGTCAGTGGTGAAATCCAAGATTGTCCGAATGCAAAATTGCACTGTGAGTAGGGTTAATGTCCAGACGTCAAGATCGGCGAACAATTATTGCATTTTCTCCATTATATCACAAATTGAACGAAGTGTGTCGAGCTGTTTTGAAAATTGAACTATTCTTGATTGCGACTGGCCAAAGTTGGAAATTAGCAGACGCAATTAGGATAAAATAGCAGTGTTGGAACTGCCGAGGGGTGCGGACCGGTGTCCTCCCTTGTGTTATATTATTACAGGTTAGAACCCCCATCTCTTGATTTTCTTTGTAACGAGCCCCTGTGCATGGGCTCATTACAAAGAAAATTTGGAGTACCCGTCCATGAATGAAGGGATTGGGGTTCTAACCTGTAACAATATAACACAAGGGAAGACACCAGTCCGCACCCCTAGGTAGTTCCAACACTGCTAGTTTATCCGAGTACCCGTTAGAACATGAAAGACATGTACAACCCTAGATACCCAACTGTCGAATTTTAACAAACCTGGATTGTTGTTGGGTGATGAAACAAACAGACTATTTACATCATTTTGCACATTGCTTACCATACTTTATCCACTAATCACGCTCTCTTATTTGCATTATACCAATTCGCATTTTCACATTCACACTTTAAGTTTACCCACACCCGATGGAAGATGGCTGATAGTCTGTCGATGGAAATAATTTGTTTTCCTGTTGTACTTCAAGATTGTCTATTATAAATTGTGCTATAATATATTATAAATTGTGCTATAATATATTATAAATTGTGCTATAATATATTTTGATTTGTCAATAATAATGAATTATTAGAATATCGTTTCAGTTATTAAAAAAACTTCTCACAACTTCCAAAGCATGTTTTGTTATTTATTACTTGCGGCAAATGACAGTGAAAGTCAACTTCCGGTTGAGAACTTGCATACTAAAGGAGGTTTACACTTAGTAAGCAAAACATTACAATATTAAAATTTCAAACTAGAGTAAAATAATGTTTTTTTGAATGCTTTTATGAGCAAAAAACTAAAAAATTAATGAACTAAGAAAGAATTTATCAAAGTTAAATAATGCCAGTCTGTTCAAGTGTACAAGTACATGATTATTGTCCCTCGCAAATGGTTTCTGCTTTTAAAAAAAAAAACCAGCATATCAACTGTATCTGGTGACAATGATGCATGTTTCCTGTTTACAGTGTGTCCTGCCCTCAAAAAAGCACTTTCAGATGGGACTGATGTTGCAGGAATGTTGACATGCGTAGTCTACATATTCGTATTATTTTGAACTGTTAAGCCGTTCGCACAGCCCAGTGTTAAGCTGCCGTTTAGTAGTGGGCCACTGGTGCATAACGGGTGGTCCTACTCCTAAATATAGACTGGAGCTGCAACTCAGACCAGCATACTGCTGATATACAAAATTTCGATGGTGTTGTCGACAAATTATTTTTGTGAATGGGTACTCGTCATTAATTTTCAGTGCCTGTGTTTTTCATTAAGGTCGGTTACCCAGGTACCCGTTAACAGCCCTATATGTGTCTGTCTTTTGGATTTTTAAAGTAGCTTTAACAATTTTTCAGACATATCGCTACGATGTCTGCAGTGTGGCAGTTTATAGTGATGTCTAGCACTGGGGCATCATGGCGCAGACATGTGGCATGATGTCCCACCCAGTCACATTATCCTAACAGAGCCGACCAATCCTGACACTAACCTCTTTAATGCTGAGTGCCACGCAAGGCAGATGTTATTACCATTTTTGTAAGTCTTTGGTATGATTCAGTCAGGGATCGAACCCACGACCTCCCGCATCCGAGACAAACGCTCTAACCACTAGGCCACCGGAGCGGTACAACAGCCCTTTATGTATCAACTGTTTATCACACAATATTTTACTCCCCAGGATTGTTACTTAATGTGTCAGATAAGAGTTTCAGGTTAACCTTGACAAGCTGTCAGGTCTCGTATTTCACCTATTGTATTTTGTTTTAACTTGGGAACAGAAATGATAGTAAAAAAAAATTGGAGGGACCCAAGCAACTGGCTATCAGATTTTTTTAGCACTGGTCATATTCACAATGGTGTTTCACCCAAAAGCTTGTAATGTTGATCCAACATGAAACTAACATCAATCTTGTATCCAAATACAGGAGTCTGACATTTATCACTAAAGTACAATGGAAATCTGAACACATGAAATCACCTCATCTGTGATATAAATTAACATAAGGAGTGCAAGGGTCTTTTATCACTTAGAATTAAAAGAAGCCGAAAAAAGCTATACATATCCATTCAAAAGACAGTAACATACCAACGCACAACTCTCAGATGACCATCATATGATCCTAATCCGGCATTTAACCTTTATTTTCACCATTATGGTCATAAAGTCTTTCTACATGACTCCGTCAGGCAGAAGTTCAGTGGTGTAAAGAATTTGGAAAATTAAACTCAATGAAATCCACTTGTTCTTCACATCTGGACATTTAGCCATTTCAGGTATGCCCACCATGCTTAGGGGGACTGCAACTTTTGCTGGTGCTCTGCGGTTAATTCACTTACCCCTGGAGATTTTTGTCATTTTCGTCTGAAATATAAGTAGGAAATTCGTTTTGGGGGCTACTTTTAAATAAATCGGCTAATGAGATTTTAGTTTAAGCTGAGGCCTAGTTATGTTGGAAATATTTTTGATTGGCTATTTTGTTCATGCATGAGAAGAAGGGTTAATTTTTAGAGTTGTATTTAATTTGTTTTGCGTATTGGACCCATCAATTGTTTTTTGTCCTGGCCACCGTTTACTCCAGCTGTCAATCTTAGCCTTCTTTTTGCAAAGGTTCACCTGTTTGTGTGCAGTTCAGACTGGTCTACTTTAGATCTGAGACCAGAAAGTCTAAAACCTGAACAAAAAATCTGATTGTGAACACACAAGTAACTTTTTGGTGTAAAAAAATTGGGTCTCCAAAAATACATTTTCACTCAGTCTGTAGAAACTCCAGATTATATGGTACATTGTAAAGCTACTTTTTTGTAACATAACCCACTTTGGTGCATCTTAAATGACCTTGATGCTACAGATCTTGGAAGTAGGGTACTACTGATGCATAAACGAGGCATCCATGGTTAACGAGTTAATCCAATACCTCATAGTCTGTGGCTTTGTATCCAGTTGATATACATGTATCAAAGTTACACATTGGAGTGCACTATAAATAGACCACCTGTTTCCTATACAACTTCGTACAGATAGTCATGCCAGTTAAAGCAGTGTACTACATGTTACATTCAACATCAGCTTTAATCATTTTACATTTTTGGTACATCTATTATGTATAGAAAGATTTAAGAGTAAAATCTGACTGTTATATCAGTATAATTCTTTGTAATGGAAGAATTTTTGAAAGTGCTTTAAAATTGTACCCGTTCTTTATATCTACATCACTAAATCACCTTAATTTGATATATTATAAAAACTTGTTGATGCCTACATCAACATAGGAACCTTTACCTATATTATTAAAGCTTCAATAGTCATGATTCTAATTCCAGAAAGTACTGACAGAAATCTGTGGCCTCCATTTTGGCGAGTGGAAAATCCGACCTGGTTCTTTACATAGCAGATTATGACTAAAGCTTAATCAGAAACCACATGATCTGACATGAGGATCAGTTACATCAGTGAATGTAGTATTTAAAAGTTCTTTTTTCCATAGGTGGCACTACGAAAACCAGCCCAAAATGGCTGATGTTTACAGTGGGCATTCAAACGCGCTTCCATGAGAATGGTGTAGAGGCTTCCAAATGTGCTTACACGAGGTAAAGGGTTAAAAGCAAGAAATGGTTGTATTATGAATTCCTGGACATTACAGTGCTATAGTCCTTTCGAGGTGGTCTTGCTAGAACTTGACTTTTAATCAGCCAATAAACTGATGTGTTAATACATCAAAAACTGCTTTGAGCGACCACCTGTCATTTCTGACCACAATCGTAATGCACATGTCGATTTTATTACATAAACGCTGTTATGAGTGACCACTTGCTGAACGTGACCAGCGACCATGATATCTTTACAAAATATGCATTTTAACACTGCTATGAATGACCACATCGCAAAATCTAGGATTAACTCCATCTGCCTTTATTTAATCCCTGTAAAAAAATAGTCTGAATTTTCTTAGCTATGCCTGTAGTGTTTTATAGTTTCTGTTGTAAACCAAACTAAAGTATATGTAGATTATTTCCTATTCTGGTTCCCTGCTTCGTATGCCCCCTGCGTTCTCTGCTATTCATATAGGGGTGAGCAAAGCAGGAACCAGACAATTATTCCTGCACTTAGACTGCTTCCTGGCCTAATCGTAAGAGCTGGCATCCCTGTTAACAACCGTATTGCGCGAACAGTCAGACACCACTGACAATGTAATCAATTGTTACAACGACCGTTTGAATAATAATGAATGTTTGATCAAAAACAAATATAGAAGGAATTTATTTTTATTTATTTTTGAATGATTGTTGCTACCGTTGATACATGCTACAGTCCATACACCAGGCTAATGTACATGTCACTAAGTGTCATTGTAGTTCCAAAGCTGTTGTAGTGTATATATTGTCTGTAGAGTTAATCCACATGGCCAGGGGTGAATAAGGGGGCCTCAAGTGGTCTAAAGCGCTCATCGTTCCAGATCACTGCCATCTCACTTCTGTCTGCATGGGTTCGAGCCCAGTGCTTGGCTGGTGTGGGTACATGGGAAAACCTGCCAGTAGCTTCTCATGGGTCGGTGGTTCTTCCCTGGATTTTCCAGGGTTCTTCCTCCACCAGTTATACTGGCTGCCATGTATAGCCTATCTTGTGCTGAAAAATGGTGTTAAACCCTAGAACAACAACAACAACCAGGGATGAATAAGGTCATTGTCAATTAAACCAGCAAGAGAGAATTGTTTGCAAGATTCGATTGATAGTGTTCATGACTTGTGATGTTTGATGTATCCTCCCCCTCGTTAAGTAATTACACCCCAATTGCAAAGGTGCCGTCTACTCAAGTTGGTGTGACCTTGTTACACACTGTTTATAGCATTAATCCCTGTATATCATCTTTGAATGAAGCCATTGACTTGTCTGTGGGTAAATGGTTCTGTTTCTGAATGAGATAATTGTTTCTTTTTATTTCATTAATTGTTGGATATGCAATGCACGTGTATAGATTTTTCATATTTTCCCACAGCCCAGTCATAACCGTCTTTCTTTTGGTATTGTAACTGAAAGAGGTGAAAAAGAGCAGACCATTTGCAAAAAAACAATAGTTTAAGTGTCTGTGAAATAAATTTAGATTGTTGTAAAAGAAAATGGGTAATTCAGAAATAATTTCATACGCTAAAATGTAAATGTGAGTTGATGTCTTTTTATAGAAGTATATCTTTCTTGCCATATAATTTTGTTTTTAGATGAATGCATACAATTTTTTTAGCAAGAACTGTTAACAAAGAACAATACATGTACATTCTGAAACTGGACCTTGAAAATTGGTCTTTTTGTACAGATTTGCTATGAGAGACCACATGTCTTGAGAGACCGTTTTTTGTTGGCAGAAAAGAAGTGCCATATGGAGGAAGAAGACTACAGGTGTTTGGATTAAAATCCTTCATGTCTTTAATCCATCACACTGTTCAGTTGCATATGTTAAACGTTGACAGTCCCTTTCTAAACATGTGATGAGAAGCCTTGCTCACATGTCACTGATGATACAGCTGAAACCATAAAAATAATCTAAAACAGCCAAGTCTGGAATGGGTCTCATCTGCAGTTATGTGCTTGGTTCTATATGAAATAGTAACGGAAGGTATATCTTCACTTGATATTGAAAAAAAGTTGATTTTATGACTAATAATGGGAGTTTTATTATTAATCCTACAATGAAAATAAATGTGTATTCTAGGGAAGAAAACAGATGTTCCAATCTTTTTTTGTTAAATTCTTAAATAGTACATGATAAAATGAAAAGTGTTCTAAATATTGTTGATAGAAGTAAAGTAGGATTAACTCAAGCTTGCTTAAAGCTGCTTATTGAAGTAATCAAAAGATGTACATATATTTAATGATTACAAGGTACTTGTGGTCAATTAGCAGGTGTCTTAGACTTCTTGGCTACTAAAATGTGGTCTGTGTGAATATGGCTAAACCCTTTACATTCATTTGGACTGTTTTATGGTCCTTAACCCAGACACAAAAGATTGATACTATGTACAAACAAAAGAAAAGTTTGCACAAACCCCACCCCACCCTTCTTTGCAAGTCAGTAAGAAAGATTTTGAAATTTTCATGCATCAAAAATTGAAAAATGCATACTTTTGAATGGATTTTGGCATCTCGGAGAACCCTGATAGGCATATATGCAGTAATGAAAATGTTAGGTTCAAAGTAAAATTTTGTATATTTAAGACCATTCTAGTACATTGCCCCTGATATAAATGTATCATTTGGTGCATGATTTTTAACTCGAAAAATTGTAGTTTCACATCTTGTCTTTGTTTTCTAATGGTATTTGTGTTTATAATGCGACACTTTTCAGTAATCTAGGCGTTTTAATGTTCAAATTTTTTTTCCATTAAGTGAGCTATGATGCAATGAAAATAGAGGTTACCTTAGGTGGGCATAGTTATCTCACCTCAAGGTGTAAAGTTGCCAAATTTGGAATTATCTGGCGTGTAACTTCTTTTGTGTCTAAAAGTATGAAAATGATTATGTTGACCAGAGTCTATTTAATTTAAATCTTTGAGGAAAGGGACTTTTGTTCCCTGCCAAGAAATATGGCTTAAGTGGTGGACAACAATTTGGTGTTTTATTTTTAAAATTTTGAAAGTTTAATGTAACTTTATGGATTTTTTACATCTCCTTTGAGCCAAATAATGCAAAATCACACTTGATACGATTAGTATGCTGAAACATTTAAAATTGTTGTGCATTTTCACTAATGTTATGTTTAGATTTGTCCTTCCCTTTTTCAGATATTGTACAGTATATCTGCCTTGATGGCCAAGATGGGGAACAGGAGAATGACTTGTTTGATACTGGTCAACTATCAGACCAGTGTCGCCCTTCTAATGGGACTTTGCAATCCTGCAGTGGTGTTATTAAACAAGAGAAAATGGACATGACCCTCTGCAATGACCAAATGCTTTTTCCTCCACAATCATCCACTCTGAATTCCTTTGGCCATATAGAGGAAGAAGACAAATCAACCCTTGATCTAGAAACCTTGGCTCTGTTGAATTCAGTTTCTTCTGCCCAGATGCAAACAGTGTCTACACAGTTGAACACAATTCAGGCAGCCCACCAGCTTCAGCAGGCAGTGCTGCAGCTGAAAGCCCAGAAAGAAAATCAGCAGAAACAGCTTCTGTTACAGCAGTTACAACAGTTGCATCAATTGAAACAGCAACAACAGCAGCAGCAACAGTTCACATTGACTGCCCAACAGCTCAAACTTATATTGCAGGGCAGTGTTAATCCAGTAGTACAACAGCAGACACCACAGCAAATCCATGTACAGTCTGCTGCACTCCCTGTTTTACATCAGTCCCATGAACAACAATCTGTAAACCAGACCAATCAAATCACGATGCAGCAGTTACAACAGGTTGGGTGCTAACTGATTTATATGTCTCTAATTTATGCTTTTAGGAGAAAAAGACAAATTGTTCAGTCAGATGCCTTTATTTATGACTTAGAACTAGTGCTTGAATAGAAATAATTACCAATGAATAGAAATAATTACCAAAGAATATATTCTAATTATGAAAAGAAAATCTCTCATAATAATTGTTGTGCTATTGATCAGTCATTGGATAAAATTCTACAACAAATTTGTTTACATCTTTGACTTTGGGATCAAGATTAAAAAGAAAATCTCCAATTAAGGTTTTGATTAAAGTGTTCATATTGGGATAAATCATAAGGTTCAGATGATTCTTTCAGCAACATCGCATATTTTACGTGACTGCTTGTAGGCTCAGCGTGCAGGTACTACTTTTATGGTATTTATGGATGTAAAAACCCAATAGTGATCTATCTATAGAAACATAGGGCCCCTTCTACCATAGGAACTGTGGTGGCTTAGTGGTCAGCATCTCAGGCATGACCAAAAGTGTATGGGTTCAAAGCCTAGTATTGGACCAAGCTTGGTCAGCTTCTATGGTGTCTCCTTGGACAAAGCACTTTACTCCAGTTGGATTGGCATTAAGTAATCTAATCTTGATGCTGTGTTGTAAAATGCCAGATCAAACCCCCTTCAATACATGAATTTAAATACCCAACCACCCATGATTTTTGCAAAACCACTGAAAAGAAAGGACTCCAAGGTAAAATGTTTTGGTTCCTTTAAACTTGTATGTTGCTCCCAGACCTGCCAACCCTCACGATTTGGTGTGCATTTCATGGCTAGAGATAGCAATTCACAGGTTCACTCCGCATGCAATCATAAATTCTCAGTCGGCTTAAATCATGAATAAAATTAATTTTATCCTGTTAAGTGCAAGTCAAAATAGAAGTAGTCTCTCGTACCCAGAACGGTCCTGTATTGCTAGTGACAATGTTAGTAAACCTATATTCAGGTGGTAGTTTGCCCAGTAGCAAGCAATGTAAAGTATATAATCTATATCTAGAACAGAAGTTTTACAAATACTTGTGAAGAAAACGAGCCCAACTGATTTGTTTTTTAAAAATCCACATTTACATACTAATAGCAACTGTAATTTTTTTTTAAGAAACACCAAATGAAGACAGCTTTTTCAAGTGTAGAAATTTTTCAGATATTGAAAGAATAGCATGTTTCATAATTTGCTTCGTGAATTAATGTTTTCGCACATGCACCAACTCCATTATTCATTAATCAATTGACATTTCATCTTATGGAGTACTACCATTTCATAATTAGTCTACACAACAGTTAATATGTTTTCACCCCCATGGAAAAAGATGTGTATTACACAAAAAGTGAAATATAGATTGGAGTACACCAAAAATCGGCCTTGCATTCAGACATCAAAAACATATACATTATGCTTTTCTTAAATAGTATGCTGCAACTTCTAGAATTTGGAATGTGCACAAAGGCTCATATCGTTGCTTACAATTTACCTGTCATACATTGATTATATAATAATATTGTGTAGTACATGTATGATACATTAATTTTAAGTGACGATACGAGTCCCTGTGGGCATGTGGCAGAACAGTGTGAAAAAGCACACTGCTTGCAAAACAGATATTGGAAATATGAAGACCACCCAGCAGATTTCAGCTCTAGAGTACTTTAAGCCAACTACTCAAGTCATGCAAGCTACCAATGCTGAAGCATTGTTGATAGGTTTTCTTGTTAACATAATTTGCTGATCTCCAACTGAGAAAAGCAACAGTGACTGTGAATTAGTATTTCCTATTGTATGGAAAAACAAGACAAACTTTAGTGCCTCCTTAGGTGCTGAAAATTTGCAACATGTGTAGTCACCAAAATTAAACGGCAGGCAAGAAGCCTGAACTGTTTTAAAACATTTACCATTGCCCAATTGAGGAAATTAAAGTCTGCCATAGTAAATAAATCGTGTTGGTTTATATATATTAAATATATTAAAGTAAGGAGACATTCTGGATATATTTAAGTACTTTGCTAATCATTTAATCAGTTTTTACATTACATTAAGTTTCGCTGTTGCTTGCTTCAGACCTTATCGGATGGTATTGAATATGACGGCTACACTTCAAGGTGTGTAACCCATTGAAATATCTTCTGGTTTGTCCTAATTTTTTTCATCAAGTCAGAAGTAAAACAGGAACCACCAATCTGAACTATATCTTATTCACTGCGTGACACCAGAAGTACTGGTATCCAGACTATCGAAATATATAAAAAGCAACAAAAAAGGGGCTATTAAATGATCTGTAAAATACTTAAATCATACATGTGGAGGTATGTTTTACTGGAACAGCACTGATTTGCATAAAGGAAGTGGACAGTGTCAATAATTACCTATTGCACTTAAAGAAATGTGTGTAACTGTGGCAGTTTTGCATCTTCATGTAGTAGTGTGAATGATTCAGTCGTTAGTCATCTCCCATGCTAGGACCTTGTTCTAGACAAGATTTTCCTACCATGAGGAAATTGCACAGTTTCTTTTGTTTTTAGATAACACCATGTCTTCCAAATTGAAGTGAAGACATTGGAAAATGAAAGGTTTTAAAAGCATTTGGCACAAATTAAAGGGTTTTATTGACCAAGCTGAGCTCTGCACCCGATCAAATAGAGCAGCTAAAAATGGCCGTAAAGGTTGTATATAAAGCTGACAGGTAGCCTGTTTGGAAATATTTATTTTATTTTGTCATGGATGAGAATGGCATCTGAAAAGGTGACAAGTCTGTGTCTGTCTAATCTGCATGCTAGAAATACAACCTGAATGTGAACACTTAAAACAGTACCACCATATCAAGAGACCTGAAGATGAAAGGACCTTGTAGTTGATATGTATATCAATAGATGGCAATGGTGTATTGCATATTTGGTGCTGCATAAATCGAAAATATTATTTTCAAATTTGATCCTTTTTTAAAAATCAGTATATGGAGCCATCTGTAATTCTTGGCCAGTTACTTAAAATATCACTTGCCTGTTGTGTATTGTTCCGACCCTGCTGTTAATTGATAGTTGTGAAGAATTTGTATATTCAGATCCTTTTTCCTTTAACAGTTATTGTTGCAAGTCCAAACAGCCAAGACGTCCGAGTCCAGGCCATTGCCAGTTAGTTCAGTCCAGCCCCAGGTGATCCAAACCCAGGTTCATCAAGTTTCCTCACCTATCCAAATTGCCCGTGCATCAAGCCTGGCCCATACTGTGCCACAACACACCAACATGTTGACTGTGACAAATGTGCATCAGCCAAAAGTAACAGCAGCTGTAACACCTATACAGACAGTTGTAACATCAAATGGCAATACCATATTAACCACAGGTATCCCAGTTCAGATGGTAGATGGAGACAAAGTGCCAATCAATAGACTTGCCTCACATGTGAAAGCAAAACCTCCCAAAGGCGAGAAGAAAAGTACTCATAATGCTATTGAGAAGAGGTACAGATTGAGCATCAATGACAAGATTGCAGAACTGAAGGACCTAGTTGTTGGAGAAGAGGCCAAGGTATGAATTACAGCATGAAAATGCATATTAACTATTAAAACAATATTATGTAAATGTTGTGGTCTACCCAAAATTGTGGCAAAATTTTTCTCAGTATGCACAAAAGGAAATTTGTAAGAGATTGTGGTAAAATTCTGTTGCCTGGTAAAATTCATCTTCGCCAACCAAGGTTCCAATGTGTTAACCCTATCTACTTTTGGTGGATCATTCATGCTTCGTGTCTATGAATTTCATTTGATGCCACAGTAACCCACTGTGTCAAATCCAAATCAAGTTGATCAAATTTGAACACTGTTCCTCCATGATCAAGATAAGGGGAGCACACGACTGGAATGGACTTTTAAATAAGCGATTTTCCACTGCGGTCCTTGTTTGCACCATTATATCATTTCCCTCAAATAAACATGTAATGGCTTCTCTCTGGTAAATAGGCATATTTTTTGATGTTGAAGTTGCATAGTATCCTTTTGAAATCTTTTGCCTCCACCATTTTGGGCTGACATAGAAAGCACTGCTGTTACATGCTATTTGGTTATTTGGCATTACATACTAAGGGAGACAACTCATGAACACCAATCGATGTCGCTTGGACAATGCTCTGAATTGTTTGAACAATCCACCAAGGTGTAGATAGGGTCAACACATCTGAATGTTGGCTTGCAAAGATGGGTAAAATATAATTGCCAACATTTGATTAATGAATCAAATGCTGCAAACTTTAGCAGCTTGTGTCAGTGTTGATGCAGAATTGGATTCATGTTTTTAGGAAGATGCATTCAGTCACACTTTTTCTTATTTTTACTTTTTAAGTTAAACAAGTCAGCAATCTTGAAGAAAGCAATTGATTACATCAGGCATTTGAAGAAGACAAATGAAAGATTAAAGCAAGAGAATATGGTCCTCAAAATGGGAAGTAGCAAGCAAAGTAAGTAAATACTTACGTGATTCTGAACTATGTCAAGTTAATACTAGAGTAAGTTTTTGTTTACAAGAAGTCCTACACTCCTTAGAATTGTTTTATTTTTTTTATACATTAATTTTCCACAAGAAATTTCCATCATGTTTTGCGAATTAGCAAGTTAATATTATTTCAGTTGTACCTTTCATCTAGGTCATGAATTCATCAACAAACTAGTATAATATCAATAGTATTTTACTTATCATTTTATAACGGTACAAGTTTACTTCATTTAAATTTAATTTTCAAAATGTGAAATTTTTTTGTTTTATTTGCATTTAATTTATAAGAAGATAAGAACCCTTAATTTGTCACGAGAAATTATTTAAGATTTGGAGATTTTGGAAATTTTTAAGAAAAGTCCTGTTCAAAGGGGTAAATGGTGGGTTTTTTTAACACTACTGGGCATAGACCAGAAGCACTTTGGGATGGTCTGTTCATTATCCATTATCCTTCTGTCAGCACAAGTTACTGCTACAATTGCTGAAATACCTATAGGATGCCATGAAACTTTCCTTATGCATTTTCTCATTACCTAGTTGCTCCTAAATGAAAATGGTGCTGCATGGGTATCTATTCTGGCTGCTGTGGCAGCAATCTTGAACATATTATCAATACTCCTACGTCATGAATGGTCATATCAACATGGGTTTTTCATTAAAAGACTTTCTTATCATGTCTACTTGGTCCCAAGTCAAAAAGCTGACGTCCAATAAGGCAGCCACTGCAGCCATTATTTCTACTACCCTTGAATAGATGGTCATATATACTTGGGGTTTTCACTAAAAGACCTGTTATGATGATTAGTTGCTCTTGAATGAAAATAGTGCCTATTTCAGATCCAGTATGGCCAGTGTGGTAACCATCCTGAAAATCTGGTTATCACTATATGTCCTACATGCATGGTCATATGAACTTGACTTAATGGTGTCTGTTTGGTCCCAAATAAAAATCATGCTTATTTGCTGTCTAATATAGCCATGGCAACAATCGTTTTGAAAATAACTAATCATCCTACCGGGAGGGTCATATCAAAAAGGGATTTTCACTTAAAGGCTTCTTGTAATGTCTGGTTGGTCTTAAATGAAAGTTGGGCTTACCTGATATCAGATATGACCACCATGGCAGCAATCTTAGAATTCTTAACCACAACTCTACCTGAACTGAAAGTCATCTTGATACATAGTTTTCACTAGAAGACTTCTTGTGATGTCCAGCTGGTCTTAAATGAAAATGGTGTCGATCTGACATACAATATGGCCACCATACGCAACCATCTTGAAAACAAGTCATTGCTACTCCTTGTGAAAGGACAGTTGTATCAATATTAGGTTTTCACTCAAAGACCTCATGGTTTCTGTTTGGTCTCAATTGAAAATGGTGCTGATCTGATTCCAGTATGTCCACCACTATAGCCGTATTGAAACTATTATCTCTACTCCTCCCAAATGGATGGCTATATCAGCATGGGTGTTTCTCCAGTAGCTTTCCTATGGTGGTCTTTATGAAAATGGTGCCAGTTGTGTATCCATTATTACTGACACAATGTCTTAAAAATCTTTTTGTCACTGTTCTCTTTCAATGAATGATCCTCATGGGTTTTTCACCAAAATACTTTCAGATAGGTCTACTTTGTCTTAAACTAAAATGGCGTGAAACTGACGTCCAGTAAGTCCACCACCATAGCTGATTGGAAAATTTTATTATTGAAGTAGTCTTCAAAGAGAGTCTCAAAACTCAACAGATGAGAGGGAGAAATGGTCTTATCTATTTTTACCTGTAAATTCTTTTCCTATAGCATCAGTCCCTTCAAAGGGGCTCTTGTTTCATGTATATCAATTTAAGATTTTGAGATCTTTTGTTAATCATAGATGTAATACTTGTCCATATGTTACAGATATTGAGGATCTGCTAATCCTGAATAAGGAGAATAGTATGGACAGCACTCCAGGCATGTTGACCCCACCTAGCTCAATCACAGACTCCCCATTGAATAGTCCCAGTATGAGCAGCGATGGTGAAAGCTCCTCACCACCAAGCCCAGCTTTCAATGATATAGGTACGGTATTTCCTTTCTTTAATAGTCTGAAGCTATAGCAGGGTTAAAGGTCATTGAAAGTCATTGAGAAATGAACACCTCAATTTAAGGTTTTGAAAGTCGTTGATATTTCACCTAGGTCATTAAAAGTCATTGATATTTCACCTAGGTCATTGAAAATCATTGAATATTAGAGATTTTGCTCTCTTTTTTAAAGTTATTGAAAATTTAACTTTTCAAGTCATTTATTTTACAGTGTGCAATGATTGGAAGTAGAGTTTGATTTTCTGTCAATTGCTAACAATTTCACTAATATCTTATTTCACATAAAGCAATCAGATATCATGTATAGCACCCATTCGATATGATGCAATTAACACCTTGCCTTCACTAAGTTTCATTGTCAGATTGGGTCCTGGACAAGACCTTCTGTTGTAGTTTGAGGGGTGCATGTGAGGAAGTTCTACAAATGCATGTTTAAAATATGGGCTACCAATAAAACAGTCCAAAAGAGCTGAAACCCAGTGCAGTTCATCTTAGAGGATTCAATTCGGCAAATAGGTCTACTGGCTGACAATAGGGATGTCAATTTATTTTAAAGCTATGAATTGTATCAGATTATTGAAGCTAGAAAAGTGTTAGAAGTGAGAATTTTAGCTAATGCAGCTTGACTGAAATGTAGTAGTTCACGAATGTAAACAAACCAAAAGTGATGTCATTTTTTAAACTCAAAAATATGTTAAACTGCAAAGGTATATCAGCTTTTTTACCAATCTTGGCACACCATATAACAAATTCAATACTTTTCAAACAATAGACGTGTATTTTTAATAGATCTAATCACCAGCAGTGTAAACTTCTGGACTAATCATTTGTCGATTGTTAACACCTCTGATCTTTGGACATTTAAACACGGATTAACTCCTCCTTATTCATGAGGAATGTTTTAAAGTATTGTCTTTTATGTATTTTATTTACAGCTCAGTTTACAGGTAAAAGAATGAGTGCAGTTGAAATAATGAATAGTAACACGGATTCACATTTTTTTATTCACCTGGAATATATTTCATTTTCTTAGTGAATTAATGCAGGTGAATTCTGTTGTTGTTGTTGTAGGGTTTAGCACCATTTTTCAGCACACGATAGGCTATACATGGCAGCCAGTATTAATGGTGGAGGAAGAACCCCGGAAATCCCCGGAAAGAACCACCAACCCTCGAGAAGCTACTGGCAAACTTTCTCGCATACCGATATTGGTCGAATCCGGAATTCTATTGTTCAGTTGGGGATATGTTTTCACTGTCTCCATAATTCACTTGAAGAAATGTAGGAATATCACTCATTTATTTAATTTAGGATACTTTAAAAAAATGCGCATATTTTTGACATTTTGGCAAATTTCCCAAGTCTGGTAAATTTTGACTTCTTGCTATTTTTAGATTTTTTTAAACAGTATTTGGGCATAATATCGTATAGTTTTTGAGTGACCAAAAATAATGGGGGTAGATCTAAAAAATTTACAGTTCTTCTTAAAAATGCATTATTAAAAATACCTTGGGCATAGCTACATATAGCCCTATGAGGGTTCAGATACATTTAATAAATAATATAACAATAAAATAACATTGTCTGAACAAGCATACTACAGCATTAATGGAATTAACATCCATTTTTGAACAGATAGTAAATCTGGCATAGTGGTCAGTAAAGCACTGATTCAAGAAATTGAAAATCTTATTTTAGAGCCAAAGTATCCAGAAGACATTACATGAGCAGTGAACAAATGCACATAATAAACATAAGGAACAGTTTCCAAACTTGTTCCAGCTGGCTAAGCTAGTTATTTATATGCCCCATCAACATGGGCATCTCAGCACTGTCCAAACACTTGTGAGGGACAGATTAAGCTCAGAAAAATAGACAGATTAATTTGTATACAACTAGAGGCAACATATTTGAAAGAATCTGATTTAAATAGGACTCTAACAGAGTGTAGCTGGAAGAAAGATTTATTTTTAACTGTTAAGTATATAATGAACTATTGCCATTTCCTCCTCTTGTTCAGTATGGTCATTTCTAAATATAGTAGTTGTAATGGAAAAAGGAACTGTATTGGGTTCACAATGTAAATTTACTAGGAGTTAAATGTTTATATATTGACATTAGTTGATTGATCCCATGCTGCTAAGAAATTCACGTTTTATACATTACATCACATTTTTTTGGTCAAATTTGAGGATCACCAAAAATTGACATTTGAACCAAATCTGTTTCTTAACTGATGCGCTTATAAACACAACTTTGTGTTGCATACAGATTAGAAATTTATATTTTATTGATACATATATCTTGAGTTTCATTTTGGGTTCTTATTTATAACTGAAAATTGTGGTTGGAATGAGGTGAATAAACCCTCTTCCATTTGAAAAGGAAGTGGAAGAATTTTCTGATAATGATGGGGATTTAATGAAAAAATAAAGATAAGACATGATTTTGGGGAAACAATTATTAATTCTACAACTGCATGCCCTAAAATAAACCCTACATTTTTCTTATTTACCAATTATGTTTTTCTTTTCTTTCCATAATGGAATAGATGATGTGATGGACAAGACCACATTTGGCCTGACAGCTGGGATGCTGGACAGGACAAGGCTGACTTTGTGCGTCTTCATGTTTACCATCTTGGCATTTAATCCATTTGGTTCTCTGTTCAGAACAGGGGGTCTGAACATGGCAGAGCAGGTCAGTGGGGCCAGTTTTGCTGGTAGGACACTGCAAGGGCATGAAGATGTACCAACAGGTAATATTTGACAATTATTGAAATGATTTTGGTTAAGGTTTATACTGTATCTTCATTTGGGATTTCTCTCTTGATGATGTGTCATTTCAGGATCTGTGATGTATTGTCATTATAGAGCCATTTTGAAATTCTTAACCCAAAGGTTAACTTTTAGTGCATGAAGACTGAAAAATAAGGGTCTTCATAATGACTGTATTAGATGTTGTTGTCACTACTGACACTGGTTGGATGATTGCTATGACATGGGGTATTCACCATAAGACTTTTAATCATGTCTGATTTGTCCTGAATGTCAAGCCGACATCCAATATGTCCACTACTGAATATTATCAGAAATGGTTTGAAAATGAAGAACTGGTCTTACCTTGAATTCCTGGAGGGACTCTTGTTTTCCATTCTTATAGCCTTTCCTAGCATATACTATACAACATAAATCATGTGTAAAACTTGTCTGACAGCTTTTGATTAGCTGCGCAGAGTGGCAAGCAATATTGGCTCTAGTCTACATACCATTCTGCTGCTCCAATTTTTTCCCCCTGAGTTAATGGACATCACAATTGATGTGTTAAACACGCACGCATGCCAGCCATTAAGCATTTGGCATAATCATTATGCTTGTTTCCACCTAATTAACATCTTGTGCTTGACTGTATATTGAAATATGGATTAAGCTTTGCTGGTACATATAAAAAAATCAACAACAAAAATCAAGCAATAAAAAGTCATTCAGCAATCATTCAGCAAAGTTAGACATGTAGATTAGTGCGGTTCCATTTAAACAAGCATGGTACCCAGGGAAGACAGTTTTCTAAAAGTATTTGCCACAGTACTTTTTGATTTTACAGAGTTCATATTAAAATACGAAAATTCTAAATTGCTTCTATGTGTGAGTACCCCAGGTTAAAAGTGCCTTCCCTGGGTCTCATGTATGATTTAATGGAAAAGCCCAAAGTTAAAGAGAGTGTTGTCTGTAAATAATTTGTCACTGTGTTGTGTGTTTGTATTTTGTTAGTAATTAAGATGGATTTTGCCCATTTGTGACAAGAATTCAAACTGGCTACAGATCCAGATTAGTAGCAAATTAAATGTATATTTGTCTTAGTTTCCTATAATTATGGCATGTTATGTATAGATTACACTTGTAGCTTATAACGGTTGGCATTTAGTTAATACATGCATTATTTTTGACCATGTATTAAAACAGACATGGGGATATATGTTTCTATAGACACTTTTCTGATTTTTATTTATTAAAATGGAAAAAGAATTCTTAGTGTATGTGTATATATATATATATATATATATATATATATATATATATATATATATATATATATAAGTTTCAGGGTAAATATTGGAAGCAGTAGTTTAAGTTAAACTATCTGGGTTTTGAGAGTTTTAAATTTTCTTTAAGCAGTTCTTGTATTTACTGGATTATAAGGAGTGATATGGCTTATACATTTCATTTTTTTTATTTTTAAAAATTCCAGAACAATTGTCAATGCTGAATAACTGGCTGTTTCCATCTGTGTTATTGTGGCTGATCAATGGTGCCATTGTGATGTCAGTGTTGGCTAAACTATTTGTGTTCGGTGAACCCATTACAAACAAGGACAGTGCTGCAGCAACATCTTTCTGGAGACACTATACTCAAGCACAGACAGATTCTGAAAGTGTAAGCTCTGCTGCTAAGAGTTGACACTAAATTGGTATTACATAAGTAAATGTGTGCAATATGGATGGTTTATGTATGCTTTAAATATTTTACAGTTCTTGGTTATTACTTGAAAGTTTTAGTTGGACCATGTTGATAGCTTTTATCACCAAAATTTATCCAGATAGTTTTCACTGTCATTTTAGCTGAAGGCTGAATTACAAGCTTAAAAATTTGATCTGTCAACTCTAATATTCATAGTTTTTTTATTAATAAAATATTTAGATTTATGACAAAAAATCATTTGTGAAATAAAGGATTCTTTGATTAGTTTCATTATAATGTTTTACATATATGCTGAGAATTTAACACATTCATTAGGTTTTGCAGCAGTACTCTGAATATTGCAACATCTTCTTCAGCCACTATACATAATGAACAATAAAATTCATGAATTATTGCTTTGTTAATATGTATAAATGTTGAATGATATGAACAAAACTGCTGAAACCTGAGTGTTTTTGTTTCTTAAAGGGAAATTACTCAGCATCTGGCAATCAGCTGCGGCTTGCTTTACAATCACTGGGGCGCCCCTTACCTACATCCACTTTTGATCTTTTTGCTAGCTTAGTTTGGCAGATATTTAGACATTTTCTGCATCGACTATACCTGGGATGGTGGTTGAGCTGTAAGGCAACTGGCTTCAGAAAAAGTGTGTACAGGAAAGATGCTGCTGACTCTGCTAAAAATGCCAGCCTTGCATACTTCAGGCTTCACCAGTTGCACCTGACAGGTAAGTTGAATATAGATACAAGATTTCAGATTGTATGGCTTATATGTGCTTGCACTATAGATAAGAATAAGCCTTTACTTGAAGAGAACGGAATGACATGTAATTTGAAGTTTTATGTTTACATGCACAGTCTTTCCAATAGCCCTAGTGTTTCCTAAGTTTTAATACTTTTTAAAAAAATGTTGACATAAAAAAAATTGTTGCTTTACTAACCATATACGAGAGGATCCTGTTTGTCCTCGTGTGTTTCCTTTCATAAGTTACAGCAAAACCGAAAGATCTGTTACATTTATGATTCCTGTCTACAAATCCTATCTTGCTACAAGTTCCATGTGATGTGCTGAAGCTGTTTAAAATAATGTTATTTCCCAAAGAAGAAATATCAACTGTAATGTGCATGCTACAAGTTCAACATCAATATTAAAATTATAATGGTTGAAATCAGCTGGATAATACATGCAAGATGTGCAATGTAGCTACATCAAATAATTGATTTTTTTTTTACCAGTATCTGTTAATGCTTCATTTATAAAGCAAATAGATTCCATTTTATTTATAGGGTGGGGATGGTGAGTAATCTTGATATAGCCAGAACATTAAGTTTTATATATCATTTGATGAAGTGTACAAGTTGTAAAGAAGAGTTGCAAATGAAAGTTATAAACTTTAAAGTAACTGAAAATATCACAAGAACAGTAACTAAAATTGCTACAAGAACACTTATCTTCAGAATATGTATGTTGTTTTCTTTGTTGAAACGCTGCATTTAAGCAGCAAATGAGTTGTGCTAAGGAGATTGCAAAAGTGAGATTCAACAAATCTCAGACATTTTCTTACCATCAGGTTGAGAAATTAACAGACTAGTGGAAATCTGAACCAGCATCCAATTCTCAGCCATTAGTTCTGCAATCAGAGATCATCGTGAAAAAATTGCTCTGGCAGAAGCTTTGGGGGCATGAAAGTAGCTGCTTTGGGGTATTCGTATTGTTCCTATGATGAACCCCATAAGTTTTCAAGACAGTGATTTCTGACTCAGTTTTTGAAGATTTTACAATGAGCAAAAGTAACATTTCTTGTACGATTTATGATGTCCATCTTAGGAAGGAAATCTTGCAGAAAATAAAATTAACAGTAAAATGCATTTGCCTTTCAGTTTTAAAAAATGAATTTTCAGGGGAAAAAGTAGTGTAATGATTTGATTCTTGTTGGATGAGATGGGGAAGATGTGACCCTTGTTATTTAAATCTGTTTGCAAAATGAAGTGATACAGGACAGACACTTACAAAAAGAACACCATCTGCCTCGAGCTCAAATTTTATTTAATTTGGATGTGATATCCAAATGTTAAAAAGACAGCTTGGGTCTTTGTTATAACCCATTTAAAAGATCCAAGTTTTCCAGTTGGTACAGTCTATTGTACACTGCATGTTGTTCACATTGCATTCTGATAAGGTCTTGGTACAGTCTGTTGTACACTGCATTTTGTTCACATTGCATTCTGATAAGGTCTTGGTACAGTCTATTGTACACTGCATGTTGTTCACATTGCATTCTGATAAGGTCTTGGCACTTTTGGGGAATAAGCAGAACAGTTAGCTTTAAATCTTTTTCACTAGTGCAGGTTATAGCAAAAAGTTTGTGAATACTCTAAGATTGGAATTGGGAGAGTGATCTGTTAATAAGGCATTTTAATTAATAGTGTCTTTTTCTTTAATGGGGACCCTGAGTGGCTGAATGGTCTAAAGCACTAACCATTATGGATCACTGCCATCTCACCTTTGCCTGTGTGGGTTCAAGTCTCAGGCTCAGTCGTTGTGAGTATACAAGAAAGCTTGCCAGTAGCTTCTCATGGGTCAGTGGTTCTTTCTGGAGTTTTCTCTGGTTCTTCCTCCATCATTTATACTGGCCGCCATGTATAACCTATCTTGTGCTGAAAAATGGCATCAAACCCTATTACAGCAACACTATTCCTTAACCAGTTCTGATGAAAATTGAAGTGGGATGCTGTTCAGGATTTATTGGCAAGAGCAAGGGAAGATAAATCTGAGAACCTTCTGATGAAGATAGAAAGGTACAGAAGAATCTAAAAGCATATAAACTGGAAACCAGTATTCAGATGTGCTTTTGATCAGTGTGGGACCACTGTTTGAGAGATCTTTGGCTTTGTTTCAACAAGCATCTTTGATTCATGTGCCACATGAGCATGCAGAATGCTGAAGAAATTCATGCTCATGTTTATCATCAGGGTTGCTGTAGTTGTGGAATGATATTGATAAATAGCTTCTGAAGCCAGTAAACAGTCTGAATCAGGATGTTGTAGAGGTTGGTGTAGAGTGTCACAGAGCATTGTTAACGCTGGGAATCTTCATGTCATAAAATATTGGTATTTGTAGAAGTTCAGGCATTCTTACAGGAGGTTTCATTGTACCTTGATACATGTCTACATTTCTGTAATTCCTTTGTTGCAAATGCATTACTTATATCAAGAAGTTATATGCTATGGATAACTGTATTTTGGAATCAACTTTGTCCAAAATCAGGCTCATTTTCTACCTGACCTGAATCATTTTTTTTAATTCTGTAAACAACTAAACAACTAATACATAGACATTGTGTTTGTTATGTTCTGTATTATCATTGCAGTGATAGACTTTTTAATTATAAGATTTAAAGGTGTCATTGGCTACCCGAATATTTGGGTGCCTGCTCATTCATTCATAATTAACCGGTTGAGAGAATTTGCTCTAGGGAACCGATTTAGTTCATGCTCAAACATTTTTTTTAATAACAAAATTCCAAGTTTAGATTAAAGATTATATCTAGTGATGTCTGTAGCAAGTGAGACACAAAATAATAAGTACTGTTCAGGGCTCTTGTCATGTAACGTTGATCCCTCCTAGACCTCTGTCTACTGATTTTCATATTGCCAATGTGTGCGACCATATGGCTATGTACTTGAACATTTTCCTTATTTTCTTTTTACAGTAACTGTACATAATACATTTCAAAGAAAACTGAGCAAAAGCTAAATATATGATGTAAACTAATTGAAGTGAATGTTGTGTATAAATAATTTTATCATTTTGCTTTGTGTCTGTATTCTCATACTAATCCCCATGGATTTAACTAATTGCAGATCTAGATAAGTAGCAGAAATTAATTTTAATAAATGTACCTTTCTTAAACGTTTTTTTTTTGTAATTATGGCATGTAATATAGATCACTCTTTTTATGCTCTGATTGCGCTTTATTTTGGCCACTCATATTAGTAGTAATTATGCTTATACCTATCGGAGGTTTGGCATGTATGAACTTAAACAAAGCAGTTGAGGTTCACATTTAATATAATTAACCTTTGATCGTGTACCGGGGTAACTGATCATTACGATTGTTGGGTACCCGGTTGATGTTTTCTAAAATTTGACATCTCTCTTAAGATCTTTTGTACACATTTGGAACCATCCAGAATTAAATTTTCCATTAGGTAATAGTTTTTGTTAGGAAATGTTAATTCTGACCTGAGGTCAAGTAGAGGACTATATAATGTTGTTTTCCTGGAAATTATTTACTTTTGCTGTAAGATCTGAGCAGAATCATTTATGTCATTGTTGTGTCCAGTGTTTCATTTGGGCTGGAATTTATTTATTCAGATCATTTAATTCAAGTTACTCTTCTCTGGAAATTCAATGTGCTTGTCATCTAAAAGTATATTCTTGGAAAGCGACGTTAGCTGGGAATTGTAATGAAATTCAAATAGGATAAATTCTTGGTATTACTGTGATTCATCAAAAGACTGTTGGCACATCACTACAACACATAACACCACAAGCACATCAACATTTCCATTGATGGATTTATTTTGGATTACCACTAAAGTTTATTAAAAACTTTAATCATTAGGACTTTGTGTTAGTAATTCTAGGCATGGAGCTCTCTCTCTGTCTTCCCCCACCCCCACCCAATATTTTTTCCTCCAGATGTGAAAATTGACAGGTATGGTGTAAGGTCACTTACATCAAAGCAAACTGCAACTCAGATTTTGCAGTATTAGCATAATTTTCGAAACATTATTTCTGAAACTTAATGTATTTTGGAGATATCATTATTCGAATCTAAGGATTGTACTTAATTCAGCGCATAGTCAAACCTACAGTATACATTAGGGGGCACCATTGTGTAAATACATTCAGTAGCCTAATTGCGAGTATTGAATCAAACCATATTGTTGTTCACTGTCTTGTCACACTGGGATTACATTTTAATGAGTTAGGTATTTACAATTTCAAAGCAAAGTTAAAATGTAATTACCAGTGTATTGATATAAAATGTCCAATGCAATAATGCATAAACATTTACAGCAATTCGCGATTGCTAAATTCTTGTCATCGAAACAATAAGAAAACAGAAAATTAAATAAATTACTTTTCAAACAAGTTTATACCATTTCTTTTTAATAATTATGCACACCAACCTCGATAAGTATACATGTATTTTTTTTAAATTTAAGTTTGCCTAAATAAATGTATTTAGAACTTACCTCGTGCATCTTGAGATATCTCCGAGTTGTGGGTCGACTTATACACAGGTCATGCACTTTTTAGTGTTTACCTGTTCAGTTTGGGGGTCAGCTGATACGTGAGAGGGCTAATACACAAATATATACAGTATTTATTGAATTTTCAAAGCTTATTGCCTCTCGCTCATTTATTTAATTATTTAAGACCATAGATTCATAATAGAAGATAAAATGCTTTAAAAGTCTATTGTTCAGCTACGAGTTGTACCTTTTTTTTTCTTCCATGTTTCTGTATAAAATTATTTTCAATACCCGTAAATGGAAGTTATTCAGATCATAATAGAAGCTATGCTATGTTTGGCCCTCTGTGCTTCCAAGCTGTTATATTAACAATTTCATAGTAATGCACTAAATAGAATTTGTAAAATGTCACTATTTTTCCCCATTTTTGTCCTAAAATTTTTTTTCAAGTAGCGTAACTTTATCCCTACTTTTTCACAAAGGGTTGCTGGAAAGACGGTGTGCATAATCAGTTGACTGGAGATGATTCTGTGGTCACCATTAGCATTTATATAAGTATCTTTATGTAATTATTCAAAAAAAGAATATAGAGCCATGCAAAGTTAAAGCTCTAATATTCTTCAACTTGATGGAAACAGTAGTACACTGTGAAAAAAATAATAATATCAACTTAAGAGATTCTGCAAGAAAACTAGATGGTTGCTCATAATGGCTTCTAGCATACACTAATCTATACCCACCCAGACCACCTCGGGTTAGCTGAATTTAAATGAGAAGGTCACTTAACTCGTAATTCCACTACATTATGGTTACTAATGTGTCAAAAGTGCCATTGAAAACCAGCCAACACATTTCTTTACCTATTAGATATTGGGGCCCCAAGTGGTCTAAAGCGCTCACCATTCCGGATCACTGCCATCTCACCTCTCTCTGCATGGGTTCGAGTCCGAGGCTTGGCTATTGTGGGTACATGGGAAAGCCTGCCGGTAGTTTCTCGTAGTTTGGTGGTTCTTTCCTGGGTTTTCCAGGGTTCTTCCTCCACCAGTTATACTGGCTGCCATGTATAGCCTATCTTATGCTGAAAAATGGTATTAAACCCTAGAACAACAACCTATTAGTAATTTAACTTAAGCAGTGAAATAGTTGTAGAAACTGCTCTTATATTTAATCAGAATATGAATTTTTTTTTTTAGGTCATCTCCCAGGGAGCTCTTTGTGGGGACTGAATCTTGCTCTGTCTTCATTGAATCTAGGAGAGGTGGGCAAAGAGGCTATGTCAGTGAACAACTTGACAGAGATCTATATTAACACTGCCATGAGTGTGCATTGCATCCTTCCAGGAAGAATGAAATTCTTAGCTGTAGGTTCTGATTTATGCCTATATACACATATGCTAAAGATGTTTGATCAAATAATGTAAATGCATTATTATCCAGACGGTAGTAATTTTTAGCTGTACTGGTCATGGACCAGAAGATCTTACAGGATGGTCTTTTGCCCATCTTTTTCCCATCTGTTAGTACAAGTTTGCCGTCACTAGTTCTCCTAAAGTACTTGGATTGCCATGTTCTAGTTGGTCCTAAATGAAATTGGCAATGCTATCACATCCACTATGGACACCACAGTAGTCATCTTGAAAAAATAATGTTATCACTCTGTTTGCTGTATGGATGGTGATAACAACATGTATTCACTAAAGGGCTTCTTACGATGTCTGTTAGGTCCTAAATGAAAATACTGCCTATGTGGCTAACTTGGCAGACATCCTGAAAAAGTATTGTTATTGCAACTCCTCCTACATAGGTGATCATATGAACATGGGGTTTCTACTTTGAAAAAAAAGCTTATAAAGAGATCTAGATCGTCCTAAATCTACTAACATCTACTGTGGCTGAAATGGCAGTAATTTTGAAAATGTTATCACATTTCCACCAGAACAGATCATATTGACATGAGGTTTTCACTAAAAGACTTCTTTAGTCAAGTTGAACCAAATGAAAATAATACTGATTTGGCATCCAATATGGCTGCCACACAGGGTCCATCTTGAAAATTTTCTTATTGCTACTAATCCTGAATGAGTTGTTGTATCAACATAGGTTTTCACTAAAAGTTTCCTTTTGATGTCTAGTTGGTCCCAAATGATGGTATTGATTCAGTGTTGTCCATTATGGCCTTCAGAGCAGCCATCTTGAAAATCTTGTGACTACTACTCCTGCACAGAAAGTCATATTGACATGGGGTTTTCACCGGAATACTTATGATTCAGGTTGGTCATAAATGAAAATGGTGCCAATGTGAGGTCCAGTATGGTCGCCATTTTGAAAATCTTATCACTACTCTGCCAAAATGGAATGTCATATATTGACATCTTGTTTTCAGTAGAATACATCTTAGTATGTTTAGTTAGACCTAAGTGAAAATCATGCTGATCTGATGTATAATATGTGCTACAGTGGCCAGCAGAATAATTGTGTTGTCACTACTTTCCTGAATGAATGCTCCCAAGCTTGATCTTTGTGCCTTAAATAGGTTATATGCATCATGTACAAATAAGATCGGTTGCCTCATGAGAATTCCAGCTCCTGAAATAAGAGCAATCTGCAACACTCACATTTGAATGCAGTGATTCAATCCAAAATATCATAGAAACTGTTTGCAGGCATGCAGCTTCAAACCTTCTATAGTTTTTATCTCAGGGTATTTAACTTCTCCGAGACAAAACCTGAATTAGGTGGGTCCCATGGCTGTGGCCAAGACTACACCCAATTAAACCAACACAGCCTCTTAGCTCTGCTGAATTGGTCAGAAGATTTAAATAATCGCTTTTCTAACCAGTCATGGTTCATATGACCATATGCTGTGTTGCTGTAAGTATGAGAGGGGGTTATCGTTTACTTTGGAAATCCAGTCTTTGTTTCCTCAAAAGTAACTTGATGTAAGGACAAATAGTATTGTCTCCTATTATCTATTTTTCTAACTTTGATGTAGTTGGAGAACATTAGAAGAAGGACAATTTTTAAATAATCTTTCTCCAAGAGTACTTGCCAAATCACATTACTTTCATACCCTCCCAACTACCTGTCCATGTGAGTATCATCACTGGTGTATTGTTCAGCATAAAACTTGGCAACACCTGGTGGTGGCAAGAGTAGGTGATGGGCAAGACTTCTTGCCCTTGGTCTGTATGAGACAGAAAAGACAAATTTTTATAGTTAAATTAGGCTGGATTTGGTCGATAGCAGATTTCTACCCCTTTTATTAATGTGATTAGACACCAAATATTCTCAGAGAAACACAATTTACCTAAAACTTTTCTATCAGTACTCCTTCGAACTTGATGGCTGTATCATATTTTTCATCTGTAGACTTCTCATGTTACCCAGTTGGTCTTGAATGAAAAAGGTGCCAGTCGTACATCCAATATGGCTGCCAGAATGACTTAAGAAAATTTCTGACAATCTCTCTCCAGAATGGATGAACATTACATGGGATTTTCACTGAAAGACTTCTACTGTTTGTTTTATCTCAAATGAAATTGTTCCAAGTTGATATCTAGTTTGTGCACCACAGCAGCTAATTTAAAAATCTTTTTATTGCTGAAGAGTATCAGAGATGGTTTCAGCACTTGACATTTAAAAGAAGAAATTGCCTTGTTTTGAATTATTGGAAATTTTTTTTGCTCAGTAGACTGTTTGTCCCTTTGAGGGACTCCTGTTGACTTTTCTAATTCAAAGGCAGACTTGACAAAAAGGGAATTCTTAAATGAAAAATTATGTACATTTTTGGACTCTTGATCAAAACTATTTTGACAAAAATCTTGGTAGCACAGTTGCAAAAGAAATCAAAGTAAGAAAATGAAATTTGAATGGCATAGATTAATTCATATGTAGATAGCCAAATTTAGATTTTTAGGTCATGTAAGACATCTTTGACACATTTTTATCAATTTGAACGTTTACCATCTTTTAATCATTTGTTAGCTCAATTCAGCAAAATCCACTTGAGATAGACATGTGCAATTTTATTTGATTTTTTTTTTTGTAGATGACTTATATTTGCATGCACGTGTTGCAGTATTTCAGTTATTTAGACTAGGAAATTTAGTTTTCTTCTCTGTGAACTTAAGTCTAGTTCCTTCAATTTCAAAGAATCTAAACAGCAATATGTTTTGTTTTTTTTTCAGCGCTATTTCCTTATCTGTGCTCGGCATTTGGTGTCAGAGAGTGGAGACCATGTGCCCCCCAGTGTCCAGTGGTTATTTCACAGTGAAGGACATAGATTCTTTGTTGATGGAGAGTGGAACTTCAAAGTCAAAGAAAGCATGTTCACAACCTGCCTGAATGAAGGTATATTTGATTTTGTCTCTCAACATATTGGATATTTTTATTCTACAAATATGAAAAGGTCATATATTTTTTGTCCATATTTTTAACTCGACAAGTTTGCATTTAGATCACTTTGAAAGAGTATTTGTTATATGTTTCTGATTCTCCTTTGCTCTTTGTGTCTGTCAGCATTGCTGTTTTAAACTTTTGGACCTAATTTGATAGATGGCATCATAGCACATCATCTTGTCAAATTTAAGACTTTGTTTCACAGACCTGTTGCAATCAATTGGACTAAATATGATAGGAATGATCCTGTTGTTATGATCTTTCAGAATTTTACAAAAGACTTTGTTCTGCCATCAAATAGGGTGGGCCATTATTAATGAAACACTTTACCTGTAAAAGTAGTGGTATATAATTAAGGTCATTCAAGTATTGCAAATAAATTGATATTTGTGTTATGCGTGTGTTTTCACAGGGTTTCTCATATCAAGATCAAGAATTTATCCTGTCTATTTTGATCGATTTGAAAGCTACACAACCACTATGTCACAAAGTGAAATATGTTGCACTGAAATTTCATTGGTGGTTTTTGCTTGTTCCAGTCCATGTTACATAATAACTACCAATCAGGAATTAGTGCAGCTTATTCCCTGCGTGACAAACAGGAAGTAATAGCAAAGCGACAGAGAAACTTGGCACTAAAGTCATTTATTTGTAGTACTTGCAAATGATGTCAGGGTTGCAAATGCATAAATCGTGCAAAATTTGTACGAATTAGCACATTTGGAGAATAGTGACAGGAACTACTGCAGATAAGTTAGTAGTCCCGCATACGAAAATGTGCTCAGCAAAGTAAACAATTTTTATTAACCGTTTTGTCGTGACATGTTTTTCAGAAAGGCAACTGTTTACACATGAGTTCTGGAAGCATGACATGAATAGTTGCTAAACTAAATTTGATTGGCTACATTTTGCTCTGGAATAAACATTATGGTTTAGTTTGAACCTTCCATGAACAATGTTTTGTACATGCAAGCTAAAATACTGACTGGGGCTCCAACTGGTCTAACGCGTTCTCCGTTCCAGATCACTGCCATCTCACCTCTGTCTGCGTGGGTTTGAGTCTCGGATTCAGCCAATATGGGTATGTGAGAAAGCTTGCCAATAGCTGAAAAATGGCGTTAAACCCTACAACAACAACCAAAAAAAATATACTGACTACGTAGAAAACCACAAAATCTCAGATTCCTGGCTTGGTTCATAATGTTTTCATTCAGCAAATACTGGCTGGTGATAGTGGTTATGAAGTATATTGGGGCTGGGAAATTGTTAATGGAGATACCAGTAAGTGATTTTGAGCCCAAAAATGGTTAAATGAGTTTGATGTACTTGTTGGATGGATAAAAATGGTCAGTTTCCTTTTCAGTGGTATTTTGAAATTAAATGTGGAAAGGGGAAAATAATGAGCTGTGGAATTTGATTCGATTTGACAGTTTCTAACTCCATTGTATCAAATTATATACATTCCTGACAGTCTCCATGTCCTGACCAACAGTCTTTCTTGAAAGAATCAGAATAATTATGGAATGGTCTGTCCATCAATCTTTTTGCGAGAAGGTGAAATCACAAGTTGCCCACCTCTTCAGTTCTGTGCCCAGAAGCTTAGATGCACCATTTGTCAGTTTGGGAGGGGTTATAGGCCTTCACGTACCCTCCCATGGTCTTGGTACTGAAAATAATCCAGAAGTTCAGGGGTCAGAACTGCAAGATGATTGATAACTCCTCTCAGATGAGACAAGTTCTCTGTCACCAATCTACTTGATCTAGTGAAAGATCTGCCCAGGAAGATTCCACCAGTCTGAATTTTATCAAATGACGCTGTTATGGGTGTTGAGCTACTGCTAGACTGTTTTCTTCACACCTGGCTGTTGGTTATCAACCTTGCAAGGGAAAGAATTTAAACCATTGATCTTCAAAATAAGAAGGCCCTCCAGTCTGAATGCTTATGAGAAAAAGGCGCACGTTTTTGGGGACTGGTATTAATTAATAACATCAGCAATTTGAGTGTCTCAGTCCCTCAGCTAGCTGACTTTTTTCTCTGGGTTAATGAGGAGTAACAATTGCCATCAAATTGTACTACTCCATGATATCATACACATTCCAGCATCATGGCAGACATGATAAAAGTCATGATTAAGGCCTGTGGTAGCCAGTTTTAATATGAATCATCCAAATCCATCATCGTTTCCAAAATGGATTTCAGAATGGCTCAATTCAGATAAAGTGGAGTCTTGAGCATGCACTTTGCTTTAGCTACTCGCCTATAAAACATTTCCTGATAATCTTGATGCAACCAGAGTTTGTAGCCAAAAATAGGTTACCATCAGTCAGCAATCAGATTTATCATAGGCTCCCTTTTGTCCATAGACACATCAAGAGCAGCAGCAATGCAAGATCTTGTGCGCACTCTCAAGCATAGAGGCAAATTGTGTCACACACAAGCAACTCATTCTCCAGGTGAAAGCAGAGAAGGAGGATACAATCCCACTAGCCCTATCTCCATGACTGAAGTGGATTGCATGCTCAGTACTCTGAAGTCCTAATAGATTAGATTAATCTCTAAAGATTTTGGATCATGAAATTCAAGCCATCAGAAAGCCTTGAGTTCAGATAAGTTTTCGATTCTAGATATGTTGTTTTTGTGGTTAGATTAACGCCATTTCCATTGAATAATAGGCTATACTTGGCGGCCCAGTACAACTGGTGGAGGAAGAACCTGGGAAAACCCCAGTAAAAGCCACTTACTCATGGGAAGCTACTGGCAAGCTTTCGCGTACCCACATTGGCCAAGCCAGAGACTCAAACCCATACAGACTGAGGTGAAAAGGCAGTGATCAGTAAGGAGACCACTTTAGGCAACTTGGCAATCCAAGCCTTAATAGAAAATGTTGGCTGGCATGCAGAGACAGACTTTGAATCCAGGGTCTTGTGGTGGTGGCAGTGGGACATGATGGGCAAGAGTTATTGCCATATATATGAGCTAGATAAGACAAAGTGTTATCTTTTTAGTAAGGCTGGGTTTGGGAGGTTGCCAGTTTATATCCCAAACATTAATGTGATCTGGTAAGTATTTGCAGAGAAACATAATTTACTTCAAAATTTGCTTTTTGGCAGTTAAAGAGACTTCCAGGTGTACAGTTTTAAAACTGAGGAGTTATTTATCAACCTTTGTATCTTTTATGTACCTCTGACAATAATCACCGCTCTGTTTGCCTAGTGGTTAGAGCGTCCGCCTCAAATGCAGGAGTTTGTGGGTTAGATCCCCGGCCGAGTCATATCAAAGACTTAACAAAAATGGTACTAACAGCTGCCTCGCTTGGCGCTCAGCATAAAGAGGTTAGTGTTAGGACTGGTTGGCCTGGTCTCAGGATAATGTGACTGGGTGGGACATTATGCTACATGTCTGCGGTATGATGCCTCAGTGCTAGACATCACTTTAAAATGCCACACTGCAGACATCAACGATATGACTGAAAAATTGTTAAGGGTATGTCAAAAATCCAAATCACATGCACACACTGACAAAAATTACTATTGCCTGAAGTAGCATAAGCAAGATAATGCAAAATGTCAATGATGACCATGCTAAATGTATTAGAATAGGTTAATAGAGAACAAATATCACCCTGAATCCTATTTAGTTCATCAAGCATGGCCTATTCTGCATTGTTTTCAGTGTTTCATGCATAGTTTGGGGATCAATATCATGGTAAAAGCTGTGCTATATATTATGTGAAAGATCAGGTTAAGGTTTCAAACTCATTTCTGTAGATGAATGGGTTGTGATTAACAAAATCTAAAAATAGTATGCACACAGTGCATTGCTTGAGAAAAGTGAACATTTTTATTGCAGATCATCATTAAATATTTAGTGTTAATAAGTTGACAATATTAATAGGCATCTAATCCTTAGGTTACTGTTTTTTTGATCCAAGAATAGACGAGACAACACTAGTCACTGTGTGATATAAAATATTTTGTTGCTTCAAAATTTTTAGGAATGTTATGCCAGATTCTGCAAGAACACAGAACTGAGAATGAAAACTCTGACATTCAGTAGTAACTTGACGTTAAACTTAAGAAGTATCACATGTCTTTGAGCAAAGGTGACCTGTCAAACAAGGTGTTTGCACTTTATAATTTGTCCCAGTTCTTTTAAACTAGGACTGCATTGTACAAGCAGTTCAGCTTGTTAATTCCTTACTGTAAAGCAACAAAATACTACATGAAAGGTAGAGAAAAACTTAAAGAAATTTATGAACGAACCCTTTTGAACCATAAGTTAAGCATTGTAAGTTTATTCAGTGAATACTTTGAATAGGAAATTATGACAGTTGCCTGAAGGAGAAAAAACAAAATAATAATAATAATAATGATAATATTTGGTACATTTGTTGTTCAGGAACCATGTGGAAATTCAGTGGTTACCTGTATACAAAGGTCATTTTAACCCCTCCCACCCAGATGTATATTAGGTTACAGGACAGTTTAATGCAAGACATTGGGTCCTTGAAAGTCATTGCATAAACTAGCACATGTAAGTTGTATTTGATGCATTCATTTTTTATAACTTGTAGTTGATCCATTGTCACATGTGGCCCAGCAATTCCGGGAGCACCTACTACGACGAGCATCATGCTCCCTTGTGACCAGGACATCACATTCTGGGGCCACTCCTGCAGCAGAGACTCTCCTTTACACCCAGCTTTTAGCTGACTCTGCTACATGCCTTTGCAAAAACAATAGTGTGTTGCTGCATACATCAAACAGTTTGACTGGTGAGCAAATAACCACTGTCTCAATAATCTCCAAGAAAATTTTATCATAATCTTCATCTTTATTCTCTGAATTTTGAGTATGTCTTAATATTCATTTGAACTCTCTTCAATTTTGTCATACTATATATATATATATATATATACACAGTAATACCTCGTGCATTCACATTTCTGGACTCGCGAATTCACGGATTCGCGAAGTTTTCATTGGTACCTTTTACGTACATGTTTTCTTTATTTTATTGAATTGTACCTTCGTTATATGACTTCTGTGACGTGAAGTTTACCTAGTTTACCTTCCTGACAATGACAAAGAAAACGTCAGTCATTAAGTTTATAGTCTCATTCATTACTTGGTTTTACCTTACTGTGAGTGCAAAAGAAAACGGCAGCCAATGAATTAGTATAGGGATAATATTAGTATACCGTACTGTAAATGCGCTAGTGTGGCAAATACCCATTAGGCGATACTGTACTCTATTTTTACGTCAACCATTTATTTCTCTTTTTAAGGGTAATGTATTAAGCTAACTTTTAAATGAAATTAAAGTGCTTTGTGAGCATTTTTTGGGTCATATTTAGGGTTTAAACCCTAGAAATAAGCATTTATTAGCATTTTTAGTGACTCATACCAAACATTCGCGATTCCTCCTGATCCGCGACTGGTTCTGGAACCTAACCTCGCGAATGTTCGAGGTATTACTGTATATATAGAGAGAGAGAGAGAGAGATTAGAATCTTTAGATCTGTACAGAATTCTCCACATTGGAGAAAGAGTTATAATCAGGATCTGTTCTAGGACATCTGTTTGGGGGAGTCTTGCTAATTTCTAAAAAATCTTGCCCCAGGAACTTAACCTTACATTTTTTCTTAACTAAAACCCTCCTGTATTCAGAACGTTGTTGTTTTTTCAATTTGACAGTTGGAATTCCTCATCTCCAACTCCAAATTTTCACTTCTTGAACAGATCCTGTATATTTAAGGACAGATTGCAGACATGTCAGTTTGATCCTTGTTCCTTCAACAGTGTTCTAAATATGTGATATTTCTTATAATGTTCTAAATGAAAAAGTGTTGTTTTACTTGCACTGACAACAGTCAAGGAAATTGTGTAAAGCAGTTGACTGCTTTATAGAGATAGAATTCGTACAGAGCATGTCATTAAAAAATCAAAGTCAGCTTGTATAATCAATGTGAAATGTAGTAGCAACTTTTCTGGTCCAGCAGCTGCATGAACAATATTAAAGTTTTGCAATATACTATTTGAAAGTTGCATATAATTTTCTGCATTTGTGTGAATCTTGTGGATAATAGGTCTTAGATTTTTTCTGTGTTTGTTAGAAGTTCATCTTCTGTCTCGCCAGCTTAATCATCAAGGTGAATAATATTTAAGTTTTGCTTCAAGTCCTTGAAAGTTTCATATCCTCCACATCAGTGTCTGCATTCAGATGAAATTTAAGATAATTGTTATGATGGGTCTAAAGATAATACCTGATATTTTAGGGGTTCTTGTTTTACTTGTCTCAACTGCTTATGCATAAAGCTTGGTTCATTATTGAAAACATGTTACTTTTGTGTTTAAATTTTTGATAGTATCAACTTTTGCATTTGTTTCTGCAATCAGCTTAAATTTTGGCATAATATTATCATAGGTCTGATGTCTAAAATTTATAAACAGATGTACTAGGAATGTTTGTCTTGCCTGCTCAGGCATATTTCACCATAATGTTTAGGCTTTGTTTTAGAGTATTTTGAAAGTCCTGTCTCTTCATTATCAGTTGCAGTATTAAACTGAAACTAAATATAGTACTATAGATCTAAAGTTTATCGATGTTTTTGACATGTTCATATCTTGTTTGTCTCATTTTTTATCATCAAATCAATAATCTTAAAGTTTCCTTTTAATGTATGTGAAAGATACAGAAGTTACACAGATGTGTATGAGACACCATGTATTTAAGAACTCATAATAGAACGAGTATTCAATATTTATTTTTTTACTACATGTTCCAGTTGATGAAAGTTCCAGATGGTGGTCAGGCATTGTCTCAGTGGCTTTCTATTGGCAGATGGGCGATGATGACAGTGCTGAGAAACACTATACCTTTGCTGATGCTTTCCCTAAAAATTTGCAATTTTTAGAGTAAGTTTTATAATCTAAACATTTACATTTCACACATTGGTGAAGAGAAATATACTTCTTTGATGTACTTAAGTGGTAAAAGATACTGTATATAATCTCTAATAATCCGACTCCCCAAACTAAACAGTTATAAACACTGAAAAGTGCATGACCCGCTTATAAGCTGACCCTCAACTCCGAGACATCACAAGATGCACGAGGTAAGTTCTAAATGCATTTATTTAGGCAAACTTATAGTAACAAAAATCACACTTATAGTTATTTGAGTGTGGCGTGCATGATTATTAAAAAGAAATAGTATAAACTTGTTTCTGCCTAATTAATATCTGTGTATAATTTGATCGAACAATAACAAGAATTTAGTAATTGCGAGTTGCTGTAACACTACCTCTTCCTTTTGACTCGATTATTGTTTGTTTGAGCATTATTGCATTGGACATTTCGAATCAGTGCACCAATAATTACATTTTTACTTTGCCTTGAAATTGTAAAAACCCAACTCATTAAAATGTAATCCCAGTATACCAACACAAAAAAAAACAATATAGTTCGATTCAGTGCTCACAATTAGGCTACTGAACATATTAAATAATGGTGCCAGCACATGTACATTGTAGGTTTGGAGTCAAATCATGGGCACCAGTGCACTAAACTTTAATGATATCTTCAAAATGCAATAACAAAGTTTCAGAAATAATGGTTTAAAAAATATGCTAATATTGTAAAAGCTGAGTTGTAGTATGCATTGATGTAAGCAACCTTACACCATACCTGTCAGCTTTCACACAGGTATGCATTTTTGGGGTCGCTCCACGCCTACCTCCAGATTGTATAATATCTTCGGATTTTTGCAGAGAATCCCAGTTATTACATTGTCTTCGATTTTCATTACTCCTAAAAGAGAAAAGTCTTATGTGTTCTGTTGTATCACCTGTGAATTAAGGTTGTAATGAAATAATTAGTAGAAAGAATTCTCTTCTTCACTAAATAAAAAGAATGTTAAGCTTAAACGTTTTCAACATAATGAATCTTTTTATTGCTAGAACAATAGAAAAATAAAGAACAAAATCATTGATAATTAATTCAATCCCAAGAATGGTCACTGCAAATGCTGTAAATACATATACTTTAGTGCCATTCCCACCAAAGAAACTTACACGAGTGAACACCTGGCATTTTTATACCATATATACCAACATTAATTACTTTCGGTAAATTAAAAGAAGGAATGAAAAATACCTCACAGCAAATGTGTCCTCAAAAAACTAATTCAGAATACACATTTTATAGTAAACAATACTAAATGTCTTACAAATTGACACTAAGAGAATAAAGTTGGATATACGAGGGGAAAATAGTTGCCACATGTACAGTACCGTGAGGCTGTCTATTTAGGTATTTTTCGTTCAACAAAATTGGGATACCATTATATGTGCTAGTGATTTGCAATTACACATCAATGTACTGGTATTGTTGCTGGTAAAAATTCCCTCTTAACACAAGCCAGTTTCAGGGTTTTAATGATTAACTGGCCTGTATTGATGTCACAAAATGAAAGACAAAATCTCCAACTATCAACAAAGGAGACACATAAACATCAAGCTTTCTACTACGTGTAAAGTTGTAATGTTCAGCCAAAACACAAAGCTAAAACTGATTGATGTTGATCTAGGTTGATCTATAATGAGAATTTTAGCCTTTATTACCAGTCTTCATGAATATGTAAGTTATGCTGGTTATGCACCTTGTATAATTAAACATGCATACCATTTCACAAATATTACCCAAAGTTGTACAACCGCTTATTGAAAAGAGTAACTCTTGAGCGTGTGATGCATAATACATGAAACGGCTATTAATGACTAGCTGAAATGTTTTCTGGAAGAATGCACTTTGGTCAAAACAATGAATAAGCAAAATCTGCATCTAAATATGTTGGGGGAATGAATAAGGATTTATGTGACACTATGCACGCTTTGCACTCTGTAAGTACTGTACATTATAGTTCAGCCTGGTCTCCCAGGTAAACTTAACCAGCCCATGAATTATGAAGTCTGTATTTACCTTTATTTCATTTCGTGTTTGAAAAATCAGAAAATATGCACATGCAAAAACTTAATAAAATCAATCATGGTTCATAACAGTTTAATAAGTGTCTGGTCGACAAAATATTTTTTTATATGCATATGTCCGGGGGGGGGGGGGGATTTACAGCCATTACAGCGGTCGAAAAAATAACAAGTTTAGACATTGGCCCACATATAATCCAACCCCTACCCACAGGCTTTCAATTTTTACTAAATTATTCGGCTTAAAAGCAGGTATATTTGGTGATGTTAATAGAAATTCAGTTTTCTTATTATCAAACATGAAATGGGTCACTGGTAGAGCAGACTACCAGTATTACAACCAACCACTGTTATTGACTGTCCAGATATTGAACATCATCCTAGATTCAGTGTAAACTTTTTCAGTGCATGCTTTTAAAACTCTTCATAACACTACCACCAAGAACCAATCCATGAATTACCCAAGACCGTGAACCAATATTTCTAAAAGATTAATTCTCTTTCCTTTAAATATTTGTGTGATCGTACAAAATTCTTGGACCAAGACATTTATTTAAATTTTATTAGGAATTAAAACACAGGAATATTGTTTGTGGATTTAAAAAGAACTGTAGACACATCTGTACAATAAAGGCTACAGTACATGTCCTCACCTTCCATCTTGGATTTTTCGTGGGGACATGAACTTGAATTCATTAGAACTTTTCATTACTAGGACTTTTAAAATTTAATTTGTGGATTATTTTTGGATTTGAATCTTATAACCCTAAGTTCTTATTTTATCATTTTTTTCAGTGTCTTTCCAGGGAAATAATTGGTGTTAAATTTTTTAAAGCTTGTTGTTTTCACTCTTTCTTTTGTTACTGTATATTAGAGCCTAAACACGTAACATAAGACTAACCATACTGTATGAATTACATATTGGTCATGGACAGGTATTTTAAAAAAATGTGACCGCTTGTGAGGGGTTCATTTTACATTTTTGCCATAAAAATATGCTGGCTGTTTGTCATGTTACAGGGTTGGCATTTCTTCAAGGGTACTTTTGAACACAAACTCATCAGTACCAAGGGATTTTGGCCATAAAATTTGGGTGGCTGCTGGTTATAGGGGCTGTTCATGAGGGGGACCACTGTATGATGTCATCATCTTTGTCATCTCTTTAAAATGACTCGGTCAGCTTGCCTAGTTCATCCACAGATGGATCACAAGCTACAATGTCTGCTACTTCAGTAAACATTGTTTGAAATAAAAGTAGTTCCTAACACATGATAGTGATTTTAGACATTTGCATTATGAAATAGTGCAATATGGAGACATACTGCATGATTCTGGCAATATAAAGTTAATGGAGAAAATTATGAGCTGATAACATATGATGATTGAAGCAGTTAATTTCATATTTGGTTGTATTTTTCTTCATCTCCACAGATATGGTTGTAATTTATTTATGATCGTACTACAGATAAAGATTGATAGCAATTCACTGATGTTTTCCTTATAAATGAAATAAATTTGGATTTGTACACATAAATATGGATGCATTATTTCAGCGACCCATTGCCTAAAGCTGTCTTGGTGGTGTACAGAGCTAGACGAGGACTTCTGACTCAGCAGGGCCAGAGCAGATCCAGTCACCACACTTGCTTACGGCAGGCAAATAGAGGTGGAAAATTGCTGCGGGAAAGTCTGAAAATGAATTACAACAAAGAAGATACCCATATTATTCAGGTTTGTTTCACCTTGAGGCTAGGACATCAGTTTGCAAATCTGTACTGTTTTAGCAGCTGTTAAATATTATTTCTAAATAAGTAAATTATAAACTGAGTTCTATGCATTTCTTAGTTTCAGCTCCTTGTCTATGAAAAAAGACTACCTTATTCTTTTGTATTTTAAGACTAGATTTTTTTTTAGCTCAAATGCCTTGGCAGTGTATGGAGATGGAAGCAGCTGGAAATTTACAGAATAGCAATGTCCACTTTGGTGGTGCATTGTAGTTGCATTGCATTTGTCCACCATATATGCAATGCTTCTGCAGTGCAAGCATGAGGGTGGATAACACTGCTACAGCTTGAGTTTGGTTCAAGAGATCTGTTTCTGAATTATATTGTGTGCATGCATCCTTTTCTGCCTTTCTGTGGCCTTTTTTTTTTTTTTTCTTTTTTTTGCTATCTCTCTAACACTGTAAATGATCATTTATCTCCATGCTTACTTAAGAACAGGTATAGATTATGTGATTCTGCTCATCAGATGCATTCATTTATAATGTCATATTTTCTTGTATGGGTATGAGAAAAAAAATAGTATTTCATTATGCTCACGTGCATAATTCCATATTTTCTTCAAGGTAATAATGGTTAAAGGAACTCGGGAACATGTTTTTCCCAGCATTTCACATCAGTGCATGTGAATGATCCTAGGGAGAAAAAAAGATAATCAAATCTAGCTTATATTTTTATGTAGAGAATGGATTGAGAGTGGGCTCTAAAGATTTTATTGAAGGTGATCTGTAGGCACTTGATTGAGTGTAGTCTGTAGATATGCATGACCATTTTCAGAATCTCTGTGTCTTAGGTGATGGGGGACACTTGTGTATATTTAGTTGTAGATTTATATGTAAAGCAGTGTCTCCCAGACTTGTGAGAAATATAGACTTTAACTTTAGTATTTGATTATAGGTTATATGTAGATGCGTATAATTAAAAAAGATAATAAAATCTAGCTTATATTTCTATGTAGAGAATGGATTGAGAGTGGGCTCTAAAGATTTTATTGAAGGTGATCTGTAGGCATTTGATCGAGTGTAGTCTGTAGATATGCATGACCATTTTCAGAATCTCTGCATCTCAGGTGTTGGGGGACACTTGTGTATATTTAGTTGTAGATTTATATGTAATGCAGTGTCTCCCAGACTTGTGAGAAATATAGACTTTAACTTTAGTATTTGATTATAGGTTATATGTAGATGTGTATAATTATTTGGACAGTTTAATCCACAACTTTGGCAAGGGATAAGAATATATTTTGTGCATGTATATGTACATGGAGAGTAAGATACAATTGGGCCAAAAAAATTATATGTATGGTTAAACCCCAAAAAGTAGGGTAGGTCAGTAGGCTTTTTTCTTCTTCACAAATACAGGTATGTGTATTATAATTGAGGTTCACCACAAGTAAATCTTCTGCTTTAAGAAGTATCTTTATTTATTTATGTACCCTTGGCAGCAAGTTTTGTTCATGGAAGAAGACCGCAGGTGCTCTTAAGTCAATTTTCAAGTGTAGAACTAATAACCTTGTGCAAACAGGTGACAATTTTCTCACAAACAGGCTTAAATGGATTTGGACCTCAGGAGTTTATGGTGACAATTCACAAACAACACCATTATCTGTTTTGTATGTTTTAATTTGCTGGCTATTTGTTTTAATGTACACATTTAACACGGAAAAACAAATCTATATCTGCCATGGAATAACAAGAGAGCATCCTAATGGGCGATACATTCTCTTCCATACATGTTATAATTAATGTTATAATTAATACAGACAGTGCAGTTGACTTCTGTATAAGAACTGGAGTGGAGTATATACCACTTTTTGAAGCTGAACTTCATAAAAGAGCCAAGTTTGAAGATATTGTTTTACAAAAGGAATCACAAAAAACAACATTAAAAAATAGGTACAGAACATTCAATGTGGTATACTAAATTCTATTGAGATATCATTAGTCATCTAGGAGAATAGGACTACACAAAATTATATCCATATAGTCTAAATACAATAAAAATGACTAACTAACTCTCTCTTACAAAATTTAAAGTTAAATCTTCTTGCCAATTGTCTGCCAAGTTTAATCATTATAGCATCTATTGTTGTCTAGAAGGAGTAGGAGATACTTGATGATACCTTTATATCCATATTTAGTACAAAACCATACCTCTTGCAAAATTAATTGGGAACTGAATACCTTTGCCATATGCATACCTCCACTTTGTGGTTAGCATGCCAACAAGTTTGGTGAAGAAAGCATTTTTTGTTTAGGAGGAGGTGACACAAAAATGTCACGGACAGACAGTGTCAAGATATAATGCATACAGTCCGAGACGAGTGTATAAAATGTCATTATTTATTTTGTTTTCCAAAAGGTCTTGGGAGTGCTGGGAGCTTTTCCAAGGTTTTTGCGGTCCAAACAGATTGGTAAAACTGTTTTGTATTGATTCTTAGAGCATAATCAGCTTCTGCATTTTCACAACCACAGAATGAACTAAGATATTTTCGGCCTAGGTCTGCATCGCAATAAGGGATTTCATTGGGTGTTGCATATTGTAAATGTGGCCATAATATTAAGGAATTTCTGACAGATATGGGGACTGACAGGAAATAAGGCGGATCCACAAGTGAATCATATTCACTTTGAGTAGTTGCTAACAAAACCTTTCTCCTTTGACCTAACATGGATTTGGCATACACAACCCTTGGCTTCCTGCATTCAACACAGCTGTAGCCCTTGCCATCTGAGCTGACAGTTATACATAAAATGAAGCAGGTGTTTCAGTTTCCAAGACTGCTGCTATCTCTGCATCTACAGAAGTAGTGCTATTGATGTTGGTGCTTGTACTTGTGCTGGACTCAGGCTCAGTTTCAGCAACATGACTAGACTTGCACATCTTGACTGGCAGGGTGGTTTTGTGCACTTTTATCAAAGGGTTTCATATGTCTGATAATGCATTCTGCTTTCATCCAATGTAATTTCTCCGGCTCCTAAATTTGGGGTTTCAAGCAACAGTTTTCATCACTGCACTTCTGTATTTGGAAAGCATACTGGATTTTTTTTATAGTGCATCTCCTTCCAATCATTGTACTTCTGGAATTTCTTTGTATGTGCCTTCTGGAGTCTAAATTTCACAGCGATTAGAGTGGAAGGGACACTTCTTGCACACGCCATGCTGTTTATTGCTCACCACTGCATGTCTGTTTTACAAGCAAATGAGCCAATAAAACTGAGTATTCCGATTGTTACTTTGGTATGGTCTAAATTAGTACAAATCATCATTGTCACAGACGGGGCTGGCAATTCAGCGAAAGAAAAAATTTTTGTGAAAATACCCATTAGGGTCGGAGGCTTAAAACTAGAGTCTGTCAGGTAACCTGAACCATATGTATAATTTTTGGGGCCTTGAGAAAAGCATGAGTATAATGCTCATTTGCTGCAGTCTTTAAATTTAAATATCATCATGTATTATTGTAGCGTAAAAAAAGGACCGTTAACCTAACGGTGATGATCAAGGATTGTGATCTTTATTAACCAATTCTTTTCAGTTTGCTTACTTATTTACAGGCATAAAATAATTGTATGGTACATGCTGACATGTCAGAATCCACTTATATGCTGTAGCACATTCTTTTAAGTGAGCTAAGTTAGTCCATTAGTTAAAAAGGTCTTAAGTTTTCAGTGGTGTACTTCTGTTCTTGTAGAGCCTTCAAATGATGGTGTGTGACTGGCTTTTGACCACTAGAACAGAAATTTGGGAACAGAGCCAAATGGAGGACAATACCCGAATCTCTCAGACTGAACTTATAGCATTCCAACAAGATCTGGCTAGTCTTCGTAAGCTGGCTCAGCTTAATAAAGCTGCACTGCCAAAGGTAAATAGTCTGTAATTTTGCATTATGCATTATTTATTTACTCAGCTTATTGTTCTTTGGAGGAATGTGCTGTTGTGCAATTAAAGCAGCAATGTCTGTAATTATTGAGAATTATAACATGCAGTTTTAATACTCAGAATTGTGTGTATACTGTACAAGTCTTGCCCTGAGACATATCTGACAATATCCGTGTCCACTGATGTAATTACATCATTATCAGTGGCAGAGTATTTTGTCATGCACAGTATCATGATCTCTCCCTGTCTCGATTTGACTGCATTCGACACATTGATGTTTTTCGAACTCAGATTTGTTTCCAGGATTCAGCTGGATACATCACAGCACACCCGCACTAAAAGATGAGACATAGACTACATTGTCAGGATGTCTGTTGTAAGGTGTGTACTGTTTAGGTAGGTTTCATTCAGAATATTGATGAATAAATATTTGAAAGCATGTTATAGATGACTTATTGAACAATGGTTTATAAAATACTACTTCTCATGAACTAGGCCACTAAAGCAAACTTTACAATGTAAACATGAACTTGCAAGGGCTAGTGGAGAGCAAAGATAGGGGTTTGGGGGAACTTTGCATTCATATATTACATCCTTGCATATTTCCAAGGACATCTACAGATTTTCAGATAACATTTTTCAGTATTGTGTGTTATCTATGTATGCTTTAACATTATCATTATCATTATTTTATAGTTAGAAATGATTTGCTAGTGCATACAACGATCTCGTCCCTTTAGGCTTAATTGCAGTCTTTGAATAGAGTATTATTCAGTTCCATTAATGTATAGCTGCAATACTGGGCACAAAGACTTAAATTGTCCATACAACCTTCACCAGAAATGAGATAGGAACAATTTAATGTCTCTTAATGACGACTAAATTCATGTGACAAAAAATCCCAGTAAACATGCACACGCTATAATGATGGACTGATGTGCATGAGCACATGCGCAGCCTTGTGTGTGTGTGTGTATATATATATATATATATATATATATATATATATATAATCTGCTGAACAAATTTGTAAGAGTATGCATCTTTATATCACTGGTATATTTTTAATAAAGTGTAAATATTATAAACTTACTGCACAAAATATTTAAAAAAAAATTGAAACTACCATTTAAAAAAATCTCTTTAATGTACCTGAAACACATGTCATCCATGATTTTTTTTCTTTTTTTTTTTCTTCAGCTTCAGTTTCTGAAACACGATTTTTTCTCACGTTTTTGATGCTGCTGTATAAGGAAGTAACATCACCCATGCAGAGTTCTCACAACTTTAAATTTGTTTGTTGCCAGTTTACACAAGATGGCTCAAGATAATCTACATAGTCCATTACAAAGGTCGATTTCCACTTTGAATTAGGAAATGAAACACAGAGCCTATATATACTTATGCTTGTAACTAGGTAACTAAGTATGAACCCAATGGTCATTGCAGACATATTAATTGTTAGTAGATGACTGCTGTATAGAGTAGCCCGTCTACAGATATTTTTGTAATGTGTATAATAAAAATAGATTTCACCCAAAATTGTTAATGTAGGGATTGTATCATTTTTTGTGAGGACAAATTAAACTATATTTGTTTATAAGCTGAGGTTTTATATAGGTACAACTTTCTAACTAGTAACTGTTTCATCTTTTAAATTCATGGGTTAGTCAGCTTAAGTGCAATTGTGTAGGAATATGCTAACAAGGCTCTTACCTTTCCAGAGTCTTCCTAGGTCAAATAGAATTTATCTATATTGAGAACAGTTCTATATTTATTTAATTTCTTTAACATAATTGAGTGGCCTATTTCATGATTGGAAATAACATACACATAACTGTTCTGATCATTCTATGAATACTCCAGTACCCTGCCCCTACCCCCCATACATATATGGAGGGAACATATTGTGCAATTAAGAGTGAAATATGGATTAGTCTACCAAGCAAGCTTTTTTTATTACTTTTTTATTTTCAAAGTAAATCAAGAGAAATTCTTTGCCAGTTATAATAACAAAAATCAAAACATTCAAACATTTGAACTATACTCTGTGACAGGTAAATAACTTAATATGCATACAGTACAGGGGCTCACCTGTCCAACAAGAACTTGACCATTTCTTTTTCAGTTGAGAGTCCTAGCTCCTCCATTAGTGCTATCCATGACACTTTTCGTTGGGTTTATTCTATAGCTCTTCAGCTTGTCTTCTCAGAGAGTGATAAAGTTGGCAGCTTTCACTTTTTTCACTATGCAGTATGTCAGCCATTTTTGTTTTGAAATTAAAATTGCTTGTAGGTGACTTCTAACCTGCCTTGATGACATTGCAGTTTGTGTCCATGTGAACTGTCCCTATTATATAACAGCTTATGACCACTTCTTACCTGCCTTGATGACATTGCAGTTTGGGTACATGTGAACTATCCCTGTTATATAACAGGTTATGACCTTGAATATTCATTAAAAGCAGTTCTTGCCACTAAATCATTTCTCATTTATTGTGCATTTTATGGATTGAATCTGGACATGCCATATATTTCTGTGCATACTTTTGGGTTATAAGTTGGTACATGAAATTAATTGAAGGACCTGTACTGTTTATAAGATGCACACAATTACAGACATTGATGCTTTAGAATATTTCAAGTTTTTTTTTTTTTTTAATCTGACTTTGCTTGCATTGTTGATATGTTGGTGTCCAAGTAAAAAATTTCCTTGGTATCATGTTTAAAAGGTTCAGAATGTCCTCAGTTTTGATTTGCATACTTTTTTTCCATTAAAGCCATCATTAATTATCACAATATTGTCTGTCTGAACTTCATGGCAAGTTTCAAGTTAATATTGAAACATCAGCTTTTTTCCCCTGCCCATTTTATCTGCCTAATATCAATGCATTTTAATACACACTTTGTGTGTAGAAAATGTATCCTTCCACAATTGTTTCAGTTTTTCATTGTCAATGTACAGGTGTTCCTGTATGAGGCAACAGCTAGAATGATGGCAGGGGCAAGTCCCAATAGGACACAGCAGTTACTGGACCGCAGCATCATCAGGAGAAGAATATCAAGGGAAGAAAGAGGTAAATGGCGCTGGGCTTTTAGCATCTTTTATGAATTTGATATGTACAAAGTTCTTGTTACTCTGGGTTTATTTACAAGATCAATGGATGGAATTTTAGTTCTACTTGTCATATACCAGAAGATATGGGATAGCCCATTTTTTGTTTGTTCATACATTAGTTCAAGTTTCTTATTACTGCTACTCCTAAAATACTTGAAAGCTCGCTTTGCAATTGTACACACACTTTCATTCAGTGAGGTAGTTGGCCTAAATGAAAATCGTACTATTGATACCTCCAGAGTGGCTGGCACTGTGGCCATTTTGAAAAAGCTTGTTATTGCTACTCTTAGTAACGGCTACATCAGCATGGTCCAATATGACTGCCACAGTAGCCTATTGCTGCTGCTTCTTCTAAATGGGTATTCCTATCAACATTGGTTTTCATTAAAGACATCTTGTGATGTTCTAAATGGTCCTAAATGAAAATGGTGCCAATATGGCTAGCGTAATGGTCAGCTTGAAAATCTTTCTATAGCTGCTTGTTCTAGATGACTGGTCACATCAGTATTGTGATTTCACCAAAAGACTTATAATGATCTCTGTTTTATCTCTAAATGGAAATGGTGCCAGTCTGATATCCAATATGGTTAAATTTATTGATTTCTTACCAGAATTTTGGAGTTCACATAATCCTATTTAGTTGAGATTGAATAGGCATGTGCTCCAATTCTGTATCTTACGCAGAATTAAGACCAGTTTGGCATCACTCTGTGCCAACACATCTAAGTGTGATCTCTGTAAATATTAGAGAAAAATGAAACTTACCTTCCCCTGTTTCCCCATTGATATGTAAAGTTAATAAAAATGAAGAATCTTTTGTTCTGGGTGCTCTTGACAATGACTGCATTTAATATACAGTCCACAGATAACATTAAAACTAGATGCTAAGACACCAATCAAACATGAACAAGGATTAGGAAAACCACTCCCTCTCTCATCTTGACCACATACAAATTGCCTATGCCAAGGCAAATTTCACTTCTTGTCCTTTTCCTGAATTGATGCAGATCAGCAACTTCAAAATGTGTTAATTTTCTATTTTAAGAAGCTCAAAGCTCCACATGGCTTAACATCTAGTTGGCCATAAATGAAAATGGTGCATATTTGATGCACAGTATGACAACCACAGTGGTCATCATGAAAGTATTGCTACTTCTGAACAGAAGTTAATATTGCCATGGTCTTTTCTTAAAAAGACTTCTTGTGACATCTTGTTAGTCCTGAATAAAAATGGTACCATTGCACATCCATTATGGCTGGTATATTGGCAGTCATAAAAATCATGTTATTGCTACTCTCATGAAGAGATGGCATTATCAACATGGGGATTTTACTAAATGAATTCTCATGCTGTTTAGTTCATTCTAAGGGCTGTTCCATTAAAACAAATACATGGGACCCAGGGAAGGCACTTTTAAAGTGGGGTACTCACTCATAGATGCAATTTAAAATTTCTTATCATTTTAATATGAACACTGAAATCAAAGTACCCTGGCAATTTTTTTTTTAAACTGCCTTCCCTGTATACCATTTATGTTTGAATGGAACAACCCTAAATAAAATGGTACTGCATAGACATCCAGTATGGACACCACAGAGGCCATTTTGAAATTGTTGTTAGCACTACTCCTGTTTGAATAGATGTGCTAGCATGGGTTTTTCTTTGAAGTTGTGGTTGTAAATGAAAGTGGTGGCGATTAGACTTTGCTGTTCATATAAGTATTGTGCTTTCAACAAAAAGCTTTGTTTGTCTTGTTTGCCCTAATGGAAATGATGACAATTGGATATCTAATATGGCCATCTTGAAAATACTGTTATTGCTGAAGAATGTCATTATCAGAGATGGTTTTAACACTTAGCAGTATGGCAAAATTCCCATTGAGGGACTCTATCATTTGTTCAGATTTTAATATAATCCTATTAGTGGTACCCAAAAAAGCCATTGAAGATTTTGAGCTAGCTACTAAATCGTCTGTTTTGACTGCTGTTTGTCCTTCTTTGTGCTTTGCAAGGCACTGAGCATTAAGATTTTAGTGTCAGGACTGGTCACCCAGGTGACAGGATAATGTGTCTGGGTAGGACATCATGCTACATGACTGCAGTATGATGCCCCAGTGTTAGACATCACTGTAAACTACCACACTGCAGACATAGTAGCAATATGACTGGAAAATTGTAAAAGCTACATTAAAAATCTAAATCAATCACACACACTCAATTTTATACATTTCAAGCAAGTCTTATTTGTACAGAACTTTATTTAAAAGCATCAAGTTGCTTCAGAAGGGCATTTTTTTGACAAGTTTAAAAAGCTTGCATATCTTACCTTGATGAACTTGATTAATGATTTCAAATTCTTATAATTTGCAGATAAACTTAAGCGGTTCATGCTAAAAGATTATTTTAAAAAATTCTGTTATGAACATGGTTTTCTTTTAGACATAAATATCTTATCTTCAACTTTCAGATATCACAGCAAGTTTTGATAGTGAGGCCCCTGATAGGGAACAAGCCACAGCTTTCCTATTGGCTGGCCGTTACTTACCAGAGCCACTCATGGGAAACCCAGGAGACCGGGCGATCCTTATTGCAGAAGCCAGTCGCATGTATGAAGTTATAGGGGACAAGAAATCTGTACAGAGCTGTAGAAAAACATTGTTAGAACTTGAGGGCAAAAATCTAAATACACAGTCGGTGCAAATTCAGTGTTGATATTTACTGATACAAGGAAATGTAAAACCATGAGGCAAAATAAAGAAATTTATTTATAAAAAGAAAGTAGTGTAAATTGATGAAACTGGCGTTTCTTGTACCTTCCAAGACATGAACTGAACACACCAACATACATGGATGTTTGGCAGTTGTGAAGTCCCCAAAATGCTGCCAAAAGGGGTAGGTGGGGTGATATTTTAAAACACATCTATGGTAGTGTCCATTGAAGAAATGTCTTGTTTTGGGGAAGTTTTTATAACTTATTATTGTCTTCCTTCAGCAAGAAGTAAACAGCCATTGGACAGGTATTGTGCACAGTTAGTAGGATATTTGTACTTAGTTGTATCCATTGCCTGTGAAAAAAATTAAATCTTTTTCCGTTTCTAATATTCGTTATTTATAGGTAGCTTTGTGTCAGGGAGACATCCCACAGTCACTTATACTTTCTTTTTTCGTCAGCATGTCCTGTTGTTTCTATAAGTGTTTCAAACAGCACAAAAGTAGAGATGGAGGTTTTCTATTATAGTGCACAGTATATAACATTTACATATCGGTAGTACCAAATTAATTACAATGGCCACATCCATCAGACGTAGAATTTTCTTTAAATGAAAAGGCATGAAAGAAATTGTTATTTCTGATCCAAGAATTCTGTGCAGTAATTTATATTGAAAGTAAATTAGATTTTAGTTTTTGTAATTTTGTTGTCAAGGGAAAATACTTTCCCTGCCCATTTGAGTTTTTATTTCGTAGATGAAGTTGTATTTTCCAGTTAATTAGTGCTTTGGTTTCTAGAATTTCCGTCTTTCAACAAGATGTTATAAATATTTCTACAACCTTTCCTAGTTTAAAGAAGTAATTTCCATTTTACAACTCTAGTTTGTTTTCTTCATAATTGCTGGATGAGATTCAATAATCTGTTCATATATATAATTTCACCAACTTAAAGACCCCTGCATATTGTAAAAAGTTGGTCTCAACATGTTTCATTTACTTTTGACATGAAAGAAATTCCCCTTTACTTTGCACAATATCATTTATAAACAGTATACTTTTTTCAGACATTTTTGGCTTAAAGTGCAGAGTTTACGTTACACAGGTATATGCCAATTTTTACATATAATTTGTTTTTGTACCAGAAAAAAGATAACCTCTATCAATATTCATGTACTGACAAACTGTAAAAGATTTTGACAGTTTTGATAGTTAACTGCCTCAACATTAAAGTCATTAAGAAGTTATCCTTTCCATATGGTTGTAATCCCATTTTAATCAGTGATTGTTGGGATCAGCACAGCACTAGAAGGATAGTCTGTGCATTTCTTTAGATTGCAAGGGGTTGATATTTGATTCATGATGAAACAATACAAATTTAATTACTCCTTTCTGTTTCATAAATGTTAATCCATGCAGTCACTTTCTGCTTTGTTCTGTTTGTGTTGAAGAAGATATAATCATGACACAGTAATCGATAAGTTCATTTTTAAAAAAAAAAAAAAGATCTAGCGATAAATCTACACCAGTTCCCAGTAAAAGTGCTATAGATAAAGACAAGCATACCATTTCAGTTTCATAGGATTACTCATCAAAGGCATTTTCATCTTTGTTCTTTATTCAAGCGCAGAGAAATCAAAAGCTACTACAAAGAAATTTAGAAACAAGGAGTTTTCATTTCAGCAAGCATTTGCTTATTTCAGTTCATACATCAGTGTTGACACAAAATCAGTTGCACTGGGATTTGAAAACCATCACTGATATTCTCTGAAATAAATGCTTGAATAATGGGATATTTCTTTGTTATGGAGTTTTTTTTTAATTTTTTTTATACCATTGCTGCATTTATTTATTCTTGTTCAAAACAAAAAACTTTGTGTTTGCTAGAGGATCAACTTGTTTTGGATTTTGCTGGCTTATGTTTGTAGACGACCATAAGCATACATGCCAACCCCTGGCAAAGAAAAAGCGTAATCCAAGTAGAAAAGTGTAATCCACATATAACATGATAAAATTCAATGAGCATATGTACAAAATCATTTATTTACCCCTCTGATCTTTTAACATCAATTACTGCTTCAAGTTTTCATGTATAGCACTTTTTAGCTTTAAAAAGCAACAGACTCTCAAAACACTTTGTACCAGCTGAAACTACAAATGTTTTGCACACCAGTAGATCACCAAGTACTGGGTTACTGATCCTGGATCTGAATTCAGTTTTATTTTTGTTAACAATACTGAACAATTTCACAGTATTAAAATGGTAATGAACCAATATTCCTTTCATAACCTGACAAAGAAGAGGAAATTTATATCTTCCAGTTATTGGGTCTTGTAGCTGGGAAATAGGGTGCCATTGCTCATCAACTCTGTCTGCATGAAGTACGTTGTTAGGTAGAATGCCAACTTGATACTTCAGGAGCTCTCCTAGTTTATTAGCATCCTTTCCAGCAGCAAGGTGCATTAAATGATGGGGACAACCTGATATGTACACTGTTGGCGACATTTTTCAAAATATAGGATGCAACTCCTTTAAGAATTCCAGTCATCAGTGGCGTCACTAGGGGGGTGCTGACCGCACCGGGTGACACTATCTCAGAGGGGTGACACCAAAATGAAAAATTGCAAATTTTACTGAGCACACACTGCTAGGTCTAGTCAGATTTCATAAGCGAATAACTGATCATAGTTAAATACATGACTAGCAGGCACAGCAGTGGCATCGCTAGGGGGATGCGGGGGGTGCGGACTGCACCGGGTGACACCATCAGAGGGGTGACACCAGAATGACATTACTAAGAATTCTGCATGGTCTGTTACGGAAGGAGGACCATGGGGGTGACACCATGAGCTACCGCACTGGGTGACACCAACCCGAGTGATGCCACTGCCAGTCATCACTGATTCGTTATCAGCTGTAAACCTCATACAGTTCTACCAACTTAATGTTTTTTCAAAGCATTATCAAGCAAATCAAAAATGTTTTCTTCAGTGGAATCTACTGTTAATTCTGGTAACGAAAGGAGAGTCTAGAAACATTCATTTGAACAAAGGACCAACGTAGTCTTCTACCACTACAGTGCTAGGGGTAGTTCTATTAACAACTAAGTATATAATGCCTCTGCATTTATAAAATTTTTGTCCACAATTGAGTTCTGCTGTTTAAAAAAAAGTTACCTTAGTATTGGAGTTAATCCAAGGTTTCTTTGTTTTACCACCATGACTAATATTAAAATCCTTTCCACACAGCCTGCAATGGGTGTGAAGCTGCCCTAGAATCGAATGCTGTATTATGTAATTCATGTATTCATCTTTGAATTTGATTTTTTTCTTTTTCTAATCCATCTGTGAAACTATTTGAAAAACATTTTTGCTCTAACACTCACATTGACTATATAAATCTGATGACTTTTAGCGCCAAATACCTCCAGTCTGGTTCTGTACCAGATATGAATTAGAGCAAAGAATCTGTGAGCAAAGATTACAAATTAGAAAACCAGTCTGTTCTCTCCTTACTAAGCCATACAGCTGCCATAAATAGAAAACAAGGTCAAAAGTTTGAAAATAGAAACCAGCATGTTTTTTGAAAATAGGGCAGCTTACTATAAATAGAACATACACTGTTAGGAAGGTACATGCAGGCATACTCTTATGTTGTAGCTACATAGAAGCGGTCTTTTCTAGAATATTCTGGGATTAATGGGATGTTAATAAAAATTGAGAAAAGAAATTATTAATTATTTTGGGAGGGGGATATACCTAAAATGCATAGTCTGAATATGTTTACGCATAATGCATAATTTTGTGGAAAAAAGTGTTATGGTTGGCATGTATGCTGAAGTCATGTGATCTAGCCATGCAGAAACTGAATTTTCAGCCTCACCAAACCACTAAAACCAAACATATCTGGTGCATGGAAACTTTTTACTTTATAAATGAACTCTGAACCAACGTTTTTAATTGTATGTGGTTAAAGTTGTTGACAGTAACAATATTGGAATGGGATTACAACACTATAGTTTGTTCCACACAGCATTGCAAATTTTATCTGATCTGTAACTCTGTAAATGTTTAAGTCAACATCATTAAATGTAATTAAAAAGACCTAATTCATTTTAAATACTTCGTGTGAATCGAATTAGGGACTTTTAGCTACATTTAAGGATGCTGACCAGATAATTTACTTTGAGATAGGATAAAATATGTGATGCTGTCTGGAACGATCTATAGTGGCATGGTGTTGCGATGCTGTCCATTACAAACACAGCTTTTGTAAAGGTTAGAAACTCATTCTTTTCATTTTCTTATTCTAAAGGTCAGAAACACATTAATTTCGTTTTCTAACTACAAAGTATCCTTTACAACATAATTTTCTCCACTCTATGCAAGAGATAAACCGAGTCTCGGATTCGGCCAATGTGAGAAAGCTAGCCAGTAGCTTCTCATGGGTCGGTGGTTCTTTCTGGGGGATTTCCGGGTTCTTCCTCCACTATTAATACATGATGCCATGTATGGCCTATCATGTGAAGATGAAGGGCATTAAACCCTACAACAACAACAACAAGAGATAAACCATGCATTGATGAGATTGGTTTATTAGCATTTGTACCAGTAAAACTTGGTCCTGTACCGACTTTTTCCATCTTTGTCAGTATGAGGTATTACTAGTAGTGCAACCCTAGCGGAAACGCTGTAGTGGTAATCTTGGGTACACATGGCACAAGTGGATGTTATTCATTCACATTAATTTATGTCATAAATACCATCTACTGCTGTCACCCATGGGATGAAAAAGTTTTAATACAAAATAATGTTTCCTTGAAGTAAAGCAGATTTTATGCACAGTTTTAGAGCAGTGGACAAAGCAAGCAATTTTTGTGTAATGGGATTATGGGGGCAATTTCAAAATGTTACTGATTGAAAGTTTATATTGTTACATCTCTCTCTCTCTCTTTTGCTTGTAAAATAATCAAAGGATGAACCCTTGTTCTAATGATGTAGCAGGGTATCTGGAGAGTTTCCAACTGATGACCAAAACAAGTATCCAACAAGGTCTGTACTGGACATTTGTCGAGTTTCTTCCAGGAGAGTGATAATGGCTGTTTTACCCCATAGTTTTATGTCACTGCCTTCTATCCCACATAACTTTTACACATTTTATCATAAAACCCACATGCTGTGTGCAACCCATGGATTTAATAATCCATGAAAATGAAGTGGCCAACAGTGGCCATACATTATGAATACTACGCAGCAGAAACTGCTGCTGTCTCAATCTGTAATGAAGCCACGTAAGCTCCCTGCTGTATTTAAACAACTTGGTATGTGCCAGTACAGATGATGATCAGAACAGTTTATTTTGCATCTGTAACTTGAGAAATAAGCACATTTTAATATTTGCGTGCTTAAACTGAAAGCAAAGTTATTACAAGCTTTTGTTTCTGTACTGGTACTAAATTTGTTTTTGCTATTATAACAAATACCTGAATTAACAGTGATTATCCGCAAATATTTGGTAGACCTAAATATACTATTCATGACAAGCACTCGCCATTACCCACTCCATGTATGGATATACATAAAAACGTTTTGAAATAGTAATTCAAAGTGATGTATTTTTTTTAATTAGCTTTTTATGGAGAGGATATACTCGTATATTTTCCAATATGCCTCCACTTTAAATACAAGGTTTTTCATTTATTGTATTTACACAGGCAGTAGATCAGTTGGTTTCAGTGCTAGGCTATCAAACACAGCGTTGGTGGCTCACGTCTAAATACCAGAGCAAATATTTATTTATTAATTGGGGAGGATGCTCTCTCTCTCCGAGTTGATGAAATATGAAAATTAAAATAAATCTAATTATATAAGGTTGATCTTGGTTACAGATACATAGCCTCTAATCTTTGATGCATATCTGATTTTCATTGACCTCTGAGCTTTATAGTACGCCATTTGGCACGCTAGGGTCTCATCTGGGGTTGCATTGGAATTGTAACTGATATGAACTGCCTGATTGTAAGAAACTATATGGATTCTGTTTTTAATTGATTGGAATATCCATCTGGATATGAGTAATACTCGAAATCTCTCTTCGATCCACTAACACACGCGCTCCCATGTCAAATGCTAAATCAAATACCTCTTTGAGCTGCGACATTGCGAAAGCATAAATTATTGATTTACTTTAATGCTGCACAATCCTCTCTCCATTGCCGTATTTGCAACCGGCAAATCTAACAATCTGCTGAGCGGCCGCGTTCAGGATTTTACTAACTGCAGGCGGCATTAATTCTGTTGATGGTAATGTAACAGGAACCGTGTTTGATAATGGTGCTCGTGTTACCAACCGTTGTATTCAATCTCAAAGCGTCTGAGCTGCCTGAGAGCCCAGTTATTTTAATTGATCAACTGTGGCACTTTTAGTACTATCAATAACTTGCATTGCAATTTTGTTAGCAATGCGGGCAGCAGTTCATGATAAGGCTTTTGGTTCACTCGTAAATAGTTCATGAAAAATATCACTATGTCCAGTTCCTTAATATGTCATGTACAGAGGTTGTCTCGCATTAATAACACGAAAAGGTTTTACACGACTACACCGGTCATCCACGTGCCCGCCGTGATCTACAAGGGAAAAACTAATATGGGTTATCTGGAGCAGCAGGGGGGGCGAATCCGACATTTTGTCCAATCGTTATTTTGCTTAATTAATACCTTCTGCACTCAGCGGATCCGGTGTCGTCAGCGCCCGGTAAAAAAAAAACGACGACGGTCCATCCTAGACGACGGTGACGTCATTTGGTTTAATACACTTTCTGCGCGTCGATCCCAGCGTCGTCAGCGTCCGGTAAACACAGCGACGACCGCGTCGATGTCATTCCCCCCCCCCCCCGCTGCTAAGAGGCTACTTACAATGATCTTACAAACAGAGTGATTACTAACTCCTCCTCTTGTAGATCAATTAGGTTATTTGACTGATCGGTAAGTCTAAAATTAATTCTCGTTAAAAACCGATTATGGCATCGCATATAGACCGGATTAATCGGGCTCTCAACGATTAAGAATCCGGGAGGGGCTGTTGGTGAAAATGAATAAAGGATATACCCCTGTTGAGCTTGATTTGATTGCTTGGTATCCACCTGGTAACTCCCTTCGATAACATCACACACTAGATTGATTGCTATCACCGATGCGATATTTACGTTGTATGGAGCAATATGCCTACCACCATCTCCGTTATCGTGTCTGAGGATAATTGATGGACCGAGAAAATCATTAAGAGACTTTCTTAGTTCTGGCGCGTTGTATCCTGGAAACTTGAAATCGGGTAAATCGGCTTCTGTGATATTATACTCGGTTAGGAATTTTTGTTTATTACCATCGCTGTTAGCGGATATTATTTTAACGATTCGTTCATTGATATATTCCATGTCTGATATAAGTTGATTTAACACCTCAACGTGTTTTCGTGCTTTTGTTTTCCGTAGTTGTTCTAGTTGCAATCGGTAATTATGATTAATCTCGATAAAAAAAAAACTATCGATATCATTTAAATTAACTGTGAGTATGACGTGCGATTCAGGAGTTTTATCATACGGAAAAAACCATTGCATGATATTCCTGTCTTGAAATATAAACCTACTGGGGGATAACGCGTTTTTTATAATAGACAAACCATCTCGATACCCGGGATTGATTTCATGATACGATTGCGCATTCGTGTGCAAATCCGCGGAGATTTCATGAGGTGGATTCTCAGGCCAACCTAGTCTGGTTCTTATTGAACTGTTATAAATATCAACCATATACCCCGGTGTGCTTATTTCAATCGTCGACGATAACGTCGGTTCATGAACCGTAATAGCGATTTTTGATTCTTTTCCTGTGATCGATTTTATCCTGCGTTGAAATTCTTTATTGATTTGTTCTACTTGGTATGACCCAGTTGGTATTGTAACCTCATTCCAGTCTGGGGTTCCATCGGGTTTATTTGTCCATGCAAAAACCAGCGAGTTATTAGGTTGTTGTCCGTTAAATGCTTCCGCTCGGATATTAGGCCAACTATGATATATTCGCAATTTTGCCAGCGCTATTTCCTTCACTGGAATCGGAGAAGGGAAGTTTACACTGAATTCTGGCTTCGTTGATGTTATCGATATCATATTTGTTTGTACCGGAGTGGTGTTCTCCGCGATCCGTTGAAGTAATTGAAACCCTTCGGGGTTCAGCGACATTATTATTATTCGTCGTTTCTAGTGTTTAATTTCAACACCGAATATCAACAACCTGCTTGTTTTCAGGAGAATGTTTTAAGCCCATTGAAGTGGTTTCAGCGACGTGGTTTCCAGCTTCCAGTTGAAAATCCTCGATTTTTGACATCGCGGAGTCATACAACTGGACCATCGTGGAGAATTCAACATCGGATATAAACGAATTATCTATCGCCAACGAGATCAACCCGGATAATTTCGAGTACGCGTCGGATACTATTTGATGTTTTACTGTATACTCGTTGAGTTTTTTCTGAGAACACGATGATATCTTTCTAGTGATTGCGTTGGCGACTCCAGCAATTGTTGTCGCCGCGGAGATAGCGATTGGAACAGCGATCGGGGCCATCATGGTCACCGTGGATAAAATAACACAGGTACCGGCTACTATACCCGACACCGAGTACACGACCGCGTCGATGGTGGTTATTTTTCGACGGTATTTTTTTGTTTTTACACGGTATTGTTCGGAAAGCGTTTTCAAATTCGCGGAGAATTCTTTTACGGTATTGAATCGATATTGATGTGACGTCGGTGATACCTGTGATTCAATTACCTTGGTGGTCATTTTTATTTTAAAAGAACTAGTGTTTTTAATTACTTAGATCCGCTACAAATTCCACATACCATGTAATGTTTGACAAGGTTAAATTTCTATCAACGGCTTTAATTGTAAACGGTTCAGTTGCGTCCTTGTCTATAATTGTTGATATTGTATTGTTAAACCCGGATGAACTCGACGATAATATATTAAACTGCATCATTGAAACCAGTGTCAATCGATAAATGCCCTTAACAGTTGCGGTGATTTTTACTATATTCTGTGTAGGAGTCCAATCGAATGATCCATACCGAATCGTGTATACTGTGTTGATGGTGTTCCCATGAGGGATTTTTATTTTTGTCATTTCCGGTAGTCTGTTTTTAATCGCTGCAACATCAGTTTTGATTGTTCCTATTTCCTGTGTATGCGCGTCTATATTATTTATGATCGCTGTAACATCAAGTTTGATTTTTCCTATTTCCCGTATATGCACGTATAACCCCGCTTTGATCGTTTCAACATCATTTTTGATTGTTTCTATTTCCAGTCCATACGCAGTGATATCATTTATAGTTATTGTAATTTCATCCGGTTTGGTATTTTTTTTACCAAAGAATTTATCAATGGTGTTATCAGCCCTGTTAAAATTTTTTCGCAACGTGTAAAATTGGCCCGACAGCGTTGTAAACTCCGAAATAGTACGTTTTATCCCTACAAGATTCGGTTCGGTTACCGTCGGGGTTCCAAAAAAACTAGCAGTAGTGAGTTGTATATCGGTGACAGACTTTTGTATCCCCTCGAACTGATTTGCTTGCGCGTCAAATTTATCATACAAATTTTTTAACGAATTCGACATGGTTATATAATTGTTGCCAAGTGTACTTATTTTTCCATTTATCGTCAAGATGGATTCACCTGATTTAAGTCGTCCGTCATCGGTATACAACGCGATATTGTTCTCGGCGGCATCACGCTGTCGTATTAAAACGTCATTCAGCGACACATTACTGGATTTCAATTTACCCTGGCGGTCTTGAAATACAACTATTTCGCCCGGGTCAACACTGGTTAAATTTAACGTATCAGCGATTTCATCCTCGATTAGTTTTTTTATGTCATCGGTGGCGAGCGTTTCCGTGGATTCTTTCAGCGCCGAAACCGGTCGTCCCCAGATATCAATCATTATTATTGTAAAAAAAAAACTGTGTTTTTAATTAACCCGCCGGGCCTCTACGACCCCACTAGTGTATTCGTTTACAACCACATGAGGTGGTTTCCGCGATGATGAAATCGCCGCGAGTACGTTCAATACCTCACGGCCGCATATCGGTGGGTCACTTAATTGTTGTGTTGGCAGCGTGGAATAAAAAACCGGGGCTGAACACGCCCGGATATACCGCATGAACTCGTTTGGCGGGGCTAACCCGTATGAATCAAAATAGACGATCGCACGCGGATCAATTGCGTATGCAACCCAATGAGTCCCCGCTCCGGAGGATTTATCGAGGTTAATTATACCGGTTTCAATATTCCTTGGTTTTGTCGGTAATTGATCCCTCATAAAAACACCTCTGAAGTTTTTTATCGCTAACGCGTTTGCGGCATCTATTAAATCAAAATTAGACATATAGGAGTCAATAAACGGTTCCCGGTAGTCTTAGACCCTTCCCCGAGTACCATGAATACGGGGTTCCCGGTAGTCTTAGACCCTTTCCGGCTACGGGTCGTTTTTTTTTATAGCCTTTCCCGTTTGCCTTCTTCAATGCCATTCCCGCCGCGGTACCAACGGCTCCTAACGCCGCCGCCTTCGCCACTGCTGGGGCTGCCGCGGCAATCAACGCTGGAATCGCAGCTAACAGCGGAAATATCCCACCGGTCTTTTCCATGTTTTTAATCGCTGCGGCCGAAAAATCTATTTGAACACCCTTTTTATTCTTCATCGCATCATTGAAATGTTGTATTTGACGCGCCGTCAACGATATATTATGATTACCACCTGCCATCTGTGACGGCTTCAGCGTTATTGTGGTTCCACATTGTTTAGCGGACTTTGATCGTAATTTCTTGACTTGACCATCGGTCAACTCTACACCGACAACATTATACGACATTGCGTTTATGTTTTCAATTACATGTTTTCCACTGGTGCATCAACGATTCTCATTCGTCCACCAACACCTTCCAACAGCATTGATTTATCGCTGAGAATGACAGCAACCGCTCTATAATCAACACCACCCGGGGCTATACGAGCTCGGAAGTGTATATCAACGACGGACTGTCTCGTTAAATCAAGATGTTCCAGCGAAAAGTAATAAATCGGATACAGGTTTTTAAAATCAAGTTGTGATATTTGCAAACCGGTGTCGACGTTTTGATCACGCGCCATAAATGATAGCAATCGATGGTACACACGTGCGACATGGTTGTCGCCGTAATTAAGCTGTATATCCTCGGATGGTTCCTGTTGTCCGTTTATTCTCAGCGAAACCTCCCTGACTCCTAATTGATCAAATATCATATGGCTGCGTTCTTGATTACCCAATCGATTCCTATCCTGTAACGCAACAAATATATGACGCGGGGCTGAAACACCCTGTTTTGATGCCAGGTGCCATGTAAATGTATCGCCGACATTATCCTCTTTAGCATCAGTTGTTACCGCTAGCCAACTCAACAACGATTTTCCCCCCTGTTCCATAAATGATAACAATCGTGCTTCCTTGGTAACTGATGGAGTCAACACCGGCATCCACAATGCTATTTTAGTTAAAATGACTTTACCGGCAGCGACACCAGCAGCATGCCATATTGCATTGTTATCATCGCCCCTTCGCGATAGCGCAATTGTATGCTTAGCCCCATAGATAACTTTTCTGACATTTCTGCAAAATCCGAATATGTGATGGAGTGGAATCGCGCATGAAAACTGTCAGCGTTGTCCTTGTAATGTTGCTACTCGTGTTGCAAACCCTAGATTGAAATCACTGTTAGTACTTTTTATAACAGTGAAATTAGCGAGTGGTTTTACTCTGCGGTCTGGGTTAGCTGCTTCAGCCTGGTCAACTGCGGTATCTCCCCCCGTCAGCACATTAATGTACTGAATATGATCAGCGTTATCAGTGGTATCCTTCGCGAACATCATAGATGGGCCCGCCGATCTTGTATAATCATCAGAATATCTTGCTAGCCCGATTATCGTTGTTGCAACATCAACATCGTTTTCTATTGATTCAATTTCTCGCCCATCAATGAGATATCTAGCACTCTCAAATAACGCCATGATACCGTTGTTGACGAAGCCAACTCGAACACGACCGTCATTTGCGTATGGTGCATTATCGGCAGCATTTGTTACAAGTTCTCCCTCAATTTCGATAAACGCTTCACACGGCAAAAAGTATTTACTGGTATCTTGGACTTGAAGTTCAATTCGCGATCGTAGGTTGGCTTGTGGTGGTTGATAGGAATAAAATTGATAATCACGGACAGAATCATCCCTGCGCACTGGGGCGTCCATATCAAACGCGGGATCAGCGGTTTGCGCAAACATTTTATTATTTATCATGTTGATGTTTAATTCATCAACGTCGTTTTCGTCGTAAGTTCTTTAAGCCACTTCCCGCTATCGCGTTCATGAGCGCGTTGGTTGTTGCATCGGTGGATGGCTTTGCCAGAGCCGCCAACGACTCTAGTTTTTCTTCCACGGCGTTATTTATTACTTTACTGACATTTGCAGGCATCACTGTCGTTGATGGCATCACCGGTGGTTTCTGTTTTCTTTTTCTCACCAACGACATTAGTTTATCTCGTGCGGCAGAAAACGCCCTTCCGGCAACATCTCCAATAGCACTAATACCCCTATCACGAATAACATCAATAGCCTTCATTCCTAATTGTTTGGCTAACGGCGCCACTTTTGGAGCCATTCTTGTAAATAACCCCGCAATGGTGCTACCGAGACCGTCTCCGTACCACTCGCGGTATACGGGCAATCGTGAGTTTACCACGTAGACGCTGACTGGTTTATCATGGTTGTAGTGTATGATCATTTTATTATAAAACACCAGTGTTTTCCAATTAGTGATTGATCAATCGCTGTAATGACCGTGGTCCACGAGTTCGTCTATGAGCGTTCGATATACATTTATGTCCATGATACCACCGGCAAATAACCGTCTGCAAATATCAGCGGCCTCATTGATTATTTCCGGAGAGTTATTTCCGGCTCGTTTTCCTCCGATTAGTACTTCCAGCCGTGATATATCACTGAGAACACTACCAGGACAAGTAACGCTAGCGTTGAAACCAGAAGAGTATCCTTTTCCGTGCTTTGGTCTTTCACTTTTTACTTTATTGTGGAATATTATATAATTATTATCACGCGGTGGTAATTCATTTTTATATTTATTTGCCAAATACACTATTCTTGTCCAGTCCTTTAACGACCTTATATTTTTCTCGTAGCCGCTATTGATATGCTCATCTCGTGCGCCCTTAGCAAAATTTGTAACAGTAAAATCAACTAATTCTTCGTAGCCGAGATTTCTAATTTTATCTATTGTGCTCTTTTTAAGTACATTACGGGGTATATTCCCCTCTTTCTCTATTTCTTCCGGTATTTCTTCTTCTGGTTCTCTTGCGGTGGCGCCTAGTTCTTCTTCATCGGCTATTGTAACATAAGGTTCTTGTGGGTCCGTTATAGCGAGTGGTGGCGGCCTCTCCCTCCGTTGGTGTGTTGTAGCAACCGCTATTTTCGCAGGAAGTGTTTTTAGAGACTCTTTTGTTTGCTCGGTCTGAGCCGCTATCTTTTCAAGCGCACCGAGAACGGGCACAGTTGCACTCTTTATCGGAGCAAAGAGCTGTTCACTTCCAACAGCAAAATCAGTTTGTAGTTGTTGCCGCGTTTGAAGTTGTTTTCGGACCCTGTCTCGTAACGGTATGAACTTTTTAAGCGCTACTAGCCGCTCTCTGGCTAGCCGAGTAGTAAGTGATTCGCCTACCATTATTGCAATTGCTCCGTAGTTTCTAATTTCCCGCCGAGTGTGGCGGGGGGATATGTCCCATCGGGGGCTCCAGGGAGTTTTCGTCTATAATCCTTCTAATGTTTTTAATTTTATTAGAGATTTCTCGACGTCGTTCAAAAGCCTGTCCGAGTTTTTTTCGTACTGTCTCAACGGCAGTAAATAGTCCAATAAATGCATTTACGTCATTGCCATACAAGTTTTCATTGATCGTATATTGTAATCGCTTTATAAAAGAATACTCGCGTGGCAAGGTATATCGACCTTTCTTTGATTGCTCGTTAATAATTTCATGATCGGACAATATTTTTTGGTTATCAAGCTTATCAGATAATACAATTCCTTGATTTTTTAATTTTAAAATCTCGGTTAATATATTATTGATGTCTTCGATATTCATATTCTTATAAAACATCTTATTTCTAAATAAAAAAAAAATTATTTTACAAAATGAACCCTGCGTATCAATCCCGAGGTGTGTTATCTAGTATGAAGTATTTCGTCATGGCGACTTCGTCACGGTGACAAGGATTTATTTATATACGAAAATCGAATTCTGTGACCCGTCTTTTCTGAGATCGCTGTTTTAGTTATATTCTCTGCAACAAATCGAACTGATTTACTACAAATATCGAAGTATCTACCAGCCGCATTCATAGAGTGAAATATTTTTTCTTCGTGCGTTATTGTATCAAACGATTTGACACCCCTTGCTTTTTTTGCGTGTTTACCAGTTCCGCCTTTTTTACTATTTTCACTCTGAGAGATAGCTTGCAAGTTTATAAGAGAATTATTTTGAGGACATCCATCAATATGATCAATAACGAGACCGTCCTCGATTGGTCCGTTAAACGCTTCATATACCACCCTGTGAACAAGATAAATTTTCTTTCCGGCACTAAACATCAAATACCCCCGATTATTTACGGTACCAACCGGCTTCTGCAGTCTACAATTTCTAACAACGCCGTCGCGAGATGCCTCGTAATTAACGAGCACAGGATGCGGCTGAAATTCTTGGTCCATTTGTATAATAATACTACTTGTCTAATGCATTATTTGGTTTAATTATAAACCTTGCAATGTAGTCCTGAGGAGTTTTGATGATTTTGTCCTTGACGGAGTCAAGGACGGAGTCAATGACGGCGTTTTTTATTCGCTTGTCGTAATAACGTTTTAACTCCCTGTATCGCTTTCCGCCACAATTGATACATAATTGTGATTTTCCTCTTACACCAACGTGGCAAACCAAGCACGGTAGGGGGCCAAGAGAACCATTACGAACGCTTTGTAAATGATACCCGCAGAATTCACCTCTACATGATTTATTGCACGGGGTTGTCGACCCAATCATCAACCATTTGCAGTGATTCATTATACTATATTCTGTCATTTAAATACTTGTTTTAATTATATGGAGGAGTTCGAGAGATTAGCAGCAATTAAGCCCTGGAAAAATATTAAGTTTAATCTCGATAGAGTCCTCAAGGACGCACCATAAGCGTTAATAAACGATAGAACCCTGTTGAATAAAATACGCGATTGTATCAATGAATTCAAGCGTGATGGTGCATCTCATAGTTGGTCAACATTTCGAATTGATGGTGTTGTTGATGCTACCATGAACGACAACCGCGCAGCAACGATAATATCACAACTTGACGGTAAAAAGTATTTCTTCAGAGTAAAATTCATTGTCCGGGTGGAATCAGGTAATTGGATCATACGTGATAAATTTGAACCGGTTCTCGGCGACAAGAAAACAGTCATTGTTAGCCGCGACTCCAAGCCAGGGCTGTTAACCGGAGTTGACAGACCATACTATGAACGAGCGTATCCTGAAACAGCAGTTGTCTATGGAATATACCCGTTAAATAAGAAACCTGATATCGGAAAACTAGCGCCGATGAAACAGTCAACGGGGATAAATTGTGTAGCAGAACGAGTAATAGAGCATTTTACAAATGCGTGTCGAGGAAATAAACTGACCGATTTACGACGTAGCAAAATAAACCAATGGGAGGAGACAGTGCGCGAGCGAGGAGCAACCATCAGCGACATAGCGAAATTAGAAACGTCGCTGAGATTTCCAATAACCGTTACAACGATAACCGGTGAAGTATTATATGAATCAAAGTATAAATCAAATGGAGCCCCAATCAAAATTATTGATCATAACGAACACGCGTGGACGCCCGCGGTCACAATATTTCCACGGGATAGAACAGTAAAGTATATCCCGGGGGAATTCCTGGGAGAGGGCGGTTTTCTCGCGGAGAGGAAACTATTTGATGCTATTGCTTGTTTGTGTAAAAACGACCCTGTGTCAGTGTGGTTACTTCGCAGCGCTGAAAACGATGTGGATACCTTTGATCAGTTTGTAAGACCAAACGGTGAATTATATCGCACTGAAGCGTTTCACAACAAGATGAAAAAACCGCCATGGAATTTGAAGAGCATGATGAACAACTGCTAACAAATTGTTTTAGGATTCCATCGGTTGCGGCTCATGTTGCAGCAAGGAAAAATGCGTGGAGACCAACGCGCAAGGAATTTCTACCGGATGTACAATCCAGTTGTTTGGAATACTATCACGGTGGACTATGGAACACTGAATACAACCGCGACGCTATGATTTCCGTTGATATGGTTGCCTGTTATCCAGCGAGTTTTCTCGGGTATGGATCCGCCGCTGGGTACTTTAAACGATTTGGACACCCCAGACATGAAATGACTCGTGTTGCTATTAATGGACCACTGCCTGATTTTGATTTAACCGGATTCGCTCGCATAGTATCATTTGAATTCGCAGCAGGACTTCATCGCTGTTGTTATATTTGGATCGGTAGACACATGGCTGAAAAGAGATGGCTTCCAATAGCGCTGCTACGGTATATGATTGATTGTAGCATGCTTGTATCGTTGATTGTCAGTGACGCGATTATATCATACCGGGCGCAGACTGAAGTCTGGTTACCAGAACCAGAGCGTCTAGATAGCATAATTGACGAGTCCAGAGCACACATTGATGCCGACGAGGAATATATCATCGAATGGTCCAAAAAGATATTCAACCAACGAAACCGCGAGGCAAAAGATCTCGGTAGAAGAATAATTGGTAAGTTCACACAAGGTGGAAAAAACTGCGACTACAAACGATATTGCTCACGGCTGATTATAGATGACGCAGAATATGATTTCGTAATCAAGGACGCAGTGGCAAAAAATAGATACGTGAACTGCAAAACAGCTTTCTTGTCCAATGGAACAAGGTTGGGTACAGTTGTTACCTACAGCGATGGAGACAGCCCGGCATATCCACATTTGAGGGCGTCTATGCTGGGTTACGCCGCTATCAATTTATTCTCGATGATAAATAGATTCCCCGACACCGCGGTTAGAGTAGTCGTTGATTCATTTTATATAGACGTAAAGTACAAGGGAAACTTAGCCGAGTTTACTAGTCCGGACGAGAGTTGGGGTATATGGAGAATTAAAAATGAAATACGACGCGATTATTCCCCGTCAGCAGATGTCACCGTTGAAAATAATTACTTACGCGGTGATAATTTATCAGAATGGTCTAATGCACCACCGTGTTCTGATCCAATTTGTAAATATAAAACAGTTTATTTAAGCGGCTGTGGCGGGTCAGGAAAGACGACTCGGGCAATTGAATTATTTCGAACGCGGGCAAGTATAATCGTGCTTACACCGACCCATAGACTAGCGCGAGAGATAAAACAACGAAATGTTGACGCCGTTACTTATCACAGCTTTTTTCGATACAGCGGCGGTGAGTGGACTCCTGATCGAATGGGGGAAAAATTTATTCCTGAGGTTATCATCTGGGATGAGATATGTACTGTTTCGTTAGATACTTTACAAATGTTTCTTGAGTGGTTGCTGCGCGCGAATACAGCGGTAATCATGTGTGGCGACCATGGCCAACCACCACCATTTGTCGGCGAGGGTCCACATGATTGGTTAAAGAATTTTGTGGACTATTATGAAGAAACCGATACTGATTACCGAGCACTTGATGAACAACTGCGCGAGGTTAAAAAATTAATCAGATTACAGCCGGATAGAGTTCAATGTGAAATAATCCGCGAGGTGATTCCGGAAACGCCGTTAAATGAATTCTGGGAAACATGGAAACCAAACGATTTGATTGTAGCGAGTAGAAAGATAGTCAGAGACACACTTCAGCGGAAGTTGTTTGCATTGCATAAGGAAAAGTTTCCAACGCGTCCAGTGCCGTTGTGTTATAGACCCGCGGACACACGGCGGCAGAATATTGAAGTTGAAATCCCGGGCCCGACAGCGTCAGGGACAAAAAAACAAATTCTCGTGCTGAATGATATTGTGCTCGTTGATATCAGCGTCGTCGAGGACGCGCTACGTGCTGATAAATCCCCGTGAACGCTAGGATACGCAACGACAATACATTCCTCGCAAGGATTGACTATCACGGATACAATTGTTTGGATAGTTGATAATCGCATCGAATGGTCAAATCTAGTCTATCTTGCAGTGTCCAGAGTGTCGAGAGTACGGAGAATGAGTCAGCTTCGAAGAATTGTTATTGACGAAGCCAGTGACAACGATGACATCATCGATGCAAGCGTCATTGATAGAAAACTCTCGGGTTACCGCCAACAGGATAAAAAAAAACAGCGGCGTTTTGATATTGATGCCGAATTAATAATTGCGTTACGACAACAACAGAATAATCACTGCGCGAGTTGCAATTGTGTAATGCGCTGGCGTTATTCGGATAAAGACGCTCGCCAATTTACCGTGGACAGGATCGATAACAGTCTCGGTCATGTCAAAAACAATGTGAGGTTAACTTGTCTTGAGTGCAATAGACGCAACGGCGCTAGTTAAGGCCACGTGGGGGCAATTGAGTATCGTCAGGTATCACTTGTAGTTGCTCGCGTGTAAACCCCCGCTGTGGGGCAGTTGAATCCAGTCTATAGATCGGTGGTCTACCAGTTGATCGTGTTATCGTTGACATGTTATGTGTGGTAACACTCCAAATAGGATCAGTAGCTCTTTTTTTACCGCCTTCAAGCTCTCCTGGTTCATACAGATATCTAACAGTGACATCGCCGAGAATCGGCTTGGAAACGCTATCTATTTTTGATCTTCCGGGTATATACTTTTTTTTAATCGCGTCGCTGGGCTTCATGTTGATTGCTCGGGTAATCTCGTTATTTAACGCTGCAATTACGCCTGGCAACCTTTTGACCCATTCACGAGATCGTTTTTCTTGGATGAATTCCTTCGCGTATTGATACCCAAATAACCGTTCAGCAAGAGTCCGATTGAATCGTTCAACAATTGCCTGATCACGATGTAGCGTAGTATGACCTCGTCGTATCGCGACCCTATGATGTTTCAGCGTTGATAAAACAGCGCCGCGAAATTCATTGCCAGGATCAACTTGTAATAGATTTGGCCAGCGCAGAGGACCCCTTCGGTAAATCCGCTCAAACGCATCGGCTACTTCAGTTGCTGACTTTGTTTTTAACGGCTCCGCTTGTTTGTATCGACTCGCAACATCAACTACGGTTAGCGCGTATTTGTAACCGTTGTCATGCGGCAGAAATAGTATATCAGCCTGATGAACTTCATTAGGTACGCTGACATCAAAGTGTGAGAAGTTGATTTGTTTAGGTGGTGGTAGATAGATTTGCCATATAGCCTGTTTGGATAACCAATTAGACGCAACGGCCTTTGTTACCTTTGCAGCGCTTGCGAGTTTACCAATTGCGGCCTTCCCCTTCCAGTATCCTCTCGGAGAATAATAGATGGATTCCATGTTGTTATTATAAACGCTAGCGTTTTCAATTACCAACGCGAGAAGCTCCGCTTCCAATCATTAATTTACCTTTCATAGCCGATTTTACCAACCATGAGGCCAATTTTTCTTTGAAGGATTTATCAGGAATAGCATTTAACGCGTGAATTAATTTTACGTCCGCGATATGACGCTGTTGCAGATCGCTATTTTTGTAGTAAGCAACATCATGAGCGTGACACGCCTTATCGATAGCGTTTATTGGATACTCACCGGGTTTGGGCTGATTTTGATCATCGAGTCTGATATCTAATCGTGTTCCGGGGCCACAGTAGCTATATCCTGGGAGGTGCTTTTCTCCTGGATACTTTGCCCACGGGGTTCCGGGGAGTTTTGATAACTTGGCTGCAATATCACCTCCTCGCTTTTTTTTAAAGCATCCCCGGGTCTAATAGAAATAAATCTAAATTTCTTTGTATCGCATTGTACACACTTACCAGTAAGTGCCGATCTGTTATTTCTTGTTGTAACGGTTGTCATATCATTTGTGCCAGTACGCACTCTACACTTCACACAATATAGATCCATAATTTATGTATAGAGATATGAATATAATTGATTTTTCGGCGACTGAAACGAGAGAACCAGTTAAGCATGTTGCAGCGTTACCAAACTCGATCCGGATGATTATCATCGGACCATCTGGATCCGGCAAGACGCAATTATTACTTAATTTAATAATGAGATGGATGAAGTGGGATAAGTTGTATTTAATCGCCCCTAGCGTGGATGATCAACGATGCTACGAGGTGTTGAAAGATTTCAACGAGAATGCATCAGCGATCGCTGAAAAAAATGTTATTGAGTTTATTACAGATATCAATTATGCACCGGGTATTGATGATATTGATGGCGACGTTAACAATCTAGTCGTTTACGATGATGTTATGTTAGACAATCAAAAAAACCCAGCTAGGATATTTTCCAGAGGCAGGCATAAAAACACCGACGTGATATATGTCACTCAACGATACACTCAGATTCCAAAAGTAATCAGAGACAACTGTAATATTCTTGCTGTATTCAACGGCGTTGATACACACACGCTACGAAATATTTGGCAGACATGGTGCGGCGGTGACATGGACTTTAATGGTTTTCGAAACTTTTTTAGTCATGCTCAGTCGACCCCACATGGATTTGTAACGATAAATTTACATGATCCTCGGACACGATATCGTATCGGACTTGACCAAATATTCGGTTAAATTGTAAATAATTTTCATTGTAAATAGCCCCTTAGCAGCAGGGGGGGGGGAATGACATCGACGCGGTCGTCGCTGTGTTTACCGGACGCTGACGACGCTGGGATCGACGCGCAGAAAGTGTATTAAACCAAATGACGTCACCGTCGTCTAGGATGGACCGTCGTCGTTTTTTTTTTACCGGGCGCTGACGACACCGGATCCGCTGAGTGCAGAAGGTATTAATTAAGCAAAATAACGATTGGACAAAATGTCGGATTCGCCCCCCCCCCCCCCTGCTGCTTCTGGTTATTATGGCATGGAAGATCACAGTTGCTACGGGGCGTAATCGATATCATATCACCTGGTTCCACGGTTGGTAAAAACCCAAACAGTATATAACCCTGAACAACAACGCCTGTCGTTTTGGACCTGCTTTCGTAACTACCACTTACAGCATCACATGTTAAATTGATATGCGTCTCACAACGTCAGGCCCGCTATCAGTTCCTTTAGGACGTACACTCAAAATGTGCATATTGTTTGGACGATCCGTAAGTCAAACAAGCACTGTTCTCAACGATTACTGTCCAATGTTAACCAAATATTGTGTATATTCCATAGTAATAACAGAGCTGAGTGTGGGCTTAGGTTGACGAGTAGACATTTTATAGTCCTTAACAATCAACACCGAAATTCGTCGACTAACTTCATTTATTGAGCTAAGATTGTATAAGCCTGTTCCAGAGAATGTCAGGTGTAACAATTATCTGATAAAAAAAATAAATGTGTTTTGTTGGCACACCACCAAACGGTTGGGGTCGAATATTAGGCCAACTGTAATACACTCGCAGCGATGTCAGTGAGATCTTAAGTGTGCGTGATTCTACAGCGTTTACTATGAGGCGCCGTAGCGGACAAAAGCTAGTCAAATCAAAATGTTGCTTTTGAAATTTTAATGCCCTATGCCCATATTTCAAATTTCACGTGTTGTATCAAAAATGCTTGTCTTTAAAATTCCATTTTCTAGGTCGAGGTTTTAGATTGTGTCATTTGAATTACACGGCGGTGGTTGAAATTTCAGTGTGATACATAGAGAATTCCTAATTTACGCATTGGTTCAAAGAATTTATGTTGAAAGTTCCATTTCATATGTTGAGTATCTAGATTTCTTCTGTTGAATTGCAGCGCTGGTTGAAAATTCGATGTCCAATGTCGTGTTTTTAGATTGTTTCTTCTGAATTACACGGCGGTTGTTGAAATTGAAATGTCATATGTCGAGAATTTAAATTAAAACATGTTGAATCACATTGATTGTGCTGAAAGTTCTATTTCGTATCTTGAGTTTTTAGATTGTCTGTTGCCTTACATAGCGGTAGTTGGACATTTCATTGTGCTTGTCAGAATTTTTATTTTTTTTATATGGTGAAATGATGTGTTGCTGTTAAAAGTAACATTACGAGTAGTAAATGGGGTCACTTTAGGGACAATGGGACTTAGAATTAAAAACACCCCTGGGTCACTTTAGGGACAATGGAAATTTAACATGGAGAAAAATCGTGGGTCACTTTAGGGACAATGGGAATTTAACATAGAGTTTGGGTCTGTCTAGGGACAAGGGAAATTAACATGGGAATAGAGTTTGGGCTTGTCTAGGGAAAAGGGGAATTGAATATGGGATTTTTTTTTTTTTTAAAAAAATAATTTAAAAAAGGGGTAGGCAATTGAAAGGATATCTCTTTTCGAGAAATATGGCTGGCCCTGAAAAGGGCCTTTGGGTTTATGTTAATGTATTCATTAACATAAATGGCACCGCATTGGTCTTCTTCTTGTCCTTAGGCTACGTCTCACTGTTGGTCCGTAAATCAGCACTCTTTTCAGGCATCCTTGTCTTTCAACGTAGATCCTACGTATCCACAAACTGGTGTTTGTCCTGTGGACAACGGTCCACTTGGATCGGACATACATGAGCATGTCCGTCCGGAACATCATGGAAGACACAAGCGTAGAAGATTGCACATCGGTCCACATCATGAAGCGACGAGAACAGGTGAATCAATGCACTGAACTGCGCTTATTTATAGGTACAGGAAGGATTGAAACGGATTGAGTTCATTCACCAATCCAAACACGCGTTACAAAATTCAGTTAGCCCGCATCCAATCCGAAGAGAGCAGTCTGTGACGTCAGTTGGTCTATATAGATTCGTTAGCGCATGTGTGCATCAGTCAATCTATGTGACAGTGATTCAACATGACGGAAATTCAGAAAACGATCCATTGTGGTGCACCAACAGGGGAGACTGCCCAAGGGAACCCGGACTTACTTTCAGAAGAGGTGAATTGGGATTTTGTGGATTTTCTCTCCTCGCAAGAATTTGTTCCGGAACCTTCGTTACCTTCTTCATTACCGCAAGTGGAGAATTTTAGACAGGGACAGAAAGAAGAATTGGAGAAATTTATGCAACGACAAAAGGAAGCAGAACAAGCTTTTCTCCTACAGCAACAGCAAGAAGAAGAGGTAAGAAAAAAACAACAGCAACAACAGCAAGAAGAAGTAGCAGCAAAGAAACAAGAGGGTGAAAATCAAACGGTCACGGTACTGTTAGACATTTTAGCGGAGTTAAGAAGTCTGAAACAAATGTATCAGACTTATTTATTACGACCGAAGAGAATACGACCTTCCCGAGCTAAACACGTTAACCCTGTGACTAAGCCTACCGTAAAACCCTTAGTGATTTCAACCCAATCATCATCATCAACATTACGTAGTCCAGAAGTAGGCCTTGGCCGTGGCAAAGGCTCAAGACAGTTAAAGTTGATTGCTTAAACTCACCCCTACACCATAAAGAAAAAAGGCCCTTGTCAGGGCCACCCACATTTCTCGAAAAGAAATACAATTTCAATTTGCCAATAACTCCAAAAAAAAAAAAAAACCACCCATTTTACCCTTATAGTACGTGTCTGTGTATGAGTGCGTGAGTGTAGCTTCTTATTTTAAAATCATAACTCAAAGACACTTACCTTGTATCATTCATTTATTCTTTTCTCCATTTTTTACAATCCAATTCACAATTCACAACACTACACTTTAATAAAAAGTTCATTGACTTCTTCTTTCTCCTTGTTTAGTCTCTCTGTTTTTTAAATTTCTTTACCGTCTTTTCCTCTTCTTTCTCCTCATTTTCTTCCCTTCTGCTTTTCTTCTCCTGTTTCTTTGCCTCTTTTAAATAGAATTGTCTTCTTTCTTCCTCTGAAGAATCCCTCTCTTCTTCCGAAGAATCCCTCTCTTCTTCTGAAGAATTCCTCTTTTCTTCTGATTCCTCTTGTTTCTTTTTTGGGCAATCTGGAGACCAATGTCCTTTTTCTTTACAATAATAACAGGTATCTTAACTTTTGTCTTTTTTAGCCCCTGTTTTTGTTCTTTTTTGACGGTCTGGACATTCTGAAGACCAGTGCCCTTTCTTCTGACAGATATAGCAAGTATCTTGACTTTTATCTCGAAAGGAAGGAGAGTAGTCCGTCGGCTGGTCTGAAGAGAATTTTCTAATGACCCCTCGCAAAGCTCTGACGAAACGTTCCATCTGGGTAGTCTCTTCCATCGTTGTGCTCGGCTTGAGAGTGAAATGAATAGTGAAAGGACAAGACACGCACCCTTTTATATACGCTGGTCTGACATGACTATAAATTAGTTTATGGTGTTTACACTTGAGTCATTTGACGTTTTGCACTCAAGATGAAACGATCCCATTCATTCGAGAAGAAAGAAGAAGAAGAAGAAAGTAAGAGGCAGAAACGTGATCTATCGCCTCGTACCAGAGCTGAAATCTTGGCACAAATTCATGCCAGTGATTTTGAAGAGGACATGAGTGAACCAGAATTTGAAACCTCTAAACCAAGTTCGTCACCCTTAGTCAACCCTGAAAAATACTATTCCATTCGAGAGACGGAAAAGCGCTCCTCTAGAAAATTTAGACCCACGGCTTACACCTACACGGTGAAGTTTAAAGATTTCAAGGCCGACGTACCCTTGGAGAAAGCAGAAGGGTTTATCACTGGGGTGTGGGATTCTCTGCTCACTGCACTCAAGCGACAATGTCAGCCCAAAGAAGACGATCGCTTGACACTATCCATAGATCACGACGGTTTGAAATCCCCAGTTTGGATCGAGTTTAGCAGACCCGCAGAACTAACCCCTTCCAAAGTCATGGACAAGATTCAACACGTACAACAATCTAATGATCAGTTTGACATCACCGATGGTAAAGCCACACTGAAAATAGCTCACGTCTCTTCCTCAAGGGACAGGACGCAAAAAGGTCCTGCTGGTGGACGACCTTCGCAACACCAAAAAGAGTCTCGTCCGAATTAACAACCCTCAAGACCAGATGTGCTTAGCCCGTGCCATCGTGGTGGGACGAGCCTATGCCAACAAGAACGACACGGTAGAATGGAAAAGAACCTGGGAAAACATTCGAAAATCGAACCGAACCAAACAACGAAACGAAGCAGAACTCCTGTTGCAACAAGCTGGCCTGTCCAAAGACGCACCCTGTGGCATTCCTGAGATGCAAAAATTGCAAGATGTCCTAGCTCCACGATACACCTTGAAAGTGCACCCTCAAGAAATGCGCGGGCCTCTGTTGTTTCGATGTCAACATTTTAAGGACGGAAAATACATTCACCTTTATCATCACGATGAACATTTCGATACCATTACCAGTATGACCGTATTCCTGGGATATGTTTATTATTGTGAGAAAGGTGACTATGGTTATAATAATCGAGAGCAACACAAACATTGTGGATGGAAATGCTCAGGATGTTTGGCCTCTCCACCCTGTCTGAGCGAAGAACCAGTGCCTTGTTCAACTTGTCTGCGCACGTTTGTCAGCCCTACCTGTTACCAACAACATTTGAAAACACAAGGTTCACAGAAGAAATGTGCTTGTCAACTCCTGAGATGGTGCCCTACGTGGTCAAAGCCCTACATTGGTTACATTACTTGTGCGCCATAGAAGACAAATGGATTCAGCATTCCCGCAACGGATGAGGCGAAAAGACCATCGGAACGTATTCGGTCGATGGCTGAGACTTAGAAAACCCCAAGATCGTGTACGAGTTTAACGGTTGCTTATTTCACGGATGTCCCGTCTGTTACCCTGACCGTGACACTAAAAATCAGTTTTTACAACGGACCATGGAAGACCTGTACCAGGCCACTTGTCAGCGGCGCCTAAAGTTGGAACAGGAAGGATACCAAGTGGTGGAAATGTGGGAACACGAGTACGATCACCGTATGAAAACCGATCCCGAGTTTAAACGCCTCGTGGAAAGTTACCAGTTCATGGACCCGCTGAACCCGAGGGATAGTTTGTACGGAGGAAGGACCAATGCCACTTGTTTGCTGTACCAAGCCGACGAAGAGAAAGGAGAAGAAATCAAATACTTGGACGTGTGTTCGCTGTATCCCTACGTGTGCAAATATTGTCGCTTTCCTGTAGGGCACCGCAATTGTTAACGGAACACATCAACCTGAAAAACATTCGACAATACGAAGGCTTGATCAAGTGTAAAGTTTTGCCTCCCACGAACCTATACCATCCCGTCTTACCTCACCATTGTCAAGGCAAACTGATGTTTCCCTTGTGCCGTACTTGTGCCGAAACGTGCAACCAAGACCAACCTTGTCAGCACAGCCAGGAAGAACGGGCCTTGACGGGAACCTGGGTCAGCGTAGAATTGTTCAAAGCTCTGGACATGGGATACCAACTGTTAGAAGCGTACGAAATTTGCCACTTTCCCAGGACACAACAATACCACAAGGGTGACCCTACTCTGAAAGGCATTTTCGCCGACTACGTGGATGCCTTTTTGAAACTGAAGCAAGAAGCCAGCGGCTATCCTTCCTGGTGTCACACTCCCGAAGACCAAATACAATTCAAAGAGAAATACTACGAACAAGAAGGCATCACTTTAGACCACATCGAGAAAAACGAAGGCAGGCGATCGTTTGCCAAAGTGATGTTAAATTGCTTGTGGGGTAAAATGGCACAACGACCGTGTTTACCCAAGACGGAATATTTGACAGAACCTTCCCGCTACTTCCAGATGATTCACGACAAAACCAAATACATGAAACACGTGGACGTCGTTCGAGAGGATTTGATCTTGGTCAATTACGAAGAAGATCTGGACTTTGTACAAGACGACCCTTTTGGAAATGTCATTATTGCGGCTTACGTGACAGCCCATGCTCGCTTAAAATTGTACGAAGCTTTAGAACTGTTAGGAGAACGCGTCCTGTACTTTGACACGGACAGTTGCATTTACATCCATCACCCGATTCAACATCACCCTGACATCGAAGGAGACCGTTTAGGAGCCTGGACAGACGAGCATCCCGACGACAAGATTCTAAGTTTCGTCAGTGGCGGTCCCAAAAATTACGGCTACGAATACCGTGACAAACAAGGAGAAGTGCACACGACGTGCAAAGTGAAAGGACTGACTCTGAATCATCGTACCAGTCGAGTGGTCAACTTTGGGGTATTGAAAGAAGCCTTGCAATCGGGAGAGGATAGAAACTTTAAAATGACCACTTACCAACCCAACAAGATTGTACGTTTACCCACTCACCACATCGTCAGTCGACCCTTGGAAAAAGTCTATCAAATCGTGTACCAGAAGCGAGTGAGACTTCCCAATCACTTTACGTTGCCGTACGGTCACGTCGGTATTGGTCTGTATATAAAAAAGGAACCCTAGGCAAGATCGATAGTTCATTGTGACTACCAAGACCGAGCGAACAAGATGAATACTTTCAGAGAAACACAAAACAAGTTGTTTAGAAAGGCACAATTCAAGTGTGGGGCTTCGGAAGTGGAATGCGATTGTGAGCCTTGCGATGGATACGATGCTGTACGTTGTGACCTGAGCGATGCCGTAAAACATCATGGGAACTTTAGTGTCCCTACCCCTATCATGGAAAGTGATGCTGTGCGTGTCAAACCTGAGGGATGCGAAAGGGATGCCGCTCGTCCTCTTGGACATTTTACTGGGTTTCGTTTTAAAGGGGAATGTTCACCTTCACGTCTACCCCCCTTACGGATGTCATCCAGCCCTGAGCAAACTCCTGTTCATGTCACCCAACCCTCATCGAAACGAACCTGTGAAAGACGAATATTCGTTCCCTGTGCGTTTGTCGGAATACTGCGACTTTGAAAATCGTCTTCAATCGTTCAAAGGAAAATGGCCTAAGTATCTGGGAGGACCGACCCCCGAAGTATTAGCCAGAGCCGGATTTTTCTACTTGGGCGAAGGAGATAAAGTCAAGTGCTTCAGTTGCGGTGTGTCACTTCACCACTGGGAACCGCAAGATTCGGCCTACGTAGAACATGCTCGATGGTCACCGAATTGTCATTACTTACCCTTAGTGGGACCGAGACATTGAAGTAACTTCTTACCATAATAATCTGTTCATGGATACTTTACAAGAGAACATTCGTGCTTTGCCTGTGGAGTTGAGAGAACGCATTTACCGAGAGCTGGTCAAAATACAAGTGAAACGTAAAGAACAATTGCATCCGTTGCGTCACCAGATCTTTAACCATTGGTACCTGAATGGTATAAGAGGATTGATTCGTCAGAAATTTTTTCAGTGGTCAGACCTTGTTGAACACTTTCAGTTTATGAATGAGGATGGACCAGACGTTCGTAATTTTGGTTACTTCGAGATTCACTTACTGCAACGTACTGAGGAAGACGAGTTAAAGGATTACCAACATTTGTTACATGGAATCTGCTTAGAAAAAGACGAAACCTCTAGACAAACTCTGACGTTTCAGTTACAGTATGTAACATTTAAATTCCCTACTGGAGAACTAACGTGTTTGGTTAAAAATTACCTTTATTGCTTCCGAAACAAAGACACTATAAAATCAAGTTGCCATGCCACGGATTATGTCACATATCATTGAACAGATTCCGTGGAAGGTACTCAACGACCATATTCAAACCGTCGATCATTACCATCGATTATTACAAGAATTTTATCCATTCAATTTGGGACGACAAGTGGTGTGTGTCTTAGTGACTTGTTTTCTGGGATTTCGTTTACCACCCGATTCTTTGTGGACTCTTTACGATCAGTACTTACCACCTCAATGGCCCTAAATGGTCACGAAAAACTCCTTTTGCTCAAAGCCTTGCGTTTTCATCTGGATACTTCTCGACCTCAACAGGAAAAAAAGATTCGTCAACTTTTAGCTACCCGAGACGTGTATGACGATGTGTGTGTAGCTTGTGACTTACATCCCCATTGGACAGATGTCCGTGCCTGGAAAGAATGGGGTTTTGAGGCTTGGACCCAAGAAGTGGCCCAGTATGCACGAGAGTTGTTCAAGGAAAAAAGTTACTTTTCAACCCGTGTTAGTGACGGTGCCAGAAGAACCCGTCACCCAGGACAGGACTGTCGTGGACAGACCTGAAAGACCCTTTCGGGAGGACACTTGTGTGACCTTACCCCCTACTATAGAACTGGTTAGAAGTTTACCCAAAACATGTTGTACAGACACTTGTGTTTATTCCACGTTCATGGTTATCATGTGCCTTTTATTCTTGTACTTAAGCCTTTGGCTTTTATGTATTTTTGTCTTTCGTATTCATGTTTGAAAAAAAACATTCAATAAACGTGTTCTGAAAAAGTATATAAACTCTTGTCTTGTTTGTTTTTCGTGTCTCAAGTGACATTTCTCACACCATGGCTACCTCTGCTGTCTCTGCTCCCTCTTCTACTGTCAAAGTCATCGACGAACACTTAGATCGTGCCAGTTGGGAGGCTTTGTATCTTCACCATCCCTTTAACATGCTCATTGCTGGACCTAGCGGTTCAGGCAAAACCGAATTCGTCAAACGTTTGATCGAACATAAACATCATTTAATCGATCGGCCCCCTCAACGGATGGTGTGGTGTTACAAAGAGTGGCAATCGGCGTACAACCTCTTGCGAGAAAGTCAAGGCGACTCCATCGTGTTTGTGGAAGGCATTCCTAAAGAAGACGACGGCATCGTCTCTGACTCCCGTCAGACCCATTTGGTCATTTTTGACGACATGTTAGGAGAAGACGAAGAAGAAATTAAACTGTGGTTCACGCGCAAAGGGCATCACCGTAATGCCAGTGTCGTTTACATCACCCAAAATTTGTTTCAACAAAGTAAAGCCCATCGCACCATCAGTCTCAATGCACATTACGTGGTCTTGTTTAAAAGCCCTCGAGATAAATCGCAAGTGCAAGTCTTAGCCAAACAGTTAGGAACACCTTGGCTGACTCAGGCCTACGACGATGCCACTCAAATACCACACGCCTATTTACTCGTCGATTTGAAACCTACCACCCCCGAGGATTTGCGATTTCGTACCCACTTGTTTCACCATTGGTGCCAAGACGGAGGGCCTGTCCTGTACACGTCTCCGTCCTCGACTTCATTTCACTCCCCATAAAAAATCTATAAAAACCTCAGGCCCTTTTCGTCTGTCTCACACAGTGTGAACATGACGTCCCTTCAGTCGCATCTTCCCGTCAAATTGATTCGTGCCTTCTATGGCATCAGTCGAGAAATAAATCCACAAACACGAGCTCGTGTCTTAGAAGCTAGTCTCAAAGACGTCTTACGATGGTTCACGGTGACGGCACGTCAATTACTCCAAGGAATCATTCAGATTCCTCATCAAACCAAACGCTTTTTCGATCGAAACAAAGTCGCTTTGGTCCAACTGGCCGATCCCTGCATCGACACTCAAACCAAAAAACAAGTCATTTTGAAACCTGGAGGGAGTGGTACTCTAGGAGGCGTCATCATTCGCTCACTCTTAAGATGGGATCCTAATGCCCCCAAAGTTGTCCCCAAGAAAAAAGTCCAACGAAGCCCAAAGAAGAAAAAGACCAAGTCCCCAAGGAGAACTTCTCCAGTGGCGGGACCCTCCTCTTACCAGACACCACCCCGGAAAAAGAAAAGAAGCCCCCAGAAAAAGAAACAGAGAAAAAGTCCCCAGAAAAAGAAAAGTCCACAGAAGAAAACTAGTCGCAAGAGAGGCACTTCGGCCAGGACGCAACCTTACACTCGCAAACCACGACCTGCCACGTCGGCGACTGTGTCTCCGGCAGCCTCACGTTTGTCCACTTCTCCGTTGATGACACCAGGAACTGAAGAGTACTTGGAGACGTTGATCACACCAAGAACTTCTCCGTTGATGACCCCCAAAAGAACTTCCCCAGTGGCAGGACCCTCCAATTTAGTGGCAGTGGCTGCTGCTCACAAAGTACCTTCTCCCAAAATCAAAGTCCATGAAAGATCGGGCATGTTACAAAGTTTACTGGATTTGTCCAAGCAAGAACTGGCTCGATTTAGTCCGTTACGTACCCCTGCACGACGTGTCATGCCTGTCATGAAGTTGATACGCCGTAAAGACAATCAGTGGCGACGCGTTCCAGTATAAAAAAACACCTGTGACCAAGTAGGGTATCAGTGTTTTTTGGTGCTCCTGAAGACTCCAAGATGTCACCCTCCAGAAAACCCCAAGGAAAGAAAAGGAAAGGACTGCCACCACGTTTAGCCAAACATGGGGACATGTTATCTGTCCTGTCCAAAGCTTCTCCACCCCTACGAAAAAAACTCATTCAAACGGCCTCCAAAGAGGTCATCGATACCGTGTGCGAATGTTGTTTGAACGTTTTGAAAGGCACGATCCCTTTGTCCAAACACCAGAAACAATGCTTAAGCAACCATCGTCACGTTCTTTGCCAAATGGTTCGAAAGAACATTCCCATTCGTCAAAAGAAGAAGATGTTAGTGCAACGTGGAGGCATTTTGCCTCTCTTGTTAGGCCCCATACTGAAAGGAGTCTTGGGAACCATGTTGGGAGGTCTGGTGGGAGCAAGATAAAAAGGCCCTCGGAAGTCCCAAGATCTCAGAATTGACCCCTGACAACCCCATGGAAGGACGAAAACTAGCTTTAGTGCCTTACAAACGATGGATGGAATACCATCGGTGGCAAGAACAACGCACCCCGCATTTACCTCCCAATCCCAATTTGAGCGAAATGTCCCAGTTACAACACGAATTGCAGTCTTTGATGGATCGCCAAGATTTGTCCGAAACAGAAAAATCGCAAAAGTACGGTCAACTCTTGCAACGACTGCAACTCTTTCACCAGAAAGCTTTAGACGAAACAGCTCTACCCACTCTGAAAGATTTTAAGACCTTGATGAAAAGTTCAGCACCATCATCATTACCACCACCACCACCACCACTACTACCATCCCCAGGGGTCACCAGAGATGCTACCCCACGAAGACCTGAGGAAGAAGAGATGCGAGAAGTGTTTCAAACACCGTCAGCAGCTCCCATTTCGAGTAAGATTACAGCATCCTTGTTGACCCCGTCCCCCACACCCCAACGAGAAGAAATGAAAGCTTGGGTTAAAAAGATGATGTCCACTCCTCCTTCGACAGAAGTGAAAAAGAAAGAAGGGAAACCAGAAGTGAAAAAAGAAAAGAAAGCCAAACCCATTCCATTGCCACCTCCACCTCCACCACTATCTTCGACTTCTACTCCCGTAGCCCATCGGACACGTAAATCCGTTTCCAAACCACCCTTCCGTCCCACCCAAAGTAGCATCACCGAAGAGTGGGTGACTTATTAACACACAAACACAAAAAATGGAAAAAGTCTTAGCCAGCATTTACTACGATCTCTCGCATCCTGCAGGTTACGCAGGAGTTCAAAAATTGTATCGTGCTGCCAAAACGCGACTGAAAAGTCTCCGTTTACCTCAAGTGCAACGATGGTTACAAGAACAAGCTACCTACACTTTACACAAACCCATTCGACGCAAGTTTGCCAGAAGTCGCACCCGAGTGGAAGGCATCGATCATCAATGGCAAGCCGATTTAGCCGATGTCTCTCATTTGGCCAGCTACAATCGTGGCTACAAATATTTGTTTTGTGTCATCGACGTCTTTTCCAAATTTGCCTGGGTCGTGCCCTTGACTTCCAAGTCCAGCAGCGAGTTAGTGCGAGCCCTGCAACGGGTGTTGAAACAAAGTGGCCGTCAGCCACTTCGATGGCAAACGGACAAAGGCACCGAATTTCTGAACCAAGCTTTCCAAAAAGAATTAAGAAACGTGACATTCATTTTTTTACCACCGAGAATCCCGAAACCAAAGCCAGCATCTTGGAACGTTTTCAACGCACTTTGAAAGAACGCATGTGGAAATATTTTACGCATCACCACACTCTGAAGTACATCGACATCTTACCGCACCTGGTGCAAGCGTACAACCAATCTTACCATCGAAGCATCGGACGTGCCCCACAAGACGTGACTCCCGACAACGAAGTGCTGGTGTTTGGTTTGGTACGTCCCCGACGAGGGCTGTCCCCAAGAAAAGTGGAGAGTTGGTCGTAGGAGATTGGGTGCGCATTGGCAAAACCAAACGCACTTTTGACAAAGGTTACTTACCTAACTGGACGACCGAATTGTTTCGCGTCAATGGACGTGTGCATGGCCGTCATCCTGCCGTCTATAAATTGGAAGACATGAACGGAGAAGTGCTCAAAGGAACGTTTTATTTGCCCGAGTTACAACGTGTCACCAAAAAAGAAGACGACGTGTACGACATCGAAAGCATTCTCGAACGCAGAACCCGTAAAGTGGGCAAACGACGTGTCAAAGAAGTCAAAGTACGTTGGAAAGGATATCCACCCAGTTTCGATTCTTGGATCGACGCTTCGCAAGTCATCGACTATAAAAAGAAGAAGTGACCATCATGCCCTTTCACACAGCAGACGCAGCTACGTCGACCACTCCTTCTTCACCTAGTTCTTCTGTGCAAGATTTACAAAAACAACCCTTGTGGGTGTGGTGTGGAGAACGTGTGCCTAAAACGCAAATCGTCTTTTTCTGCCAAATCTTCGTGGTGTATTGTGTCATCGGGGCAGCCATCGCCAATTTCAGTTTGCAACAAGGAGACAAACAATTGTGGGCCATTTTATTGAGCAGTTGCATCGGTTACCTGCTTCCCAATCCCCCCCCCCTGAAATTCTCCTCGAACGGGAACCTTGTGTCCAGTGCCAGTGCCAGTCACCAGTCCAACCACAACCAGAACCCCATTTTGGGCGGAGACACGCCTCTGACGTCCAGTAATATCCCCTCGGACAGCCACAGAACTCTGGAATTATGAGTCACGAAAACCAATTTTACTTAACCTTACCCAGTGACAGTTCCATGGAGGTGTTTCCCCACAACACGTTGTGCTGTTACACGGCTAAATTACCTCAGGCCATCCCCTTAGATCACGAAGCCCATTGGGAAGTGGCTTTAGTAGAAATGATTCACCCAACCCAAGTCCTCAATGTCCTTCCCAATCAAAATTTTTTTCATGTGGAAGTTCATGACGAGCAAGTGCAACAGTGGATGGATACCCATAGCAAATATGACAAGAAAACCCTTCCCACAAAAAATCAAAAGTGGACCACCTATCACTTGTTCATTCCCCCAGGCTATTATTTCAGTGGTCAACATTTGGTCAGCACCATAGCCACCAGGTTTAATGGTGTGTTTCTGAAAGCTTTGGAAAGTGCCCAAAAAAGTGTCACCCTGGAGTACCACAAAACAGCTCGTCGCTTCCTGATAAAATTTCCTGAGGGGCGTAAAGTCGTGTCTTTCTTATTTTGTCCTGAATTGTTTGACATGTTGGGCGGTGACATGGAGCTGAGGAAGAAAGTAGAACAAAAAACATCACCCGAATCATCAGTCATTTCTGACAACGAGTCATTTGCCAAGTATTTTCGTACCCCAGTAGAACTGAACCAAGGACTGAATTTGATGTTTGTGTATTCCGATGTGGTGGAGTACAACGTGGTGGGACACACCTCCGTGCCGTTACTGCGTGTCATTCCTTTCAAAGTGGATTCTGCCGCGAACGCTGACGAGGAAGGTGGAAACACTTACCACGTCCACCGCGAATTTGTCCATCCTCACTATTTGCCTGTCAGCAAGTCGTATTTGGACACGGTCAACATTACTACTATAAAAGGAGATTTGGGACAAAATATTCCATTCACCAAAGGAAAAGTCACGGTGAAACTCCATTTTCGAAAACGGTTCTCTCACGACTCGTAAGTAAGTCATGTATTCAGTGTACCGAGGGGTTGCTCGACAGCGAGGACACGGTTTAGGAGACATGTTAAAATCGGCCTTTCGTTCGGTGGCCCCGGTGTTGAAACCGATGGTGACACGCGGATTGCACGCCTTGAAAGATGCGGCACTGACGCAAGGCAAAGAATTTCTCCAAAATGTCATCATCGACAAACAAAACCCTAAAGAAGCCTTCATGAGGGCAGGCAGAAATGTCTTGCTACAAAAAGGCAAAGACATTTTAGGCCGACGAGACACACCTATAAATGCCCTGCACGCTACCGAGTCAGGCATTCAGCAAGGACAAGGACAAGGCTTGTTCCAAAACGGAACTGGATCTGTTTGCCATGCCCCCTACCATGATGACGATGCAAGAATCTCAGTGGGTGGAATTTCATCCCGTCTCCTCTTTGACGGAATCAGCTCTCATCGAGTTTGAAATCAAAGGACAACCCGAAGATTACATCGATCTGAATAGCAGTTACCTGTATTTGAAAGTGGAAGTGAGCAAAACGGACAACACTAATCCTGCAGACGTTGCTAGAGTAGCTCCTGTCAACAATTTCATGCATTCCTTGTTCAGCGAAGTGGACTTGTACTTGAATAACAAACTGGTCAGCAGCAGCATGGATACTTACCCTTATCGCGCCTACCTGGAAAATCTCTTGACGTACGGAAAAGAAGCCAAGAACACTCATCTGGATGCTTGCGTGGTATGGAAACCTGACACAGCGGGTACAACCACGTTTACCGACCTAGCTATTGCACCAGAAGATGACAATCCTCACAATGCGGGATATATGGCTCGACGACAGAAAATTCTGCAAGGGCGAAGTTTAGAACTGATTGATCGTTTGCATTTGGACATGTGGTTACAAGAAAAGTATTTGCTGAACGGGGTGGATATCCGTCTGAGACTGAATCGTAGCAGTGCCGCTTTCCATTTGATGGCCCATGCCAATGAATAGAAAACTATCATTCAAGAAGCCCGACTTTACGTGCGTCGTGTGGAAGTGTTACCTAAAGTGGGAAACGACATCAGTCAGACGTTAAGCAGAACGACCGCCAAGTATCCGATCCGACGCGTGGAAGTGAAAACGTTCACCATTCCCACTGGACAGCGATCCATGATCGAAGATCATCTGTTCCAAGGACAGTTACCCAAGCGTTTGATCGTTGGTATCGTCAGGAATTCAGCCTTCAATGGAGTCCACGATCAAAATCCTTTTGAGTTTCAACATTACAATGTGTCCAAGATTGAAGTCAGTCGCGATGGCAAGACCTTGTGTACCCGACCTTTCGAGCCTAACTTTGGTGCCGCGAAGAATTATTTGAGATCGTACTTGTCCCTGTACGAAGCCACCGGACAGTTAGGAACCAACACCAGTCACGGCATTACGTACGAGGATTATGTAGGAGGCTATGCTTTGTGGGCTTTCGATTTCACTCCTGACCAAGGCAGCGATGAGGGACATTTCCACCCTATAAAATCTGGCCAGATTCGTGTGGAACTTCAGTTTTCGAGTGCTCTACCAGAGACGGTGAACGTCCTCCTGTATGCAGAATTCGATAATACGATAGAAATCAACAGTTTGAGAGAAGTCATTCTAGACTATTAGAAGCCATGGGAGACTGTTATCCCTCTTTACCTAGTGGAGAAACTTTATAGATGGAATGTGAGGGGACCGTGGAAAAAGAAGAAGAAGTGATCATGATGAAGTCAAGATGGCCAGAACAAGAAGCCCATTTAGTCTCCTGTTTTGCCAAACACTTAGTCGAAAAAATGACGGAATTGATCAAGAAAAATTGCTATGGATGTCAAAACGATCATCCCAGTCAAATTCAACACGATAAATGTCTGATGCTGAGTCAAGAAGAAAAATTGGACGAGTATCTGGACGAAGCTTGGAGTCTCATCTCGAACAAAGACGTGTTGCATCAGTGGTATAAAGACTTGCGTGAACATTCTTGTCCACCATTAACCACTCAAGAGATCCATCGTATCGAAGCTCTCCTGAATCAGAGTGAGGAAACAGAACGAATAACCGTTTATTCGTCAGACATTTTCAAGCAAAAAGTCAGGATCGAATTGACGACTTATTATTACCTGTGAAGAAGAAGAAAAAAGCACACACAAATCAATGGATACCTGGGAACTTTATTACCTTTTGAACCACAGTTCGTATACAGCTTCTTGGAATCCTGTCGTCTGTGCTAAAGATGAACTCCCTCATCGCAAACCTCAAGACCATCAAGCTTACGTGATCAACACGGACGACAGTCATCTCCCAGGAACCCACTGGGTAGCCGTCTACTTTCCTCAAGAAGGATGTGTGGAATATTTCGATTCGTACGGATTGCCCCCTTTGGAAGACGATATCATTGACTTTATGAGAAGAAATGCTCAGACCACCCGATTCAATAACGTGAAATTACAAGGCACAGATTCCTTGGTGTGTGGACAGTACTGTGTGTATTTTCTGCATCATCGCAGCCTGGGCTATTCCTTAGAACATTTAGTAACTCATTTTGATCCTCGTTCTTCTACTAGAAACGATGTGAAAGTAGATAAATGGTTTTGTGACCATTATGCTTATCTTTTGTCTCAAGCTAGGAAACGTAGTGTCCATCAATGGCCTAATGATTTCCAACAGTGGAAATCACAATTTCATTCACAACGTTGTCAGCCCTGTTTAAAGTAGATTGTATTTGAAGAAAAATATGTTTGATGTTATCATTTTGGATTATTGTTAAAAATATGTTAGAGTTGTTGTTGGTTAGTGTTAAGTGATTTTTGAATAAAAAATGTTGTGTTTTGAAAAAATGCCTTTGTCTTTTGTTTAGGTATAAGAATGTTGGATTGATGCTCTTTCATTTCTTACTATCTCTCTCATAACACTCATTGAACGTTGCGACTCGAAAACCGTGTGGGGGATGTTTTCCTTCACGTCCGCGCTTTGACTTTAAGAACCGGGTTGTTTCCAGTCTAACCATCCATTGTCGACTCATCCTCCTACGAAGATGTGCTCCAAACTAGCTAAGCTCAACGAAGCCTACGTGAATATGCATAGGGTCAGACACAGTCTGATACCGAAGCCAGAAGAAATAGAAAATGTGAGAATGTTAAAAATCACTGAAGACCTGATAGAAGAGCTCTTCAGAGAAGAAATGAACAGGGAAAAAGAAGAATGGACAGAGAAGTACAGACTTCAGAGACAGCAGCAACAGCAGCAACAACAACAACAGCAGCAGCAACCTGAACCTGACAGAGGCTTTGTCGATTGCCGTATCGACACCAAAGAGTTCTTCTTCTCTTTCCGAAGAAGCAGACCTATCGCCAGAAAGTCTATCCTCAGAGGACATCGCATTCTTAGAAACTAAAAAAGAATGCTATAGCAAACAAAAAAAACAGCCCTTTTCAGGGCTACCCAATACTCTAGAAAAGAAATAACGATCGATTTGCCAATGTGTGTAAGTAGAGTAGTGTGAATATAAACACTAACACTTTCTTTAAAAAATGTGAGGGTATGTGTTTGTGAGTTTGTAAGCGCTCAAGTAAGTTGGTGTGGATAGTAGATTAAAATCATGTTTTTTTTTGGTGTTTGAGGCGTAGATTTGGGGTTAGATTGGATTGCTTTGCGTATGTGGATAGTCTATTGAAGTGATTTATAAAAAATTTTTACCATAGTAATGGGTAGCATAAAAAAGTGAGTAAGTGTTTCTTTTAGGTCCGCGCGTTGTTGTTTTTGGTTATGATCTAGGTAAGATCAATTTTATGTTTTTAGGGGGATGTTTTCCATCACGTCCGCGCTTTCAGTATAAATTGAAACTCGCTCGGCAGTCTAGCTACCCTTGTTGATTGATCAACACAAGAATGAATAGTAGCAGAATAAGCAAACTTCTTGAACTCCAGATACATCTGGAATATGTCAGGCGCCTGGTAAATGAACTGGCTGCGGAGGCTATAATAGAAGAAGAAAGAATAAAGAAGGAAGAGGAGGAGAGAAGACAGAGGGAAGAGGAGGAAAAGAAAAGAGAAGAGATGATGTCGTTCAATATTCCCGAGACAGAGGATTGGGCTGCTGAAGCGAATCATCCTTCCTCTTCGCTCCCCAGAAGAAAGGTGAAAGGAGACTGGGGAAGAAGATGCGTGTGCGGCGCCAGGCCAGGAAGGTGCAATCATTAGATAGTTGCAGCTGGAGTTCAAAAAACAGCCCTTTTCAGGGCTACCCAATACTCTAGAAAAGAAATAACTTAATTTGCCAATGTGTAGGTAGAGTAGTGTGAATATAAACACTAACTCTTTTTTAAAAAATGTGAGGGTATGTGTTTGTGTGTGTGTTTGTGTGTTTGTGTTTGTAAGAGCTCAGGTATGTTTGTGTGAATAGTAGATTATGGGTTTCTTAGCGTATGTAAAGAGTATAGTTAGGTTTCTATTATATGAAATGAGAAAGTAGGGGGATGTTTTCCTTCACGTCCGCGCGTTGTTGGGTCATGATCTAGGTAAGATCAATTTTATGTTTTTAGGGGATGTTTTCCATTACGTCCGCGCTTTCAGTATAAAACTAACAGTGTTGGTCATTGGAGCTCATTCTACGGAATAAGCAAACAAGAAGATGCCAGCAGCTTCAGCTTTATACAACGATCTTATGGGAAGTTGGTATTGGATGGTAGATGGATTGAGTGTAGCAGAAAGGGTTGAACAGGAATGGAGGTATGCAGTGACAAAAGACTTCGTCTCAAGACAAGTAACCAGCCTCCACTTATCCGTAAATATTGTAAAAGAAATGATAGAGAATGAGAAGAGAATCAGAGGTTTAATTAACCCACCGTATGTCAAAGTGGGTAAGTTAAAAGAAGCAATAGATCATGTGACGAGTGCAAGGTGCTTTCTAGAAGACATTGTAGAATGGACAGATTGGTGTTTCGCGAAGTGGGGGTTAGAAAAACTTAAGAAAGCTGAAGAACTAATGAGGAATGTGCTGACCAAAGAGGTCAAGAAGATCAAAGAAAAGTGGTCCAATGAAAGAAAAGAAGAAGAAAATAGAAGAAAAAAGGATGAACTAGAAAAACTGAACACAAACTGGATGAAAATCCAAGAGAAGTTCCGGGCCATGGGCCACCCGGACTGGCTGCCGGAAACAGAAAAGAAGAAGAAGAAAGGAATGATGGACAAAATAAGAGGATGGTGGAAGAAGTTAAGAAGTTAAAAGAAGAAGAAGAAGAAAAACCCAAAGGCCCTTTTCAGGGCCAGCCATATTTTTCGAAAAGAGATAGCCTTTCAATTGCCTACCCCTTTTTTAAATTATTTTTTTAAAAAAAAAAAAAATCCCATATTCAATTCCCCTTTTCCCTAGACAAGGCCAAACTCTATTCCCATGTTAATTTCCCTTGTCCCTAGACAGACCCAAACTCTATGTTAAATTCCCATTGTCCCTAAAGTGACCCACGATTTTTCTCCATGTTAAATTTCCATTGCCCCTAAAGTGACCCAGGGGTGTTTTTAATGCTAAGTCCCATTGTCCCTAAAGTGACCCCATTTACTACTATTACGCAATGTATACTTTAACAATTCAAAATAATATCAAGTATTAAGATACATCATTCTTGTATTCAATTATGATGCACCATTACATTTCATGTATTTACAGTTTGAAAGTTACCAATCACAGGTCGAGAATTACTATGAATTTCTTCGCTAGAGGTCACAGGAATCTAACGTTTTACCAATAAAGTACAGCGAAATCTCTGTCAACATGAAATCACCTTATCGGTAATATATTATTGATAAGGTGATTTCATACTGTCAGAGATTTCGCCATACTTTATTTATAAAACGTCAGACTCCTGTACTCTTATGAACGGACCGCGTTATTTTTAAACAAGTAGGCTGCTTCTCGTTGCTGTGAAATTCAGCAGATGAAATTTAAATACTCGCCGTATCAAATGGAACTTTCATCTCAAAGAGTTACATTCAACTTGTGAATTAGCGATTCTCGACATATGATATTGAAATTACAACCACCGCTGTGTAATTCAAAATATACACTGTAAAACGTCGACATAGGAAATAGAACTTTAAACCACCACTGCATGATTCAACATATAAAATATGAACTCTCTGTCTAGAAAATGGAACTTTATGGAAATGCAATTTGATCCAACACGTGATATTGGATTTCTCGACATACGCCATCGAAATTTCAACTGCAACTTTCTCATTGGACCAGCTTTTGTCCGCTATGGCACCTCATAGTTCACAGTGCTGAAAATTTCACTCCGAAATCAAGTTTTGAAGATGAGATTGTAATCATCGAAGTCAGGCTATGTGCTGTATTTACAGTCACATGTTGCACCGATGCATAGATTTCACGCAGCACATGCACTGTCTCAATTGTTTCAGAACTCCTCATCGGTGTTGTACATATGAATATCTTCAACAAATTCATGCGTCAACGCACGAGATTTGTATCTCTCCATATTATGATTGGTGAACAACCGTAGACAAATCGATGTGGCTTCATCAATAACTTCGAGTGCGTTGTTGCCCATACGAACTGATCCCACGAGTATTTGTAATCGATCCGCAAGGTCGACAGGGTCACACAATCAGCTGCCTAGGCATTTTCGTTCTTTTACTCGTCTTTCCATTCACTCTTGTATTTCATTTTATGCTGGGGCCACATTTTTAACTGTTCCTTCAGCCATTCAGATTCTTCGTCGGCACTGCACGTTCTTGTCGCTACACTCTCATCTTTCGCTGTAAGTAGTTAAGTGGGATACATTAGGGACAATGGGACTTAGCATTAAAAAGAGCCCTGGGACACTTTAGGGACAATGGAAATTTAACATGGAGAAAAATCGTGGGTCACTTTAAGGACAATGGGAATTTAACATAGAGTTTGGGTCTGTCTAGGGACAAGGGAAATTAACATGGGAATAGAATTTGGGTTTGTCTAGGGACAAGGGAAATTGAATATGGGATTTTTTTTTTTTTAAAAAGTTTTTTTTTAAATTTAAATTTAAATTTAAATTTAGAAAAGGGGTAGGCAATGGAAAGGCTATCTCTTTTCGAGAAATATGGCTGGCCCTGAAAAGGGCCTTTGGGTTTATGTTAATATTAATATTAACATAGATGGCATCTGTCACATCTTCTTCTTCTTCTTCTTAAACTCCTTCTAACTACCGGTCCATACACAAGTACCCTCTTGAGACATCCTTGTCTTTCTATGTAAACTCTCCTCATCCATTGACTAGTATCTGTCCTATCAACAACAGTCCACTTTGACCTGACATACATGAGCATGTCCGTCCTAAACATCATGGAAGACACAAGGGTGGATGACTCAACTGTGGTCCACATCTTGAAGCGACGAGAATAGGTGAATCAATGCAGTGAACTGTGCTTTTTTATAGGTACAGGAAGGATTGAAACGGATTGAATTCATTCACCAATCCGAACACGCGTTACAAAATTCAGTCAGCTCGCATCCAATCCGAAGAGAGCAGTCTGTGACGTCACGTGGTCTATATAGATTCGTTAGCGCTTGTGTGCAGTCAATCTATGCGACAGTGATTCAACATGACGGAAACTCAGAAAACGATCCATTGGGGTGCACCAGCAGGGGAGACTGCCCAAGGGAACCCGGACTTACTTTCAGAAGAGGTACACTGGGATTTTGTGGATTTTCTTACCTCGCAAGAATTTGTTCCAGAACCTTCGTTACCTTCTTCATTACCGCAAGTGGAGAATTTTAGACAGGAGACAGAAAGAAGAATTGGAGAAATTTATGCAACGACAAAAGGAAGCGGAACAAGCTTTTCTCCTACAGCAACAGCAACAGCAACAAGAAGAGGTAAAAAAAACAACAGCAACAACAGCAAGAAGAAGTAGCAGCAAAGAAACAAGAGGGTGAAAATCAAACGGCTACGGTACTGTTGGACATTTTAGCGGAGTTAAGAAGTCTGAAACAAATGTATCAGACTTCTGTATCACGACCGAAGACAATACGACCTTCCCGAGCTAAACACGCCAACCCTGTGACTAAGCCTGTCGTACCACCCTTAGTGATTTCAACCCAATCATCAGAAGTAGGCCTTGGCCGTGGCAAAGGCTTAAGGCAGTTAAAGTTGATTGGTTAAACTCACCCCTACACCAAAATAAAAAGGCCCTTTTCAGGGCCACCCACATTTCTCGAAAAGAAATACAATTTCAATTTGCCAATAACTCAAAAATAAACCCCACCCATTTTACCCTTATAGTACGTGTCTGTGTATGAGTGCGTGAGTGTAGCTTCTTATTTTAAAATCAAAACTCAAAGACACTTACCTTATATCATTCATGTATTCTTTTATCCATTTTTTTACAATCCAATTCACAATTCACCACAGAACACTTTAATTAAAAGTTCATTGACTTCTTTCTCCTTGTTTAGTCTCTCTGCTTTTTGAATTTCTTCACCGTTTTTACCTCATTTTCTTCCCTTCTTCTTTTCTTCTCCTGTTTCTTTGCTTCTTTTAAATAGAATTGTCTTCTTTCTTCCTCTTCTTCCTCTGACGAATCCCTCTCTTCTTCCGAAGAATCCCTCTCTTCTTCTGAAGAATCCTTCTTTTCTTCTGACTCCTCTTGTTTCTTTTTTGGGCAATCTGGAGACCAATGTCCTTTTTCTTTACAATAATAACAGGTATCTTGACTTTTGTCTCTTTTAGTCCCTGTTTTTGTTCTTTTTTGACGGTCTGGACACTCTGAAGACCAATGCCCTTTCTTCTGACAGATATAGCAAGTATCTTGACTTTTATCTCGAAAGGAAGGAGAGTAGTCCGTCGGCTGGTCTGAAGAGAATTTTCTAATGACCCCTCGCAAAGCTCTGACGAAACGTTCCATCTGAGTAGTCTCTTCCATCGTTGTGCTCGGCTTGAGAGTGAAATGAATAGTGAAAGGACAAGACACACACCCTTTTTATATACGCTGGTTTGCCAAGACTATAAATTAGTCTGTGGTGTTTAAACTTGAGTCATTTGACGTTTTGCACTCGAGATGAAACGATCCCATTCATTCGAGAAGAAAGAAGAAGAAAGTAAGAGGCAGAAACGTGATCTATCGCCTCGTACCAGGGCTGAAATCTTGGCACAAATTCATGCCAGTGATTTTGAAGAGGACATGAGTGAACCAGAATCCGAACCCTCTAAACCAAGTTCGTCACCCTTAGTCAACCCTGAAAAGTACTATTCCATTCGAGAGACGGAAAAGCGCTCCTCTAGAAAATTTAGAACCACGGCTTACACCTACACGGTGAAGTTTAAAGATTTCAAGGCCGACGTACCCTTGGAGAAAGCAGAAGGGTTTATCACCGAGATGTGGGATTCTTTGCTCACCTCACTCAAGCGACAATGTCAACCCAAAGAAGACGATCGCTTGACACTATCCATAGATCACGACGGTTTGAAATCCCCTGTTTGGATCGAGTTTAGCAGACCCGCAGAACTAACCCCTTCCAAAGTCATGGACAAGATTCAACACGTACAACAATCTAATGACCAGTTTGACATCACCGATGGTAAAGCCACACTGAAAATGGCTCACGTCTCTCTTCCTCAAGGGACAGGACGCAAAAAGATGTTATTGGTGGACGACCTTCGCAACACCAAAAAGAGTCTCGTCCGAATTAACAACCCTCAAGACCAGATGTGCTTAGCCCGTGCCATCGTGGTGGGACGAACCTATGCCAACAAGAACGACACGGTAGAATGGAAAAGAACCTGGGAGAACATTCGAAAATCGAACCGAACCAAACAACGAAACGAAGCAGAACTCCTGTTCCAACAAGCTGGCCTGTCCAAAGACACACCCTGTGGCATTCCTGAGATGCAAAAATTGCAAGATGCCCTAGCTCCACGCTACACCTTGAAAGTGCACCCTCAAGAAATGCGCGGGTCTCTGTTGTTTCGAGGCCAAGACTTTAAGGACGGAAAATACATTCATGTCTATCATCACGATGGCCATTTCAACACCATTACCAGTATCACTGGATTCCTGGGATACGGTTATTATTGTGAGAAATGTGATTATGGTTATAACAATCGAGAGCAACACAAGCATTGTGGATTGAAATGCCCAGGATGTTTGGCCTCTCCACCCTGTCTGAGCGAAGAACCAGTGCCTTGTTCAACTTGTCTGCGTACGTTTGTCAGCCCTGCCTGTTACCAGCAACATCTGAAGACGCAAGGTTCACAGCAGAAATGTGCTTGTCAACTCTTGAGATTGTGCCCTACCTGTGGACAAAGCATACTTACCAACAATGCCAAGGCACACGTATGTCGAGGAAAGAAAAAATGTCACATTTGTCACCACATCGTGGACTTGGAACACCAATGCTACGTGCAAAAATATCAATCCCCACCAGAGAAAGAAGAAAGGCAATTTCGTCTTTTTCGATTTCGAATGCATGCAAGAGACTGGCATTCACATCCCTAATTTCTGCGTGGCTCATCGAGCGTGCGAGAAGTGCATTCAAGAACCTATCTTCAGTCATTGCCCTCACTGCAGCAAGATTCCCGGAGGGCGTGAAAAAATCTTTCGGGGACCAAACACGTTAGCCGATTTTGCCCAATGGGTCTTAGACCCCATCGACAAGACGTGGAGCCAAGAGGACATCGAACGTTACGGAGATTGTCATCGTCATGCCACGGTGATGGCTCACAATTTCTCCGGATACGATGGACAGTTTCTTTTGAGGTACTATACGGAACATGGCACCGAACGTCCTAAAGTGATTTTGAACGGAGCCAAAATCATTTTCATGCAAGTGGGACAAGTACAGTTTAAAGATTCGATGAGTTACTTGGCCATGCCTTTGAGCCGAATGCCTAAGACGTTTGGAATGACAGAAATGGCTAAAGGGTACTTTCCACACTTTTTCAATACGGAAGCCAATCAACATGCTGTTCTACCCCATTTGCCTGAGGCTCACTATTACGACCCCGACAACATGCGTACCGAACAACGAGAAGCTTTCTACGCTTGGTACCAAGCTCACGCCTCGGACCCTTTCGACTTTCAGAAAGAAATGTTAAAGTATTGTCGTTCCGACGTGGACATTTTACGGCGTTGCTGTGGAAAATTTCGAGAACTGTTCATGGAACACGGAGGGGTCGATCCTTTGAAAGAAGCTTGCACCATTGCGAAAGCGTGTTCCTTAGTGTACCGCCAACGATTCATGCCTGAAAACACCGTGGCTGTCATCAGTCCTCAAACGACCCACTATGTCAAGCGTCAATACTCGGTCAAAGCCCTACGTTGGTTACATTACTTGTGCGACAAGGAAGACAAATGGATTCAGCATGCCCGCAACGGATGAGGCGAAAAGACCATCGGAACGTATTCGGTTGATGGCTGGGACTTAGAAAACCCCAAGATCGTGTACGAGTTTAACGGTTGCTTATTTCACGGATGTCCCGTCTGTTACCCTGACCGTGGCACTAAAAATCAGTTTTTACAACGAACCATGGAAGACTTGTACCAGGACACTTGTCAGCGACGCCTAAAGTTAGAACAGCAAGGATACCAAGTGGTGGAAATGTGGGAACACGAGGACGATCACCGTTTGAAAACCGATCCCGAGTTTAAACGCCTCGTGGAAAGTTACCAGTTCATGGACCCGCTGAACCCGAGGGATAGTTTGCACGGAGGAAGGACCAATGCCACCTGTTTGCTGTACCAAGCCGACGAAGAGAAAGGAGAAGAAATCAAATACTTGGACGTGTGTTCGCTGTATCCCTACGTGTGCAAATATTGTCGCTTTCCTGTAGGGCACCCGCAATTGTTAACGGAACACATCGACCTGAAAAACATTCGACAATACGAAGGCTTGATCAAGTGTAAAGTTTTGCCTCCCACGAACCTATACCATCCCGTCTTACCTCACCATTGTCAAGGCAAACTGATGTTTCCCTTGTGCCGTACTTGTGCCGAAACGTGCAACCAGGACCAACCTTGCCATCACAGCCAGGAAGAACGTGCCTTGACGGGAACCTGGGTCAGCGTGGAATTGTTCAAAGCTCTGGACATGGGATACCAACTGTTAGAAGTGTACGAAATTTGCCACTTTCCCAAGACACAACAGTACCACAAGGGTGACCCTACTCAGAAAGGCATTTTCGCTGACTACGTGGATGCCTTTTTGAAACCGAAACAAGAAGCCAGCGGCTATCCTTCCTGGTGTCACACTCCCGAAGACCAAATACAATTCAAAGAGAAATACTACTCACAAGAAGGCATCTCTTTAGACCACATCGAAAAAAACGAAGGCAGGCGATCGTTTGCCAAAGTGATGTTAAATTGCTTGTGGGGTAAAATGGCACAACGACCGTGTTTACCCAAGACGGAATATTTGACAGAACCTTCCCGCTACTTCCAGATGATTCACGACAAAACCAAATACATGAAACACGTGGACGTCGTTCGAGAGGATTTGATCTTGGTCAATTACGAAGAAGATCTGGACTTTGTACAAGACGACCCTTTTGGAAACGTCATCATTGCGGCTTACGTGACAGCTCATGCTCGCTTAAAATTGTACGAAGCTTTAGAACTGTTAGAAGAACGCGTCCTGTACTTTGACACGGACAGTTGCATTTACATCCATCACCCGATTCAACAGCACCCTGACATCGAAGGAGACCGTTTAGGAGCCTGGACAGACGAGCATCCCGACGACAAGATTCTAAGTTTCGTCAGTGGTGGTCCCAAAAATTACGGCTACGAATACCGGGACAAACAAGGAGAAGTGCACACGACGTGCAAAGTGAAAGGACTGACTCTAAATCATCGTACCAGTCGAGTGGTCAACTTTGGGGTATTGAAAGAAGCCTTGCAATCGCGAGAGGATGGAAACTTTAAAGTGACCACCTATCAACCGAACAAGATTGTACGTTTACCCACTCACCACATCGTCAGTCGACCCTTGGAAAAAGTCTATCAAATTGTATACCAGAAGCGAGTGCGACTTCCCAGTCACTTCACCTTACCGTACGGTCACGTTGGTATTGGTCTGTATATGAAAAGGAACCCTAGGCAAGATCGATAGTTCATTGTTCATTGAAGTAACTTACCATGTCGTTGACGAAGAAGAAACCAGATTGGTTAGGAGTCAAATGTTGGACATCACCGAGACCAGGGTTTTGAGGCTTGGACACAAGAGGTGGCCCAGTATGCACGAGAGTTATTCAAGGAAAAAAGTTACTTTTCAACCCGTGTTAGTGACGGTGCCAGAAGAACCCGTCACCCAGGACAGGACTGTCGTGGACAGGCCTGAAAGACCCTTTCGGGAGGACACTTGTGTGACCTTACCCCTACTATAGAACTGGTTAGAACTTTACCCAAAACATGTTGTACAGACACTTGTGTTTATTCCACGTTCATGGTTATCATGTGCCTTTTATTCTTGTACTTAAGCCTTTGGCTTTTATGCATTTTTGTCTTTCGTATTCATGTTTGAAACATTCAATAAACGTGTTCTGAAAAAGTATATAAACTCTTGTCTTGTTTGTTTTTCGTGTCACAAGTGACATTTCTCACACCATGGCTACCTCTGCTGTCTCTGCTCCCTCTTCCTCTACTGTCAAAGTCATCGACGAACACTTAGATCGTGCCAGTTGGGAGGCTTTGTATCTTCGCCATCCCTTTAACATGCTCATTGCTGCACCTAGCGGTTCAGGCAAAACCGAATTCGTCAAACGTTTGATCGAACATAAACATCATTTGATCGATCGACCCCCTCAACGAATCGTGTGGTGTTACAAAGAGTGGCAATCGGCGTACAACCTCTTGCGAGAAAGTCAAGGCGATTCCATCGTGTTTGTGGAAGGCATTCCTAAAGAAGACGATGGCATCGTCTCTGACTCCCGTCTAACCCATTTGGTCATTTTTGACGACATGTTAGGAGAAGACGAAGAAGAAATTAAACTGTGGTTCACGCGCAAAGGGCATCACCGTAATGCCAGTGTCGTTTACATCACCCAAAATTTGTTTCAACAAAGTAAAGCCCATCGCACCATCAGTCTCAATGCGCATTACGTGGTCTTGTTTAAAAGCCCTCGAGATAAATCGCAAGTGCAAGTCTTAGCCAAACAGTTAGGAACGCCTTGGCTGACTCAGGCGTACGACGATGCCACTCAAACGCCACACGCCTATTTACTCGTCGATTTGAAACCTACGACCCCCGAGGATTTGCGATTTCGTACCCACTTGTTTCACCACTGGTGCCAAGACGGAGGGCCTGTCCTGTACACGTCTCCGTCCTCGACTTCATTTCACTCCCCATAAAAAAATCTATAAAAACCTCAGACTCTTTTTCGTCTGTCTCACTCTCAGTGCGAACATGACGTCCCTTCAGTCGCATCTTCCCGTCAAATTGATTCGTGCCTTGTATGGCATCAGTCGAGAAAAAGATCCACAAACACGAGCTCGTGTCTTAGAAGCTAGTCTCAAAGAAGTCTTACGATGGTTCACGGTGACGGCACGTCAAATACTCCAAGGATTCATTCAGATTCCTCATCAAACCAAACGCTTTTTCGATCGAAACAAAGTCGCTTTGGTCCAACTGGCCGATCCCCGCATCGACACTCAAACCAAAAAACAAATCATTTTGAAACCTGGAGGGAGCGGTACTCTAGGAGGGGTCATCATTCGCTCACTCTTAAGATGGGATCCTAATGCCCCCAAAGTTATCCCCAAGACAAAAGTCCAACGAAGCCCCAAGAAGAAAAAGACCAGGTCCCCAAGGAGATCTTCTCCAGTGGCAGGACCCTCCTCTGACCAGACACCACCACCACCCCGGAAAAAGAAAAGAAGCCCCCAGAAAAAGAAAAGTCCACAGAAAACTAGTCGCAAGAGAGGCACTTCGGCCAGGACGCAACCTTACACTCGCAAACCACGACCTGCCACGGCGGTGACTGCGTCTCCGGCAGCTTCACGTTTGTCCACTTCTCCGTTAATGACACCCAGAACTGAAGAGTACTTGGAGACGTTGATCACACCAAGAACTTCTCCGTTGATGACCCCCATAAGAACTTCCCCAGTGGCAGGACCTTCCAATTTAGTGGCAGTGGCTGCTGCTCACAAAGTACCTTCTCCCAAAATCAAAGTTCAAGAAAGATCGGGCATGTTACAAAGTTTACTGGATTTGTCCAAGCAAGAACTGGCTCGATTTAGTCCGTTACGTACCCCTGCACGACGTGTCATGCCTGTCCTCAAACTGATACGACGTAAAGACAATCAGTGGCGACGCGTTCCAGTATAAAAAAGGCCTGTGACCAAGTCGGGTATCAGTGTTTTTTGGTGCTCCTGAAGACTCAAAGATGTCACCCTCCAGAAAACCCCAAGGAAAGAAAAGGAAAGGACTGCCACCACGTTTAGCCAAACATGGGGACATGTTATCTGTCCTGTCCAAAGCTTCTCCACCCCTACGAAAAAAACTCATTCAAACAGCCTCCAAAGAGGTCATCGATACCGTGTGCGAATGTTGTTTGAACGTTTTGAAAGGCACGATCCCTTTGTCCAAACACCAGAAACAATGCTTAGGCAAACATCGTCACGTTCTTCGCCAAATGGTTCAAAAGAAAATTCCCATTCGTCAAAAGAAGAAGATGTTAGTGCAACGTGGAGGTATTTTACCTCTCTTGTTAGGCCCCATACTGAAAGGAGTCTTGGGAACCATGTTGGGAGGACTGGTGGGAGCAAGATAAAAAGGCCTCGGAAGTTCCAAGATCTCAGAATCGACCCCTGACAACCCCATGGAAGGACGAAAACTAGCTTTAGTGCCTTACAAACGATGGATGGAATACCATCGGTGGCAAGAACAACACACCCTTCATTTACCTCCCAATCCCCATTTGAGCGAGATGTCCCAGTTACAACACGAATTGCAGTCCTTAATGGATCGCCAAGATTTGTCAGAAACAGAAAAATCGCAAAAGTACAGTCAACTCTTGCAACGACTGCAACTCTTTCACCAGAAAGCTTTAGACGAAACAGCTCTACCCACTCTGAAAGATTTTAAGACCTTGATGAAAAGTCCAGCACCATCACCAGTACCAGTACCACCAGTATCCGTGACCAAGACAGAAAAAGGAGAAGAAGAGAAAGGGTTTCAAACTCCACCAGAAAAAGTACGCAAGTTAACAACACCACCTACCTCCAGAATTGGATGGATTAAAAAGATGATGGCCACCCCTTCTTCATCACAAGAGAAAAAGAAAGTGAAGACAGAAGTGAAACAAGAACCGATATCCCCCGCTCAGACATCCTTCTCCTCTTCGACACCTATTGCTGGCCGCACACGCAAAGCATTGCAATCCAAGAAAATACCCCAAGAGAAAAAGAGTAGCATCCTCCAAGAGTGGGTGTCTTATTAACACACCAACCAACACAAATAATGGAAAAAGTCTTAGCCAGCATTTACTACGATCCCTCCCATCCTGCAGGTTACGCAGGAGTTCAAAAATTGTATCGTGCTGCCAAAACGCGACTGAAAAGTCTCCGTTTACCTCAAGTGCAACGATGGTTACAAGAACAAGCTACCTACACTTTACACAAACCCATTCGACGCAAGTTTGCCAGAAGTCGCACCCGAGTGGAAGGCATCGATCATCAATGGCAAGCCGATTTAGCCGATGTTTCTCATTTGGCCAGCTACAATCGTGGCTACAAATATTTGTTTTGTGTCATCGACGTCTTTTCCAAATTTGCCTGGGTCGTGCCCTTGACTTCCAAATCGAGCAGCGAGTTAGTGCGAGCCCTGCAACGGGTGTTGAAACAAAGCGGTCGTCACCCTCTTCGATGGCAAACGGACAAAGGCACCGAATTTCTGAACCAAGCTTTCCAAAAAGAATTAAAGAAACGTGACATTCATTTTTTTACCACCGAGAATCCCGAAACCAAAGTCAGCATCTTGGAACGTTTTCAACGCACTTTGAAAGAACGCATGTGGAAATATTTTACGCATCACCACACTCTGAAGTACATCGACATCTTACCGCACCTGGTGCAAGCGTACAACCAATCTTACCATCGAAGCATCGGACGTGCCCCGCAAGACGTGACTCCCGAGAACGAAGTGTTGGTGTTTGAGCGCCTGTTTGGTACGTCCCCGACGAGGGCTGTCCCCGAGAAAAGTGGAATGTTGGCCGTAGGAGATTGGGTGCGCATTGGCAAAACCAAACGCACTTTCGACAAAGGTTACTTACCTAACTGGACGACCGAATTGTTTCGCGTCAATGGACGAGTGCATGGCCGTCATCCTGCCGTCTATAAATTGGAAGACATGAACGGAGAAGTGCTCAAAGGAACGTTTTATTTGCCCGAGTTACAACGTGTCACCAAAAAAGAAGACGACGTGTACGACATCGAAAGCATTCTCGAACGCAGAACCCGTAAAGTGGGCAAACGACGTGTCAAAGATGTCAAAGTACGTTGGAAAGGATATCCCCCCAGTTTCGATTCTTGGATCGACGCTTCGCAAGTCATCGACTATAAAAAGAAGTGACCATCATGCCCTTTCACACAGCAGACGCAGCTACGTCGACCACTCCTCCTTCACCTAGTTCTTCTGTGAAGATTTACAAAAACAACCCTTGTGGGTGTGGTGTGGAGAACGTGTGCCTAAAACGCAAATCGTCTTTTTCTGCCAAATCTTCGTGGTGTATTGTGTCATCGGGGCAGCCATCGCCAATTTGAGTTTGCAACAAGGAGACAAACAATTGTGGACCATTTTATTGAGCAGTTGCATCGGTTACCTGCTTCCTAATCCCTCCCTGAAATTCACCTCGAACGGGAACCCCGGGAACCTTGTGTCCAGTGCCAGTGCCAGTCACCACTTCAATCACAACCAGAACCCCATTTTAGACGGAGACACACCTCTGACGTCCAGTAAGCCCTCGGACAGCCACAGAACTCTGGAATTATGAGTCACCAAAACCAATTTTACTTAACTTTACCCAGTGACAGTTTATTTTAGTGGTCAACATTTGGTCAGCACCATAACCTCCAGGTTTAATGTCGTGTTTCTGAAAGCTTTGCAGCATGTCAACAAAAATGTCACCATGGAGTACCACAAAGCAGCTCGTCGCTTCTTGATGAAATTTGAACGGAGTAAAATCCTGTCCATTTTATTTTGTCCTGAATTGTATGACATGTTGGGCGGAGACATGGACATGAGAAAGACCATGATCAAGAAAAACGAATTACCCATCGTTTACGACAACGAGTCTTTTAGCAAGTTATTTCGGTGGCCCCGGTGTTGAAACCGATGGTGACACGCGGATTGCACGCCTTGAAAGATGCGGCACTGACGCAAGGCAAAGAATTTCTCCAAAATGTCATCATCGACAAACAAAACCCTAAAGAAGCCTTCATGAGGGCAGGCAAAAATGTCTTGCTGCAAACGGGCAAAGACATTTTAGGCCAACGAGAAACACCTATAAATGCCCTGCACGCTACCGAGTCAGGCATTCAGCAAGGACAAGGCAGAAAGAGACGACGAAGAAAACACCCTTTCACCAGACTTCAAGCGAGAAAGGTCAAGAAAAGAAGAACCGTTCGAGACTTAGACGTTTTCGATTATTGAGAAAAGAGACAAAAAAATGATGCACCGAGAATCTTCCGCTTGTTCCAAGACGGAACTGGATCTGTTTGCCATGCCCCCCACCATGATGACCATGCAAGAATCCCAGTGGGTGGAATTTCACCCCGTCTCCTCATTGACCGATTCCGCTCCCATCGAGTTTGAAATCAAAGGACAGCCCGAAGATTACATCGATCTGAATAGCAGATACTTGTACCTGAAAGTCAAAATTCTAGATAAGACTGGAGGTGCTATAGACGATGAAGCAGTAGCTCCCGTCAACAATTTCATGCATTCCTTGTTCAGTGGAGTGGACTTGTACTTGAATAACAAACTGGTCAGTAGCAGCATGGATACTTACCCTTATCGTGCCTACCTGGAAAATCTCTTGACGTACGGAATAGATGCCAAGAACACTCATCTCAATGCCTGTGTGGTATGGGAAGCTGACGAACCTACCAAGTTTGAAATATTGGAAACTGATGAAAAGAAAGACAACAATGATGGATTTGTAGAACGAAGAAAGAGAATCACGGGAGCCGACACAAGTTTAGAACTGATGGATCGTTTGCATTTGGACATGTGGTTGCAAGAAAAGTATTTGCTGAACGGGGTGGATGTCCGCCTGAGACTGAATCGTAGCAGTGCCGCTTTCCATTTGATGGCTGATAGTGACGGTTACAAAACCAAAATCCTAGAAGCCAGACTCTACGTACGCCGTGTGGAAGTGTTACCTAAAGTGGGAAACGACATCAGTCAGACGTTGAGCAGAACGACCGCCAAGTATCCCATACGACGCGTGGAAGTGAAAACCTTCACCATTCCCAAGGGACAGCGATCCATGATCGAAGATCATCTGTTCCAAGGACAGTTACCCAAACGTTTGATCGTTGGTATCGTCGAGAATACAGCCTTCAACGGAGCTGCCGAAAAAAATCCTTTCTACTTTCAACACTTTGGCGTGTCCAAAATCGAAGTCAGTCGCGATGGCAAGACCTTGTGTACCCGACCTTTCGAACCTGACTTTACCAAGAAGAATTACTTGAGATCGTACTTGTCCCTGTACGAAGCCACCGGACAGTTAGGAACCAACACCAGTCACGGCATTACGTACGAGGATTATGCAGGAGGCTACGCTTTGTGGGCTTTCGATTTCACTCCAGACCAAGGCAGCGACGAGGGACATTTCCACCCTATAAAATCCGGCCAGATTCGTGTGGAAATTCAGTTTAAAGACCGAGACCCTGATGAAACGGTGAACGTCATCCTGTATGCAGAATTCGATAATACCATAGAAATCAACAGTTTGAGAGAAGTCATCCTAGATTACTAGAAACCATGGAAGACTGTTATCCCTCTTTACCTAGTGGAGAAACTTTAAAGATGGAATGTGATGAGACTGCGGAAAAAATGTTGTGTTTTGAAAAAAATTGTTTGATGTTATGATGTTGGATTATTGTTAAAAATGTTAGAGTTGTTGTTTAGTGTTAAGTGATTTTTGAATAAAAAATGTTGTGTTTTGAAAAAAATGCCTTTGTCTTTTGTTTAGCTATAAGAATGTTGGATTGATGCTCTTTCATTTCTTACTATCCCTCTCATGACACTCACTAAACGTTGCGACTCAAAAACCGTGTGGGGGATGTTTTCCTTCACGTCCGCGCTTTGACTTTAAGAACCGGGTTGTTTCCAGTCTAACCATCCATTGTCGACTCATCCTCCTAAGAAGATGTGCTCCAAACTAGCTAAACTCAACGAAGCCTACGTGAATTTGCATAGGGTCAGACACAGTCTGATACCGAAGCCAGAAGAAATAGAGAATGTGAGAATGTTAAAAGTCACTGAAGACCTGATAGAAGAGCTCTTCAGAGAAGAAATGAACAGGGAGAAAGAAGAATGGACAGAGAAGTACAGACTTCAGAGACAGCAGCAACAGCAGCAACAACAACAACAACAACAGCAGCAGCAGCAGCAGCAACCTGAACCTGACAGAGGCTTTGTCGATTGCCGTATCGACACCAAAGAGTTCTTCTTTTCTTTCCGAAGAAGCAGACCTATCGCCAGAAAGTCTATCCTCAGAGGACATCGCATTCTTAGAAACTAAAAAAAGAATGCCATAGCAAACAAAAAAAACAGCCCTTTTCAGGGCTACCCCAATACTCTAGAAAAGAAATAACGATCGATTTGCCAATGTGTGTAGGTAGAGTAGTGTGAAAATAAACACTAACTCTTTTTTAAAAATGTGAGGGTATGTGTTTGTGTGTTAGTAAGTGGTTAAGTAAGTTGGTATGAATAGTAGATTAAAATCATGTTTTTTTGGTGTTTGAGGTGTATATTTGGAGTTAGATTGGATTGCTTTGCGTATGTGGATATTCTAATGAAGTGATTTATAAAAAAAATTTAAAATAGTGATGGGTAGCATAAAAAAGTGAGTGAGTGTTTCTTTTAGGTCCGCGCGTTGTTGTTTTTTGTCATGATGTAGGTAACATCAATTTTGTGTTTTTTTAGGGGGATGTTTTCCTTCACGTCCGCGCTTTCACTATAAATTGAAACTCGCTGGGCAATCTAGCTACCCTTGTTGATTGATCAACACCAAAAATGAACACGAGACTGTCTAAACTGTTGGAACTTCATGTGCATCTGGAATATGCCAGGCGCATATTAAATGAACTGGCCGCGGAAGCCATTGTGGAGGAGGGAAGAATAAGAGAGGAGGAGGAAAGAAGAAAAAAAGAAGAGGAGGAGAGAAGATATAAAGAAGAAGAAGAAGAGGAAAGAAGATACAAAGAGGAGGAGAGAAGAAACAAAGAAGAGGAGGAGAAGGAAAAGAAGAGAAGAAGAATAAATTTCAGAATCCCAGAGAGCGAAAATTGGGATTCTGAAGCGACATATCCTGCCTCTGCTCTCTCCCCCAAAAAAGTAAAAAGTAACTGGGGGATAAGATGTGTATGTGGCGCCAGGCCTGGAAGGTGCCACCATTAACCAGGTGTCCATGAAGTTCCAAAAAAACAGCCCTTTTCAGGGCTACCCAATACTCTAGAAAAGAAATAACCATCAATTTGCCAATGTGTAGGTAGAGTAGTGTGAATATAAACACTAACTCTTTTTTAAGATAGTGTGAGGGTATGTATTTGTGTGTTTGTGTTTGTACCCGCTCACGTACGATTGTGTGGATAGTAGATTATGGATTTGTTTATTGTTTCTTAGCGTATGTGTTTGTGTGTTTGTGTTTGTACCCGCTCACGTACGATTGTGTGGATAGTAGATTATGGATTTGTTTATTGTTTCTTAGCGTATGTGTTTGTGTGTTTGTGTTTGTACCCGCTCACGTACGATTGTGTGGATAGTAGATTATGGATTTGTTTATTGTTTCTTAGCGTATGTGGAGAGTATAGTTTGGGTTTAATTATATGAAATGAAAAAGTAGGGGGATGTTTTCCTTCACGTCCGCGCTTTTCGTATAAGAACCCACAGTATTCGTCGTTCAAACCATTCTACAAAGAATAATCTAGACAAGATGACGCAAGTGACTGATTTATTTAATCAATTGAGGCATATCTATTTCTGGATAATAGATGCAGAATATGCTATAGAAAGGATACAAAAGGAATGGGAGTATGAAGATAAAGAACACTTGGTAACCAGTCAAGTCGAACGTATAAAGGCCGCCAGACATATAATAGAAGGAATGATAGAAGATGAAGTCAACAAATCAAGAGGATTTATTGACCCACCTTATGTAAGAGTGGGGAGTTTGAAGGAAGCACTGGATTATGTCATCCAAGTCCGGTGCTTCCTAGAACATATAGTGTATTGGACGGAGTTGTCATATATGAAGAGGGGACTGAACAGGTTGAAAAAAGGAGAAGAAATAATGAAGCAAGTGATGACCCAAGAAGTAGAAAACATAAAGGAAAGGTGGACTAAAGAAAGAAAGGAAGAACAGAATAAGAAGAAGAAATTAGAATTCGACCAACTGAATAACAACTGGATGAAAATACAGGCCAAGTTCCGAGCCATGGGTCACCCGGACTGGATACCAGAAACAGAAAAGAAAAAGAAGAAAGGAATGATGGACAAAATAAGAGGATGGTGGAAAAAGTTAAGAAGTTAAAAGAAGAAGAAGAAAAAACCCAAAGGCCCTTTTCAGGGCCAGCCATATTTCTCGAAAAGAGATAGCCTTTCCATTGCCTACCCCTTTTCTAAATTTAAATTTAAATTTAAATTTAAAAAAAAACTTTTTAAAAAAAAAAAAAAATCCCATATTCAATTCCCCTTGTCCCTAGACAAACCCAAACTCTATTCCCATGTTAATTTCCCTTGTCCCTAGACAGACCCAACCTCTATGTTAAATTCCCATTGTCCCTAAAGTGACCCACGATTTTTCTCCATGTTAAATTTCCATTGTCCCTAAAGTGTCCCAGGGGTCTTTTTAATGCTAAGTCCCATTGTCCCTAATGTACCCCACTTAACTACTGCTGTATTTTATCCCTCTTAGCTTGCTTTTCTGCCAGTGAAGGCGGAGTTGGTATGCGTGTCGAATGATGATGATATCACTTTTTTAATTCTTTTTCATCTGATGAAGGTGGAGAAAGTCTTTATTTGGGTTGTTCCCTTATATATTTCCTTTTTGTAGTTTGGGTATACCATTTCCCTTTTAGGGATTTGTTGATGTATTAGGCAGAGGTGCAACACGTTGTTTCTGTTTGTTGTCGTTGCCACTTGCAGTCTTCGTTCTTTGTGCTAAATTCCGGTTTATGTTTTATGTTGTTGTGTCATCCAGTTCGTAAATTCCTGAAATCTAAGTTGTCTTTTTGTTGTTTTTTTTTTTCATCTTTTGTTTCAGTGAGGTATTCGCGATCTCGGACTTTGTTCTGCAGCGTGTTGACTTGGCATTCTCTTAATTTAATATTGATATGCAGTACGATATATATGAGGAAAAAGAACACCTCTGATAACTCAACTTTACAACTTGTCATAAATATAAAAAATTAAAAAAAGCTTTAAAAGAAACCGTCCAATAGTATGCTGAAGTTCATGAACCAAAACATTTTACTAATCGTTACACCATATTTGTATCTTTAATCAGCTAACTTCATCTGTGCATTAAACACTTTAGGAAATACCACTTTAATGATTCTTAGCACTGCAAACAAATGTACAAGATGGTCTTGGTCAGGGAGATTGATCGATATGAACTGATATCACTGGGATCTTTTCCGGGTTTGGGTAGGGCAATGACAAAGGTTTGTTTCCATGATGTAGGTATGTTTCCAGAATCTACCTCGCTTTATATGATTCAAGCGCGGATGCGATATAAATCTTGGTTGGTAGACATCACGGTCAACGACAAAGTTAAAATGACAGAGAGAATGAGACATCGTAGTCGATTAGTGTGGTTTTCTGTTTCCTAACGGCACAGTACCGTCTCTAGCACTCTTAATGACACCAACTGTCTGTTCTTTTTTCTTCCAACCTTTCTCTTTCGTAGTAGGTTTTGAATTGAAGAAGGTCAACTTCCAAGTCACAGAAGCTAGAAAGACACAGAAAAAGACGGAGATATTTCAAAGAGAGAATCGCAGAGAGAATAGTGACTCCAAAAAGAAAATTATCTTGCATGGGTACAAAACGTTCATTCAATTACATACACAAGCTCTACGACCTGTGCTTTGGTCTAAGAATTATCCATTGAATACATAACAATTAGATATGTAACAAATATATTTACAAGTTATGTGCATATTCAACTGTATATCCCAATGCAAAGTATTTACACGTTTGTCATTACTCAACACGTTTATTTTTATAAACTCCCAAATCTCATTTATACCCTGATCTCTCCATACTTCAGAATCCATATAAAATCGTATGTAGAGTCCTTATACAAATCATATGTAGTCCTTATACAAATCATAGAGTTCTTATACAAATCATATGTAGAGTCCTTATACAAATCATATGTACAGTCCTTATACAAATCAGTTCTTATACAAATCTTATGTACAGTCCTTATACAAATCATATGTAGAGTCCTTATACAAATCATATGTAGTCCTTATACAAATCATATGTAGTCCTTATACAAATCATAGAGTTCTTATACAAATCATATGGTGAGTCCTTATACAAATCATGTGTACAGTCCTTATACAAATCAGAGTTCTTATACAGACCATATGTATAGTCCTTATACAAATCATGTACAGTCCTTATACAAATCATAGAGTTCTTATACAAATCATATGTAGAGTCCTTATACAAATCATATGTACAGTCCTTATACAAATCATGTAGTCCTTATACGAGTCATAGAGTCCTTATACAAATCATATGTAGAGTTCTTATACAAATCATATGTAGAGTCCTTATACAAATTATATGTACAGTCCTTATACAAATCATACGTAAAGTCCTTATACAAATCATAGAGTTCTTATACAAATCATATGTATAGTCCTTATACAAATCATATGTAGAGTTCTGATACAAATCATATTTAGAGTCCTTATACAAATCATGTACAGTCCTTATACAAATCATATGTACAGTCCTGATACAAATCAGAGTTCTTATACAACTCATGTAGAGTCCTTATACAAATCATGTGTATAGTCCTTATACAAATCATATGTAGAGTCCTTATATAATCATATGTATCATTCCTATATTCCTCACGTTTATCCGTGTAACGTCTGTGCATATTTCCTTTCCATGTACTACTTTTAGCCACATGTAAAGCAATAAGTTTTCATTGTCTTTTCTCTTCCACCTTTCAATTTAAGAACCTTTAGACTGACTCAACTTCACATCACAAACGGTACTGTTAAGCTCGGATACAGTTACTGAATTAACCTCAAATTTTAACTTCTACTTCCTCATCTTCGTTAACACAAAAAATTCCCAGCCTCATTCTGCTTCTACTTCATTACGCCTACGTTGAAGTAAATCTTCAAAGAACATAACATATCTACAAACTTCTCCAGTAAATTCAATATGATACCCGGAGAGAATATCAAGCTGTTGTTGAGCTGTCAAATGTGTTCTTGACAAAGTGCATGCTCGAAAAGAAAGTTCTAACAAATATGAATCGAATATATTTGTTCAGTTGATCTACCATTCTACTATGCAACTCTTGGCCAAGATCATCTTTATTCGTCTTGGACTTCTCCTCTCCCCTTGAATTGTATTGAAATTTGTAGGTATGATCTTTTATTCGCATTGATAAGCTTTTGATATTGCTAGTTACATTCCTATCACGTAATGGAACTTCCACTCCAATCCAGTCCATGTTAATTCAAGGACGCTAACCAGGCAATGACCAAAATGCCTATAAACTCTCACTCAGATATATCCGATATTTGTTTTAAAAACCCAGTTCTTGGTCCTAGAAAATTATTTTTAAAAATTACCTTTCATATCTGGGGGAGGGGGAATCACTTCATATACAACGTTTACATTTACATTTCATAAAAGAAATCTATTTTCTTGCACGCTACATTAAATCTTCATTTTTAAGCAAAAGCTAAAACAAACAATAAACAAAACAAACAAATAGAACAAAGTTCATGTTTCTCTCTTTATCCATCACACACGTTGCTAAAATTCTGATCAGCTACCACTTGTGTTCCTACGTTGCTGTTTCTATCATGCATATCCTTTCAGTGTTCGTTTGACCAACAAGCTACACACATCGTCTTAAGCATCCAACGTCAATAAAGCTTTACGAATCTTTTCTTCATGTAGTAGAGAGTGAGATGTATCGAGATGAAATCGTAAATTTTTTAACATAATGAGTGTGTCGTGCACATTTAAAGGAGCCAACATACTGTCTTTGTAGGTACTGTTCGTAAAAGTTCACAAGGAATCGGCTGGTAAACGAAATTCCAGAAAGGTAGTCACTAAAACACGCACAACACGTCGAACCCAATTCATGGGACACATTTCTCGTAATAAGTGTTGGTAATCCTTTACTGTCTGAATACTGTCATTGATTTCCTTTCACGGAAACTGTTGTATCACTTCTGTTAAAGGCCGTGGCATGGTAACCTGTTTTATACCCTCTTTTTTCGCTACTGGAGTACGATCAGTTTTGTAATTTTTGCACAAAACTGATCGTACTCAAGTAGCGAATACAAATTTTCTAGTCACTAGTACACACACCACACATCGTACAGAATTTTCCTCTACAGACAATTTTGTGTAAAAGATTTTGGTAATCCTTTAACTCTTCCTCTGGAACTGGTTGTAGTATGGCCATCTTGAAACAAGTAGGATGAGATGCAACCAAATTATTCTGGTCTTCATCCAGTTGAACAAGCTTTCAAATGAACCAGTCCTCTTATAGAATTCAGGCACCAGTGGTTCCACATTGGTGACATAACGGATGCAATTGTTCTTTGCGTTGGATTTGTATTGTGACCAGCTCTTGGTAAATGCGTTCTCTCAACTCCACATGCAAATCACGAATTTTCTCTTGTAAAGTATCCATGACAATGTCAGCCAGTGTTTAAACCCACGTTGAGGGTCACTTCTAAATGTCTCTTAGTTTTATTAAAGTTTCCTGTTCTTTACTGAATGAATTTTACAAACAAAAGGGCATGGTTTTTTTATTCTATGGCACGTTCACATTATAGTCTATCCTTACACAAACAGTATTTGTTGATACATCTAACATACGTTCACAAAAGGCTTCTCGTAAAGGCGTGATGTCCGCTGTTTGATTCCACACATACCATGGTAAATTTACACAATCTTTGTAATTTTTCTAGCTCTTTGCCGTCTGGAATTTCACAATTTATTCGAATCTTGAAATACGTTCATCGATATTCACTAGGTAGTTGTTGAATGTCCGACAAGTTGAACACTTTCAAATGAATCAAATCTCTTATGGCATTCAGATACAATGGATAACTTAAGAGTTGATGATTGTTAGGATGCAAATATTTCACGTGTTTCACTTGTATCTTGACCAGCTCTCGGTAAATGCGTTCCCTCAACTCCACCGGCAAAACACGAATGTTCTCTTGTAAAGTATCCCTCCAGAGATTACTGAGTTCGACCATCGAGCATGTTCCAGGTAAGTCGAATCTTTCTGCTCCCACTCGGGAAGTGATACACTGCAACTGAAGCACTTGACTTTATCCCCTTCGCCCAAGTAGAAAAATCCTACTCTGGCAAATTCTTCGATGGTAGGTCCTGCCAGATATTTTGACCATTTTCCTTTGAAGGTTTGGAATCGACTCTCAAAGTTGCAGTATTCAGGAAAATGCATAACGAATGAATATTTGTCTTTCACAGGCTCGTTTCGATGAGGGTACGGTGAAATCCGCAGAAGTTTGCTCATTTTTGGATGACATCCGTAAGGTGGCAGACGCACGGTTTCACGTGGAGGATGACATTGATAATGAAAAACAGTAAAGTTATAAGGTGTGATGTAACGAGTGGCATCGCTTTCGCATTCGTCCGGTTTGACACTTACAGCATCACTTTCCATGGTAGGTATGGTGGTATTAGTAGTCATAGCAAAGTTCCCCTGATGTGATACTGAATCACTGAGGTTACAGCGTATGGCATCGCAAGCTACAGCATCGCACTCTAATCCAAAGTCTACTACGCAGTTACAATGGTAACTGCATGCGCACTTTCAGTTTCCTTCCGGACAACTTCTGTTGCAATGCATGGGTCTTATCCATCCACTACTAGTAACACTAGGGGGAGTTAAAACAAAAATTACAATCCCCAAGCTTGAATGATATCTGTTGAAAAGTATTCATCTTTCTCGCTTGGTCTTTGTAGTTACCCTTTTTATACTAGCCATAATGAAGTCTCGAGCTTGTACATCGTTCTATTTTTATGCTTTGTATTGGAAGTCTTCTTTTTCTACCTTCTCTAAGGCACCATCATATATGTACCGTAGTGTGATGGGTGGAAAGACCATATAAAGGCAAGGCCAGTGCGGAGACCATCAATTATGTTCCAGAATAGCTTAATCTTTATAGATACATCGATCCATTCGCAACTTAAGACCACAACTGAAACATTGCAATTTGTATCCCAATCCAGTCTCAGATCCCAAGTAGAAAAATCCTGTTCTAGGTAAAACATTATAAATAGGTAATCCTTCCTTATCCGTGGACAATTTTTGAAACGTTTCCATCGACGGGCAATATCACAATAGTCAGGCAAGAAAGACAGAAAAATGGTATAGTTTGAACTTGGAGTCCTCAGTGGGTCTCTCACTCGATCTTTGCTGTGTCGAAGTCATCCTTCTTGTTGGTGACTATCGTCTTGGAGCCAGTTTTTATACCGGCAAGTCCGTAAGGTAAAGTGAAGTGGTTGGGAAATCGCACTCGCCTGTAGTACACGATGATACAGGTTTTTTCTAAAGATCGACTGACAATTTGGTGAGTTGCTATACTGCAAATTTTGTATGGTTCGTAGGTTGTCACTCTAAAATCTCGATCCTCTCCAGACTACAACGTTGTCTTTTATTCAGTACTCTAAAGTTCTTGAATATTGGAGTCGTCAAGTATCAAGTTGAGAGCGATGTTTTCAACATCTGACTTTCATAATAGCATTGTGTCTATTTAAGTATTTCTTTTTGTTTGGTTATTTTTTTTAAATGCCTTTTATATATTTGTTCAGACAGCTTCGGTTGTCTAAACTGCAGAAATATTCCGTCATTTTATCATCTTCAATAAATCTAACTCTTGGCCTTAACGTATATCACTGAAGATATTGCTGACGCAGCTCATGAAATTCATTTTATTTATTACATACCAAATTATTGTTTTGATAAAATAGTCATCTCTTGAACTAAATATTTTCCTCCATTCTCTCATTGTCTTTTCTCTTTAATGAAGAATATGATATTGTTTGTATTCTAATCTCCATTAAAGAACTTCAATAAATTTATAATTTTTCTTAAATTGTATTTACTCATTTCAAATATCTTTGACGTTATTTTGAACATGAATATTGTAAATTGATGTCATTAATTGTTTGTTTTATATATTCATTATATGTCCTGTCTTTAAGTAGCTAATTTTTAAACTTCCCAAAAGATTTCTCGATTTGAAGCTCTTTGTTTTATAGACTAAAGTTAAAAGAGAATGGACCGTTCTATACATCCAGCCTGTACATCAGGATGATTGGTTCCACTTTACAACTTTTTTTAGTAAATATGTTCATGAATCAAACGTAGATATGGAACGGGCTTGATGTATATATCATAGTAAGTCCTAGATTTTCAATTCTTTTAAGCGGTCATATGATATGGAGGCAGGCATGAAGTGGTATGTCCATCCAACATGTACTATCAAGTCTATCACAAATTTCTTATCTGCTCAACATCTGAATGATTTTCAATGCTGTTACACATATTTAAATTATATTGCATGCTCAGTATTTGCCTACTTGACTTTTCTCGTAATTGTAATTAAGTGTTATGGATGGAGTTTATGCCAACCTGATTTTTGGTCATGTTTTTAAGTAGTAAACTAGATGTTGATTTCAAGAGTTAGTGGAATTTTCCATTGTAAATTTTGGTTTTCTAGGACAGTCTATTTCGCTGTAGGTCAAGTAGGTAATTTGTATATAAAGGAGAGCTGGTAAAGAAGTATTCCTTCCTGTTTCAGATCACTCTTTGGGAATCTATAATCATGGTTTGCTGTTCTTTTCAGATATTTCCAGAAAAAAATTATTTATTTGAATTCTTCATTGAAAATACAGATTGCTTGTTGCTAAAATTATAATAAAGAACATGGTAAACATAATGTCCTTGACTCAGATCAAGATAATTAATAGTTATCCCACACTCCTAGGGAAAATTTTAGCTATGTATTATTTGTTTACCAAAGTAAAAACATTTGTGTCTCTAGTCAGGAACATCATGAACTTGATTTTGGACAAAGTCAAGTCAAATATACAATTATCCATAGAACGTAATGAAGTAAATAAATTCTAACAAACAATAGCAAATTAATTATAAACAACACCCACAAAATTAATATTCTTAATTTTTGCGATTATTGTTAATTCATTTAGACATTTTGGATTATATCAATGTGATGCCTCAAAACTGTTACCATATCAACACTATTCCAGGCAATTTGTACTTCAGCGCATCCAGGACTGGAAGTTCGGAACACCAGTGGAATGCATTCGGAGACTCTATACTGTTCGGTCTTGTGATATAATTTTATTGGCTATTTTGGATTTCATTCACAATACTGTAAGTTCTTTTTAAATTTTCACTTTTGTATTCTTGTGAAATCAGTTATTTGTTGAATTTTACAATCTTGTTGGCTATCGCTTTTTTCTTTTATTTAGTTTAAGAACGTAGAATCGTAATAGCGGAAATAAATTATTGTTGAATTTTATTAAGCTTATTCATTTTCCCTCTTTTCTGTTACTTTCATAACTTAAATTTTGAGAAACTCGTCTGGGATACATCTATTTTGAAAAAGATTTCAGAATACTTCAATTTGGATATTAAATTTAAAGTCACTTTGTTTCGGACTTTGCAATAGGAGAGAGAGAGAGAGAGAGAGAGAGAGAGCAAATGCAACGAGCAAACGATGAGAGGGAAATACAGATACCGAGAAAAGGGAAGTGCAATTGTTTTAAAACAATTAGAACTGGAAAGTATCGCACGCCCTCACCCTTTTTAAATGTAAGCTGAATATTTTATGTCATCAGAAATATTAAGTTAGTACCCACTTTTCACAAAAAAAGTTGATCAGTATTTCCTTCTAGTTGAGAAAATTGCTGAAACATTTAAAATGGCGAAGAGAATACTAGACCTTGTCATCAGAAAGTGTATATCTACATTTCACTGTCGGAACAAAAGGTTTCTGATTATTATATGGTTAAGGAATATATATTGAAAGATTATGATTTGGTACCTGAGGCATATCGACAAAGGTTTAGGAATTGTAGAAAATAAACTGGTCAGACCTATGTCGAATTTGCAAGGGAAAAAGAACAACTTTTCTGTAAGTGGTTGTCAGCCAGAAAGGTTGATCAATATTAAGATAATATTGGGCAGCTCGTATTAATTGAAGAGTTTAATAATTGCGTCCATAGTGACAACAAGAACTAAGCTGATGAGCAAAAGGTCGAAACATTAGAAAATGTTCTTGTACAGCTGACTATGATTTCTTGCATCACACAGTTTCATTTTTCAATAAGTCTTCCTGTCACCTGTCTTATTTAAAATCAGCTCAGCCTCTTATGAGAATTTCCCAATCTCACTCTGGCACAACTTTAAGGAATTAAAATTCTGATAAGACTGATCAGAAATCCTTATCTCCTTCTACGTACATGTATTGCAAGAAAAAGAGCAGGTTATTATTATTGCTACAGATTGAAAAATAAGCAATATAATAAAGTCAGATCTAGTCCAATGCTCTTATTTCTAAGAGGTCAAGGTCATAGTTTGGCATTATAAACAATATATTTGGTGGCTCAAAAAATGCCCACATGATTGTATTATGAATGTTTATAACCCATTCATCCTGAAAGGTCATATATCATTTATTGATGATTATGCCAAGCCTATCCCTGTTGAAATTGAAATCCCCAATTTATTCCCTGTTTATGCAGTTACCAGAGTTATGGACAAAATAACTCTTGAGAATGATGTTGACCAGGAATTTAATATTCTTGTTGTCACATTTATTCGTCAGCCTTTTGATTGGATAACGTTTGCTCCTGACATTGACTATATCATGAGATAATAATCATTCTCTCTGCTGACTGATTATATTAAACTATTTAAAAGGTACCTATGTAAACACACATATCTTACCCTTCAACAAATTAAATTAAATTTAATCCAAGAAAGTATAAAATTAATAAAATTAGGATATTTCTGTATTTCACATATACCCAAAGAAATTAATACTTATGTCTTTAAATTTATGCATGTAACTTACTGTACCATGTAAATGATTTCTCCGTTTCTGCTTTGTTATGGATTCCATGTGCTTTGTTATGACTTCCAAGTATTTGGCCCCATTTCTCAAATCAGCAAGACGAATTCTCTCTAAATGTTTCCTACTGTTGGAGTAGATCTCAGACTAGAGACTTTAAAAGGGTGTTTAAAATCAAAATCCTCTAAGTAGGGGTGCAATAGGTGCAAATTTTTCTTTGTATAGCCAAAACAGATGAGGGCCTGGCTATTTCATTGATTGGTCTATATGAATTTCATCAGGACATGATTTGAATTGGTTTGTAGTTGAAAATAAATCAAGAGATACAATTTAGAAAAATGGGCCCTTCACAAAATATTTTAAGAATCGGATATTTCATATGTGGAATTGAAAGGTATATTTATATAGTTATATCATGAGATAGGCTCCACAAACATTTTTCATAACATTTCACTCTGATGGAGTAGGCACATAACATGAAACTGTCAAAAAGGTGTTCAGATGAAAACAGTTTAAGGAAGGGTTCACATCTTTGATTGGCTGAACGCATCACGTGACCCCATTCCTGAGTTTGGTCAGCCCCACAAGGTCTGTATTGCTTTGTTTACATTGCCCAGCAAGACCTATTCATACATTATCATAAAAAACATGAAATGATTTTGAGAAAGATCTGAAAATAATGAATAAGACAGTAATCAGTAAATAATTTAAAAATTCTGGGTAAAGAAGAGTTAAAATATTTACAGAGAAAATCATTTTTTCACAAGTCACAAAGAACTGTAATTTCAATGGAGTACAATTAAACTTGTCACAATTTGCAGATGATAGTGGCATATGGAGGAATGGAAATCCTGCCAATAACACAGTAGTAAAAGAAATCCAACAGAGCCTAGACAACATAGGGAGATGGGCGGACAAATGGGGTTTCAAAATATCTCATGAAAAAACTGTGGCAATCATATTCACCCCCAAACGAAATAACAACCTAGTCTATCCAAACTTCTATATACAAAATCAATTAATCAAATAGGTAACAGTAGTAAAATTCCTAGGAATGTTCTTTGACAGCCACCTCACATGGAAACAGCACACTGAACAACTCACCCAGAATTGTAAAAAAGATCTCAATTTACTCAGGACCATCACAGGGACTGACTGGGGATCCAAACAGGAAACCCTCCTCACGATATATAAAACCCTAATTAGATCAAAACTGGATTACGGTTGCCAAGCATATAACTCGGCTAAGTAACCTGTACTACAAAAAACTTGACCCTATCCAGAGAAAAGCCTTACTATTATGCACAGGAACACTCCCCTCAACATCATTAGAAGAACTACAAACACTAACAGGAGAACTACCCTTAAAATTACGTAGGCAAGAACTGCTCCTCCGATACTCCATTCGATTAGATACCCACCCAGACAACCATCCCACTAAAATAGCTATAAATAAGTGTAAAGTTGTCTTCAAACCCAAAATCATATCCACCACACCAAGTGGCAAAGTAATCCTTGAACTAACAGAAAAGATCCCTCAACTAAAAAAACAGGTAACAAACAATACAGACCAGAACAAATCACCATGGTTACAAAAACCACCAAGGATTAACATTGAAGCTACCAAATTAGGCAATAAAGAAGGACAAGAAAACTTTCTAAAACCTGTTCTGGTAAACGAAATCAACCAAAAATACACAGACTATGTCAAAATATATACCGATGGATCAAAAACAAACAACCCACCAAGAACAGCAGCAGCAATAGTCATCTCTGAATTCAATATACAAACGGGATCCAGATTACCTGACTATTGCTCCATTTACACCACTGAATTCTGGGCTATACTTGAATCACTACAATGGATCAAAGACAACCAAATACCTAAAGCAGTCATTATAAGCGATTCCCTAAGCATTATCAAATCGATCCAAAATCGCAATACACACTCTAGGGAACAATTCCTAGACAGAGCATGCCAATTAATCAACGATATCACCACAGCACATCAATTAGTCGAGCTCATGTGAATATTGCCGCACATTGGAATCTCTGGCAACGAAACAGCAGACAAAGTTGCAAAAACCAAACTAGGAGATCAAAACTCTATCAAGCTTAACTATAGCTCTACAGAAACACTAAGCTTCGCACAAACATATATATTAGACCAAACATGGCAAGATTTTTGGAACTCCTCCACAAAAGGTAAAAAGCATCTTGAAACCCCAAAAAATGTAGATATGAACATACAGCTACATAAGGGTACCTATTTAGAACAGAAAACCATAAACAGGATAATAACTGGAAAAACTAAACTAGCAAGCAGTTTTTGAAGGTTTATAGGACCCAAACCAGCAACCATTAACTGCTTTAACTGCCACACCACCAAAGATCTACACCATGTATTCAATAGCCTATATGCCCAAAATATCAACCCGCTCGGAAAATATTTATCAAAAACCAAAAAGAGATTGGATCACCACACACATACCCAGAGTTACTTATGGACTCTAATAAAAATAAACAATCAGCATATAAAAATATAAAAAAATTCATAGACTCAGCAGGACATAAGAACAAAATATAATTACTATCCCCACAAAACCAAAAGATCCAGTAACTAGCTAAACAAATTTAGAAGCCACCACATAAAAACCCATAACATATCATTCAATTTTATAATAATTCACTTATGAAGCACTTATAAAAAACTAAGCAAACCGCAAAATCGGATGTCCTAGATGTCCTTAATGAACCAAGTAATCATCTCTTGCTAAATAAAGTATAAATAACATTCAATCTCTAAAAACATTAATTAATAAATAACTTAAAGAGGTAATATCTAAAAACTTATAAATAACATAACGTAGGAAACACACCCTAAACACCTCGACTAGTAATACCATAATAACCTTGAAAATCTCTCTTCATACATGATTTCTACTAAGAACCTCTATAAACAGCATAGAACATTCCACCCCCCTTTTTAGAACTATTTGAAGAAGAAAAAAAAAATTTTAAAAAAATCGCAAGAAACACCAGGCAAATGCAACAAGAAACCAGCGATGTAAAGCAAGCAGGACCGTTCCCGAGCTCTCCTTCCCACTAATGACAGCCAACCATTCAACTGTAAGGGACCTCTATGGACCCACAGATTGAGGCCAAACTATCAGGGTACCTTGAATCCGTAAAAGCCTGGGCGAGGTGGCACCATTCCCTTTCCCAGGAAGAACTAGCAGGCTGTGGTGCAGTCAGAAAAAAGTGACACATGCACAATTGTGCGCACGCCACTATAATTAAATTCAACAACAACAACAAAATGTGATATCAGTTTGAAAAGCAAGAAAATAAAATTAACCAATTTACAGTAGAGTTTCATAAACGGCTAATATTTGAATTTTACCACAACAAACTGATAAAGAAATGCGTTAAAAGAACATGGCTACTCATGACTGATGTATATTTATTGTGCATCTGTTATGAGAAAACCTCAGTGACATGAAGAATGTCATCATGTCGTTGGGCATATTGGTTATGCAAAAGACAAAATATTTAGTATTCCAAGAAGTTGTTACAATTGTTACACCATTGTGAGGCAATGTCAAAACTTCTTCAGTCAGATCTGATAAAGATGAAAGAAGATTCTCCAGTGGAATAACACATTCGTTTGATTTAAAGAATTTACTATTAAAAATTATAAAGATTGATTATTTGATCACAAGGGAAATTACATGAAAATTAATGTCATCGGATCATACGGAGATCATCATTATGAATAAAAGCACCATAATGTGTATGTGTGCTTCTTGGCTAACAACACATATAAATTACCTTCCAGATATCGCCTTTGGCACAAGTCATTTCCAACATGACTTTGTAATGAAGGAAATATCTAACTGAATTTAATTGTGTATTAGTTTTTTTTATTTTAAAGTACCTTCAGTTTCTCTCTAGATTTCATGTGGAATATCATAGATTTCTTCAAATGCATATTCCATTACTTTTATTTTGTTCTCGCTGTAAAACACATGCATATTTTCTCTCAAGTCTTTGGTTTCAGACTTATATTTTTGTACAATTACTAGAACATATTTTAAATTCCTATCACTAAAATTTAGATTACATTTTCATTTGGGGGTTTTCCTTGTTTGTTTTCCATTTGTTTTGTCATCTTCAAGATTGCTAGTCATCAAGCATAAATGTATTGGTACCTCAATAGATACATCAACCAGTAACACTAACCACTTACTAAATTTCCAGATCTAACACGGTCTTATATTCATCCTTGAATCTTGTCAAAATGAAGAACTGGATAAATAATGATGTAACCTTAAAGGTCTCTATCAGATTTAGTGCAAAACGTATTTTTGATCACAATTATTCACTACACAAACAATCTCAACATCTCATTTGCCATTAATGCAGAGAACGTAACCTTGTATTCTTCTGATTTTTCTCATGCAAATCCAAAACATACAAATCATATGTTGTTTTAATTGCTTTCATACACTTTAACCGGGTTCTTATTTTCATCTATCTTAAGTTACACCTGTTAAATCATTTGTTTATTATTGAACAGGCAGGGTATTCATGTTAGTGGTTATCTCGTTCCTTAAGACATAATTGTTTCTGCTAAAATCAATCATTAACTGTTTAATTTGATCTTTTTTTAAATTTCATTATTCAAAGTTCTGTGACTGTTTCCTTTAGAATTGTAAAGCATTCTATGCTTCTATATTTTTTTCTTCATGTCCTTCTCCAAAACATGTATCTCACTTACTTATCATCTGGGCAGTTGGTTGTAAATATTGGTGACTATTAGTAACTCATTTGACTTCTCTTACTATCTACGAGGTTTATATAGCAATATACAAAGTGTTGAATTGTTATTTAGACAAATATGGGTCATCTAAAATTGTTTTCTGTTCATATTAATCTGCTTTTGTACTCCTGAGATTTTGTTAGCTGTTCTGTTGACACTATGTTGAATAGCTGTGTATTTATTGTCATTGTGTTCTCAAAATGTTTCGATATATGTTAATATATTATCCTAAAAAGTCTTACGTATCTTAGTGTGAATGTATCTTTGTACTAACCGACTAGTAAAAGCATTAGTTAATTTAACATATTATGCAGATTTGAGATATGATTAAGTCAAATTAACAGTATGGCATATTGATACAGTTACTTTTTTTGGCCTCAAAGTTGAAACATAAACTTAAATCACTAAGACCTATCAGAGATATTTGTCATTGTTTTATTATTTATCTCACATGGCAAACATATGTTACAGATATACCATTAAAATCGATTACTTTTCCTTCTGCACTTACTGTGTTGATATTCAATATGTTTATGATAAATCACTGCATGAAAAAATATTCCAGGAAAAACCTTTTTAACAAATAGGTACTGTAGTAAACACAAACAATTGCCATTTCAGTAATTTTAGTATTATTGATCATATCAAGGAAAATGCATACATATCTAGGTCTCAAACTATATAAACTATATATCAGATTTAGTACATGCCTCTATAGTTAAATAGCTTTTGAATCATAACAATTTGGATTGTATTCATGTTCAGCATGTAATTACTGTTCATTCATTTTAACCTATAAGTAATGTTTCAAACAATCAACATCTATAAATTCTTTACTTAATTTTTAACCATTGCTCCATCTTTGACTTTATACATTTTAAGGTTGTAAAACCATCAGGAATTAAAACCATTCTTGTTTCAGTATTGTAACAAATGTCGTAGAAAACAATGAGTTTGTCAGAAATATTTTAGCACCCGATTTTGGTTATCTCACTTCATTCACTTGCATCTGTCAGACTTATTAATAAATACAATAATGTTATGATTCATCACATTATCGCTAACTGAATTGCTTATCATATTGTTACTACTGTTTAACAGACATTGCTATCTCATTGCTTATCATATTGTCACTACTGTTTAACAGACATTGCTATCTCATTGCTTATCATATTGTCACTACTGTTCAATAGACACTGCTATCTCATTGCTTATCATATTGTCACTACTGTTTAATAGACATTGCTATCTCATTGCTTATCACATTGTCACTACTGTTTAACAGACATTGCTATCTCATTGCTTATCATATTGTCGCTACTGTTCAATAGACACTGCTATCTCATTGCTTATCATATTGTCACTACTGTTTAATAGACATTGCTATCTCATTGCTTATCACATTGTCACTACTGTTTAACAGACATTGCTATCTCATTGCTTATCATATTGTCACTACTGTTTAACAGACATTGCTATCTCATTGTGTTTTAAAACATTTTTGTTTTCATGCTTTTGCAATAATACCTAACAATGCTGAACCAAACCCAGGAGCAACTACATCCATAATTATTCTCACTAAACATAATGCACTGCTGCACAAATTCTTGATGAAGCTATTTATATCCTGGCTACTGCATAGTTTAAATCATTGTGTGTTATCTTGTATTTCTTTCTAATATCTCTTGCATGCAGTTTTTTTTTATCTCATTCAATGCAGTCTAAGATTATTACCATTTTCAATTATGCTTTGCATAGGCTCTGCGTTGATGGATACAGCAGTTGGTGTCTTTTGACTTGATTATAGATAGGAAAGAGAAAGAATAGACTTTATGGAAGTAACTAATTTTATTAACCTGGTGGATGTTTCATATTGGACTGCTGTACTGCACAGATGATATCTCAGCAGGCACAGCAAGCCTTCTGTGCAACAACATGACTTATGACTTTAATAGTTTAATGCTATGCATGGATACTACAGGTGTTGTCCTTTGGTTCAGAACTGTACATTATATTTTGCTGACTGAAAGAAACGGGAATAATTAATTATAGCCAAAAATATTACCACACTTTAGCAATGTGAGTTTGACTATGCTACTTTAGCAATGTGAATTTGACTATGCTACTTTAGCATTGTAAATTTGACTGCTACTTTAGCAATGTGAATTTGACTATGCTACTTTAGCAATGTGAATTTGACTGTGCTACTTTAGCAATGTGAATTTGACTATGCTACTTTAGCAATGTGAATTTGACTATGCTACTTTAGCAATGTGAATTTGACTATGCTACTTTAGCAATGTGAGTTTGACTATGCTACTTTAACAATGTGAATTTGACTATGCTACTTTAGCAATGTGAATTTGACTGTGCTACTTTAACAATGCGAATTTGACTATGCTACTTTAGCAATGTGAATTTGACTATGCTACTTTAGCAATGTGAGTTTGACTATGCTACTTTAGCAATGTGAATTTGACTGTGCTACTTTAGCAATGTGAGTTTGACTATGCTACTTTAGCAATGTGAATTTGACTATGCTACTTTAGCAATGTGAATTTGACTGTGCTACTTTAGCAATGTGAGTTTGACATTGCTACTTTAGCAATGTGAATTTGACTGTGCTACTTTAGCAATGTGAGTTTGACTACAATATTTAACAGCCAAAAATATTACCACATTTTAGCAATGTGAGGGCTACAATATTTAATATCTAAAAATATTACGACACTTTAGCAATGTGAGTTTGACTTAACTTTTACCTGTACAGTAGTAATAATTTCAAATGGTAAAAGTCCATGCACCATCAGGTAGTCAGTTCTGACAATGTGAAAATGGAATAATTCTGCACTTCTTTAGTATCCACATACATGCCAACCCCTGATGAGGAAAACGTGTAGTCCAAGTGGACAAAAAGAGGAATCCAAGCAGAAAAAGAGGAATCCACATATAACATGCTTAAAATTCAAGAAACAATGATTTATTTGCCCCTCTTTTCTTTTAACATCCTTTACTGCTTCAAGTTTTCATATGTAGCACTTTTAGCGTTTGAAAGCAACAGATTTTCATGTTGCATTTTAAAACACTTTGTACCAGCCGAGACCATGAATGTTTTGCACATCAGTAGAGCACAAAGTAATGGCTTACTGAGCCTGGATCTGAATTCACTTTTATTTTTGTTAACAATACTGAACAATCTCTCACAGTCAACATTAGAATGGTAAAGAACCAATATTCCTTTCATAACCTGACAAGAAGACGAAATTTATATCTTCCAGTGATTGTGTCCTTTAGCTGGGAAATATGGTGCCACTGCACATCAACTCTATCTGCATTAAGTATATTGTCAGGTAGAATCCCAACTTTATACTGCAGGAATTCTTATTCCAGATGATCCAAGGTAGGCAAGGATAGTAATAGAAAGGGATATCACTTGACAAAGAATCTAACACTTTTGAAGTTTTTTGACTGTCTCTCATTTACATCAGCAATTGAAGCATTTAAAAGCACTTCATCTCCATTGGGGAATTTCTGGAGCATGTAATCACAGACTGTAGCATAATAATCTCTAACATTATCATAAAACACCTTCACAGCTAGAGGAGAATTGTGTTCTATGAATTCTCTTACTTCTGCACCAATAGCAAGATCTTCATTATCTTTCTATTAAGAACTCGGTAAATAACACCTCTGCATTTATAACATTCATGTCTGCAATTTAGTTCTGCTGTAGATAAGAAGTTACCTTAGTATTGGAGTTTGTAAGACGAGCTAATTCGATGTGTTTCTTTGTTTTCAAGTGTTTCTCCACACAAAATTTACCACCAAGCCTAATATTAAAATCGTTTCCGCACAGACTGCAATGAGCATGATGCTGCCTTAGAATACAATGACTTGTATCGTTGCTTAAAACTGACCTGTCATACATGTACTATATAGTACAGGTATGACAGATCAATTTTAAGCAACGATTCAAGCCCCTGCGCCCGAGAATAGAACGCTGTATTATGCCATTCATGTATTCATCTTTGAAGGATTCAGTTTTTTTGTCTTTTTCTGCTCTAACACAAACATCGACTAGAATACATCTGAAGACTTTTAGCGCCAAATAGTAAAATTATTTCCACATGGCCTGTAATAGACGTCACGTGATGCTGCCCTCGTGTCCTCATCTTTGGAGGATTCTGCTATTTTGTTTCTTTTATTTTTGCCCTATTTCCATACATGCCAACCCCTGACGAGGAAATAGTGTAATCCAAGTGGACAAAAAGAGGAATCCAAGCAGAAAAAGAGGAATCCACATATAACATGCTTAAAATTCAAGAAACAAGATTTATTTGCCCCTCTCGTCTTAACATCCTTTACTGCTTCAAGTTTTCATATGTAGCACTTTTATCTTTCGAAAGCAACAGATTCTCATGTTGCATTTTAAAACACTTTGTACCAGCCGAGACCATGAATGTTTGAACACCATCTCCATTGGGGAATTTCTGGAGCATGTAATCACAGGCTGTAGCATAATAATCTCTAACATTATCATAAAACACCTTCACAGCTAGAGTAGAATTGTATTCTATGAATTCTCTTGCTTCTGCACTAATAGTAAGATCTTCATTATCTTTATATTAAGAACTCAGTAAATAACACACCTACATTTATAACATTTATGTCCGCACTTTAGCTCTGCTGTAGATAAGAAGTTACCTTAGTATTGGAGTCCGTAAGATGAGCTAATTTGTTGTGTTTCTTTGTTTTCAAGTGTTTCTCCACATAAAATTTACCACCATGCCCAATATTAAAATCGTTTCCACACAGACTGCAATGAGCATGATGCTGCCTTAGAATACAATGACTTGTATCGTTGCTTAAAACTGACCTGTCATACATGTACTATAGTACAGGTATGACAGATCAATTTTAAGCAACGATTCAAGCCCCTGCACCCGAGAATGGAATGCTGTATTATGCCATTCATGTATTCATCTTTGAAGGATTCGGTTTTTTTGTCTTTTTCTGCTCTAACACAAACATCGACTAGAATACATCTGAAGACTTTTAGCGCCAAATAGTAAAATTATTTCCACATGGCCTGTAATAGACGTCACGTGATGCTGCCCTCGTGTCCTCATCTTTGGAGGATTCTGTTATTTTGTTTCTTTTATTTTTGCCCTTTTTCCATACATGCCAACCCCTGACGAGGAAATAGTGTAATCCAAGTGGACAAAAAGAGGAATCCAAGCAGAAAAAGAGGAATCCACATATAACATGCTTAAAATTCAAGAAACAAGATTTATTTGCCCCTCTTGTCTTAACATCCTTTACTGCTTCAAGTTTTCATATGTAGCACTTTTATCTTTCGAAAGCAACAGATTCTCATGTTGCATTTTAAAACACTTTGTACCAGCCGAGACCATGAATGTTTGAACACCATCTCCATTGGGGAATTTCTGGAGCATGTAATCACAGGCTGTAGCATAATAATCTCTAACATTATCATAAAACACCTTCACAGCTAGAGGAAAATTGTGTTCTATGAATTCTCTTGCTTCTGCACCAATAGTAAGATCTTCATTATCTTTATATTAAGAACTCGGTAAATAACACCTCTGCATTTATAACATTCATGTCTGCAATTTAGTTCTGCTGTAGAAAAGAAGTTACCTTAGTACACTATTGGAGTCCGTAAGATGAGCTAATTTGATGTGTTTCTTTGTTTTCAAGTGTTTCTCCACATAAAATTTACCACCATGCCCAATATTAAAATCGTTTCCGCACAGACTGCAATGAGCATGATGCTGCCCTAGAATACAGGGACTTGTATTGTTGCTTAAAACTGACATCATCTGTCATACATGTACTATATAGTACATGTATGACAGGTAAATTTTAAGCGACGATACGAGCCCCTGTGCCTGAGAATGGAACGCTGTATTATGCCATTCATGTATTCATCTTTGAAGGATTCTGGGTTTTTTTGATCTTTTTCTGATCCACCTGTAAAATTCTTTGAAAAAATATATGTGCTCTAATACAAACATCGACTAGAATACATCTGAAGACTTTTAGCGCCAAATAGTAAAATTATTTCCACACGGCCTGCAATAGACGTCACATGATCTGTTATGTTTCGTTTATTTTTGTCCTTTTTCTAATCCATCTGTGAAATTATTTCTGCACAGACTGCAATGAGCATGATGCTGCCCTAGAATACAGGGACTTGTATTGTTGCTTAAAACTGACATCATCTGTCATACATGTACTATATAGTACATGTATGACAGGTAAATTTTAAGCGACGATACAAGCCCCTGTGCCTGAGAATGGAATGCTGTATTATGCCATTCATGTATTCATCTTTGAAGGATTCTGGGTTTTTTTGATCTTTTTCTGATCCACCTGTAAAATTCTTTGAAAAAATATATGTGCTCTAATACAAACATCGACTAGAATACATCTGAAGACTTTTAGCGCCAAATAGTAAAATTATTTCCACACGGCCTGCAATAGACGTCACGTGATCTGTTATGTTTCGTTTATTTTTGTCCTTTTTCTAATCCATCTGTGAAATTATTTGAAAGGAGATATTTTTGCTCTCATACATGCATCAACTAAAATAAATTATACTTTTTAGCACCAAATACCTATAGACTGGTTCTGTACTAAATATAAATTAGAAAAAAAGAATCTGCCAGTAAAGACTAAAAATTAGAAAACGAGTCTGTTCTCTCTCACTAAGCCATACAGCTGCCATAAATAGAATACGAGGTCGAAAGTTTGAAAGTAGAACTGGCATGTTTCTGGGTAATAGGATTGTTGCTATAAATAGAACATAATACTGTTAGAAAAGTGCATGGACAAGAGTACTCTTATACTGTAGTTATGTAGAAGCCATCTTTGCTAAAATACGGTCTGTGGGATTAATGCGATGGTAATAAAAAGGAGAAAACAAACAATTGATTTTTTTTGGAAGGTGGATATACAGAAAAAGCGTAATCCATGTACGTTTACGCGTAAGGCATAATTTAGTGAAAAAAAGCTTAATGATTACGCCAAAAGTGTAATGGTTGGCATGTATGTATCCATGTATGATGGCAGACCTATTGACATAATAGACAACCCCTTGATAAAAATGTTGTAGGCAAACAGATTTATGCACTTCGTGGTAAACAGAAGGAGTGGAGTATTTTTTGTTTCACTCAACATTTGTCTACAGCTAAAAGTTATGCTATTTATTTAATGATAAAAGCTATTTATAACCTGAACAGTTAAAACATTTCAATAACTGACCCTGGACAAACCCTATAAATAAGTTTTGTCAAGTCGCACTTTGTAATGCTTTCCTGTTCTTATTTAGTGCTGATAACTTTCTGGGTCACCTTTACCTATTTTGCTGGGGCCCCAAGTGGCCGAGCAGTCTAAAGCGCTCTCCATTACGGATAACTGCCATCTCACCTATGTCTGTGTGGGTTCGAGTCTCGGATTCAGCTAATGTGGGTATGTGAGAAAGCTTGCCAGTAGCTTCTCATGGGTCGGTGGTTCTTTCTGGGGTTTTTCCGGATTCTTCCTCCACCATTAATACTGGCCACCATGTATAGCCTATTGTGTGCTGAAAAATGGCGTTAAATCCAACAACAACAACAACAACCCAATTTGTTTTGGTGGCGCTATACAGTTTCGCATTTTGCATAGGGTTAGGAATTTAAAGAAAAAGAATGTCCCCGGCTTTCCTCACTGGTTATACTGGCTATTTAAAAAAGACCTTGTATATCTTAGGTATAATGCAAAGAACCTTTAATTCCCTTTATTTTGGTGTATGATTGATGGGTGTACTATGGGTTATAGAGTATACAGCTTGGCCTTACTTCAAATGTGCACCTTTCAAAAAAGTGCTAGCTCTACTTGGTCATTTTCACTTCCTGAACTTCAGAGGTCATTTGTATAAAAAAGAGCCGATAACTTTTTTTACATTTTATATATTTGGTAATTCATTCATTGCACTTTCAGAAGCTGGTATTGTCTAGTCTGGCAAAATTCATTTTCCCTATTTTAATAGCTGCTATGTATAGTGTACTTTAGACTAATTCAGACTGATTTTTTAACACAAGGGAGCAGTCATTTTAGTTAGCAGTGTGCTTAAATCATGTAAAATTTCCAAAAGTACAATATCCAAAAGAAATATCATCCACATTACATTAATGTAGCATAGAGGTATGCAAACATTCTCTCCACTGTGCATGTTTTAAATGCGAACTACTTCACCTTACATACGTCACTCTCTCAAAAGTACTTATTATCTGGTGAGCGCCACCATAAAGAAGATGTAGGTATTATTTTTTTTGATTTAATTATGTTTATATGGCTGAAACATTTAAGTCGCAAGCATCAAAACAATCCTTATGAATAATTCTCGTGCTTTTTTCCCCACAGAACAGTATTTATGAGTGTCAGAGTCTCTAACAAGTCCAGCCTCCCCCCCCATGATAAAAGTGAGCGATTTTAAGAATGCACATTACATTTTGTAAACATAGCAACCAATGTTATGCTGAATGATAGGAACATGAAACTAGCCAGAATTATTTCTGAGATATCAACAATGAATTTTACAATTAGAAAAGGGAGGTAACTCATCAGCTTCATAAAGGTCAAAGGTCAAAGTGTAAAATATTTGCCTATTGTTTCCTCACTGGTTATACTGGCTATTTAAAAAAGACCTTGTATATCTTAGGTATAATGCAAAGAACCTTTAATTCCCTTTATTTTGGTGTATGATTGATGGGTGTACTATGGGTTATAGAGTACATCATTTATTTTTTTATTTCATTGCAAATAAATGAAAAGAAACATTTTCACCATATATTTCTGTCACTTATTGCAACAGTTTTAAATTTAAGTTGACTCTATTCCTATATTCTAAGTCTTCTAATTTCCCCATAATTAAGGTCACTACTCACACAAACATACCTCATGGCAAATTATGTAAGCAAGAGAAAAATGATCATAATTAGCTTATTTTCATGCTTAAACGCAATATGAATGTACCATTTTATTCAGAACATCATACATAATTATATGAAAATAAAAAAAAATAATTGCAAACATTTTTTTATTTTCTTTAAGGTGGTGCTATACAGTTTCGCATTTTGCATAGGGTTAGGAATTTAAAGAAAAAGAATGTCCCCGGCTTTCCTCACTGGTTATACTGGCTATTTAAAAAAGACCTTGTATATCTTAGGTATAATGCAAAGAACCTTTAATTCCCTTTATTTTGGTGTATGATTGATGGGTGTACTATGGGTTATAGAGTATACAGCTTGGCCTTACTTCAAATGTGCACCTTTCAAAAAAGTGCTAGCTCTACTTGGTCATTTTCACTTCCTGAACTTCAGAGGTCATTTGTATAAAAAAGAGCCGATAACTTTTTTTACATTTTATATATTTGGTAATTCATTCATTGCACTTTCAGAAGCTGGTATTGTCTAGTCTGGCAAAATTCATTTTCCCTATTTTAATAGCTGCTATGTATAGTGTACTTTAGACTAATTCAGACTGATTTTTTAACACAAGGGAGCAGTCATTTTAGTTAGCAGTGTGCTTAAATCATGTAAAATTTCCAAAAGTACAATATCCAAAAGAAATATCATCCACATTACATTAATGTAGCATAGAGGTATGCAAACATTCTCTCCACTGTGCATGTTTTAAATGCGAACTACTTCACCTTACATACGTCACTCTCTCAAAAGTACTTATTATCTGGTGAGCGCCACCTTTATGCTCCAGCTATTTATGATAAGTTTCATATTAAGCTAAATTTCTCAGGTATGCTGAGTCAGTGCTTTGCAATGTAACTGCATCATGAGGAACACTAGATAGTTCAGACAAAAGTGTGGATTGTAATCAGACAGATTTATTGTTTGACATGCTCAGAGTAATACTATCACAAACAGTATATACTCACTTATAAGTTGAGTTGACTGCAAACAACTTAAACAACAATCTGCTATTGCATAATGCACCAGATGATCAAGGTCTATAACATTTGTTATACTGATTGCTATTAACAAACTGCAGAACCATATCTACTTGTGCAATATGTTATGTCAGATCTATCTGGGCAGTTCGCAGTCGGATTTGACTTATAAGTACAGATGGTACTGTGTAGCCATTTTGGTAGCTACACAAACTGCATATTTTCTGATTCTGCACAAGAAACAACTGAAAGATGGAAGTTAAATATTAAGACTCAAAAAATTTGTTTTATTTTAGCAATTTATTTTTTATGAATTTTTTTTCTGCTTGGATGTAAATCCATGTTTGTGTCCAAACAAACAAGGCACAATAAATTTACAACCATAATGTGGCCAAAAAAGTGCTTCTTAAATCAAAAATAAAATTCTGTACAGTTAACGTATCACAGCTTAGTTCCTTAGTTACAATGTTATACTCATAGTGGAGATTGGTCATTGATTTCTATTTTGCTTTCCCACAAACTTGATCTTGGGCTACAGTATGTGACACACTGTCTATTCATGATAAATTAACAAAGTTTCGTTAAATATCTTCAGTGGTTCAAAGTTGTATTCTAGGTAAGAATACAAGTTAATTATATATTTCGCCTGCTGTGACCTTGCGGCAGGAAGTGTGGCTATGATATGTAACAAAGACTTCTATACATGTAAAACTAGAAACTTTCATTAAAATATCTTCAGTGCCTCAGAACCTAATAATCTGAACTAAGATACAAGACAAAAAAATTACATTTTCCATTGCTGTGACTTTCACCTAGAGGCAGGTACCATGGTTACAGTATGTGACATAACATCTATATATAAAAAAACATGGAAATTTCATACAATTTCAATAAAATATCTTCAGTGGTTCAGAACTTCACAGAATGATATTTTCCCTTGCCATAACCTTGAGCTCAAGGAAGGGGGGGGGCATGTATGTGGTATGCAACACACAGTACACTGTCTAATCATGATACATGCTTGGACAAAGTGTCCGAAAAATCTCTCCAAATGTTACAAAATTATGTACCAGACAAGCTTATGATAATGGATAGATGAACACTACTATAACATAATGCAACCCAGTTTGAGTGTATATAAATGGTTACAAATTCAAAGGCATGATTATTTCTCATAGAAAATACATCTTGCATGCATGAAAAAAGGCATTTAATTTTATGAAGGAAGCAGATATATGGCCATAATTTGCTACATGTATAGACATTTGTTCAACTCTTTAAATTACAAAAAGGATTGTTTTTGTTTCTTGTTTAAATCAAGTCTGATCAATTGACTGTCCTTTTCTTGTAATGTCCTAGACAAAAATTAGTTTTGTTACTTAATTGTTAGGAGATCTACTTGTGTAATAAACCTCCTGAGTTGCTCTTCAATTTCATGTCATTTTGCAAAATTACATGAATTTACAACACTTATGGGTAGGGAAACTAAACTTTCCTCATTTAAATTAAAAAAATAATGTAAAACCCTTAACCAGTCTTTGAACTTAAAACTAGCTTTGTGTTGACTGGTTTGAGATACATTACATTAATTAACAAATGCGGACTTTCTACATACTTACATGCTGTGATTAAATATAAAGATATACAAAAGAAAATATAAATACAGAAACATACACATACTGAGTAACAAAAGGAAATAATGATAAAACATAATGTAAAATATGAGAACATAATACATTCATAATAATGTCCAAACATTATTTGTATATATATATATACATACATATATATATATATATATATATATATATATATATATATATATATATATATATATAAAACAGAAATTAAAAAATTTAATGCTTTGTTTTTCTCCAACAGTTTTTTGACTAAAATAAACTGAATTAATACCATTATGATTTAAGATTATAAACAGAGCTTTAAATAAGAATTTAATGAATTGGGTATTTTACTTTTCACAAAATCAAATATTTGGTGAAGAATGAAAAATGCCTGTGATACAAGACTGGGTCCTAAGCATAAAGACCATAATCAAGCATTTTAGTATGTGTAAAATTTCTTAGTAACCAGGACTAGTTAAGAATGCATTTAGCTTTACGCTGTTAGAGTGAATGTTTTTATAAATATCAAGTACTATAATTTAAAATATGCATGAAACATCCAGATGTGTTCCAGCAAAATAGTTTTTATCAAAAACATCAAAAACATGTTCCAGTAGAATAGTTTATATTCTATAACATCATAATAACAGAACAACACTGCTTATTGCAGGGGCATTACAATTACAGCTTTGAACTAAATGCTTAAAACTAAATGAAATATCTTCACTCTGCATACGTTGAGCTCTGTATAAATATGCAGTTCGTTAATATAGTGGCAATACACAGGAAACTGACAAAACAGTGTTACAATACTTGCTGTACAGCTAATTCATCCTTTTGTATGTACTGCAGAATTATTTCTAACCAGACTATAATTGTAAGCAATAAATATCCTACCATTGTTAGAAGTCACCCAAAACACATAATATCTCTGAATAAAATGCAGTAAGTAACAAGACCAACTGTTACACAAATTAAACATTGTCTTCACACAAATCCTTTCTGCAGCTGCTTTAAAAATGATAGAGAAAACATGGAAGAGGCAGGCACATAAACTAATAAGTTATATTTCTGAAGCAATCTTAATTTTAAATTTAACCCTGACACATAATACATGCAAAAACAAGGCCAGGGCCTTTATGTCAAACCAATGATGTAAGGTCAAACGGGCAAGCTACTGTTGCATTCAATGAACTCTTTTAGCTTTAAGACAATTCATGCAACGTATGAACAAAATCCGTGAAAGTGTGAAGGAAATATAAGCAAATAAAAGAACTTATCCAAAGCCTTAATGTCAAAGGATAGGATGAATGTGTCTTAACTTCATACTGATCCATGCCAAGTGTGATGAGAATCAATCAAATAGCTTAGCAAATATATGCAAATGCAATAAATCAGAACCTTAAATGCTGATGACACCAGTGACAGCAGAAATGTGACTGCCGTATTTTACTTTCCCACCAACACGGGGTCAACAATATACTGTATACTAATGTCTCTTGATTGAAAGAAATCATATGCACACAATTTCCAATTTTCATGTACATAATTTATGATATGACTGTACAGAACTGTAGCCTACATAAGACATGCTTATTTGAAAGACAATTTAAACACAAAAGTCAGATATCCACAAACATCTTCAGAAATTTGGCCGTTATTCATTTCCCCCAACAAATGTAGGCTGAAAATGAATGTAGTTCCTTACCATTCAAAAGCAGATTCTGTATGTCTACAAAGAAGTATAATTAAAAAAAAATCCTGCCATAATTATTTTTTTCTTGCTTTCAACAGTTTGAAACAGTAGCTTTTTAATCTTTGCAGAAGAAGGGGAATTATCACAGGTTCATTATTTTTTTCTAATAAATTTTAAAGACTGCTAATTTGTATTTGACTACTTTTCTTTAAATAATATGCACCCAACTGCTGCATGCATAGACCCTGATCTGCTATTACATACTGAGTTGAGGCTGGCATAATTCTGGACAAAACTGATCAAACTAATGCATTATTCACAATACGGAAACCTCAGCTTTGGATTGAAATCATAAAGACATACAGTACTGATCTGCACGTTCATTATGTAGTAGCATGCAAATATAGGTCCATGATGTTAGCAGTTGTGAGTGAATTTACAAATATATATATATATATATGCACATAACAGAAGAATGTTTAATCCTCCTCTCCCTCAGCCTTTACATTTTTCTGTTGTTTTCCCATTGAATTCATTTTGTTCCAAGTCTCAGCTGTCTTTTTGTCAGCTTTTGTGACACTACTGAAATCCAAAACTTGCAGGTTTGGAAGCATTGACAACACAATCTGGCGGTAGCCCTGAAAAAAAAAAAGATATTTTAATGAAATATGCTGTAGGCAATTACTCAACTAAAAGAGAGGAACATCCCTGATATGGAACAGCATGTAAGGGTCTGAAAGTAAAATAGGGTTGTCCTTTACACCAATGAAAGACAGATTGTTGTTGTTGTGGGGTTTAACGCCATGTCTCAGCACACGATAGGCTATGCATGGCGGCCAGTATTAATGGTGGAGGAAGAACCCGGGAAAACCCCGGAAAGAACCACCGACCCACAAGAAGCTACTGGCAAGCTTTCTCACATACCCACAATGGCTGAATGCTAGACTCGAACCCATGCAGACAGAGGTGAGATGGCAGTGATCTGTAACGGAGAGCGCTTTAGACCACTCGGCCACTCGGGGCCCCATGAAAGACAGAAAATATTCTGAAAATGCAATTGAAAATATTACTGACATAAATCATTGTACTATATTTTGTATGCATCCATCTAATTGTTAGGAGAAATGATAACAAGGGGCTATAATTTGCACAAATATGGATAAAAAATGGAAACTTAAGCTATCTCGATACTGATTTAAAACTGCTTAATATTTAACATAATGGTTGGGGTCCACAGATTGCCCATGTGTTACGTAACATAACATGCATTGTCTATACAGGTCAGGTCACTCAGAGAATGCTGAAAGTGTCCTAAGATTTAGGCTTTACAAGCAGGTGGTGGCATTAACAAAAAACTACTGGTTTATTATGCAAATGTATGCATACTACAAGAGAAATAATGGAAACAAAATAATTATATAATTATTCATTATTTTGTTTTCTATTGATAACCATCCACTGGTGCATAAGAAAACTGACAACTGAAAAACATGAAATTATGCTATTACAGTTTACAAATGCCCCAGAATTAGTAACAGCCCTGACTTCATTGGGTTTAATTCTCATTGGAAAAAAGTCCCTCTCATTGTTGGATTGATATTCTCTCTTGACAGTGAGGATAATCCACTTGGAAATAGTGGATGTGGAAAGCTACTACTGAACAGTAGACAGCCGGTTTCCAAAGAGACAACATAAAGATTGCTCCTTTCCACTGGAGATACCAATAAGTAAGGAACTATTTAAAGGGTCAAGTTCTCAAAGTAAGGTTCATTGAATAGTTCATGAGGAGGTTTTGATCATGCTCAACAAATGCAGAGATTCCATGTAGGTATTAGTGAGCATGATACCAGTTTCCGAAGCTCAAAAAACCTTTTGATGTCAGAAAGATAAGGATCTGATCCAATGGCAGGGCCCTTGAGAACCTGAGAGTTCTGAAAGCGCTGCACTATGATCCTTAATGCAGGACACCAAACATTCTCTCTCCTCAAAAAGAATGAGAAGAAAACAGCAAATAAACTAAAATGGGGACAGCCAGTATCAATGATTTCCTACTGCATTAGGAGATTTTTCACTGCACTGTAGACCTTGAAAGTGGACTGCCTCCCTCCAGCCTGGATGAAGCAGTCAGCAACTGAAAGCATGAAGGTAGAGAATTCTTACACTGTTGTGCAGTAAAGACCCCGTCTGATGTAACAGCAGATCCCTCCTCTATGGTAATCCTGCAAGTTCATTTACTAGATGTCAAGTTTGTCACTGAACCATGACTGACTGACCAACCAAATCAAAAGATCCAGCAGTTAAGAGTGAATAATTAACTGATGTATATCAAAAACAGTCAATGAAACATAAAACACAGGTAATCTGATCCATTTATAATAGGAGAGCTTTATAGTAATCAAGAAATATTCAAACTTAATGATACATGTCCACGTAGCAGTTTTTACCTCTTGAGAAGATGGATGATAGGAATAAAATCAGCACACTAAAACACATTCACATGCCAAATGCTGCATGAGCCTGTAGTCTTTCATGTGTTTAAGGCAAAACCCCACTACAGACAGTGCTAAAAAAATATGATAACCCAATACTTGGGGCCCATCTAGTTTTTAGGTTGGGTCCATCCTGTATTCTAAAAGAGGTGCTCCTCGGGTTTGTCAAAACAAAATAATAAAATTTGTCAGAGAAAACATTGATCATGCTGATGAAATGCAGAAATGTTTTTTCAATATGCTGAAATACCTGCCATCATATTACAGCATAATCAGATTAAAATCAGACTGCTACTGTCATATGTGAAGTGGAGATCTGATTTTAATCAAATTATAACACAGCATGTCATTCTAAAAACATGATTTTGTACTCCTACACCACTTGACATGGTTGTGTTTTCCCAATTTTCAATAATATTCCACACACAAAAAACCCATCCACCACTATCAGTATATGCCCATTACATGTATAAACAGTAAACAGTCATGATTGGAGCTGATGTAAAACCATCCTTTGGGCAGTTTAAACTGTGGTAATTAAAGGGCAAAGAGATCAGGTATAACCTTCATTTTATACATTAATTAAATAATATATAAAATGGTGGTTTATAACAAGGTGACAGAGCTAGCGAGATGTGATTGAAGACTGCAGTAGGTGAGCTCTTGTGCTAACTTGCATATCTGACTTCAAAGCATACCACTCAGGACATGGAACAATCCAATAGGTAAATCAAAGAGATGCTAGATGCTTGTAGGAGAACAAAAGTTATTACATAACATTGCTTTGAATGAAAATGTTTAAGCCATACATATTATAGGTTTTTGACAAGTTTGTGAACAGTAGCAATATTTCTTTGTAGTCAGATTTTACTGCATATATAAAACGCAAAGCATGATCATTTCAGTTATCAGAATAGTGTTCAAGTGTGATTCATTTTTTAAGCCAATTTAGGAAGCAATTAGCTATCAACAGCATCAGCAAGTCACCAGCCCTGGGCCTGTGTCTAAAATAAATTTCTTTGAGCACTGATTGAGTATAGCAAGCCTCAACAAGAGTCAATATGAACTTGGCTGTTATCAAATAAAGCTACTGGGATCTGATTGACTGATATCTGACATGGTGACAGACAAAGTATGATGTCTGATGGTCCAGCTGTTTGTAAAAGAAAACTTACCCATGCACAATGTGAGTAGCCAATAGGTGAGATAAAAAACCTATGTAACATATGATGCCCACAATTTCTAACTCTGATCAGCTTCAGTATTCAGTCTGTATGAAGGCAGTTTCAATTCAGCCTGGTAAATTAGATCCATCTTTCATGATTCCTTAGCTTGAATAAACAATAAACCTCATGTCCAGTTTCTTTTCATATAAAAAATGATATTCAAAATATTTACATATTTCATGTTAAGCACTAAGAACACTCAGTTCATTATTATAGCAAGATTTGACTATTTAAAATTTTAGCCTGTGCCAGCTGATCAGGACGTAAATTGCATGACTGCAAGCCATAAGTGTAGACGATATATACTTTATAATAGAAGATCTCTACTGTTAGCAAGTTATTGCTTTTTTATACAGTAAAGCTTGTTTATTACATTCTTGGATACAACATTTCCTCCACAGAACATCTGACTTTAATTTTCCTTTCCTAATTCCCTATTACTATGTATTCCAAAGGCTTTGTTATAATTTTCAATTGTTACAATGTTTTATTGGTTGTTGTTGTAGGGTTTAACGCCATTTTTCAGCACACGATCGGCTATACCTGGCGGCCAGTATTAATGGTGGAGGAAGAACCCAGGAAATCCCCAGAAAGAACCACCAACCCTTGAGAAGCTACTGGCAAGCTTTCTCACATACCCACGTTGGCCGAATCCGAGACTCAAACCCATGCAGACAGTGGTAAGATGGCAGTGATCCGTAATGGAGAGTGCTTTAGACCACTCGGGGCCCCTACAATGTTTTATTGGCTATACCATTTGATTTGTGTGGTGTGACTGACAAATCTTGCCCCATTATGATGTTTGTATAACCTGATACACTGAAGCCTGATCAACAATGATGGCTGTTTAAATAATAAAGGCTTAACAAAGATACCAGGTAACAAAGGCATGAAAAATCACATTTCATTCAGAATCAGGACTTTAGAATCATGGGTTTCTGGTTCAGTGCAATTAAACCATAAAAAGAAATCCTTTATACTCTTTTGACTATAAAATTCTGAATTAGAAATATCCTTTAGTTATCATTCTATACCTGTGAGTTGACTAATAGTTACTAATTAAGTAGAGCTGGAGGTAATCTCATATATTTATTTATTTTAATTCTAACTGCTGTAAACATGGCTGAAAATTTGCTGGTCAGAAAAATAAAAATAACAAGAATAAAATACAATGAGGAATAGAAGTCAAAGTATTGCCATGTTCTAAGAGAAAGATACCTAGTAGACTTGACCCAAAAAATGCGCCAAGAAATAAGGGTACTGTCCACAATCAATATTATTTATCATGCATGTCATGATATTTCCAGAGAATGTATTGCAAAGTTTTGTTAATGACAGCATTTAGTGTGTGTGTGTGTGTGTGTGTGTGTGTGATTAGGATTTTTAACGTAGCATTAACAATTTTTCAGCCATATCGCTACGATGTCTGCAGTGTAGCAGTTTATAGTGATGCCACAGAAATGTAGCTTGATGTCCTGTCCAGACACATTATCCTGACACCAGGCCAACCAGTCCTAATACTAACCTGTTAATGCTGAGCGCCTAGCGAGGCAGCTGCTAGTACCATTTTTGTAAGTCTTTGGTATGACTCTGTCGGGAATCGAACCCACGACCTCCCGCTTCTGAAGTGGATGCTCTAACCACTATGCCAACGGAACAGTCAGAATTTAGTGAGCAAACAAGTGTCATTACCAACAACAGTGACGCTGATGATGTTCCCGTCACTTCTCAGTTACAATATTCTAAAATTCCAGTCCCCTATGATATATTAGAAACAATCTTTACTGTATAAACAAATATGTTAATATGTACAAAATTATATTACCTTCGCTGCATCAACTGGGTTTCCATGTAATGTGAGTTTCCTCAGTTTTGGTAACTTGGCTAGTTTTTCCACCTCCCTTAAATCTGTGATCTGGTTACCATGCAAGTACAAAATCTGTAGGTTGTCAAATTCAGTCAGACACTGAGAGGAAGAAAGAAATCAGTTTTAAAAAGGATCAGAACAGTAAATCCCTTTGCTTATTATAAACAAATTGCATGTAGCAACGTTCTGGTTGAATTCAAATGTAACAAAATCTTGTTATAAATGATATTCAAATGATAACACACGTATTTTCCTCTGTGCAAAGGTGTCCTCTGTAAAGAGGCTGAGTATGTAAGTGAAATTAATACACAGGTTTCATTAATTATATTCTTTATGAGTAAGGATCCTTATACAAATTTCACCACACTAAGTGAGATTTGAATGATTATGCAATATGTACATTTTCCTGGTAGTAACAAAATTCCATTTATAACAAACCAATTTCTTCTATCCATTGGAGTTAGTTTTAAATGGACTAGTCTGTATTTAAAACTATTTACTAACAGATGTGGAAAATATTTTTTAGAGCAGTTTTTCTCTAATCTCTACACATATTTCCTGCCTCTTTTACCCTCCAGGTAGTAAATGAATTTCACATGTTAAAATATTCATGAAGTCACTGAGCTTGAAAACTGATTACACCATATATGAACAGCCGTGGCAAGATCGAGGCCATTAATAATTCATTTATAGTACATATTTTCAAACTTTATTACTTCCTGAACCCTGTAAAATTAGAACTTAAATTCTTATAAAACATTTACAAGAAATAATAAAGATACCTGAGAAGTAAATAATAAATTCTATTTAAACCACTGTTAACACATATTAACAAAACACACAAGAATCACAGATGAATTCATATTAAGCAGTTCTTTTCTGGTGTTGTGAACTAATAACCTTTAGTTTTCTGCATAACATGATACATTTTAATCAATCTAAATACTTGTAACAAAAGTGCTGTAAAAGTCTATAAGACTCAATTATAATCTGATGCAAAATGATGTAGTTTATCACGTACAGTCAAATTCCCAATTGTGGTTCTTCAAGCTACCTATGATTTCACTACAACAAATGGAATTTTAGAGAAAATAATAGTCACACAATAATTAAGAAAATACAAATTACATCAAACAATATGAAGTTAAGTTCCCATGTGTTATGCAGTTATTCCTTGACGTATAAATCCCACATCATTCACAATCACAGATAACATTTCTACCTGCTGTGGATGCATCAAGTTTAGAAATTATGTTAGACTGAAGGAGTAGTTGAAAATCTCATGTCAAAGGTCTGAAACAGCTTCGGATGCAGTCATACATCCGAAAAGCTTTTGAAAACGTCAAAAATGCATGAGAAGCTTTAAAAGTGAGATACAAACATATTGCATACAGATATATTGCATAGAACAAACTGCATACAGACATAATGCATAGAAGCATATTGCATACAGACAAACTGAATACAAACATTGCATTCAGACATATTGCATACAGACATATATAGCATACCAACATAATGCATACAAACATTGCATAGACATATTGCATACAGACATATATAGCATACCAACATAATGCATACAAACATTGCATACAGACATATATAGCATACCAACATAATGCATACAAACATTGCATACAGACATATTGCATACAGACATATATAGCATACCAACATAATGCATACAAACATTGCATACAGACATATTGCATACCAACATAATGCATACAAACATTGCATACAGACATATATAGCATACCAACATAATGCATACAAACATTGCATACAGACATATTGCATACAGACATATATAGCATACCAACATAATGCATACAAACATTGCATACAGACATATTGCATAATTGTGAATGGTGTATGTGGTGCCTCCTAATCTTGTCAAATTTCCTTAACAAGCTTGATGATAAGGCTTGTTGGTCCTCCATTTCATTTAATGAATTTTTTTAGCTGCAGGAAGAGGTTTTAATGAAATAAAAACAAAACTGCTGATTCACATGTCCAACAGCAGAGACCTATACAATTTAAATACATGGGTGTACAAACATTGCTACCTTATCAGGTTGATCTAGTTAAGACAAAAAAATAAAACTGAAATAATACACCACTAGCTATTACTCAGGTTTTACTTTTTCTTTGAAATGTTATATATACTTACAAAAATTGTATTTTCTCCCATTGACCCAAAATTATGTATTTTACCACTAACCCTCCAATTTACAAAAGATGAGGGTTAGTAGCCCCCCCCCCCCGATTTTACAATCCTAGGGAAACATTGTGCGAAGGTTACCTAAAGGAGCACAGATACAAATCCAAAAGTATAGTAACTTCTCTTTTACCAGGTTGAGTTGACCAACAGGAAACATTAAACATTAAATGTCTTACTCTGTCAGCAATATGAAATTTAAAAAGTCAAGTTTGACAAAGACATACAGGCGCAATAAGTCAGTTCTGTAACTTTTATTCAGTCAATGCAGTTCTGAAATGGAGTGGAGTGCAGTGGAGTGGAGTTTAGTTCAGTTCAAATCTGTAGTGATTTCTAACCATGAATGAAGTCTTCACTTGTACAAGATGAATATGATGGAGTTTTAATAAGTCAAAGAAGATGAGCGAATTGGGCTCAGATATTATACATGGCTGACACTGACATAACAGCCAAATGAAGGAGCAGCTGACAAAGAAATAAGGGGTCTAATTTTGGTATGATGCTTTCTGCTAAACTTTCTTCCAGTGCTATTGATTGCATTATGTTATCAAAACAATTGTTTCAAGATTTATTTTCAGGTTTTTATATCATCATCTTTTACATCAATTGTCAAATATTGAAAGACCCGGTGCAGGGATGCATTTTGTTAAAGATGATCAAATTCTGTTCAGCATTTCCTTGAGACAGTGTTGTGAAAATGCATATCAACTTTGGTATAAATCTAAAAGGACACTTTCTATCAAATTTGATCAGTCTTATGCTGTGTTTTAAAGAAGTTACTAAAGATTGTTCTATATTTAGCAGCAGAAGCTATAATCTATAGCAGACTGGCCTAATTTTAAAGCCTTGCATGCCATAATGCTTTCTGAAGAAATCTAGTCAATTTCTGCTGAGCAGTTCAGACAAATTGTTGAAAGGCTTAAAGTTTCAGTAGTAGAGACCATATTTGATGGTAAATTTCCATTATTTGTACCAGTTTGAAAGCCCTTTATAATAGGACACTTTCTGCAATGTTCAGGTGAATTCAGCAAAAACAAAAAGTATATATAAAGAGGAAAGCCCTCTATATCAGAATGGTTTCTGTCAAATATATCTATACGTATTATGTTAAGCAGCTTTCGCTAAAAAGTCCTTTGATGTTTTTTTCTATTTTGAGTAACATGGACCATATTTGATGCTGCATTAGCTTGATTTTTTTTACAAGTCTGAAAGGTCTTCATGCCAGTATGCTTCCTGTCAAATTTGGTCAAGTTCTATTTAATGGTTTTACAGCAGAATTCATTGAAAGGTTTGTCTTCTTTTTGTCGTTATTGTTGTTGTTTATAAGGTTTAATGCCATTATTCACCACATGATAGACTATATAAATGGTGGCAGAAGAACCCAGGAAAACCCCAGAAAGAACCACCAACCCACGAGAAGCTACTGGCAAGCTTTCTCACGTACCCACACTGGCTGAGCCCGAGACTTGAATCCATGCAATGTCTACTTTTTGTAATGGCTGCCATATGTGATGGCAGACCTGTATCAAGTGTAAAATTTGAGAGATCATCCTGCCATATATTTTCTGTAAAGTTAGTTTATATTCTAATATCTATTCAGTGGTTTCAGAAGTCTGTTAAAGGTTTTTCTTTCTTTAATAATCATGGTGATCTGATGGCATATGAGCATCATTTGTTTAAATTTTTAAGGTTTTCATGCCAGGATGCTTACTACAGACATAATTTTGGTCTTCCATAAAAAAAGCTGAAAAATTTTTAAAGGGGGGGGTCCTCCCCCAACAGGGCCTTGAAGGGCAGTTTTTCCGATTTGAGGGTCGAAGGGCCCTGGCAAAAAACGCAATTTACACTCATAAAAAAACTGCTCCTGGTGAAACTTGTGATCATAAAACAAACCGAAATAATCATTTGAAAAACTTATAAACTTACCAAAATTGTTCAACTTGACCAAAATAATTTCACAATATTTATTGTCACATGAATTTGTTCTCCAATACTATTGATGCAGAAGTTATTTCATGTGCATGTCATTGTTCACATCATAATTAAGTCACAATGATTTCTCAATATTTGCAGCAAATCTATTATACTTTTCTCTTTTCAAAACAATTCTGTAAAATAAACACCCAAGTACATCAACTATATACAAATAATCCCATAAATTCGCTTGTCTTTTTCTCCACTGGACACAACCTGTTGATATGCCAGTAGAGCTCTTTTTGTGGCTTTGGCAAAGATTTCTTTAGTCTTCCTTTTGGCACCACTGACTTTTTTGGCTCAATATGCAATCGTTTCTTTTCCTTCTCAATGAGAGCCTTTCTCCTTTCAAGCTGCTGCTTGATTTGGCAACAAGCAGTATGCATATCCTGACAGAGAGCTACATCTGTTCTCTCATACAAGAAATCTTTCTTCTTATAGTAATTAACTGCACTTTTTCCAGATGCCTTCTGGGCTTCAATTTTTCTGTATGCAGCTTCTTTTGTAGGTGCTGTTCCAAACTCTTCCAACCGCGATTACTGTAATTCAGATCTTTCTTGCAGAGGTCACAAAATGCCTCTAGCGTTCAGTTTTCTTATAAACTGACCAACTAAATTTCCGTGAACTTTTCGCTCCAGCATTCCCATACATATTTTAAACCTTTACTTAAACTTTTCACGTCACAGTCTCTATCAACATCTTGGGATGCCATATTTTGCAAGCATGCTTCTTCTTACCACTGCCATCAGTTTCCATTGCACAAAGATTCATTGGATGAATTCAAACTTTTGACCAATCAGAATACTCTTTATGAGATTCGTGAGATAACCAATATATGGAATGAATAATTTATAAAGGTAGTTGCAAAATGGGACTGGACCAACCATTTTTAAAAACCCACAGAGGTCTCACTAGGATTTTAAAACTAGGAGTCCAGGACTGCATCAAAAGATGCAGTCCCTTCTTTCCTACAGAAACAGCACAGACGTGAGTGCATCTATTTTTAGATGGAGAGGTTTTCATAATGTAATCACTCACTATAATATAGCTTAATTACAACAGTCCAATGACAAGATCGCAAATTTATGGTTTATATATTTGTATATGTACTTGTAGTAATTTTAGGCAAATAAATAGTATCTGATTTGCTATTTTCTCCCATATTTTCGCAAATACATGTAAAGTCAGAAAACAGCTTAGACCTTAAAGCGCATCTCACGAATTTTACAACATAGCACTGTCCCATATATTTCTGACCTAAATAATTTGCATTTTAACTTTAAATCTTTAATAAAATAATACCTAGGCTTTGGTTTCAATGATTTGTATACTTTTTCTGAATATATTTGCCCGATGATTTAAGAAAACAGACAATCTAATAAACTGGTACATCCCAGACTTAGCGAAGTCCGCCATTATTTCCCGTTAGGCCTACTGGTTCACTTACAGTTTCAAACTAATTTTATGATGAAATAGTGTATAAGAGGCAGTTAATAAATATCCAGATCACTGATTCTGATCTTAAGACACAAGTCTGTATGTTTTATCATCAAAGGATATCATGCAGGAAATTGATAGTTGCTACCTTACTAGGAAAAGGGTTAATGGTCAATCAGCTATCAAAACATAATGCTTGTGAATGGGCAAGAGTTTGTTTGTCAACTAACTGATATAAAAACTAGGCCTAGCTACTGATGCCTTGATGAATACATTTCGCTACAACACTAGAACTGGGCTAAGGTGAGGGGCATTTAAAAAATATATGGTATGGTCAGTCAATGTACCTCTTAAATAATCACAGGGCGAAGTTGTTTTCGCTTTCCTAACAGAAGAAGGCGAAGTTTACATTTTTAGGCAACTCGTCACCCACTTATCAATGGCATATTGTCTAAGTCTCAACATGTCTTGATTCTGAGGTCATGTGTACTGCTTATTTCGCTAGATTCAGAAATGAACACAATAACGAAAGCTAGAGTTCTTTATTTGATGTACTTTTATAAATGACCACATGTACATCTCTGGGTCTTTCTGCCTCTGAATTCAATCACTGTAAATATCAGTACATTTTCCCACCTGGCTGCCAGTCAAAGACTTTGAACTTGCCGCCCAGCTATTGCATCATGTTCTTTTTTATGTACTCTTATAAAATGGCAACATGTATGTACATCAAGGGGTCTTTCAGTCACTGAATTCTGTCATTGTAAATATCGGCACAGCTAATTGATAAACACATTTTCCCACAAAGCAGGACTGGCAAGTCTTTGAATTTTGCAGCAACCTATTACATGCGTACAGAGGACTCCCGCCTCAGTGATTTTCTGCGTCCCAGATAAAAAATTGGCATCCAAATACACGTAATTAAGCGTTTCCGAGATCTCTGAACCCGGATCAGAGATGATACAAAAAAACAGAGTATATCAAGAAAAATCTGATTCAAGTCAGGAGAAAGGCAGAATTCCGCTTTAAAATGAAGAAAAATCATGTCTGTTACTATCAAAACTGATCAAATTTCACTTAGGCAGTATTTAAGCTTTCTCTGCTTTTTTAAATGGTGGCCATATTTATTATCAGATTAGCATCATTTGTACCAAATAATGCTCTCTGCTAAATGTTTGGTTAAAATTGGTCCAGTGGTTTTGAAATTTACAGTAGCAATTGTTGAGGGATTGACATTCCACACAATGGGCACAAAACCATACCATAAGCTCTCTTCGATGGCTAAGATGTACGAAAAATATAAACACTGTGAATTCTACAGAACACAATTTGCAGACAAAGTGAAACATATTGTTGAAATCCATATAGAGAGCAACAGATGGATAATATAATGCAATATAATAATGAATTATTTGGAAAAAAAAATATATCATGAACTACACTGCAGAGGTGTGAGCTAATATGCTAATGCACACATACAACTTTTCATGTGTTAAAACTGTAAAATATACTTTCTGCAGGATACCAGTTTACTGATTTAAAGACAAACAAATAGCGATTTTTCTGTGGAAACAATGTAGCTTCTTACCAAATCCATGAAACATGAGTATTAACTAAAGTGTTACTTTTCATAAAACCATGAATATGTATGCCCCCAGCCAAAAGAAGCTGGATGCTCTCAAGTTACACAGTTCATGTCGTGTAGGCTTTCAGACTTCTATCAATATTGCAGATAAATGGCACAAGATACCCTCTATCAAACATCATAATCATTAGTGTTTCATTTAGAACTTATTGTCAACCTCCGTGTAGATGAATTGGTATGTTCTTAGCTAAGTTAACCATTATTATTGTGAAATGACTGGAAACTGATTTTGTCATATACAAAGAAAAATGCAATTTTTATCATATAAAACTGACACTATTTCCTTTTCTTATTTAAAAGATACTTAATGTATGATACAAATGAGCATGTTCAACTGGGCAAAACAATCTATAACAGTATCCTCATTTTTTCTATCTTAATAATCAGGTATATTTTGTCTTTCTGGAATTCTCATATCCATAATATCATTCATTTAATGCTTTCCATTTTTATTTGTAGACACATTCATGCAAGTAATTCTTCAATCATAAGAGAGCATCACTTTGGTTCATAACATTTAAAAGAGATGTTAATATCTTACTGGATTTATTGTGGTTAATTCATTGAACGATAGATCAATCCAAGCAATATCCTTCCAATTTTCAAACTTTTCCTTTGTGACGTCTAGGAGACTGTTGACATCAGTGAGACTGTTGTTGTTCATCCGAATACATTTACTGGTGGATTTGCCACTCTCTGTAGCTTTCTGTTTATACTTCCGTGGAGAGATTGCTGAAATCCTTGGTTCCTCATCAAAGCAATCTGAAATAGAGAGAAAACAAAAATAAATACAGAAGAACCTCTCTTGGAGACCATATAGGGAGCTGCAAAAAGTGGTCTCTTGAAGGGAGGTAATCCCTTAATAATACTTTTATAAAGATTAAGTACAACGTATGTACAGTGTCAAATAGTCAAGTTTTGTCGTCTCTAAACTTAGGTGGTCTCCTAGAAGAGGTGCTCCTGTGCACATGTTTGACAATAGACTAAGTGTCCAATATCCACACAACATGCATGGCATGCCTATATCACAGGAATGAAGAAAACCATGAATCAATAGAGAGGTGCAAAAGTTGAAAGTTCAGCTGGAGCACCATCTTAAATTTTCTCATTAAAAATCAGGGCTTCTTGAAATTAATCTCCAAACAAATTTAGTTTCAGTGCATGAATTTCTTTAAAAAAAACTTGAAGCCACAATTAAATCCATAATGCAGGGGAAAATCGTAGGTCAGAAGTAATAACTCAATAAAAACAGAAAATAAAAATAGAACCTGACCTAAACAGCCCAGAATACACGTGAATTTTTGCTTACCTGACCCTACTGACAATACAGTACTGGGCCTGAACCACAGGCTCAAAAATACTATGTGTCCAGGGGTGGATTAAGGCTCACTGGTGCCCTAAGCACTGACAAATCTTGGTGCCCCCCTCCTTTCCACGTACACCTGGGAAGATAACCCTAGGGTTCACCATGATCAAGAAACAGAACATTATGATCAATTTGCACTAGTTTTATCAATTTTTTAAAAAATCTTCATTCGTTTTTTTCTTTTCACCCTTTTCTCAACTTTGTGGTGCCCCCTTTGGCCCTGGTGCCCTAAGCACGTGCTTCGTCTGCTTAATGGTTAATATGCCCCTGTATGTGTCCCATCACAAAATAAGGCTAGGGCATAAAACTTAAACAGTTATAGTCAATGATTTTTTTGGCTTTCCATGAAAAGGGGATCTATTTTGAATTTATTGGGCTCTTCACAGTTTCAGGAAGCCCGGCATAGTAGTTACTGAGAAAAAGAATTTACTGTATTTTCCGGCCTACAAGTCGATGCGGAGTATAAGTCGAATTGACCAATAAATTGTAAATTTTCCATCCTTCGTCCATATATAAGTCAATTCGGAGTATAAGACGAGGCCAGGTCAATAACTTGGCTTTGTATTTTATACTAGTAACTTCTGGTTGCATGAATATTGATGGTATCGTTGTATGATATTCCATATTACCGGCAATCGTGAAATTGCATTACCGATGCTAACATGCTTGTGATTTTACTTCTGAACTGCTATATTTTGTTATCAACTGACACAGCTGAATAAACAGTCCATGCTTGTTTTATTATAATTGAAAGCACATCCATGTTGTAGTTCATTTTATTACCTGTAGTTACGAACGTAACTTATACAAACTTGTCATTTTCTATCGTAAGTTTGAAAGTCACGGACTCTGTTAAATCGATTCATATATATATATATATATATATATATATATATATATATATATATATATATATATACTATTTTTTAAGTGTTTGTTCTGTTTGGACTTGGATATAATTAACATTTTATTACTAATCTATTCAATGATAAACCCCACTATTATCTTTATCGGCGAGTTTGAATACAAAGTAATGGGTATGATCTCTTGTCCTTATAACAAATTTTGTATGGACAATGACTTCAATAAAATGTTGACAGATTTTCATTTCCCTAAAAAAGCCTCATTTCCTTACTGGCAGCCTCGGTGATTTGACCTATTCTGTTGATTCTTGCCCTCAATCTGGTTTCAATTATAGCCAAAGCGCTAAGCATGTTTAATTACCGTGTAAATAACACTGCATAGCCATGTGGTTGTTGTGACAATGTACATCGTAATTAAAACAAGAATGAATTGTTGATTTAGAGGTGTTTATTGATAATGGAATATAGTAGGCTTGTAATACATGAGGATTATCACAATCGTCAGGTAACTCAAAATACTGTCTCTTTTCTCTTTGCTAAAGCTACAAATAAAAACCGCCCTGAATAAAAGAACAATCTTGTACACGGACAATTTTTTTCATCTCTCACTCTCTCTCGTGCGCACACACACAATCACGCGCGCGCTCACAATATATCTGATTTTAGTTTAGTTTAAACCATATTTGTTTTAATTATGATATCCATTGCAACAAGAGCCACGTGGCTGTGCATGCTATGATTATTCCTTCCAGTTGAAACCAGTCTTGAGTGCAAGATTCAACAGATGAGATAAACTCAGTGAGGCTAACAATAGGGAAATAAGGCAATTCATAGGGAAATCAGAAATGTGAAGAAAATGAGGAGACAGAAAACAAAAGTTGCAAACAAAAAATATATAAAAATACTTTTTATTATACTTTAACATATCTGTGAAATCCCACCTTTCTCTTCAGCGAACTTTACAACTTCCAGCTTAAAAGCTGCTGTGTAAGACTTGCGTGATTTGACGGGAGGCATTGTGAGATAAGTTGTATGATCTGTACGGAGATATTTATATGAATGATTATGACTGAAAAGATTGATCAAAATATACCGAACTCATTAAAATGTGCCCGTACTATAGCAATGAAAACAATGCCCATGGCTAAATTCATTATTTACATCTAGAGAAGGGAGTGGGCATCATTTCCTGTTGTACTTAATCCCATTGATATTAAAAACGGGTAGCGTAATTGATGCAGATTAATGATAAAGAACAATGGGGTACCGGCAATATGGTAACTAGTATCGGTAGCTAAAGCCAATATCAAGGTCTAAACAATTGCGGCAACTGGCTTTGATTGTTGTTGGAAACCAAAGGCCAATTTATCAACAACCGGTATAATCAAAGAGAGACACCGAATGGTCAGCTGGTTAAGAATGAATATAGGTAAAGTGTTGACATTACAATTTGCTTTAAACTGAATTGTGAAACTAAAAATCATGGATCACTGATGATCTATGAGTACTGGTAGTCCATCTATATATCTGATTTTAGTGTAGTTTAAACCTAATTTATTTGAGAAACTTTGTCAAATACAATTAGAAACATATGATTTGGGGGATTCAGTAGAATGCATGATCTACATTATTTTATAAATAATCATAGAACGCTCGAGTTAATATGGATTACATCCCTTTGTAGGATCAATTGGATCAATCAAAAAGCTATGCTGGTAATTGCTCACGTGTGTCCAACATTATACTGGAAAATCAAATATTAATGGACCAGTTATTTCATATCTTTTTTTTTAGGAACAAACAATATGCTTTGAATTAGTACAGTACACTATAGAGTATAGACCGTAAGTGTGCTATGTGGCCCGGTGAAGTTTTTACCGGTACGGTAAATTGTTTTCTTTTATTTTATGTTTGAGAAATAAGAAAAAACATGCAGAATGCAAAATAAATAATGACAAAACTTACAAATATAAACGCAGTCATATTAGTTTTTGACAATTTATTGGCATAGTAATTTAACATGAATTTGTACTTCTATGTGACCTGTTTTCGATTATGCCGATTATAGAGCAATGTCAATAGCATACCGGATACTGTAATCCATATATAAGTCGATGCAATTTCAATGACACAATCCATATATAAGTCGATTCGGAGTATAAGACGAAGACCGAACTTTCAAGTCAAAAAGTATTGACTTATACACCGGAAAATACGGTACAGTGAAATTACATATTACTTTTGACCTATTACATAACCAGATTTATATATATTTACATTGTGTTCCTGTAAATTATTATGTGACCAGTGATACAAAACAAAGTATATTAATGACTCAGTTAGTAGACTTGCCAAAAAGTTGTGATACATAAGCTACCAGTAATACAAGTGATATGGATCATTATTTTCTGTGCACATTTTATGACACCTTACAGACTTTTACTGATGTTTAAGCATGCCCTTTCAAACGGTACTATGCACATTTATGATACATTACTGATGTTTAAGCATGCCCTTTCAAATTTTAATGTACACATTTTATGCCACATTATTTATGTTTAAGCATGCCCTTTCAAACTGTACTATGCACATTTATGATACATTAGTGATGTTTAAGGATGCCCTTTCAAATTTTATTGTACACATTTTATGCCACATTATTTATGTTTAAGCATGCCCTTTCAAACTGTACTATGCACATTTATGATACATTACTGATGTTTAAGCATGTCCTTTCAAATTGTACTATGAACATTTATGATACATTACTGATGTTTAAACATGCCCTTTCAAATTTTACTATGCACATTTACGATACATTACTGATGTTTAAGCATGCCCTTTCAAATTTTACTATGCACATTTTATGGCACATCACTGATGTTTAAGTATGTCCTTTCAAATTTTATTGTACACATTTTATGAAACCCACCTTACTAATGTTTAATGATGTCCTTTCAAATTCTATCAAGTACATTTTATGATTTATTACTGAAGTTTAAGCATGCCCTTTCATACTTTACTGTGCACATTTATGACACACTACCGATCTTTAAGCGTCCCAATGCAAATTTTACTGTGCCAAATAGGGCAAAGATACTTCATGAAGAAAATGCAAATTAAGCCAGATATGACTGGATTTTATATGCAGTATCCAAATGTTGACTCAGTTCAGAGTGGAAATCATCATCTAGACAATTATAAGATTTGTAAGTAACATCTCGAGTTGAACAAAATATAGTTCTGGCTGGGGGATATAATTTTTTAAAATGTAAAGCCCCTCCTTTTCTGCTCCACCAGTTTGGATATATTTATGTAATATGAACAAGTGACAAAATTTCTGCTTTAATCATGAAAAGGGAAAGTCTTCTGGGTTAAATTTAAATCTTAACAAGTGGCCAGTCCCTTTTCAATCTCTGCTTTGTGGTATAGTCAGTCAAAACCTAGAGACATATTTGGAGTTGGTTCATTAAATTAAAAGCACATGTTTACGGCAAAGAACTTATATACATATTTACCTGAAACTTTTGCCAACCTACAGAAGGAGAAATCAATTGGTGGCTCTACATCATTGATGGCATCAATGGCAGGCAAGGTGGAAACTTTCTTTTTGCCTTGGTATGGAACAACACTAGAAATGCAAAAGAATGATTGTTTACACCTCTGTACACAGTTCTTTCATTGTAATGCTGTTCATGGGACCCAGAGATTCAACCACCATAAAGCCTAACTGTCTTACTATGAAGTACATGATACATACAATTATACTACCATATACTAAAAGGAGTCCATGACCATGTTATAATGAAGGCCCTTTTTGTGAGGGAGTTCTGTATATGTCTGACAACTTTTTGTACATATTTTCCATAATATGTGGTTACTACATTTGTATGGGAAAATATGAACAAGTTTTTCTGAGTAATACTGCATGCCATTTGAGAGTGCAGTATTAGTCCAAAGAAAATGAGTTCATATTTTCCCATGCAAATGCAGTCACCTTTTTATTATAATCATATTGTTTTCTTACCTAAGGCTTAATAATAAAAGAATACACTAAAAGAAACAAAGTAATAAATTTATGCTGTATTTAAAAATAAATACACAACCACAGTTCCATCAATATACAGTCACAATATTAATGTGCACACAGCACCACCAAGTGCTCTTTGAACTTCATCACATGCTCGACATGAGTTGTTTTTAAAAAAAAATTGTTTTAGTCTACTTAAACTTGAAATTTATAGTCATATTTTTAATGAATGCACATTGAAAAAACTTCTGCAGTTGGTCTGGAATGGATGGATTTTCTTTTTCTGTTGATTCAACTCAATTCTGCTTTTCTGCTTATGATGGACTGGATTTATTGGGTCAATTCAGAGCAGTATGGAGAAGGTGATTTCAGTTGTAAAGGTAATTTAAATTACAGCAGAGGTCTCAGAAACCCTTAAGTATGCATATCTGATGCAATTTTTTAATCTGGCATGCAGCAAATCACTTATGCAGGAGTTCTCTCTAAGCATGCAATAGCTGATTGGCAAATTCAAAACCTTGCCAGTATTGCTTCAGTGTGAAAAGGTGTTGATCATTGCTGATATTTACAATGACAGAATTCAGTGGCTGAAAGTCCCCCAGATGTACATGCTGTCATTATAAGAATACATCAAAAGAACATGAAGCAATAGCTGGACAGCAAGTTCAAAGGCTTTGACTAGCTGCTGAGTGGTGGGAAAATGTGCTGATATTTACAGTGACTGATCTCAGAGGCAGAAAGACCCTGAGATATACATGTGGTCATTATAAGTGTACATCAAATGAACAAATTTAGCTTTCATTGCGTTCATTTCGTAGAGTAGCAAAATAAGCAGTGCATGCAACCTCCAAATCAACACAGATTGAGACTTGGATGGATAAGTACTTGGGGTTAAATGGCAAGTTGACGAAGATTCTAATGGGAGTCAGAAGGGTGCTGAAGTTACTAGAACTGACAGTTTGGATGGAACATATTTTGTAATCCTGAGTTTCACATTTTTATTAACCAGTGTTTTGGGGTTTTATTTTAGGCATGCGATGCTATCAGGAGAAATCTTATGTTTGGCATTTTGACAGAAACTGAATAAAAGCATACTGACCTTAGACAGTCTCCTACAAACATTATGAACAATGCAATAAAAGTTCAACAGAACAACAAAAATTCCTTTAATCATATCTACTGAAGTAAGTGCATATAACGCCACAAGAAGACCAATTCCAGTAAACACAGATCAATTAATATATCACTGTATGGTATTAATCAGCAGTGACAATTGCTACATAATGAATCCTAAGTTTAGGGCATGAGTATAAATACTGCTTATTTTCAAAAAATTTAGTGCAATTAAAGTGATCAGGGATTTTAAATTCTTGCCCCATCAAAACAATGAGGCTTTCTTTGCTTTTTTTTATTTCTTCATTTTTATACAGTCAAAGTCACTTAGCTTGACCTTTGTTATCTTGAGAATCCGTATATGTCAAGCATTTTGGTTTGGTCCAGAAACAAATCCCTTCTTTGTTATGGAAGTTTTTCACTGAATATCTGGACCCTGTTAAGTTGATAACCTTGTTATGTCTGGCATAGGATTCAGTCCAAAGTACCAAAATAACACATGGCCCCACTTATTTTTAAAAAGTGCAACTTTAATGTCCATCTCTGAGAAATTTCATGCACAATTTTGGTTAGTTATGTTTAGTCACAAGTAAATAATAACAAAAGAAAATATTTTATAAAAAGTACAGTCTTACATGTAATGTATTTAAACTGGCCTAGATTTTGGTCTGTGTGAGAAAACTAACATCTTTCTGAGGTTACCAAAGGGATGAGGCTATTCACAGGAAAATAAAAACATGTGAACAAAATAAAATTTTCACAAACATCTTTGCAAGATGTCTTAATGTCATTTAACCTGACAGCCAGATGTTTATTAAATAATATCTGTAGTTAGATTCATGGCAGCTGCAGGTACATGTATATTATATTTCTTACCCATTGGCAAAGACACAAGCAAATACATTTTGCTTACACAGGAGTGGTTGGGTTTAAACAAGTAGGGTCTTTTTCTTATTTATTGAGGAGGTAAGGTTACTTAGGTTATTTTACTTACTGAGGAATATTCAAACTATGTTATGTTCACTGCAAAATATATATCGACTGTGGAATTAAAAGAGAAAACATACTGTAACTTTATTTCAGACTGTACACATAAATGAACATGCTAATTAGTTATTAACAACACTGTTCTTTTTGTACTGTCTGCTATGAACAGCTAGAGTCTGAGTGAAGTGTTGGTGCAAACCAGAATAATAAATTTCAGTCTGAAAATAAAGAAAATATGGTAATAGGGAAAAAATCCTTTAAACCACTGACATTGTTACAGTTACATAAGTGATTAAAAAAATCATGACTTGTAACTTAATATCATTTAAAACATCTCTAATCTCTTTTTCTAAATGCAACCTGCATGAATGAATTATTACATGTAATTTGTATTGTGCATTAAAAATGTCATTTGTTTTTAAAAACAAAACTCATTTTATCATACTTCAAATGAATAATCATTGTTCTGCAGTAGATTTATCAACTAAACCCTGATATCTTGGGACACAGTTATGTCAACTTTTTTTGGGACACGTCCTACATAATCGAGATAACTAGGTTTGACTGTATCATGTTCTGCATAATCAATACTGATGAAACATTACAGTTATGTATGAAATAGATGAAGTAAAAAAAAGTGAGTTTTGATTTTTAACATAGCTTTAAAAAATTTCCAGTCATACCACTATGATATGCAGTGTGGCAGTTTATAGTGACATCTAGCATCGGGGCTATCATGCCACAAACATGTGACATTATGTCCCACCCAGTCAAATTATCCTGACATCACTAACCTCATAATGCTGAGCGCCAAGCAAGGTAGCTGATAGTGAAAGTACCATTTTTATAAGTCTTTGGTATGACTTGACCAGGGTTCCAACCTGTGACCTCCCACATCCAAGGAGATGCTCTAACTGCTTAGACCACTAAAATGGTTCTTTAGATGAAACTTATCAATAATTGTTTATTGCACCAAACTTCCCTATCTTTGGATGAAATGTCTCAATAATTGTCTGAGTGCTCCAAACTTTCCTATCTTCAGATGAAACTTCTTGATAATTGTACAAAAAGGTGGTACCATTTTCATTTCTGCCCTACATATACTAAAAGCCCTAACTATGTAAAAATGCAAATGAAATAAGCAAGCAGAAAATGAACGCTAAACAAAAGTCCATGAAGAATGAATGAATAATGAATGATAATTGGCAATGGACAAATCTGCTTATAAAACAAGCAACAATAATTAAAATGATCAATAACAAACAATAAATGCTAAACCAAATAAGATTTCCGATAAAATCTTTGTTTACTACTTTGAAATCAGTTATATACAAATACCTCATTGCCACCAAATACTATCATCTATCAACATTAATGATGTCACTAGTTATATATGCTAAAGAAAAACTTTCACAAAAATATGTGAAAATCTCATTTTAAAAACATCGAAATAAATTACATTTTATTCCTCAAAAACACTGAAAATTGTTGCCAGAAAAAATGCATTTCTAACCTTTCTTAAATGAATATAAGCAAATATAATGTAGAAATCTTGACAAGAAAAATAATAAGTGATGAGATCATAAATGGCTAATGATGGTATGGGGACTGAAACACAAATAAAAAAGCAATACCTTTTGGGGGGACATAAGAGACCAACCAATCTTTTTCTGTTGAAGGGGGATTGAATATCCATTCTAAATTATGCTGTTTTCTTTCTTGTATCACAATTTTTTTGTTGTTCAACTTATTTCATACATATAATCATTTTTTTTCTTGTACAAATCAAAGCAAGATGAATATTATATGCTATATTGGGGTTGAACATTTAAAAAAAAAAAAAACCACACAACTTGAAATCAAAACCCATTCCCACCCAGAAAATCATATAAATAGTCTCAATATTTAATGGTTTGTAACCTAATAACGAATATGCGTGGAAAATGGTCATACAGTCAACATCTTATTCTTTTTTTATTTGTTATAAAAGAGGGTCTTCTTGCATAAAATACAACTTGCCAGACATTTCAGCTAACCGGGCAATGGAAGCGCCGTCCTCTGAGTACAGTCTGGAACCTTAAATGGGATACAAGTTAAATTTCAAGAAACAAATTTTCAAGACTTAAGTCTACCTATGGCAACATTACCTAGTTCCTGACATATTGATGACCTTAACTCAACGGCACTCGTAAACTTTCGTGCGATTGTCAATAGTGTTCCCGCAATCAACACATCATTTTGTTACTGGGACAACGATTCGGAATATTTCGGAGGTTCAACAGACGGTTAGAGAAAATATTAAAAACTGTTTATAAAATGTTTTATTATATTCATTGAATTAACTTTACTCAAAATAATTAATGTACAAATTATATTTCTTCAAATAAATCATTACATTATTTCTTTTTTTCAAAGTTAATTGAAGTAAAAGAAAATCTTTTGTATATGCATTATTTCGTTCCTACAAATATATTTTGATTTTTATGTTACCAAAGGTGTACGAAAACGAGGCAGCCGCTGAAATTTAAACGTTCAAGATCATAAACAAAAACAAGTGTCTCCAAAATAATGTATTTGTGTAGGTAAAACGTGCACTATACAGGGAGCTGGTAATTATCAGTTCTTTCTATGGTAATAATTTTTTGGGGTAAATTTTTAACAGAGGCAGATTATACAACCGTCAGAATGGCGCTTGTACATTAACATAGGGTATATTGTACAAGTTTCAAAAAGGTGTTTACTGTGTATAAAATGAACATAACGTTTGGTCTTTTTTTTATTGAATTTTGCAAATTAATGTAAGACTTGATTTGTAGTATGATATCCTCATCCACAGATTGTTGTATATCCCCCCCCCCTCCAAGTTTAGATATATATTATATTCAGCAGAAAGCAACAAAACTACCAATTGAGCTTAACATTATTCCAACCAATTTATTTAAGGGTGAGGTACACCCCACCCAATATGAAACTCAGAAAACATTATAAAGAACTTTTAAAGGGTTCTCAGGCCATTAATGTAGCAACATGGATGCTTTTTCAGAATTTTAGAATGAATGAAAATGGAACATTTTCTGCATAATTCAAGTGTGCTGAATTAAAAAATGAACTTATCTTCGTTTTATCTATTAAGATAAATACACATTAAGCATTCAGAAACATGCACTGTCCACCATTTTGTAAAATTAGTCTTTGTCACCTTTTGCACAATCTTAACCTCGTGTTATTTCAAGTTGAAAGTTGCATATTTCATAAATATGGTTAAATAGAAATGTTGGGTAAACATTCAGCAATAAGAATAGACTTTTTCTATGTTCAAGATACTTCTGTAGCCTTTCTGTGCTTTTTCATCAAATGCCCCATCCTGAACATGTTTGTATGAATACTAAATTCTTGAGTCATACATATGTTAAAATTATATGTTGCTCTTACAATTTAATCTTTTGTGCATAATTTGATATTTTTCAAATAAATTCACAGCATGCATTCAAAGATATGCACCATCCAAAATTTTAATATTGGTCTTTGGTCTCTTTTTGCAAAATCTTGACCTCTTGGTTATTTAAAGTTGAAATTTGCATATTTCTTACATATGATAATATATAAATGTCTTGTGAACATTCAACTTTAATAATAGATTCACGTTTTCATTGTTTCTGATACTTCTTAAGTCTTTTTCTGATTTATTTTAAAGCCTCACCCCAATTTTTGAATGATATACCATGACAAGTTTTACACAAGTTGAAAATATATCTTACTCTTAAAACTCTTATGTCGATTATGTTGTACAAAAGGCCCAATATTATATGCACTGAATAAAAGACAGTTGACCTTTAAACCATGAGTACATTCGGATTGTCTGCTTTTTAAAGTCAAAAGCAGAGAAGGTACCAGGTGTAATGAGGTTGCCATGGCACTTGTACTTTTTACCTCTGTGAAACGTCACACAGTGATATCAGTTTCTAAAAACAGCCATTTGGTCAAGGCAAACAGGCATAATGGCAGTCAGTCTTTTTTCTGTGTTATTATTTTTATTACTGTTCTTACTGAAAACCATGTACCAGGTGTTAAATTTCTTCATCTGAATATAGATGTGCATTACAGTATTTAGTTACAGGGGTGCTAAAGCCTGCAGACTGTATAAATCATATAATCAAAATCTTCTAGAACAGTATAATACACAAGTCATAGGTTCGATCCCTGGCCAAGTAATACCAAAGACTTACAAAAATGGTACTAACAGGTGCTTTGCTTGGCGCTTGGCATTAAGAGGTTAGTGTTAGGACTGTTCGGCCTGATGTCAGGATAATGGGACTGGGTGGGACATGCTACATGTCTGCGGCATGATGCCCCAGTGTTAGACATCACTATAAACTGACACACTGTAGACATCGTAGTGATATGACTGAATTTTTTTAAACTGTGTTTAAAGTCCAAATCACACACACATAAAGTGAAATGCGTTTTAGTTAAATCTTATAGATTGGCTCAAGTGTAATGATGTATTCAAACATGAAATATGTCAATCTACTGAAACCGTTATATCTGTGAGTATTTCTTTGAGAACCTAATTATGTGCAGACAATGTTTTTATACCAATAAGATTCGTGTCAGGAACAACATCATCATTGGCACGTGGAATGTGAGAACACTGAGAGCAACAGGAAAGCTTGTGAAGATTACATATGAAATGAACATATACTGCTGGAACATCATAGGACTCTGTGAGATATGATACAAGAACATTGGAGAAACAGCTACTTTGGAAGGCCACAAACTGTACTTCAGTGGCAGAGAAGACAAACATGAGCAGGGAGTTGGGTTCCTTGTACACAAGGACAGCGTGAGTACTGTCATGGGATGTTGGCCATTCTCCATCCGAATCATCACCATCCGCCTCAGGGCAACTCCATTCAGCATCACCATAATACAGGCATACTCCCCAAAATCAGACTATGATGACACGGATGTTGAAAACTTCTGTGACCAGCTACAAGAAGTTGTGAATAAAACAGAAGCAAGACATTCTGGTTGTGCAAGGCAATTGGAATGCCAAGATAAGTGAGGACGTTTGCATGAACTGGAAAGGAACATGTTGATGCTGATGCAATGCACAGACAAATGAGAGAGGACTGACGCTCCTGGAATTAGATCGTTACAATTACCTTATATCTGCCTAGAACAGAAAAAAAGGATAACAAGCAAATACAAATGCGAGTGTAATTGTAATCATAATCATATGCGCCAAACAATCTATAATCATAGTTTTAATGAAGTACTTGTGATCAACCCGTGCCATGAGGCAGTCTAAAATGACCTAAAAGGTTGAATTACATATTGGTCCAAGTTTGGGTATTTGTTGTAATGCTACTTTTCAAATTTATCACGTGCTTGTTTTTCATCTTTTATATTAGCATATAAGTATATAAAAATGTGTTATGTATAATTTTGGTGTATGAACATCTCTCTACTTTTGTACATAATATTATTTTATGAAAAAGAATAATACTGATGAAAACTTTTCAGCATGGCACATTTTTGCAGAATAGCCTAAAGGTATATCTAAGCAGAATTGATTGTTAACTGCTCTGTATGCATGAAGAGTTTTCTGAAAGTCATTTTCAAAACATTTATTTACATGTAAGTAGTTATTATCATGAGAAGTATATATAAAATAAAACTTGTAGAGAGTCTCAATGGAGATTAATTGTATTTATCTAATTGAATTATCCTCTTTAAATAAAAATTATTATTACTATTATTAGTAGTATCATTGATATAATTATTAAACCACTGATAATCAACATGCAGCCTGTTTGGAAGTTGTTGGAGATTTTTTTAATTGTCAAGGATGAGATATGTCTAAATCTGTCATAATCTGCATACTTGAAATGCAACCAAAAGGTTAACGCATAAAACACATTACTTCCCATAGACCTTTCAAAAATAAAAAGGCCATCAAGTTGATATGTGTGTAGATAATGTATCATACCACTGCGTGGGTTCGAGTCTCAGGCTCAGCCAATGTGGGTATGTGAGAAAGCTTGTCAGTAGCTTCTCGAGGGTTGGTGGTTCCTCTGGTTTTTTTCCGTTTTCTTCCTCCACCACTGATACTAGCTGCCTATCTTGTGCTGAAATATGGCGTTATACCCTACAACAACAACAATATTTAGGTTAGATGTTTTGAGTGGACATAAGTGATGCCATTTAGGTGCACTGTCAGTATCAAAGTAGAAATGATATACAGTATATGTGATATTTGTTTTTTTGTAAGGATAGTATAAATGTCATCATGCACTTTCCTGTGAATGAATAGTGATGCTAGAATGTTTATTAATCTAAATAGTACTTGGGACTAAGATTGCACTACTTGTCAAAGCCCCAGATAGAAAATAATGAATTACATGTTATGTGTTTTACTATGATTTTCCTGACATATAGAGTTGTTGTCTTCTTCATGATAAAGGCCTCATTTAATGTCATGAAAGAGCTGTATACATACCATTATTTTCAGAGAATTTTAAATTCGCTATACTTAATTAATCTCTTTATGTGTGTTCAGTAATATTTAAGTGTGTAAATGCATTTAGAGTGTTAAAGTCAACACTGCAAAGTAAGGTCCTTAAATTTGGTGACTGCATGAAGGAAAAAGACCAAACTTTCACCTCGGTCAAATGATGGATCATTTTGGAGTACCTGGATGTAACAACTCCCCTATACACTTCTAGTATGTGTTATGACTCTACTCTTAAACTAAGTAACAGAAAAGAGCAAAAACCAATAAGTTTTGTAAAAGTCAATAAATAATTTATTTCTCAAGAATACAAAGCTAAAATTTAAAATGAACTTACAGTATTGTGAATTAAATCCCAAATAGTATTAAAAGTTCTATCACAAGACTAAACATAAGAGGTTTCAGTTGAATTCCAGTGATATTCCAAATAAATTCTGATATGGGTTGTTTTGATGTGACTAGTCTCGATGGTATTAAAATACCAATAACCTGGAGTGTGATGATGTACTAAGTATTTTGATGTATCACAATAATGTAATCCAAAATATCCTTGTCTGAATTCATTATAATTCCAAATTATTGTTTCTGTCCAAGAATATTATTGATGAACACTTTGTATTTCAAGTGAAAAAAAATTTGAATAAATAAATCCATCCAAATGAAAAACTGAACACAACAATAATACTGATTCTGCTTCAAGATCTTAAGGCAAAGATGAGTAATTTCTCATGTAAACAGCATTATATAAAAAGCTAAGGCACAATAGTAGAGCCTGAATGTCGGTCAGACTTCTCTCTAAAACATTCATTGTTGTAAAGAAGTTTAGAATTTTTCAAGTGGAAATCTGATGTCCTAGACCCAGACCCAAATGAACATGTTTACCTCTATTGACAATGATCTGAATATTTAATCCACACTCATTGAGAAATATTAGCTATGTATTATGTTGTTTACAAAATAAATGTCTCTGGTTAGGTACACAATGAACTTAATTTTGGACAATGTGAAGTACGAAATACAAATGTATATACTTGTAACATATAATCATTAAGAAAAGCCAATAAATAATACAAATTAAATATACATGGTTGCTTTTGACATACAAAACTAAGTATTGACTATAAACATTCTGTTCCTGATGGTTTATCTGTAATCAGGTGTTGTTAGAGCAGAGGTGGGCAAACTTTCCAGTGCAAGTGCCACATACCCAAATTTACACCTTGATGCGAGCCGCATAGTTCATTAAGTAAAATAATTAATATTTGAAATAGCAAAAACAAAAGGTTTTCTAAATAACATCTAATTAATTTTCAGTTGTTAATATGTTGTTAATATTTGAAAACTTAAACTTCAAAATAAGCACATTTATTTGATAAACAGAGTCAGTGCGAATGATGACTTATTCCTAGGCCTCATGAAAGACCTTGGCGGGCTGTGGGCTGTAGTTTGCTCACCCCTGTGTTAGAGGGATGTCAGCGTATGAACCATATAGTATCATAAATGAACAAGACACCCTGTTCTTACACTATGCATGTAAAAGAAAACTAAACATGAATTAGAATTTCTGCATGTGCAACCAAATTTTGTTCTGTAAATTTATGAACAATGTGCAAAGGAGTAAAGAGGTTTGTATTGTTGAATATCATTGTTTCTTCAGTGATAAAGTTATTCAAACTAAAATATCTAAGAGAAAAATTTACACCTCTGGATGTTCAAAAAAGAGAAAATTAGACTAATAAAGTACTTGTGAGATACCTATTTTTAAAACCACTATCTTTTTCTAGTTCCAGGTTCATGACTTAATACCAATGGATGCCAAAAAAAAGCAAGCTCTTCTGAAATGGGTAGGTGTTCTACTGCCATGTGCATCTTGCTATTGTTAGGAAAACAAATGGTAATTGTACTAATACTACTGTTTCGTCTTCTAATACTACTACAGTAAACAGTTGATACCTTTACTTAGCTTGAAATGAGTGAATAATGGATATTGCCCCAAGTGGGTGAAAAACTTCGTATTTTAATGAGTGGCAAAGCCAGGAAAAAAATACTTAGGTTTTTCACAGACTCGATGAAATATATGTATATAAGATTAATTTGTATTATAACAGTTTGAAGTAACAGATTCCTCACTGGATCCCATGTGGTGTCATTGGTTTATTACTGTTTATGTTGACCTGTCAACCCCTTATAATTTTGCGTTAAATCTTACAGATATGACCCTTAAAAATACAGCCTTAATGAATAAAATCACAAATTATGGAGAAAAAGCAATTCTTTGCAGTAAATTATGGATACTGGCTTGTCTTTGTTTGATTCAGATCTGGGTTTCTTAATAGATTCAGTGGAATTGGTCAGGGAAACAGACTAACTATAACATAATACATGCTTTAAACTGTATTTTGTGATGCAAACCCTCTGCATGATCAAGCTGTTGCTTTTTTTATAAATGGAATCCTACAAGCAACAAGTCAGGATAAAACAGACAGTAAGCCTCTTAAAAAGTTAATAGACAAAGTACAGAAGAGTAAAAGGGAATATTCACAGATTCTTGGGAAAAGTCAGGAAGGGCAACAATTATGTCTAGTGGATATCACGTGTTGATTTGAGGGTGTCACTTTATGGGAAAAACGATTGCTGATTGGCCGAACATGAATTGTTTTTGTTATTAAGGATTACATCAAGTTGAGAGATATCAAGAAGCCATTAAGCTCAGTGGGGTTTGGAATTGCAGTTAATGAAACTGTACTGGAGGTAATTAAGGTTCAGTAAACATTACAAATGTTTGAGTTGAACACCATGTTTACCGATGCTACAGCAGTCTTAAATCACAAATTTTGGACTTTTAAATGCATGTTTTCCAGATTGACAATAGAAGTACATGTACATAGTATTTTGTTACACCTTAATGAAAACTGTTTCAATGGAAGGGCAAAAAAATCAGTTTTTTTACCGGGAAGGTTTAGTTAGGGTTTACAGGTCTGTTATATTCTTCTGTGCTTGTAAATGTTAGCACAGAAAATTTAAATAGTGACATAATTTTCCTCCCAGCTCAAAATAAAATGGCACATTAACACATTAACCCCTAGCAACGAGTTAACGTGGCAGGAGGTAGTAGCCTACTGTCGAGCTCTGTAGTGTCATGGTCATGCATAATACACTAAACTCCAACTTTTACCCTTCTGTTCATGTGCAAGCCAAATAGTCAATGAAAAACAATGTTTCTAACACAACTGGGCAGTATGTTATTGAAAGATCACCTGGGATTTTGTGTTTTCGGATGCATTTAGAAATAGCTTTCAAAATGTGTTTCCTACTCGCATTTCAGGTAAAAACAACAAAAACTTACAGGGGTTAAGGTTAATGTATTAAGAAAAAAGTAATGGTGTTCCATCTTCTTTTCCGTGTTATTATTCTTATTTTTGTTCTTACTGAAAACCATGTACCATGTGTTGAATTTGTTCATCTGAATATAGATGTGCATTCCAGTATTTAGTTACAGTGGTGCTAAAGCCTGTCGACTGTATAAATCATATTCTCAAATTGGATTTTCTAGAACAGTATAATACACAAATTCCTTGTATTTCATCACTGATAGATATACCCTGAATATTTTGGGATGAAACTTCCAATGGAACTGCCAGCCCCCTCCATTAAATAATGTCGATGAAGTATTCCTGTATGTTATTTGTGTTTTAACATATAAATAGAGAGGAATGTATGTAGGAAAGTGACTATTTCTTATATTTTGTTTAGCACATAAATTTTTGCTCTGCTTAGTTGATTTGATATTATGTATGTAGAATCTAGAAATGTTGCATATATATTCCATAAGTTTAAAAACAATGTATCAATGTTTGTTTTATTTATTTTGTATTATGCATTAGTGATTTTATTAACCTTTTCTGATTCAGACATGTTAATCGGTAACAAAGTTAAGAGAAAAGGAGAGAAACTTTTATGTTTATTTCGACTTCTGTTTTACAAACAAATCGTCATTTTGAATGACAGTTCAGAACATAAGAGAATGCATTATGGTCATTAGAGTAATGGTGTTGAAAAGAGCAGTACTGGTTGATTATATTTATACTTTGTGGATTTTACATTTACTTAATTAAAAGATATATTTGATTACATTTTGTCAGGAAGTATAATTGTATGCATGTATTGATGGAAACAGCAATACAAAATCTGCTGTCCCTAATAACAGTCACCCTTAAAATGATACACATTTAACACACAGAATCTAACTAAACGGAAATATAAATGAACATTACTGGTTTCAGTACATTCATTTGGGACACACACACACACACATATATATATATATTCTTTTAATGTGTACATATAGCAGCTTTATTCAACATAGATTGGAAATCAATACAAAAGGATGACAAAGAAAAAAATATACAGAATTATTACTGTGCACACTCATAGTAGAATATATCAAAACATTACATAGTGAGGGAAGAGCAAATAAAAACAACTTCATTTTTTGCCTATATGTTGTGAATTACAATGTGTTTCTAAGTATCTCTCTGTGCTTTGTCCAAAAACAATATGGGGGAAGCCGGGCACAATGATGTCTTGGTCTATTTTTAGCAAAAAAGTAAAATTCAGTACAAGCGCCATCTCCAACCTGTGACTTTCGTTAATGGAGTTTTTATCTGAATTAATAGATAGAGATTTAGGTTATAGCTCTGCTAGAATAAGTTCAAATTTCTTGTCATAATGTTATCAGTATATATTGACAGGCAGTGAGAAAATATATTTTTTCATTCTATTGAATTACCAAGATTATTTTCCTCAGAAAATCACAGAATAAGTTGCAATTATTATTTTTTGCTTCACCACCAACACTAATTTTACTACTACTTCAGTGTTCAAAAAAATCTAAAAATTGGTAAGTTAGGCAAGCACAAAACATTTTCGGTTTACCCAGAATAAACTCTAACTCAGCCAGCAATTTTAGAAATATAAAAGTTGATGATGTTAATGACCTAAATTCATTTGTGTGTGAAAGATTGTTTTCTTTGAGATTTCTGATACTACTTGTAAGTACAGTAATTGCAAATTGAGACCATTAGGTATTTATTATTGCAGAGTGAGAATAAATGCTTATATGAGCTTTATGAAAGTAAATTGAAAACAAACTTCATGTAGAAATTATTGACTTTTTATGAATGAAGTTGAGAATGTTCTTAGCAGAACTTACTTTTCTTTAAAGACAAAAACTGCCCATAATCAACACTTCCCTGGTAAGGATGGTGATTGGAAATTCACTCAGCTGTCTTAAATTTTCACTCACTATTTAAAGTTGGGTGGGTAATGTTTCAACGCTTGCACTATTTCTTAACTACTGATTCATAAGTACTACTACACCAATTATAATTACAGTCATCAGTTTAACACAAACTTTTGCACGTCTCAATGGAAACTTTCAAAATTGTGCTGGTTTGGAAAATGCTGATAAAATTTGTTCATTAAGATGACAGTAAACATACTCATGAAACAAATAAAGTGTTATTCTAAGTGATTTTCTGGTGAACGTGTATGTAGACAAGGAGAGTGGTAAGCAACAACTTACCTGATTTACATCTTAGTAACTTAATATGCTAATATTTAGATCATATCCACCCCCTTTAAGTCTTTTCACTGTTTTTTTATTGCTGTGTGTACAAAAAAATTAAACAAGGATTTTTAAAAAAAAACAAGATATGGTTAAATTAATACAACACCAGATTGTTTTGATTAAATAAAATAAACACTTGTTTTATTTTCTCAATTCCTCTAATTAGGTGGGGTTTAGTGGCTTGTGAGATATGTTGAAAGTTTATCATGGGCAGATGAGCATGACTTACTTTGAAGATAATTGCTTTATTGCAGGCTTAATGAAAACACTAAATCCTTATTCAAAATCTGTTAGTCTTGCAATTTATACACAACTGCATTTCACTTCCTGGTTTCATTGTAGTTAAAATGTCCCCATGCGATTGAAATGTCACTTTGTGAATGACAACAAAGAAAGTTTTCTATTCAGTCAAGTTATTGTACCTGTTCCTTTCAAAGATAAACCAATTCAGAACAATATCAATTGTCAGTAAATCCATAACTCGGTGATAATTAAATTGATTGTTTATGGAAAAGGAATTGATGAGGAATTATCTATGAAAAAATATGCCTGAGAATTTGATAAACTGAAAGTCTACCTATCTACAAGCAATTTAGCTTTAATCATTCCAAAGAATTAAAACATAAAAATTTCAATTTAACTGTGGTTAAAGTATTACCATGTAAGAAAAAAATACTTGCAAAGGAAGAAATCATGTTCTTTGAGCTGTCTTTTGATGAACCATAACATATGAAAGAATAAAATATTTACAGTTAAGGAGCTCATATAATTGAGATTTATACACTGAATTTAGTCTTTCAGTTTGGACCAATAAAGTATGAGGAGTCATTGAACACTTTACCTATTCCAAAGAATTTTCATTTGCTTTGGTACCTCCTGAAAGTTAGAGGTTTGTCACATAGCTAAAATGGTTTAATACTTTCTTATTTAAACTAGTTGATCCAGTTGCAGAAGACTACTAATTAATTCATCCTACTTCATTAACATGTTCAATTTTTTATTAATCCATTTTCAAGTATAATAGTAGCAATTACATTGAGTTCAAACAAGAAATTCTAACAGTTTCACCTCTTTACTTTTTATATATTCATTTCCGTGATGCTATGTAATACAACTGAAAGTTATCTGCATTATTGTTTAAGGCTTGTGCAGTTAATATAAACTTATCAACAATCACTCTGTAATGTAATTGTACAGTCCTTTACTTGTGATGGACAGATAGGTGGAGTGGGTAAGTTTTACCTGTTACATGAATGAACTGCTTATCTTATGCTTCAGAGGAATTTGTCTTCAAGGCATTCTATTATAGAAAATAATCACTGACAACTGGGCAGGATGTATTATTGTTACCAATTGTTTGCAAGTGACAGATTTACAAAGGAAACTGATTGTAAGAGTTTCCTAGGTAGAACATGGTGCAATAATTACGATTAGTCAGACAGTTTCTATTATTGTGTTTATAACTAATAAAGCATTGCTTCCAGGACAGTCAGTAAATATCAGCTGAATAGTCAAGACAGAACATTCTTGGATGAAAAACAAGCCTGTTTATCACTCCACTAAGTTTTGAAGTAACATCAATCTGTTGGTTATAGTCACATAATACTTAAGATTGAAAGAGGCTGTTGTAACATGGATTGATAGCTTCAGCTAGGCAGTGTCTTCTGAGTGGTGTTGAAGCTCACTAGTGAGTGAATTATTTGTGGCATCATAAGTATTTTTGCATATAAATTATCACCAACATCACAAAAGTACACTATCAGAACAGTATTATATGATGCAGAGAATATAGAGTTTGACTTGTTTTTCTTCACTTCTTTGGATTAGAGTTGACAGATAAAACAGAACACATCTTAAGCAATTTGAATTTTTAAAAAATAGTACATTTCTCATCTTATTTTTGTGATTGTTTCTAGGAAGATTTATTTAAAATGTGCATATCATCCTAAATACTAATTTATTTATAAATACATATAAATCATTTATGGTAAAAGTCTGACCCATCTTTAAGTGACTAATTCTTCTGTGATAATAATGACATTAAACTAATGTGTTTTTCATTAATACACTTTGTACCTTAAATGATGGGTAATATGTATTTTTTGTAATTGCTTTAAATTGATGTAATGAATAGTCAATCTAACTCTTTACCAACAGATATGAATGTATCGTATTACATTTCAGGTTAATGCCTTGAGTGACGTTCAAGTTGACAGCTTGATCCGCTTGAAAGATTGCAGTCATTTTATTTCTTTGATGCAATCCTCGTAAGTATATTTGTTTTTCTTTTGGCCAACCAGTTTTTTTTTTTTTACAGTGAGTGATAGACACATGCACTCCCTATTTTGAGATATATACAGAGTATATTTTATATCCAGGAGTAATGTGCCACAGATTAGAGTTGAAGTCTTTGACATACACAGTAACATACCAGCCATATTCCCAGTGTTGATGGGTGGGGTGGGACCCAGAAGTGTGTTTTGAGTTCCAAACTGGGGTATCTGTATGACCAAAAGAAGCAGTGATGTCCAATCAACAATAAGCTATCATTTCATATAAGCCTATAGAAAATTATTAGAAATCCAAATCTATATAATATTTTAAAAAATTGTTTTTTTTTTCTTCTTTTTCTTCAAAGCAATGCACTTACAAAGAGAAAAATTGTTGGTAGACTTAGTACCATCAAAGATCATCACCATACATATAAACACATGTACTTAACACTCACATAATCACAACCACACTGACGTTAAATAAAAACATATGCCAGGTTTCTGTCTTCAAATCCATTGGATTGCAAAATATGTGATAGTTGCAGTCTTTGTTGCTCTTTAATTAGTAGTTCAGTAGTCTGAAGGTAATGCAAGTTCATCTTTGCACTCAAAAGAGACTGGATGGTACTGTTATTCAAACTTCCCAGGTGTATTCCCAGAGTGAATCCTGATCAGAACTAAGTTCTTGATAGCCATAACATTAGCATTCTCAGAACTTTATCTCATGCAGTTTCATTCAAGTTTAATGGTTCATTTACAGGTAATAGTAATAAATGCCTGTTCAATATGGGTGGGATACTTTATCAACACAAATCAACTGTGCAGATATGTTACATGTGGTGCTCCTATTTTGACAGAGGTACATCGTACTCTCCAGAATGATGAATGTCAATATGTTGTTTGCAATATGTGCAAAATATTAAAGGCATCCACCCCATCCCCTGTCAAGAAAGAATTCATAACTTTATTTTTGCTGGACTTTGCTGATAGCTTGATGCTTCCTAAATCACCTTAAAAGAGACCATTTTTCGGACAACTGAAATAATCATGCTTTGCATTTTATAAATGGAGTAAACTCTGATTTCAATAAAATGTTGCTGCTGTTCATAAACTTGTTGTTAATCTTTAATATAGATGTGTAATAACATTTGTTCTTGAACATGCATCTAAAATTTGGGTTGTTTCGCTTTGTGAACTTCACCAATGCAAATTAGCACAGTTATCTCTCTCACAGCAGTCTTCAAATGACTTAACAGATTACTGTAGCTATTGTCAGACAATTAAGTAATATGTCAAATGGTAGTTCTTTTTATTTGACCACTTTGCCTTTTAATTTTATGTGTGGCAATCAGATATATAAACTATCCCAAAAATAGCTTTGTACGAGTTCTAAGCAAGACTGTTTACCTTCTTGCCAAATGCTTTTGCATTTTGAGATGAAAAGATTTCACAAATTGTAGCATAGTGATGATATTTGTTTGGATGGGGATTCTTATGACCAGTGTAGAGAGTAAGTTAATGACTCGGTTTGTACACTTGTTGGATTGGGCTTAACTACTCACCCAGAAAAGCCTGTTTTAACCAATCAAAAAAGTACATATTTTGTAGGATTCTTGCTGGACCCTGTCACAAGGACAGTCACATTTACTAGAGATAAAGCAGGCAGTCTTGGTTTCTTTAAGTTGTGACATTCTGAGGAAGTTTGTTGCTAGCACACCTAGTGTAGAGAATGCACCTTTTTATTATCAAGATAATACTTCTAGATACACAAAGTTAAACAAAATGGGTAACCACTTTCCTATCTTGCACAAATTATCACTTGACATCTGGCTATGGTGTACAGTTAGAAATATCTGGTTAAATGCTTCTGATTTGCTGGAAATACTGAATTATGATGCAGATAGATTGTCTAGAAACATAAATGAGAATTCTGAATGGAAGTTAAGTTCTGCTGTCTCTAATGCTGTTATTAAACGGTATGGACATATAAATGTAGATTTATTTGCTCTGAGGCTAAATCACTAAGTTCTGTGTTATGTTTCATACAGATCAAATCTGAAAGCTATAGTTGTTGCTGTTTTTTTTTAGTCAGTTACAAGTAGTGTTGCAAAAAATGGCCCTAGACAGCACTACCATGGCCAAAGCATCCTTTGGTTTCCCAGCTTCCTGCATGCTGTAGTTGGTTTTTGTTTTATGCTGCCTTGCCCACAAGAGATTCTGCACTTGGTACATAACCCACATCAATAACACCTCTCCGCAAATTGAAGATAGGTGATTTTCACTTATCTGGACAATAATCACCCATCAAGGATTATCAAACAGGGTTGCCTTCATCATCATCAAATCATGGAGCACATCAACTAAAAAAATATTATTGGGGTCATCTCCATAACTGGATGTTAATTTTGAATAAAAGACATTAACCTGTGATTTTCATTAATAGAGTTTTTAACTAAATTAATAGATAGAGGTTTAGATTATAGCTCTGCTTGATATGCATTTTCATCATTAGTAGTCTTACTTCTCAATCCACTCTTAACAATAATGGCTTACTTAAGAGATTTAGGAGAGAAGCATTCACTGCCCAACCTTCTTTTTTAAAAGTACTTGTGTGTTTGGATGTGTGCCTAGTGTTTAACTATTTTCTATCTCTACAATGCAGTGACCAGTTTTTTGTGCAGGACTTTACTGTGAAGTTAGCTATGTTGATTGCTTTGTTGACAGGACAGAGGTGTCAGACACTTCACCATATGCAGACAAATAGCATTACTTTTGGTGTTAACAGTGTATAAATACACATTCCTTCATTGCTGAAACAATCTACACCAGGGCACAATGTGGAGCCCTTTGTTTTTGAATCCTATTTATGTAAAGAAGAAAATTGTATTGCTAGTTTACAGTTATTTGCAATGGACAATAATTTTGCGAAATTGAATCAGTTATTCATCAGCACACAGTCCCCATATAAAAGTTACATAAGGCACTATTAAACTAGATACAGACTCATGAGAATGTCTGGTATAGATACATCTGTATTCAGGCTCATAGCACAAGGGCTTCATTTGTTTCTGCAACTTGTGCTGAAGGCACACAATTAGGTACAATCTTTTATTTTAAGAAATTATATGACAAGCTCATTAAAGACAAGACTGAATTCAGTAGAAAGATATTGTCAGCATCCAGAATTTAATAATACTGATATGATGTACAGTGTTCTTTGGGTTACCTACTGTACTAAGAATACATAAATGTTTGTTGTTTTATTCTTTTTCCTTTTTTCTACTTGTTAATCTATTCCATAAATGGACACCTCTCTCTTAAGTCTCATGGGATCACAAGGCAATTATGGGGGAAGTGAAACTGATAAATTAAACTAGACTTACAAAGTTGTCTTTTGACTGTAATTTCATGAACCCCATACTTACCTTGGTGATCACATGCCCACCCTTGGTACTTCCCACCCAGTAAGACACTGAGGCTTCCATTTCTTGTGCTCTCAAGACTGATAGGTCACATGATCAATATCATCTCATGGGATCACTAAGGCACTCAATGGGGTTCATGAAATTACAATCAAATATTGACTTGGTAAGTCTAGTTTAATTTATCAATTATTGCACTCTGCAGTGAAAAGAATGATAATGAATGATAGACATCAAACTTTTGAGAACAAAATCTCATTCATACTTGACTGACGTGAAATAATATAGTACAAGTACTGATAGTTACCCCATTCACGAACAGGGCCAGATCTGGTCAATTGGTTGATTTTTTAAAAAATTTTTATTAATTGTTTTGAAATTTAATAAGGGCTCTAACTTTCTTCGAATGGGCACCAAAGCAAAAGTCTGATGTGTCTATTTACCCAGAGTGAACACAATAAAATGAGGGTCAAATTTCAAGTGACAAGTGACTGTACCTTTGTGTGCTTACATTTTTTTTTAGCAGAGTGGGGTTTGGTGCAGGGACCCTGATCTGGCCCTGATAAGTTCTCAGTAATATCTTGAACTATAACTATTTCTTCTGACATCCAGTCACAGGATTATAGAGGGATGATTTAAACTTGAGATTTGTATTACAAAAAGGAAACAATGCCATTTGTTTTCATATTTGAAATAAATATATCTTGTGATGAATAAAATAACAAAAATATCCCAGTCAGAAAGAACAGTCTAGCACCATTAACTGAATGGCCAGTCCTTTGCAGTACACGTGTAGTTAAAATTAAACAAGTATGTATATTCAGCCTTTTGTCTGGGTCATTACTTGATTCACAGATATATAATTTGGTGTTGTTTTGTTGGGTTTTGGTTTTAGTAAAAAGAGACTGTCAGCTGGAATTTAATTTAAATCTTAGAGAATTACTTTTCATATTTAAACAGCAACATAAATTTACACTATTTAAGAGAAGATCAATACGGTGTACTTCTCATCAAGTCAGGATGTAATTTTGTTCAGATTTCTTTGCATAAAGTAAAAGTGGAAAGATATTGCAAAAGAAGTTAATCAACCTTCTCTAAATGTACAGAACAGACAAGACTTTTATTTTTATTGTCCCTGTATATTTGATAGAAATTAAGATTACTTGATTCTTGAAATGGTATCAGTAAATCACAAATGACGTGGGTGGCTATCTTTCCTTGAGTATTCAAATGTCAATTTGTAAAACTAATGTTGTTAATGACTGTACCATAATTTGAACTTCATGTATCAAGTACAATCTGCCAAATCATTTTTGTGATGGAAACGTACCTATCCACGGCAGAAATTGGCTGTTGCTAACATTTTATAACAGTGTATACAATGGTCACTGTCTTGATTTATGCTGAACATCCACTGAAGAAAAGGCTTTATTAGGGAGAGACCATTTAAGTTTCTAAAGGGGGGTAACTGTTTGACAATTATCGTCTTATTCTGATGTGCGGTATAAAATAAGGATACTATGTCATTGCCATTCCTGGCTTTACTTGAAACAAACTTTTTATGTGATGAATGAAATAATAAAAAATATCACAGACAGAAATAATAATTTAGCCCAATTAAATTAAATGGCAAGTCCTTTACAGTACACATGCATTTAGAATTCATCTAGTTGATAGTTGTGTACATGTATATTCAATCATGATAGTGAGCCATTGCTGCTTAAAGACTAAACACATGGTTTGCATTTAGGTGTAAATTCAGTGTTTTCATTTTTAATGTTTGTGTTTTTAAACAGAAGCTGTCGCTATCTCAAATTTAATTATCCATTCCTCAGAGGATACTTTTCATATTTAAACACTAGGATAAATTTACACTCTTAAAGACAAGCTTCAAGGTTTCTAAATGACAAAATATACAAGGTTTTTAAAAAATTAATTTATAATTTCTTGCTGTTGCCTTTCTCTTTCATGTAAAACATTTGCTTCAAGAATATTTGCAAATCTGAATGAAAAGTATCATAATGATCAAACCAATTTTAGGAGTAAACATGTAAAACTTCAAATTATCCAATAATTGAAATTATTCAGAATACTCTGGCAATTCTGTGATTTCATTTCTTTTTGAATTTTTATTGACTTTGTTTTTCAGAGATGCCACATTGATATCAGATGATATAAGTACTGTTGCAAAGAAATTTGGAGCTGTCCGATCATACCTTGAGGGTATTTAGTTTACTTATCATATATATATATATATATATATATATATATATATATATATATATATATATATATATATATATATATATATGTCTTGCCTGCACAAGCATGGGTAGACATTATACAATACACATAAAGCATATCGACTCATCCATTCTTATCTCTTTTGTATCCACTGATAAACACCCCACTACACAGTGAAATCTTCAGGATTTACAGTTAGAGTCATGTAAGCAACACTGTACTATTGGGTACTATACTTATTTGATTTACACCCCATGATGTTACCACCTTCACTAAGCCCTTTTGGGGCAGAGAAATAGTACACAAATTGGTCAAACACACTGAGGAGTTGAGTGGAACTTATGCCTAATGAGCGAAGTACAGCTAGAGACAGGAGATTTAACAGGCACAGTCAGCTGAGCTATACACAACAGCACCCTGTACTAATAATGAGTGAATATGACCAATATACTTTGCATGTACTGTTAGTATAATTTTTCCAGTGAGGAAGCATCATTATCATCATTAGTAGTGGGATTCTATGTTTAAAAGGTTTATATTAAATATTTTGAGGGTACGATAGAACTGAAATATCTCATAGCACTGTATGCAGCCGAGGCACCATATTTTCTGAAACCATTGTTGTAAAAAATGATCCCTGTTAAAAATATTCAATCAATATTTATTTTAGCTATTAATTTATCATTGTCAATGAAATATGTATTATGGGTTATAATCTTATGTGCTTTGTAGTGTTTCTAATTTTGAGTGTTTTCTAATTAGTTTACATGAATTGTGAAGATTTAGATGCGAGCAATAATTCTGTAATGATATGATCACAAACTCGAGATGCTGAACTAAGTAGAAAGAATTTTCAGTCTTTACAAAACATTCTTATTAGATTCAGAAACCAAACACTGCTCTTTTTGACAGCATATTAAAATCCTACTTTTTCTGTTAGTTTTCTTATTTGTCATGTTTAGATAAAACTTAACTCATAGTTAATATGTCAAATAGTTTTATTTTGTGATTTCTTTATTTTCACAGGCTTTTATCAAGTATCCTTTAAAGTAACACGTCTAATTAACTTTGGGGCTGTTTCCAGAGGGTGCCTACCTCAAGAGGAGTTAGAGTGGGAGATTGGAAAGGTGTGATTTAGTCAGCTTATTGGCAGAAGGCTACTTAATCTTTAATCTATATACCGCCTGAAAACCATGTCCACCAAATATCATGTCATGTACTTCGATATGTCTATGGCTTTGACTTATGTTTTATTTTTATTTTTAAGTCCATAATTACAGTTTCTAGGAATAAAATATGTCTCTTCCAACTTAAGCAACATTATTTTATTGTGATTCAAGGTGTAGATCTTTTCCTTATTATTTTAAGACAAAAACTGTGGGTAGGCCAGCAGTATTGAACAAATAAATATTCAATGATTTCATGAAACCGATTTTTCTTTTTGCTAAATGATAGTTTTTAACACATGCCTTTTCACTGTATTTGTACATTCAGTTTAGTATTTGATCAGTTCATAATTGGTATTACCAAAGCAGTTCACACAATACATACCTTTATTGCAGATCGTAATTTATTTTTCTCAAAATGTGAAATTTGCAATTGACATTCTGACTGTGAATAAGGACTTAAAACAATTTAATGGTGTCTTGCTGAGCAAACCCTCGCATTCTTACACTACTTATTTACGATATGTGAAAAAAAAAAAGATAGTTTAAAATTATTAGCATGAAACTCCTTTGTGTAATTTATTTTATATTTCTATCAGTAACGTTACCCAATCACATTAACATTAGGAATTACTTCTGCTACCTCCTAAATCCAGTCCACCCGTAGACTTGAATAGTCTCTCTGTCTTTACTTTGTATAGACAAAGAGAAGTAACTCTTTCCCCTAACCACGCTTGTTGTCATTCTATATACTGGATATCATCATGTTTAACTAAAGTACTCTCTGAGACAGGATGCTCACATTGTGCGGAGTGTTTATTTTATAGTAATGTGATTGGGTAAGCATATTTGAATAATAAAATTTCCTACCATCAGACATAATAAAAATAATAATAATGTGAATAGAAATTTGAAGAAACTGCTAGTAGATTATACCTCTGAATGAGAAGTATCCTTCAATGATTATAGAACCAAACACTTTTAAATTAATTATCCTTTTGTCTGTAGAATGTAGTTGAAGATTACAACCATTGCTTTATCCTTCACATGTAGGTAAACCTTGTCAAACAATTTATAAATTGAAGTTCTATGTTTAAATTCAAGTCATGTTGGTAACATGGATTCACAGAAAAGTGTAAACTCTGCAGTAGGTGCAAGATATACCTCAAGATTCTTAAGTTGGTGATGATTTTATTGCTGGGATGGATCAAAGTGAGCAGGGTACAATAATCTTGTGTGGAACATAAATTTGGGAGAGAATAACATATATTCATAAGTATGATTTTGTTGCACTGTACATAAGACATAAGCCAGTCTTGATAATGTAATAATAATAATGATATTTGTTGCTTTCTTATTTCAAAAATCAATTTTAAAAGGTAAACCTGTGTGCAGTGGTCACCTGTGTTCAGTGGCCCGTTTTGCCATTTTCCATGAGTGTCCCCTACTAACAGGTTTGTCTATATTTGAAAGTGCCCCACCCTTCAATTAATATTCTGCTGAAATGTTATACCATTACGTCTTTGCAAGAAAAACATTTCTTGCAGGAAGAGCCATATATGCAGAAATGAATGTAATACAGTATATCTAATTTTGATTTGTAGATCACACTTGCATTGTTTGGAGCACTGGTTCAGGACAAAAGTAGAGAACACTTTGTATCAGCAGCTTTATGCCTGGACGAGGAAATACAACTGGAAATAAAGGACTTGCTTGAGTCTGTTGTATATCCATGTGACCCCAGCACAAGTTTGCATGCAGATTTTGCTGATGTACTAAAACGAAAGTCAGGTAATATATTTTTTTACATATTGTGAAATTAGTTTGCTTGTCTTGCCTGCCATAGCTGGTAGTAAAGGATAGGCTTGATATTGCCTGCTGATGATAAAGGAGTCAAATTTGTTCAGTTTCAATGTTTAAATTCTTGATAGTATTCTAACATGCACCACAGTAGTGTATGCGAGTGAGACAGTGTACCACTGAACTCCATTTGTCCTGGCAGCTCTTTGAAAGCATGTGGATAGTGTGACAAGTCTGTATGGACCTATATACTATCCTTACACCATTAAAGCTAGAAAAATTTAAACTTCATCATTGATAGTACTGTGAATTTAGACTGAACAAATATATTTTAGAATTTGAGTTTGGGAAAAATGAGGTATCATTTTCAAGACCTTGAAAGTTTGGGAAAATAAAGCAGATTACCCTGAGGTCTTTGAAAATTGAAATAAACCCAAACATTTTAATTTCTTTCCATAATCAGAAATAAAATTGTCCAGGGTTGTTAGATTCGGATGTAGTTGAGTGTTCCTGGTTTCTTTCTTTTGATTAATAATAGTTTGAATGTCATCATTAAACAATACTGTAGTATTTTGCATTTGTTGTTTTCTCATATAACATAACTTGTTTACAAAATGTTAGTGAAAATAGGTCTTGGAAATCTATGTTTGTGGTCTTTGAATGTTTGGGAAGAGTCTTTAAATTTATCGTTCAGAATTCTGTATGAACCCAGTAACAATTGAGATTTCTATCTGTTCAGGAAAAATGTCATGGATCAGTGTAAAAAGTCTCATTTACTGGTTTAATTATTTTTGACTAAATTTAATCAACGGTTATTTGTTTATAATATAGAATTAAAGTTGATGTGTGCAAACTTTTTTGAAAACAGTGCTCTCAATTGTAAAAGGCCATGCACGTGGGACTACAAATTCTTTGTTGTAAATCTTTAGTGTCCTTGTTGAAGACTTTACCTGATCACTATACTGTTAGGGATTAACTTCTGCTTCCTCCCAAACTCAGCCCTTCCTGAAAGATGAAAAATTATAGTCTGTATCCAACATGGACTTTTAAAATAGTATTAAATCTTCCAAGAGACTATTATAATTCCTTTCCCTTGACATCACCTGGTGGCTAACCATATGCCAATATTAAATTTTTACTCAGTATGGGTGGCATCATCTTTGTATACCTCACAGAAACCATTGGATTTCTTGGAAAATAACAGTCATTCATCTACAAAGTCAGTATTTTGTTAAGTTATTTTGCTACTAGTAACAGTAATTGTTTCATTTTCATCAGTAATTTTGCATCAGAGGTCTCGTAAATGCTTAATCATGTGTATTTGAATGCAAATTTTTATCAGGGATGCAGAAATCACTTATGCAGGAGTTGTATGTACACATGTAATAGCTGGGCAGCAAATTCACCCACAGAGTGTGAAATGTGTTGATCAATTGATCATTTTATTAGTGCTTATATTTACAATGACAGAATTTAGTGGCTGAAAGGCCCCCAGATGTACATGTTGTCATTATAAGAGTACATCTAAAGAATGTGACGGCAGGGCAGCAAGTTCAAAGACTTTGACTAGCTGCTGAGTGGTGGTAAAATATGCTGTTTTTTATAATGACTGAAATCAGAGATATAAAGACCCAGAGCTTTCATTATTGTGTTCATTTCATAGTGTAACTGAATAAGTAGTGCATATGACCTCGAAATCAAGACATTTCAAGATGTAGACAAAATGCCATTTGTAAATTTGGATAAGTATTTTGGGGTTAAAGTGCAATTGATGAAGATTGAAATGAGAATCAGAAGTCTGCTAAAGTTGCTAGAACTGATAGTTTGAATGGAACAGTAGCCACATGTAAGTGAGTGATACCTGGTTTAGTGTTTGGAATAAGACCTTTCCTTGAATTGACAAAATTCAGTCTGATTCTAATGGACAAACAAGAGCTATATGTTGGTGTGTAAAGAATTTGAAAAATTAAACTCAATGACAACCACTAGCTCTTCTCATCTGGACATTAGCCACTTAAGGTATGCCCAAGGACTGAAACGTTTGCTGGTGGGACTCCTACATTTACCAAAATGGGAGTTCTGGACTTCTAGTTTTAAAATCCTAGTGAGACCTCTGTGCATATTTTTTTCACCATTGTGGACTTAGTTTCCCACCATGCCATCTTCCCAGTTTTGCTGTTTGCGTGCTGCATAATATTGATAGATATTGTGCGCATTTGAATTTCTTTACATTTTCATAAGGTACAGCATCAGTGTTTTAATTTGTATGCACTTAGCACCTTTTTTCTTGTTCATTGCTTGACTTAATTATTTTTCACTGTCATTATGGATACACAAATCTTCATATGTTGAGGCATAAAGTTTGATGCCTTTATTCCAACACTGCAGGTGGCAGTTGTCACTTCTAGACAACTGGAGTGTGTTGAATAGTATAATGTGGCTTCAAACTTTCTGCCACCTTTTCATTCACTACTCCTATTTTTTTTGGTGATGTCTTGAGGTAATTTCCTTTCTTGCAATTTTCTTAACCCAGTGGGTGTAGGTCCTTCTTGCATACTACAGCAGAGGTATAATGCTGTATGTTTCAGCACATGGCGTTTTCTGCTAATCTTGCCCAAGTTTTCTGCTGTTATTGCTCCAGACCAGTCCATCCAGCTGAACATACATTGCTTCTTTTGATCAGAGGTCAGCTGTAATTAACAGTAACTTGGTTCATGGCTTCTGGAGACAGGGATGATAAAATTGACCATCACTCCATAGATCTGTTGCCACAATATTGTTGGGAGGATTTCCTCCCTCTGTTTTGCATTTCAGTGGGCATAAATCCTCCTGCATGCTAAAGCAGGGCTCGAATGGTTTTAGGACTTGCATGTAAACCACCTCGCAGAGTCAAGAGCACTTAATTATAGTATTATCTTGGAATTGTTAACTCCCCATGATGCTATTTTTATAGTCTATGTTGAATATGAATGATAGAGCTTCCTGGGGGTGAGGTGGGGATAGTACTGGAATGAGGCAGTACAGCAAGTTAATCCCAAATGTAATGATCATGTAATTTTGTAATAAACACAATTTAAAATTTCCTTATCAAAGCTTTTTTGTCATATTCCCAATTTCTTGAAATATGTATCAAGATTTTCTTTTGAATTGAGAGAGAGAGAGAGAAATCATTTTAGCGTAAGAATTAGGTCAGTAAGGGCAGTTCATTGAAACATATATACCTGGTGACAGAACTTTAAAAATTTGATAGCCCTCCAAGGATGCAGTTTGGATTTTACTTGAAATTCTCTGGGCAGTTGAAGTTACATGGCACCCTTTTCATATTAATGTGCCTTCTTTGGGAACCAAACTGACACAATTCTCACCCATTTATTGTTCAGACACTCATTGTTTATCAGCTACTAAGAAGTATCTTCTATAGCAGTTTATACAAGTATAGATCAGTTCAACACATTAAACATTACCATAATGAGTTTAGGTCTTGGAACACACATAGAAAAAATTCATGTCCCAAGATTTATATGGATTTAAAAATTATAGTATTTTTGTTTCCCAACACTTATAGATGTAAAAAAAAAAAAAAAAAAGTCAAGAAAAATTGCCAGGATCACCATACTGCATACAGCAGTGTCCAGCTCTTGTTCATTTACTACATACGTTAACTGTTATAAACTACTGATTGTTTTTAAGTTATTATTTTTCATGTAGATATTTTCTAATTTTCCTACATGAAATAAAATAAAGATAAATAAAAATTTCAATAATTCATGGGGCACTTGTTTAACGGGTTACTTGTACTATATATATATATATATATTGTACATAACAGTACTTATACAGAGCAAGTTGTATATCTTTGTTTATTTCTAAAAAAAATACTGGATGCTGGTTTTGCATTATTCATCATTGTTACCAAATCTCATTCTTCCTAATCAATTTTAAAAAGACCTCAAGCGCTATTTTATTTATTTTGTCCCAGGTGCTCAAGAGTTACCATTTTTCAGAGATATAAGTGATCCTACAAAGTGATTTAAATCATATGAATTGTTGTTCGTTCTTGTCATACTGGAAACACAGTTTTAACGGGTTATGTATTTATATTTTCAAGGCAAACTAAAAACATAATTACTGGTGCATTGATCAATATTATGATGCAGTAATGCTTAAACAAACAATAATAAACTGAAGACAAAAGGGATAGGTTACTGTTGTAAATGCTTATAGCAACCCACTAATGCTCAGCACTAGTCATTGATCATATTAAGCACATTTGAATTGAGTAGAACTAATAAGGGCTGTTCCATTTAAACATACATGGTACCCAGGGAAGGCAGTTTTTAAAAATTGTATGTTATGGTACTTTAATTTCACAGAATTCTCATTAAAATGATAAGAAATGTCTAAATTACATCTGTGTGTGAGTATTCCACTTGAAAAGTGCCTTCTCTGGGTCCCATGTATGTTTTAGTGGAACACCCCTTCGGAAGCGGAGGAAAAATAAATATATTTTTTTACTTATCAAACAAATTATATCAATTTATAACATTCCCATATAATAATTCAGGATGATAGTCCCTTAACAACCACTTTCACTTTTTTAAATGTCATTAAGATCAAGAATGTACATTGATTGATTAATGGAAATAAAAATGTTGAAGGTTTCCCAAGACGTATAGTACTTGAAAAAATTGCTTTAATTTTGTGTCCCAACATTTATAGGTCATAAATAATTTACTTTTGAAAATAATTTGTTGTGTCCCAAGATTTACAGTCATTATGGTATGCTATTGTAAATCTTTGTAAGGGCTGTTCAATTTAGACATACATTGGTACCCAAGGAATGCGGCATTTTAAAAAAATTATTGCAATGGTAGTATGATTATGCAAAAAGTTCATATGAATATCATACATTCTAATTGCAACTATGGGCAACTATTCCACATTAAAAGTACCATCCCTGGGTCTTGTGTGTTTCACTGGAACAAGCCTAAGTTTGAAATGGTGCATCTTATGGTCAACAAATGACATTGTGCACCTTTGTTTCTGATCTCTCTGTAGACACATCTGCTCACCTCGATGCTGCTCTTTTCTTCAAACTAGTTGCCAGTGGGTTGACGTCCACCCCTAAAGTAGACCACCACCATCACAGTGGTAGTAGCTTGGCTAATGTCAGCGACAACGGTATAGTTTATGCATCATTTGTTTTCTTCTAACTGTCCTAAATTGAAGCTTGCTAACAACAAGACAGACATATTTTTAATTAAAATCTACCAATTGAAAGATTCTTTTAAACTGTTTTTTTTTTTTCTTTTTTTTTTTTATTGCTTCAAATACTACTGTAAAGGGCATGTACAGAGAGGAACTTCATTACAGGCTTTGACAAAAATACCTTTCTGATATCAAATATGATTTGTTATTTAAAAATGATAATATAAATCGCAAGTTTTGAAAATCAGAATGTTTTTTCCCCCTAGTTTTAAAGTTTATTTTTGTTGTTTATAAATTGTTTGTGCTTTTTGGGTGTATTGTTTTGTTCAGGTTTTGCCAGTTGTAAGATTAGAACCAGTGGAGTGATGAAATACGATTTATACCTGACTCTTGAAACTACATAATTTTTAAAAATAAAAATGCAGTTTTATTTCTCACTTTTCTGAGAAACAAAATTGGTAATACCGATAATGTAACAATCATTTTAACCTTTTTTCCTTTGAGAATATACTGTAAATTCTATTTTATTCATGGGGCACGAGTTATGTGGAATTTTTGGTCAATACAGATGATAGATGTAAAAAAATCAATGAGATGAAAAAATACTGTAACCTTCCCGTACATCGGAGGCAAATCCAAACATTTCCACAGATTTGAATACTGACAAGAATGAAATTGTTTGCAAAACCACAGATGTTGATACCATGAAAATAAATGAACACACAGGAACCATTCACTGTTTTGTCATTCTGTTCACTGAAACTAATATTGGATGTTCACCACATTCACTGTTATTTCTGTACTAAAATCATCACTATAATTTTTCAAATGCAATAAAAATGTAACATTGCTAAAGATTTCGCACTATGCATAATTTTAACTTTGAAGACCCCATGCCTAACCTTTCTCTTAGTTTTATAGAAGTTTATAATTGTTAAATTTTTCCTTGAAATAAGAAAGAACTTCAGAAATATATTTTCGGAACCATACTAAATAAAATTATTGAAAACTTTTCAATATTTGTTTAACAATAAAATGTGTCTAACATTACCAGCACTATCTTTAAAAGGCCATAGAAGCTAATACAACTGTGAACGGTGGTTAGCACAAACCAATGTTTACTAGACTGACTAATATTTTCCCATTACCAGATGAAACCAAGCACTCAAATTTGCACCCCACCAGAGAAAAAAATTCTTATTAAAGAAATGCAAATTAGTTTACATGTAATTGATCATTAGTTAGCAAAAATATGGTACTAGTATGTTACATTTAATAAATTGGAAAAGATTTATTAATAGTGCTAAATAATCATGAAATGTAGTACATTTATTTAATGTCTTGAAGCTTCATTTCAACATCTACACAAAACATTTTGTGAACCCTTACTTGTAATGAATTTTATTTGAATTACAAATCATAATTTTTTTTCCCCCCAATTTTACAGTTCCATGCAAGAGGCTGTTAGATGTAATGAACAGTCCCCAGTCTGTTGGGAACATTTCTCTGTCTTCACCTCTGCGAGCCCTCACTCTGGCCAGTTCTCCAACCACCCCCCTCGGTGCCCTCATGCATTCTCCACAGTTAGCACAAAAGGTAAGATAAATGGATATTCTAGAGTTTCTTTGGGTTTCAGGTAAGTTATATTTGTGTAGATGTACCAATATTGGTTGAACAGTAAGTATTGATCTTTATTACTAATGTTTTGTTTGTAACTCTAATTCAGAAGCAATAAACTTTAATTCTTGTTTGTAGCAATGGCTATGTATGTGTGTATGATCTCAGAATAAAAAAGCATAAATGCCTCATTTTAGCCATGTCAGGGATCGAGTCAGTTGTATGTCATCAAATAACTGCTTTGTGTGCATTATTCAGTCCCAAATTTTTCATAGATTCAGTCAACACTAAGTTAGATTATTTTCTTTTTAAAAAATTATCATTAATTTTGTAGATTATGAACAGGGAAATAGAACACCGAGCAAAAGTTGAGGTGATATTTTAACTTTCATCCATTTTCATTAAACCTGCATGCTAGGTATTCTAAAACTGTCACTAATCTGATTAAAATTTGATCTCCTCTTTTTCCTTACTTTGTTGGCCTGTTGTCATGCTGTATTTCCTTTTTCATGTCAGCCTACATTTCATCGGAAGAAACAGTATATAAGCCATTTGTCAGATCTTTTGATCAGTCTTTTAAATTCTGATGAAATTAACATGCTATGCCTTATGGTTTGATGCCTTTTTTGTTAAAACCATGTCATCTCAAATTAATTTATTCAGTTGAAATTCAGCATTTGGGATAGTTTTACACATTCATCTATTATTTTATGGACTGTTGGTGATTGGGTACCTATGCTGTACTTGTATTTTACTTCAAAAATTTACCATACCTGGAGATATATATTCAACTTAGAGTAACACAAAAACTTTGTACATCAGCCTTTAAAATTTGTTGTGATTTTGAAATGCTGTGATATTTAGCAATGTTAAAGATATAAGTTTTTGTAAAAGATATAAGTTTTTTATAATAACATGTTACATGCATTTATCCATAAAGGAGAATATCAGCTAATAATTTGGTTTATATGTAACACATATGTGTCTTTAAATTGTTAATATTACTTTAATAATGTCAGATCTATAATCTCACTGAGTTGGATGGTGGCAATTTAATTATATCTACAATATTTCTTAGGTTGTCATATATATTTTGGACTGCAACAAGTTGTTTTTTGGAAGCAAAATAAGAATTTCTAATCAGAGATTAATCAGAGTGCATCATTTCAAAGTCAAACACTTCAGTGTGACGTTTTACACAGACATTTCTCCAAAGCACATTTTTTTAAAATGATTATCAATTTCATTGTGTTTGCAGTCTTCTCCCAAAGATAAAGGCAAGCTTGAGATATTTTACTTGAAATTACATGTGCATTTGCTATATAATGAAAATCAGAAATACATTCCAAATGATGCAGCCTTAAATAAAAGAAATTATCATATATAATGTCTTGTCAAGCAAATAAAACTGTGAACTGCATAAACCCAGATGTGGAGTTGCATAATACATATGCATTTCTGGGTCTGTGTAGTTTATTTACTTGGAATCAGCAGAATATAAACCACACTATACTTTGCCAACGCATTATGCAATGGCAGATCAAGGTCTATGTTGTCTGCAAATGGACCCAACTTATAAGTGAGTATATTAGGTATTGCGGTGTCAAAGATAAAAAAAACCACTTGTTTTAATACAACAGTGTTTGTTTTTCACATTTAGAAAACAATGGTAAAGCGTGAAGATCATAAGAGGAAGTTCTAGTATACATAGCATTGTTTAAAGTTAGCATTGCATCAGTGCAGATAAAATAAACACTAATGTTACTGTACTGGTAAAACCTGGGATTGAAGTTGGTTGATTTTAATACTGTGGTAATGTTGTCTATACATATTCAGTAGCAACAGAATGAAAGAGGAAATGAAAAAACCATATTAACTAACTCACTCATTTTTCATTACTAACAAGACAATATGACTATGCAGAGCTCTAGATAAGAATTTTTAATTAACTGTGTATTTTGCTTTATGGTTTGAAAATGATTGTGTTGTTTGAAATTCAGTGGGTATTTTGTGAACACAGCATACAACATGGACTTTGCTCATGAAAGGAACAACACCCTGGCAGCTTTATACTAAATGATTGAAATTAAATTAATTTGCATAATTTCAGCACTTTGCAAAATATTTTAATGCAGTTTTAGTATATTTGTTTGTATATGATAAATCTGTGTTTCTGGAGCTCTGTTAAGTTTGTTAGTATGTCAGCTGTACAGAAAAGCTAATTGGTTGTTGCAAGCAAATTATAAGACTTATTGTATGTATGTGTTATATATATATATATATATATATATATATATATATAGTGTTGTGTATTATATTCTCTGTGCTAGCTGCATACATGCCAACCATTGCGCTTTTTATTTGGTTCATTAACAAAAAATAAAATGTTTATCTCCTTTTTATTATTGTTTCTTCAAATTCACTCCTATAAATTTGAGAATATTCTTAAAAAGATTGACTGTTGCATAAGAATAAAGTTAGAGTACTTACCTTATTTTCTATTTTTATTAACTGTATATGAACCATTTCCAAGAAAACAAATGGGTTTCTTCAAATATGAACACATATTCATTATATTGATATGCTTATTAGTAATCAGACCAGTCTATACTTTTGAAGAAAATGATGCAACATGTTTAGTGAAATGCTTTACGATGTGAGTTGTATATGTTATATGACAGAAAATGTTTGAACAGATTAATCTTTTCAAACCTCAAAACATGTCAGATTGGAAAAAGGACAAATCAATACGCTTTTACAAACTTTAAAAGAAGAATACGAGAGCAGTATAATACACACTCAAAGCACATGATCATGCTCATTGCAGAATTCCAGTTCACGATCATTCAGCAAAAGATACACCTTTAGACTAGTTAAGGTCAGTGATGAACATAAATAATTTTTCAGTTTTTTTTGTGTTTGTATTTTGGTTCTAATCCATATGGATTTTGCCCTTTGTGACAAAAATTTTTACCAGCTGCAGAACCAGGTTAGTAGCAAAAATAAAGGTATTGTTTTTATACATGCTATAATTCTGGCTTGTAATACATAGATAACACTTTATGCCTAAATTAGCTTTTTTTTTTGCCATATGTAATAGCAATAACTACACTTATACCTCTCAATGGTTGGCACATATGTAGTTGGCACACTGGAAATGGTTTCTGTTCTTAAACCCAAACCTTAAAACCTTTATTTGCATAAATAATAAATTATATTTTCTATAAAACATTATTTTTTTCACATGTTTAAGTTTAATATGTGAAATTTTTAGATTCCATACATTTGGATTTATAAAAAATGTTTTACCAGAAAAAATGTATCCCCGCTAATGATACTAAAGAAAACTGTTATCTGTTTCAGTGACACAATTTATTGCGCTACTTTGGTCACAAATGTCTTTATATTTCATGTGGTTTTAAAAAAAAAAATTCTTACGTTCAGTTGAACATGTTCATTTGGCTAGTTTATAAGGATAGGGCTTTGATAGGTCTACATTTTCAGATATGTTTGACTATTTTCTCTGAACAGGCCATGTTGCGCCAGAAGGAACAAGACTTACGAAAGTTGGAGCTTGCTTTGCAAAATGAGAAACATTTGCGCTCTGAACTTGAGCTGGATTTACATGAAAGATCGTCACAGCTGGATGAGAAAGGTAACATGAAATAACAAATGTGCTATTACAAGAGCAAAATCATTACTCAACTTAATTGTATTCATTTTCTCAGTGTTAAGACAAAGTATTACTGGCTTATTAATTTTGGAAATTTAAAATGTCTTAAAGTGTGGAGATGAGCATGTATAAAGAACCCTAACATAATAAAAGTATGTGTCAGGAGGTGATAAGGACCCTAACATGATAAAAGTATGTGTCAGGAGGTGATAAGGACCCTAACATGATAAAAGTATGTGTCAGGAGGTGATAAGGACCCTAACATGATAAAAGTATATGTCAGGAGGTGATAAGGACCCTAACATGATAAAGTATGTGTCAGGAGGTAATAAGGACCCTAACACAATAAAAGTATGTGTCAGAGGTGAGCAGGTGATAAGGCCCCTAACAAGATAAATGCATGTGTCTGGAGGTGAGCATGTATAAAGGACCCTAACATGATAAAAGTATGTGTCAGGAGGTGATAAGGACCCTGACACGATAAAAGTATGTGTCAGGAGGTGAGCATGTATAAAGGACCCTAACATGATAAAAATATGTGTCAGGAGGTGAGCAGGTGATAAGGCCCCTAACAAGATAAAATCAGGTGTCTGGATCTTTTGGGAAAGATGACTTTAAAGAACACGTAAATGACTTTATTTTTCTGGTAGAAATTACATTTTGGATTTTAGCCGTATTGACGATGTCATATGTCAACATTTTCTAAAATCTCTCAAAGCAAAATATTGAGCATTTCAAAAGATAATTGATCTTAATAATGATGTGTGTGACTTAAATTTCTAAGTCAGAAATCAATAATTAAATTATTGGATAAATTGTTCTGTATTATTTGTGTACAGTATTATGTATTTATTCTTTACCAACTGCCATAGGCATGAAATAGATGTTGATATTTAAGGGAGGTAGCTTTTTTGGTAAAATATAAGTGTAATATAGGAGTTGGTTAAGTTCAGACCCTGGTTGGATATGAGGACTGGATGTTGAGATGAAAGATAAGATTATTTTTACCACAATGTTACAATTTGTAAGCACAGAAGGATGGCATCATTGATTTGGAAGGTTTCAGTCAACAAGTTTCTTTTTAAAAATGGAATTATTTTGTAGTTAAAAATGCTTATGAAAATTCTTTTTTACTCCAGACACAAAAATTATTGAGTTGGAACGTCAGCTTCATGACCTGAGAAAGCTTAGAGATGATGCTGATGAATTAGAAATCTTGAGATCAGAAAAGGAGTCATTAACAAGAGATATGAGCAGGTAAGTATTTTTTTTAAAAATTAACTAAAATCATATCATGTTAAAATGATAACTATCTAAGTCAAAGCCATTCATTTGCCTCAACTCAAGCATAACTGTACAGAAACAAAACCTGGACAAAAGCAAGTCAGTTTAGATTCCTAATGTATAGGCATGTATCTGACAATTTAACTACTGATGAAAATGTAACATTTTGCCGACCACAGGAATGATACTATAATGAAGTAATGAACTTAAATGGTCTAAGAATGCAAATTAATTTATGTACTGTATCCTACTAATAAGTTTAGCCTAGTTAATCCTTCATTATATTACACACACACACACACACTCTCTTTATGGCCAGAATCACTTGGCATTGATGAGTTTGTGTTCCAAAGAAAGGCCACCACTCTAATGCAACCAGCGGCCAACATATTAATGCACAAATGTAAAATTTACCCCTCACAAGAAGCCACATTTTATTATTAATATATGTCCAGAACCAATATTTAATTACGGTAAGGTAAGTAATCCGATGTCGGTTTCTGGATGTCAGGTTTTCATTACTGAAAGAACTGTTGGCTAAAGTACATGTACCACTAAGGTTATTATTATTATATCATTAACACTGATGTTTGCAGGAAATGGGGTCAGCAATGTTTTGATAGAGCTCTAGGCTTCACACTGTAGATTTTATTTATTTATGTTTTTTAAATTGACGATTATGACCGATGTAATTGTAAAGATCATAGCATGGTCAGATAGGCTAAAAATAGATTTTGTGGATTAGCAAATGATACACACAGAATCAATCAACTTTGAACAAAACAGGGTACCAGACAAAGACAGAAATCATGTGACAATACATGTATTACTTCCTTTATAACAAGATTTTTAGTGTACAAAAGTTTCATCTGCAAAATTAAATTGCAGTACTGTACAATTATCAACATAGGAACAAATAATTACAAAACTTTAACACGTAAACGAAGACATAATACTTTAGAAAAGAAAGTAAAGGTTATTCGACTTGACGAAAGTGGGAGGAGTTCACTTGCCAAAAGATTTATGTTGGGAAGACTCAAATAAACAAGATCATAAAAGAAGAGAATATTCTCTAGCAGTGGGAATATGGAGAGATTAATTTTATGTACAAAACAATATATGCACCAAGATGTAAAAAAAACGTTTTTCGCTGGTTTTCTAATGTGCATGCCAAGAATATCCCACTCACATTTGACGCCTAAGAATAAGAACTATTAATTTATGTCAATTGAAATAACTCTGTTTTTAAGGCAAGGAGTACATTTTAATAGCTGATGCTACTTTTAAATGAAGATATTAACTGCTTTAAGTTATATGTAGCTTTCCTACTACATACACATATACATCTCACAAATATAGCCCCCATCTGGAATGACCTTCCGTCTTATAAGGCCACTTTCCTGGTGCAGAACGGGTGGCCGTATAAGAGGGGGACAATTTTATGTGTGTGTGTGTGTATACATACATATATATATATATATATATATATATATATATATATATATATATATATATAGACACACACACACATTTAAATGACATACTCAGTTTTCGACTCAATCACATAAATGCTTTTCCAGTAAAACATACCTGGGTCCCAGAGAAGGCACTTTTAATGTGTGGGGTACTCACCCATAGATGCCATTTAGAATTTTCTTTTCATTTTAATATGAATTCTATGCAACCAAAGTACCCTGACATATGTTTTAAAATCTGCCCTCCCTGGGTACCATGTATGTTTAAATGGAACAGCCCTAACATCTGAAGAGGTTTTGATCCAGTATTTTAATGCAGTGTCAACATTTATTTAAGATTACTCTTGCATATATGTTACATTAGTTTTGATGTGTTTCTTAAACAATATTTTTGTTTTGTTACAAATTCATTTTTTCCTAAGAATTCATTTAACAACCCTTTTTCAGACTCCAGAGCAAACTGTCAGAGCTTCAAGACATGCGTGATCATTGTGCAGTGATAGAAAAAGAAAATGAAGAGTTGATTTCAGAGATTATGAAGGCTAGAGAAGTGGTAAGTATCTATAGCTTAGTACAGTAGTTCCCAACCTTTGTGAGTATGTAGACTTTTTATCTTAAAAAGTTTCACGGACCTCACATCCTAATAGTTGTACTTTTAGGCTCTGTTAATTGAGAAAATACATACCCCTTAGAATAACCCTGTGGCCCACAGTATTTAAATAAAGAGAACTTAAAATTGATTGGTTGATCATGGATTTGGTATTAACCAATCAGATGCCTGATTTTGGATTGAGTCACAGTTTGAGCATGAGAATCTTTTGGATTGTTGTGCTGTATAAGTATGGTCAGATATGAGTATCACTTTCTTGAATGGTGATATTGCCATCATCATCAACATTCGAATTTGATGTTTCCTTAAAAAAATGTGCAAGCCTTTTACAAATAGTATACAACTTTGCGAGGGCAACATGTAAGCTTCACAAAGCCCTGTAATTTTGGGTCAAGGAAAAGGTGGAAGACAAGATTTCTTGCACCACAAGTGAAACATTGCTTCACTAAACCCTAGTAATCTTTGGCTGAGATTAAGTTTTGATTCATCCTTGTATAATTCAATTTTCGGCAAGGTTTCCTTTTGATTTAGGATTTGTGAGTAGATGGCAGTCTTGTGGCAAAAATGGCAAAGGGAAGTCACTTTTTATATAACATTTCAGTGACACAGATTGCCATCTCTAGTCGAATTTTTCTTTCCTGTGTTAGTAGATATGAATACCGAGATATCAGTTTTTCAGGCATTTTAGTTGGTCAGCAGTGTCAAGATTTCATTTCATTATTTTGTGCTAATTCAAAAGAATTTCAGATTTATTTATCATTTTATTTCATAAAATCTGAGATTCAAGAATCTAAAAGAAAACAATATTTTTAAAAGGCAGTTAGTGTGCACAATTAGTAATAAAAAGTGGTAACAAGTCTTTCATTTTGGCAAAACATTACACTAACTAGACAGCAGTGGTTCATTTCCTTGTTAGGTTTATGCATAGATTGCTTGCCCCAAACAAGTTTTTGAAAAAATCCACTTCATTGAAAATATTGAGCATTTATTCAGGTAAGTTGAAAATAGGGGAATCCTAAAATTCTGAAAATTTATAGATCAAAAATAAAACAGATTTCGTATCATCAAAATATTTTGACAATTATATGAAGCAACGTTACATTATATCTTAGTTTGTTGGTGAAATATACAGTTATGTAAGCCATTGTGGTCTGATTGTTTTCACTTGTGAGTTTGCCATGACCTCTGTTCAAATTTTATACAGCAAAAGACTCTGGACACTCTGCAGAAAACTTGTGAAGAGTACCGAACCATATGTCACAAACAACAGGTGGAGTTGTCATCAGCTGAAGTGACCATTCAACATCGCAGTACAGAGAATGAGCAGCTACGCCAATCAGTTGAGGAATTAAAACAGATGTATGAAAATTCAGTCCATCAGTGCAGTGACATTCGGCGTGAAAAAGAAGAATTGGAAGAGTTATGTAATGGTTCAACAGGTATTCTTTTTGTCAACAATTTTATGGCAATATTTAATCCTCAGTTTCAAAGGTACAATATTTTTTATTGTGATAGCAATCATACTAAATTATATTTTTAACCATGAATGAATATGAAAAGATGTAATTATAACTGCACATGTCAATAATTCTAGCTTTAAAGTTGCTGATTTTCAGAGTTGGTAGAATGTCCAGTTTACTGCTGCTAAAGTTAGACTTGGTCCTTCTGGGTAAGGACTGTACATGTGTTGTCCTAATGGTGGTGACATATCATGTGCTGTCATGAAACCTGATGGTTGCATTCTTTGTGGTGTTTACTGCTCATCACAGGGAAAAGGCTCACTCTAAGCTTCTTTTCATTCTTCAGTAACTGAGTAGCATGCAAGGCCTAGCATTGTACAGAATTATTTTTAAAAAAATCTTCATAGATCTATTAAAAACTTTGAATTGAAATATTTTCATCTGTATTTTGTTTTGTACTTGAGCAGGTCATAGTTTTGGAAGTGGTGAGTCAATGGGGATTGTAACAGATAAGAGGATGTCAGAACTTCAAGCTGAGCTGGATCAGATACGAGCAAATTGGATTGATCCTACTAAATTCCAAAAACTTCAAGACCTCTGGAAGAATGAGACAGAAGCCAAGGCCACATTTGAAGTGAGAGCTTTTTCTGAGCTACACTGACCAGATCTATTTCAAAATGAATGAGGGGGAGTTGTTTTACATAAAGTACATTTTGATAATTCTTTGCCAGTTTATTTGCTTTTGCTTCTGCAAGTATGTTGTATTCTTCAATAAAATTTGATGGGTTGTGGGTGTATTTTTAAAAAAATAATGCCTTCATAGCTCAGTCTTTTCTAAGATGCATCACTCTCTGATTCATGCATATTTCGGTTTAAAAATACCAATCAAATTTTCAAACCCTACCTTGATTTCTTTATTAAATTTTATATTTAGATCATACCCCTTTTTTCTAGTTGATGGATGAATTTTCTCCCTAAATTTTTATTTCAGAATGGACCCTGTTAACTCCAAACACAAATCCACTCTTATTAGGTTCATTCTGACATGGAGTATGTGTTATATGTCCTAAAATAACATCAATGAGATGGTATGTTTTATATGTGAGTACAAGTATATGTCTGCTCTAAATAAGCTAATCAGCTAATCATAATCAAATAAAGTAAATCTTACTTGATCTGAAAATGCCCTTAAAACATATTAGTAAACTGACTGTTAAAAAATTTAAACAATCTCCCCTCCCCCCCAAAAAAGAAAAGTAAAAAAAAGGTAAGAAAACAAAAAAAAATAAACACTTAAGTGTGGACTTCCAGACTTGACTTTATAATAAATCCCCTTTACATGACTCTGAACACCCCCAATTTGTCTCATGTATTACTTTCAGTGGCTGGTTTTAATATTTACAGACACTCCTAACAGCTATCAGGTATTAGCAGGTCTGTATATAATAAATGTAGTTTACTCAAATGCTGAGATTTCTGAAGTTTTAATAATCTTTTTTGATTAAGCATGACAGTGGGAGAAGCATAAAATGCTACCATTGTTTATACATCTGTCACTCCTTGGTTAAGTTTTATATTTAGGTCAGTTTCAGGCACTGTGATGAGACATTCATGTTCCACAGATTTCAAGGTTTAAGAAGAACATTCAAGTTATTTCATATTGTTTTCTTCATTGATATCTGAAAAGCGTTTAAGTTTTTACTCATTAGCAAAATAAGATGCTTCTCCTTTTCTGCATTACAGACAAAATTCAAAGATGTAAGCAAGAAGTTAATGTCAGCAGATGATCATCTAGAAAAACTGAAAATTAGCCTGAAGCATCATGAGGATAACATGGCAAGTCTTTGTGCAGCCCAGCAAGATCTTCAACAACGTGAGAGAGAGCTTGTAAATCATGTTGAGACCCTTCAAGAATCTGAGAAACGATTGAAATACTCACAGAATGAGCTTCAGCAAGAAAAATGTATCATGGAGGAGAAAATAAAGGCCTTGCAGAAAGAAGTGTCCTGTCAACAAGCTGAACTTCAGTTAATGAAAGGGGTACATTTTTTTTCAAGAGTTTTGCCAATCTCCTATAATACATATGTATATTGATGCATGTTATCATTTCATGACAATTTAGGTATTTGTAAAGGGTGTCAAGTATAAGCTGTCCAACTATACATTTGCAAAACCTAATCGATTGACAGAACAAAGACTCTTGCCCTGAGTCTGTTCTTATAAATAGCACCAAGTTCAACACTTGTTCTCCAGAGTGCACACAATATTTTCATATCAGAAAATGTTTATCAGTATAGGGCAGGCAGTAGGCTCTGTTAAGAGAGCTCTCTTTTATTCCATTTCAGTCGCATTTAGATTTTGAAATGGTCTTTTGGAGTGTCAGCAGATCTAACAATAGGGATTTTCTGTTGGCTAGTATCAAGAACATACTCTGCTACACAGTCCTTGTAAGGTCCACAACTGCTAGGTTCAGTCCTGAATATGTCAGTTCCATGGACAATTACACTGGTTGAATTTCCAAAGAGCTGAAAATTGCTTAGTCTCTTAGTTGTGTCATATTTGACATTTAAAACGAAAATCCTCTGTATAATTAATTAAAAAATATAGAATCATCACTACTAATTTAATCAGTTCATAAACAAATTGATGTCACTACTAAAAGTGCGTTCTATTAATTAAGTTGGATTGACTGACTTGCTGGATTAAAATCAAGGGAGTATTGTTCATGAAGATCCAGTTTTAGTAAAGGCAATACATAAAACTGTTTAAAACACTGCTAATTATTCATACTGGCTTTGTGTTTTGTTTTTTATATACTTTGATTGGCCAATAATTTGGTTGCCTGGCTTAACATGGAGTCCGGCAGTAATAGAATGTGCACACCAGTACGTGTGATATAGGATGTAAATGAATACATGGAGAGTGGTGGAATAAAATGTTCAGTAGACCAGAAAGTCCAGATATATGTAGATAAAGTGATTATGGCATGAAAATAAACACTTCCCCAGCATTTTTCAAAAATAGGAAAAAAGTACTTGTTGCAGACTAGTGAATTGCAAAATATTACTTGCCTAGCATTGAAAACGAATAGGCTAGGATGTCAGGCTATGGGACTTGCTCGCCTTGATGTTCATAAATATTGGTTGTAGTGACATGTGTGAGAATAAGTCACTTGCATCACGTTACATTCATTTATGTACATAGTACCAGTTCATCAAGATTGTCTTTAGGGCTGTTCCATTTAAATATACACAGTACCCAGGGAAGGCACTTTAAAAAATGTATGTCAGGATATTTGTCAGTTTATTTAAAGAGTTCATATCAAAATGATACAAAAAAATTCTAAATTGCATCTCTGGGTGACTGTTCCACATTGAAAGTGCCTTCCCTGGGTCCCAAGTACATTGTGAGCTGTGGATGTTATATGATGGAAAATGTTAGAGCAGATGGATCTTTCAAATGTCAGAACATGTCAGATCAGAAAAAAGGACAAATCAACCTTTATAAAAGAGAAATATGATGAGAGTAATCTAATACAGCACTTTGAGCAAATGATCATGCTCATTGCAGAATTCCGGTTTACAATTATTCAGCAAAAGTTAAACATGTAGACTAGTTAAAGTGAGTGATTAATTTTTCAATATATGTTGTGTTTATTTTCTGGTTCTAATCCATATGGATTTTGCCCCTTGTGACAAGAATTTTGACTAGCTGACAGAGCCAGGTTAGTAGCAAAATTTAATATATCAATTGATATGTGCTGTAATTCTGAAATGTAAAATGTAGATTACACTTTTTATGCCCAAATTTTGGGGTTTTTTTGCCACTTATAATTGCAATAATTATGCTTAATACTCTCATGGGGTTGGCACTTATGCATTCATGGTCGAGTTGGTCTTAAATTAAAATGGTGCTGCTTGAACATGCAATATGGCCACCCCAGCAGCCATATTGAAAATCTTATCCCTGCTGCAGAATGGATGGTCATATCAACAATGGGTTTTCACACGTAGACTTCAAATGATGTCTAGTTGGTCCTAGTTGGTCCGATCTGTTGTTCAAAGTGGCTGTTATGGCAGCCATCTTGAAACTCTATTTATTGCTTTTCCTCCTGAACAAAAAGTCAAATTGACATGAAGTTTCCCCCAAAAACTTTTGTATGATGTTTAGTTGGTTCTAAATGAAGATGTTGTTGATATAATGTCAAATATTATGAAAATTGTGTAATTGCTACTCTGCCTAAATGGATGGTCATATTAATATGTGGTTTTGACTGAAAACTTTATGATATTTGTTGGTTCTCAGTGATGATGGTGCTGCTTGTGCATGAATTTGGCTATCACCACTGCCATCTAGAGAATGTCATTGCTACTCTAGAATGGATGGTTATATGAATATGGCACTGTTACGATGTCTTGTTGGTCCTAAATGGAAATGGTGTGCTTCCGTTATCCAGTATGGCCACCTATTCAGCCATCTTGAAAATCTTGTTATAGGTACCTTTTAAAAATGGAAGGTCATATTAGCATGGAGTTTCCAGAACAAGACTAATTAAATATGTGATGTTGCTCCTAAATTAAAATGGTGCTGATCTGACAACCCATATGGTCATCATTTTGCCATCTTGAAAATCTCGCTATGGCACTCTTAAATGGAAAGTCATTTCTTATATGGTGTTTTTTTCTTCTTCAAAAGATCTGTTTTGATGTCTAGTTGGTTTGGTCCTAAATGAAAATAATGCAAATTGACCTTCATTATGGCCACCATGGAGGTCATTTGTGATTTGAAATTGATTATAGCAACATGGGATTTTCACCAATAAACTTTTTTATGATATCTAGTAGCTTCTTCATATGTCCAGTGTGGCTGCCATGATAGCTACCTTAAAGATCTTGCTGTCACTAATCCTCCTAAATGGATGGTTATATTGACATGGCAAAAGACTTTTAATGATGTCTACTTGGTCCTAAATGAAAATGGTACTAATGTGACATCCAGTATACGTCCACCACACAAATTTGAAAAATCTTGTTATTAGTGAAGAACATAGGAGATGGTTTCAATGCAGCAGTTAAAAGGAAGACATTTTATTTTCGTAACTTCTGGAAATTTTTATACCCAGTTGAGCATCAGTCCCTTTGAGGGACTCGTTCTGGATTTGTAAGAGTACTGAACTGTTTGTAGTAGACCTTTTATTCTTTTTAGGAACTAGAGATACAGAAGCAGGTCAATGAAAACAGATGCCTCACTTTGGCTGAGATGGAGACTGTAGTCTCTGAGCAGAAGTCAACTGAACAGCGCCTAGCTCTAAAATGTGAGAGTCAAGTAGCTACCATTAATGAGTTGAAAAACAAGCTGGAAGTAGAGAGGAACAACTTTCAAAAGATAGAAGATGAATTGAAAAGGAGTCTGCATGAAGCACTAAGTCTGAGAAAGGAAGCAGAGCTAAAGATTGACAATGAAAAGTGGGCTAACGAGACTGTTGTAAAGGCATTGAAAGAGGAAATCAGTTTAATCCAGTCAGATGTCCAACAGAAGACAGCGAGACTCAATGATGATGTTAAAGCCTTAATAGAGAGAAATGCACAGCTTGAAAGTCATTTGCAAATTGAGAGAGATGGAAGCAGCCAGAAGTATAAAGAACTGACACAACAGTTTGAGGAACACAAGAAAGTTGCTAAAGAAGCTGCAGATCAGTTTGCACAAGAAAAATCTTTTCTCACTTCAGAGAAAACTGCGCTGGAATTTGAAATTCACAAGTTGAATGTAGAATATGAAAGAATGGAGAAGTCACTCAACTCAAAGTGTCAGAGAATTGAAGTAGAGTTTTCTGAGAAAGAGACTGCTTATTCTAATCAAATTTTAAAATTGACAGGAGATCATAAACAGGAACTAATCAGTCAGGAAAAACTTAAACAGGAAATCAGCAGTCTACATACAGTAGTTCAAAAATACCAAGAAGACATCAAAACTTTCAATTCAATTTTAGAAGAGTATAAGGTGAAAACAAAACAGATTACAGAAGATTTAGACAAATCCAGATTTGATAAGGATCAACTTCAGTGCAAGATTACTGAATTGCTTAGTCAGTTGGATGAGGAAAAAGTAAAGCATCAGAAATTTTGTGACAAACAACAGATCAAGACAAATGAGTTGTTGGCTGAGATTGAGGATCACAAAGTGCAGCATCAGAAAATCAGTGAAGAACATCAGACCAAGCAAAATGAGTTGTTGGCTCAGATTGATGATCAGAAAGTGCAGCATCAGAAATTGTGTGAAGAATATCAGACCAAGCAAAATGAGTTGTTGGCTCAGATTGATGATCAGAAAGTGCAGCATCAGAAATTGTGTGAAGAACATCAGATCAAGAAAAATGAGTTGTTGGCTCAGATTGATGATCAGAAAGTGCAGCATCAGAAATTGTGTGAAGAACATCAGATCAAGAAAAATGAGTTGTTGGCTCAGATTGATGATCAGAAAGTGCAGCATCAGAAATTGTGTGAAGAACATCAGACCAAGCAAAATGAGTTGTTAGCTCAGATTGAGGATCAGAAAGTGCAGCATCAGAAATTGTGTGAAGAGCATCAGATCAAAAAAAATGAGTTGTTAGCTCAGATTGAGGATCAGAAAGTAAAGGATCAGAAAGTCAGTGAAGAACGACAGATCAAGATAGATGAGTTGTTATTTCAAATTGAAGATCAGAAAGCAAAACATCAGAAAATTTTTGAAGAAAAGGACAGCATTTTAAAATCTCTCCTGGAGGAACAGACCACACTACAGCATAAGTTGGAGCAAATTGCAAATGAGTTAAAGGAAGAAAGGGTTAGGAGTGATCAGGTTTGTAGTGAGAAAGATGACCTTATTCAGAAGCAGAAAACTGAGCTGGAGACTTTGAGAACTCAGGCTGCTGAAGAAAGGAGTAGACTGTTACAAGAGATAGAGATTTTGAAAGCCCAATTGTCAGATCAATCACAGCAGTTAAGAAATAAGGAGAATGACATACATCAGGAACTGAAGACAACAAGGACCAAGTTTGAAGAAGAAATTCTGGAGAGATCCAAGCAGTCTGATGCAGAATTGTCAAAGTTAAGAGCAGAGTTATTGTTGGACAAAGAACAAAGTGGGGCAACCAAGGCAGTTTTAGAGGAACAAATTCAAAACCTTCTGGATTCCTTAGTCCAGAAAGACAACAAATTCCAGTCCAAGATGGAACAGATTGAAAAAGAACAAAAGGAGAAAGATCTAACAATAACAGAACTCAGAGAAGAAATCATTACTTTGCATCGTACTGAGGCCAGTTTAATATCTAATCTGGATGCTGCTAAAGTCCAGTTTGAACAAACTGTGGCTGACATGAAGGCAGAACATGCCAAGCAACTGAAAGCACAAGCAGAACAGAGTATTGGTTTAAAGAAAACTGTACAGAGAGAGATTGCAGAGATGACAGAACTATGGAAGGGAAAGGATGAAGAATTGGTTCAGTTGCGTTCTAATTTACAGGCAACACATGGTCACAAGGAAGCGATGTCAAAAGAGGTTAGTTCTTTGCAGGAAAGAATAAGTGTGAAGGATGCATTAATTAAGGAACTTCAGAACATGAATCAGAACCTTGAGGATAAGGTAAATGAGTATCATCAGTTGCTTGATTCTGTAAAAACAGAAAAGGACAATATTAATGACAGTCTTCAGGAGGAAAAATCTATGAAACAAGAGATTACTGATAAAATGGAAAAACTTGAGAAGAAGCTGTCTGAGGCCAATTACGAAGTAGAGGAACTGAAGAAAAAGTCTCAGATGGAGAATGAAGAGTGTAAGGAAAGAATTGTAGAGACTGAATCTTATTGGCGATCTCAGTTGGAACAATTAGAAGAGGATTATAACAGGGGAATGAATGAACAGAAAGATGAATATAACAGACAATTTCATGAACAACAATCCAAATTTGAGGCTGAACTTCAGTGTCTCTCAGATCAGAAGGACATAATTATTGCTACACAGCTTGCTGACTTTGAGCGAAGGATATCTAGATTGCAGGGAGAGCTCACTCAGAAACAGAAAGATATGGAAAAGACTCTTGAAGATACTAAACTGGAAAAAGAGTCATGCTTGAAAGAAGTTAACACAGTCAAGAATAAAGAGATTGAGTCAGTGCAGAAGGAATTAGAATCTCAGTTTGCCTCATTGCAGAATGAAATGTCACAAAAAATAGCTGAATTAGAGTCCATATTGGAGCAAGAAAGACAACTTCATGTGCAGCAAATGCAGGAAGCACAGGCTGAGTTTGAGGAGCAGTTGAAAGGACAGGTTGATGATTATGAAGAAAGGCTCTCACAAATGAAGTGTCAGTATAATAAATATCTTGAAAGTCTAAATGAAGAGACCAATACCAAGTCAAGTGAATTGGAAGAGAAAGTATTGTACTTGGAAGAGACAAATTTGTCCCAGGAACAAGAACTAAAAGAGCTCCAGGCAGCTAAGATTGACTTAGTAAAATCTCAGTCAGAATTGGAGGCTAAAGTTAAGAATCTTGAAAAAGAGAAGACAATGTTGCAAGATTTGAAGACATCCTATGAGGAGGAGTTGGAAGTTCTGCAAAATGCCCAAAGGGATCTGTCACAGGAGAAAGAACTTAAATTAAGTTTGGAATCTGATTTGGCAGAACTGCAAGAGAAGTTTAAAGCAGTGGAGAAAGATCTAAAGAAAGCCAATGAAGATAAGTTGAAGGAGAAGGGTGAGAAGGAGGAACTTGAAAGGCAGCTAACCTACACACAAGACCGAACTGACACACTGGTGGCAGAACTTTCCAGTCAACAGCAGCAGGTAAATTTTACTATCAGTGATACTGATTTGTAGAGAAATAAAATTAAATTGTTGGCATATGACGAATTCTCTATTTTATTATGGGGTACAGATTTCTAGGAATTTTAGGATTTCTATAAACACAGATGCACAGATTTAAAGACCTAACAAGCAATGATTTTACTGTGGATACAATATGACCCCTTCTCTGATCCATGACTCAGTACTGACAGTAATGTCAAAAACCACAAAAATTGATGCAAAAGTAAAAATTCACAGTATTTGTGGTTAGGGATTTCGTAAATTTATGATAATGATTATGTCAGCAATATATTTATTCCCTGCACCTCTTGTAGCATATTTGTTTTAAAAGACACATATAAAATATAAAGCAGCAGTCCTGCTTAAATCTCAAGCTTACACCTTCCTCCAGTTTGTATACCTTATTTATGCTTTCATATGTTGTATGTTTTCTTTGAATATAGTACTATCGGCCACAACCAACAGTTATGAAAAACTGGAAGAAAATTACCGATTGGTGACATATGGCACAGCTAGTGTATTCCACTCAGATTTACCTGGCCTGAAAAAAGGTCTCCATCTTTTAGATCAACCATCCATAGTTTTGTTTGTGATGGAAACTGTAACTTGTCGCATGCTATAGGAATAGGCCACAAAAATAGAGAATCATACATCAGATGATAAAAAGAATATAGCAGAAGTGATTATTTCAGAAGAAATTATGAAATGATTTTTATAATGTTGATTTCTGCCAGCACTGAAATTATTCATTTCTCTGAAATCAGCACTCATTTAAGATCCTATTTACATACATGCCAACCATTACGATTTTTTTTCACTAAATTAAACCTTATGCATAAACATATTCGGATTACGCATTTTCGATATATCCCCCCCCCAAAAAATTAATAATTTGTTTTCTCATTTTTATTAACATTCCATTAATCCCAAGACCGTATTGTAGACAAGATGGCTTCTACGTAACTACGACATAAGAGTACACTTGTCCATAGACTTGCATGCACTTTCCTAACAGTATTATGTTCTATTTATAGCAGCTTCCCTACTTCCAAGAAGGATGCTGGTTTCTACTTTAAAACTTTTGACCTAGGTTTCTATTTATAGCAGCTATATGGCTTAGTTAGGAGAAAACAGACTGGTTTTCTGATTATTAATCTTTGCTTGCAGATTCTTTGTTCTATGTCATATGTGGTACAGAACCAGTCTGTAGGTATTTGGTGCTAAAAGTCAGATTTATTCTAGTCAGTGTGTATAATAGAGCAAAAATGTTTTTCAAATAATTTCACAGATGGATTCATAAAAGACAAAAAACTGATTCAAAGATGAATACATGTATTAAATAATACAGCGTTCCATTCTAGAGCAGCTACATGCCCATTGCAGGCTGTGTGGAAAGGATTTTAATATTGGTCATGGTGATAAAACAAATCAACCTTGAATTAGCTTATTTTACTAACTCCAGTACTATGGTAAAGTCTTTTTAACAGCAGAACTCAATTGTGGACACAAATTTTCTAAATCCAGAGGCGTTATTTATCAAGTTCTTACTAGTACATGGACTATCCCTAGTGGTAGAAGACTACGTTGGTCCTTTGTTCAAAAGGCTGTTTCCTGATTCCAAAATTGGAGAAAATATGCATGTGCAAAAACAAAATCATCTGATATTCGCAGGAGCCATGAAAATTTGGCTGTTTAGTGTTGCCAGACAGGAGTAGTGATTTTGATGGAAAAAAAGTTGTACTCAGTTTGTGTAAGAGACTTTGACAATGAAAAGAGCAAAGTCAGAGTGCTTTTCTGTCATTGCCAGAAACAATGGTAGATTCCACTGGAGAAAACATTTTTGATTTGCTTGATAATGCTTTGAATAAATATAAGTTGGCAGAACCATATGGGGTTTTCAGCTGTTAACGCATCAGTGATGACTGGAATTTATTTGCATTCTATATTTTGAAAAATGTCTCCATCTGTATACATATCAGGTTGTCCCTGTCATTTGATGCACCTTACTGCAGGAAATGCTACTGATAAATTAGAGAACTCCTAAAGTATCAATTTGCATTCTACCAGACAATGTACTTCATACAGACAGAGTTGATGTGCAATGGCACCTTATTTCCCAGCTAAAAGATCCAATAACTGAAAGATATAAATTTCCCCTTTGTCAGGTTATGAAAGGAATATTGGTTCTTTACCATTCTAATGCTGACTGTGAGAGATTGTTCAGTATTGTTAACAAAAATAAAACTGAATTCAGACCCAGGCTCAGTAACCTGGCACTAAGTGCTCTACATAGTCTCAGCTGGTACAAAGTGTTTTGAAATGCAGTATGAGAGTCGGTTGCTTTTTAAAGCTAAAAGTGCTACATACACATACACTTTTTCCTTTCCAGCGGTTGGCATGTATGTATTTATGACTTGATGAATGATACTGACTTGATTTGATGATACAGTATTGCTATTTAGTATAGAGAAATGACGCTTTACCGTTGTCTACATTTTAACATCATGACATGATACTAGTTAGATATTGAAAACGTATGGGTATATTAATCTAAATACAACAGAAATCATGTGATAATTAAGTTGCTATAACTTTTTCTATAAAATAATCAATTTTGCAGTACATTTTTTATGTGGATGCAGATTGTGAACAAATCAATGATGCAGAGGGTGAACAAATCATTGTTGTGTGGTAGCCCAAATCAAAATTTGATTGATGTTTTTTGGGAGTTTATCACCATTTCTAAGTGCAGGATAGGCTATACATGGTGGCTAGTATAACTGATGGAGGAAGGACTTGGTAAAAACAACCAACCCACATTAAACTACTGGCAAGCTTTCTCACATAACCACATTGGCTGAGCCAAGTCTTGAACCCATGCAGACAGAGGTCAGATGGCAGTGACAGGAGAAGGTGAGCACTTTAGATCACTCAACCACCCACAGCCCCAAATTTGGTAGCCCACATATTTCAATGGATAAACAATTCCATTTACTGAGCCATTAAACACATGTACCCTCCAGTAGCTGGACAAAATTGTAAGGTTGTAAAAGGTTCAGAAAAACAAATAGACAATACTCCATAATTCAACAAATAGTTGCAATTTTCCAAATACATAAAATATTTTATGTGATTATCAGACCAGCCAACTCTCCTGATTTATCCAGAAACTTCACAGATTAGCATGGCTACATTTTTTTTTATATCAGACGTATATTTGCAAATTCTGTATTCATTGAGTAATTTTTGGTCAAATTCTGTTTTTCTGTCAAATCCAGTAGTTAAATATTCTACATTTCTGGTATCAACAACCGCCATTGTGAAGTCAATTTGAAACATGTTTAGTTTGCTCTGTGTTCAGTTTATTATAATAGATAAATGTTTGAAAAAAAAATGTAATTTTAACAAAGAACATTTGTCTAAGAAAAGTTTAAATGTAAAGTCCTCTAGAGAAAGGTATACACTGAGGATTTTCCATTCATTCAATTCAGTTTGAAAGATGATACTGACGTTGTCATTCTCCACCTTAAAACTGCCACAAGAAACCCAGTCGTGGATTCAGTTTTAATTTAAATGGCAGGTCTGGATTATTTTATTTTGTTTTATTTTAAACATTCTGTACTGAGCTATCCATTTTTTAAACTTGATAATCAGGTGAAACTTTTTTTTTTTGTGCCCCATAGCTATCAGAAATTAAACATGCCTGAAACATTATAAATCCATTTGTAGCTTTGGCAAAATGGTAGCCAAAGAATGCTGAAGTTGGTTAACTTAAGGTATATTTTCTTCAACTAAATGAGTATGTCTGAGAACATCTGTCCAAATGTGATTAGCCATATTTATTTTGGTGGCGCTCTACAGTTTCGTATTTTGCATAGGGTTAGAATTTTAAAGAAAAAGAATTTCCCAAGCTTTCCTCACTGATTATACTGGCTATTTAAAAAAGACCTTGTATATCTTTGGTATAATTCAAAGAACCTTTAATTCCCTTTATTTTTTGTGTATGATTGATGGGTGTACTATGGGTTATAGAGTATACAGCTTGGCCTTACTCCAGATGTGCACCTTTCAAAAATGTGCTAGCTCCACTTAGTCATTTTCACATCCTGAACTTAGAGGTAAATTGTATAAGAAAGAGCTGATAACTTTTTTTGCATTTTATATATTTGGTAATTCATTCATTGCACTTTCAGAAGCTGGTATTGTTTAGTCTGGCAAAATTCATTTTTCCTATTTTAATAGCGACTAAGGATAGTGTAATTTAGACATATTCAGGCTGATTTTTGGAACACAATTGAGCAGACATTTTTGTTAGCAGTGTGCTTAGATCATTTACAATTTCCAAAAGTACAATATCCAAATATCAGCCACATTATATTAAAGTAGCATAGAGGTATGCCAACATTCTTGCCATTAAATGCAAACAACTTCACTGTACATACGTCACTTTTTCAAAAGTACATAATAACTGGTGAGCGCCCCCTTTGTCAAAGAAAAGTAACTGCATGTTAACTGACTTCAGCATGAAATGGCATACAACAGAAAATTATAATCTCAGCTACTTAATTGTGTTTGGATATACTTCAGTAAGAAAAAGGAGATCACAGTGAGTATAGTATGACTAAAGTAGTTAGACTTTAATCGGTGCAACAGTGTCAGTATGGAGATATTCTTAAAATTTGACCTTTAGTTCCAGGGTTGACTGACTGAGGTACTTGCATCATAGCATCGCTTATTCAAGCAGAAAGACTTCAACCCATCCCTATCATAAATATTAAGGGTAACATCAAACATTATGGGACTATACAACAATGCAGTTTATACTTACTGCTAAAATAAATTGCAGCCACAAGTCCCGCAGACTTTTGAACTTTCCAGTAAATTAATTCAAAAACAAAATTGGGTAGTTCAGTGAAGGTAGATTCAAGGGATTTCATTTTGAAAGCTTATGAAATTGTATGAAATTTTTCTGCTGTTTGATATTACGGGTGTGGAGTAAACATGATTTTTATTCAAGCTTGCAGCAGTAGAAGAGGAGAAGCGCTTGTTGGAGGCAGAAAGACTTACCCATGTCCAGTCCCACAATATCGTGTTAGGGGACCTACAAGCAGAGGCACAGCGAGAAATTGCATTCATTAACATGGAGAAAGTTGAGCTGGAGAGACAACTTCAATCACTTCAGAAATGCTATGTAAGAATTGTATATTTCATAATCTGTCTATACAGCCTAATCTTATTTACAAATCTTCCACTTGAAAGATTGTTGACTGAATACATAAACCATAAAGAGGAATGAAGTCATTAAAGTCGCAATCGAACCCTTTTGTTAAAAAGTCTGGTTTCTTGTACATTTTAAACAGCAGTATTGAATTAACAAGGTTCGTGTTTTTTGTGTACTCTAATTTTGTTCCAAAGACTTAAAATGAGAGGTAACAGAACAATATTTCCCATATTCATTATCATAAAGCAGTGTTCTTCATTGCATTGACACAAAAGATGTATTATGATGTCATCCAACACTAAAGATTTATTTATGCTTGTCATGAATCAGATCATGAATTAAGCTGAGTAGAGAAAAAAGAGCGTATTATTTTGAATGTTAGTTTTTTCCTTATTTTTATTTTGAAGTATCTGGTAACTCATGCTAGTTTCAACTGGGAGTATACAATAAATATGCTTATCCAATCACAATATCTTAGGAAAACTACTCTCTCTCTCCTTCTGACTGTTACCACTGTAGTCTGGCTTCCTGAACCTGTTCGTGATACAAGCTACTAAAACTATTTTGGTGGATATCTTCATTTCCTAGAAGAACTACCTTCTCACAAATCTCAGATACAACTTATAGCTAAAGAGAACTATAAGTTGCTTACCCACTTAGGTTGCAGTCAGGCAGAATGATCTCCCTTTGATATAGACACTGGTGGCAAAACCCATGAATATCTCAGTTACTGCTGGAGTAGAAGGCAAGCTTACTATATGGATGTAACTGGGGAGGCTGGAAGGTGTATGTATATTATGATTGGGTAAGTATTCGCGAAGAAACATTTTACCAGAAAAAATTAGTTTCTTTAAATCATAATATCTTAATAGAAGAGGTGGAAGGAGGTACATCCCCTTACCCTGGATATGCCACCTCCAGTCCCCTAAGGTATGTAAGACAGCATTCTAATTAACCCAACTAGAGAGGACTCAATCTGTCAGAGAGCGGCTTTGAAAAGTGAAAAAGGTTCCACATGCAAATCCAGCAGGAGTCAAGACAGCCAGGCAGGTCTTATGAAGCTGTCATACAACCTAGAAAGGCGACCTGTTGTGCCACAGCTATAGGTCCTACCAGACTGAGTTGAGCCTTTTGGGATGAAAGATCTCTGAGGTAAAAACTGGAGAATTATGGACTCGGATCTCCATCCCACTGCATGGATAATTTCAGTTAGAGAGCAGTTCTGGTAAAAATGATGATTTTGGCAACTGCTCTAACCTTGTGAGCCGAAATGCATAACAAATTCATCTGAGTTGGAGTTATTTCTCAATATGCAGAGTGCATAACACACTTAAAACAGGATGAATGGGTCTGTACGGTTATATTGTCCTGTCCCTGTTTGAGAGGTAAAAATAGGCATGAGCTCCCTCAGTGGAACGTCTTTTTAAGATACCACTTCAAGGCTTGTACTGGATCCTGTAGGTGGTCTTGGGGGTAAATGTCCAGAGTAGAATATGATTTCATTGCAAAGGTCTGGTTACCCATAAATGGAAGCCTGTTTTTGACGATGAAAGAGGGATCCATCATAAGTTAAACTGACCGAACTGCATGTAATTTGGGTCTCCTAATAGGACATATATTTGCTGATTCTGCCTGCCATCACTAATGTGATAAGGAAGCAGGTCTTGTATGATATTTGAGCCAACGATGCCCTTGAAAGCAGTTAAATGGTATTTTGTTCGGCGTGGCTACTACCCATGATGGTTTCCTCTTTGGACACAGAGCAAACATTTTTGGTCGTTATAATCAAAGAAGGAGAGGTGGTAGAATAAGTCTTTGGTTTGTCCAAAATCGTCATTTTAGCTAAGAGTGTTTTCTGGGTAGGCTGGATTTGCGAGGTAGTAATAGTTGTCCTAAGGTATTGTGATTGCGTAAATATTTGCAAAGAAACAGATTTTACTAGAAAAAATTAATTCATGTTGGATTACGTTCTGTAATATATAGTATATTACATAAAATACTGTATTTTTTTCTAAGGATTCGGTGAAGAACTCTGAGACCCAACTGGAAGAGCAGATGAGTAAGAGGGACATTCAGCGGGCTCAGCTGGAGGACCGCTGTCGTGAACTGGAGCAGCGCATCTACACCTATATGGAGCGTGAGCAGAAACTGCTGGATGACCACCAAAAAACTGTTGATATGGCATCAGAATTGAACAAGAAACTCAACAAAAATCTAGACGAGGAGAAGGAGAAACTTGAAAAATTGAGAAATGAGGTGTGTAAAATTGATGATAATGATGTTAGAAGTATCCATTTAGTATTATTGAGCACATTATTATCTTCAAGATTCTCAGTGATTCTTTCTGCTGTTCATTTTAAGCTCATGAAGCAGCCTTTAGACCCTAAAAAGATAATCACATTGACTTAATGTGTTTCTTGATCTTAATGCTCACGGGATTGCTTGTTGTGTCATTGGCACCAAAATGTATTTACCTTTTCCTTATTTTATAGCCAGTGATCTTTGTTCAGGTTGGAAAGACAGGTTTTTAGACAGTTGGCAGTATATTCCTTCCATTCAGTATCATTTCATCAAATTTTATTCACTTGTTTTGTTAAATATGTAACAGGAAATGTGATGTATTGTCCAAAGTATCACTGTAACACTACTGGACAAAACTAGGTTTGCAGTCATATTTTTTTTAGATATGTACAAATGAAGGAAGCTTGATGTAAGTTTAATGTTGTTCACTTAGCTCAAGAACTTGATGCATCATCAAGAGTTTAATCAATATTTCAATATAAATGAAAACTACCATAAAGAATGTTTTGAATTTATATAAATTCCACAATCCTTCATGTTTGTTTGGATTAGCAATGGCTATTTTTGTTTACTATGAATTTTTCAGTCATTTTATGCATCAATTCCATCTGTAAAAAATAAACACATAAACTATGTTATTATTCAAGTATACTTGATCCTTTAAACCATACAAGTTAAGCACATAAAAAGAATCATCAATTTTTAACAGTTCGGTAACAAAAATGAACAGCAGAAAAAGTTGCTCATTATTTGATATCACTCTATGATTATTAAATGTAAATGGTTTCCACTACAGCATAACAGTCTGTTAACCGAAACCACAGAAATGAATAGAAAGAGCAGTGAGAGGATCAAGGAACTGCATGAAGAAATGGAGAAGAAAGAAAGCAAGCTACAGGGGAAAATAGCAGAGTTGGAGGGCCAGTGTGAAGTCTTAAGTATATCCAACAAAGAGGTACATAAACCACCGCCAAAATCCCACTAGTTTATTTTATCAGCTTTTAGAGGGTAGTTTCTTCCTCCACATACCCATCTGTCTTTCTCTTTGTCTCACTTTCCTCTCTGTCATTAAGGAGACAGCAAGATTCAATTCAAATTATGAACTTTAATATAATTTTGGAGTTCAGCTGTTAGGAAATTGGTGAACAAAGATTATTTTTAACACATATCAGACGGGTACTTTGAGCAAATATGGTTAAAACAAAAGACAAAATGTTAAATGAGATTTTAACCCTAATACTTTGGCAAGAGATATTATCATATCCTCCATCTGTTCATAACTCATCTCATCTTAAACAGCTTGTTTGAAGTCCACTAAACTTTCTAGGTCTGTTGCTCTTGGGGTAGATATCTGCATGAAGTGTATTATCCTGTGCTCCCACCCCAGGGGTACCTTGGATGGGATGAAAGGTCATATATATATATATAAAATTTGAGTTGCAGTTGTAGCTGGAAGATGCATCATGTATGTGGTGGATTTTCCATTATGACCCCTAGATCACTGTCTGGGTGATAGGGATAAGTACAGGTGGGTTGGGGTTTGAAATTGCATTAAAAAGCATTTGTGATGGTGAACCATTGCAGTCAATTTACATTCTCTTATGATAGGTGCAGCTGAAATTAAGTGAGTCAGAGAAGGAACTGAAGAAAGCCAAAGAGATCAATGACAAGTACCTGATCCATTACAACAAGAAGAAGGATATCATATCAACTCTACAGCAGGAGGTGGATCTCCACAAGAAATCTATTGAGCAGATTCAAAGCAAGAACAAGAAACTGGAGGCATCTGTCAACCCTATACGCACACAACTGGAAGCAGAGACGGCCAAAAACAAGACTCTTAGTAAGATTAGACTACCCCCAGTTTCCCACTGTTTTACAGTATCTTATTCCTTTTTGATGCTTTTAAATTACAGATGGTAAATATGTGAAGTAGGCATTTGTTTTGCATGTTCACAATATACAAACCTTGTTTATGTTTTTGTATCAAATCTTTTACACCCCAGCAGATAAAAGCAGATTTGAGTCTTGGCTGGAAACTGTGTTGTGCAAATGGAGTAAGACACATAAGGGTGAAGTAAGATCAACAAGAAATGCATTGTTTATATGTATCATATGTGTATTGGCATTTTTGACCAAAACGTTTTTCTGTATATTTCATCTCATTATTTTCACATTGCAATACTGCATATGACTTGTTATGTATAGTAGGGCATTCCAAATCACATTTTATTTTCAAACAAAAATGTAAGAGAAGAAATATAAAATTATTTGGAAAAAGTTTGGAAGCTTTTGCAGTATGGGTCACAGTTAAGGAATAGAAATATGGTCTAATCTTTTTGGAACATCTTGCCAGGGAAATGCAAAAATCCTGTTTTAAAGCCTCTAACTTGATGTGAAAGGAGAGGGTGTTTTTTTTGTTTGTTTGTTTTATCACATGATATCCTTAAAATATAACTAAACAACTTATTTTAGCATTAGTGATATTGAGTAACATGCAATATGTCCATCCCCAGGTAACAAGCTACGGACTTTAGAGGTTCAAAATGAACATGCTGACCGTCAGATCAGAGAGCTCAAGAGTCAGCTGGAAAAGGGATTCTTTGGGGACAAAAATGAATTTTTCAAGATAGTAAATTCCCGAGAGGATGCAGTTGATGCTAGTTTTATGGGTCCTCAGTATGGTAAATCCAACATTTCTTTCATCTTTCATTCATGTTGTATCTATCTATTTATTGTACTTTGTGTTTTTTATGAATTGTCCAATCTGGGCTACGCACAGTTTGCATTGAATTTCTGCAAACACTTGACCCTGTTAGTCCTCAAAGTTTGTTTCATTGGGTCATACATGCTTTAGTAAAATGTGGACTGAAATAGGCACTTTCCCCATGACTGCTCCAGTGACCTAGTGGTTAGAGTGTCTGCCTCAGATGTGGGAGGTTGTGGGTTCGAAACCCAAGGAAGAGTCATACCAAAGACTTACAAAAAATGGTACTAACAGCTGCCTTGCTTGGTACTCAGCATTAAGAGGTAGTGTTAGGACTGGTCTGCCTGGTGTCAGGATAAAGTGTCTGGGTGGGACATCATGCTACATGTCTGCAGCATGATGCCCCAGTGCTTGACATCACTATCAATTGTTACACTACACACATCATAGAGATATGACTGAAAAATTGTTAAAGCTAAAGTTAAAAATCTAAATCACACACACACAGTCTCCATGTCAGTGTATGTGGGAACTGTTTCAGCTGGCACGTTGTTAGACTCAGGTAAACTTTACTATGAGAACCAAATTCATTTATAAACTTTGGGAATTTATCTCTTGCTAACTGGGCATTCTCTTTACAACTCTTATTATGTAATTAGTTATGCCAAGAGTACAACTGAGCATATCATAAGAAACTTGTAATGCCTATGCCATCCTCTCCTATTCTTTTCACTATACTAGAGTACATGTATTACTTAAAGATAAGACCTTCAGAGCTTTGGGATGGGGATTTTTTTTTTTACCCTGGGAAAAGTGCTAGGGTCGGCAAAAAAAATTAGGACAGTTGGAAACACATTCAGGGGGTGGGGCCTTACTCTGTATTGACTATAACTTCTTTATTGTTGTGTCAGTATTTTTAGATTGAATACAGGGATATAACTTTTTGGCATATGTCATCAAACATTAGTTAATCCAGCATTTCGAATGAGATCAGCCCTGAAAAGAGTAATAAGACATCAGATATAAAGCATTGTCTCCTTTGCAGAAAATGGATCAGTTGGTACAATGCTCAATGATTCTCTTGAAAACGAAGATGATGAAACAACTGTATATAATCTGAGGTCTCAAAGACGTACCAATTCCTTGGATGACAGTAGACGATCAGTTGATGTGAGGATTACTCCACGACAGACTTCCGATCGACATCCCAGGAGGTCAGTTAGCAGTGACACATTTAAGTAAGTTATTTTACATTGCTTCTTTGATGTGATGTTTGAAATGGATAGCCATTCCAATTGCTGTTTGTAAAATTAACCTGTCACTAACTATATTATGTTCTGTTTTGACTCGTGTAACATACATCATGCACATCCAGACATCACATAATGCACTGACAGATAAGGTTCTGGTCTCATTAATATTGTTGGCTGTACATAAAAGCACAATTTCATGGTTATCAAGGGCATTGATGTATGGTTTATTAGTTTTTTATGCTCAGTTTTATGACTACAATGCCTATTTTCAAGCAAACTGCTCCGGTGACCTAGTGGTTAGAGTGTCCGCCTCAGATGTGAGAGGTTGTGGGTTCAATCCCAAGGAAGAGTCATACCAAAGACTTACAAAAATGGTACTAACAGCTGCCTTGCTTGGTACTCAGCATTAAGAGGTTAGTGTTAGGACTGGTCTGCCTGGTGTCAGTATAATGTGACTGGGTGGGACATCATCCTACATGTCTGCGGCATGATGTCACAGTGCTAGACATCACTATAAACTGCCACATTGCAGACATCGTAGCAATATGACTGAAAAATTGTTAAAGCTATATAAAAAATCCAAATCACATCACATTTTCAAGCAAACAGTTTTGAACCTGATCTGTCACCACATCATGACATGGCAGCTATCTATATACACTATTTATTTACATGCATGTTTTGCATATTTTAATACTTTATGTTGACCAGACATAAATAAACTTGTACGTGTCATATGACTACAGTTATAAATAAGTTTATAAACTACTTTAGGGATTACACAAACATTCAGAACAAGGTCTACTTTGTCCTAAGTGTGTGTGTGCGTGTGCATGCATGCGTGTGTGTGTCTGCATTTGCATTTGGTGTAAACCGAGGACATTATGAGATTTCACATCAACATACCAAGGACACACCTCCAACCGAGGACATCAGCGGTTGGAAAAATGGTAAAATCTTGCTTCTCCCAACTATTTTAGCCTAGAAGAACATAAAATCATGATTTGTAGGAAGGTCCCCATTTACATGCTTGGTACTTCTTCACAATTTTTGAGTGTTTCTTTCTTTCAAAGCTGGTGATACACATGCCTGAATACATGTCCTCGATTGCCTGGCGGAAAACTTGTAGAGAGATCTCTGCTATCAAATTACACGTTGCAAAAACATATTATCTCCCATTAGATCCAAGCATCAGATAGCAACCACTTAGCTAAACAATAAAAAGATAAGCTCATTCATATAACAGTCCCTGGTGTCTTTTATTAATATTTCATGCATGTGAGACAATAGTGTTGGGAAACTCATGATACATTGATACCATACACGTCCAATACAGGCAAATAAATCTGTGACATGTACGAAAGAGGTACATCAAAATTCTATTGGAAATATGCATTAATTCATTGGGACCGCTCCGGTGGCCTAGTGGTTAGAGCATCTGCCTCGGATGCAGGATGTCACAGGTTTGAATCCAAGTCAGGTCATACCAAAGACTTACTAAAATGGTACCAACAGCTGCCTCACTTGGCACTCAGCATTAAGAGGTTAATGTTAGGACTGGTCAGCCTGGTGTCAGGATAATGTGACTGGGTGGGACATCATGCTAAATGTCTGCAGCATGATGCCCTAGTGCTAGATATCACAATAAACTGTCACACTGCAGACACTGTAGCGATATGACTGAAAAATTGTTAAAGCTATGTTCAAAATCTTAATCACACACACACACACATGAATTCATTGTAGAGTTGTTCCGAAATTGCCTAATTATCTGACCCATCTGTAAAGTTAAAATGTGCTGTTTGCTGCGAGATTTTACAAATATAAAGACATTGAAAATGCATCCTTGATATGCAAAATTTAATTTATGATTATTAAATGAGCTATATCTGCCCCTATTTCATCATTTGCCTACTTAGTATTCAAAAAGGAGAAAACAGATGCGAATCAAGTGAAAAATCCCATTAAGGTGAGATCGAATTATCACTAACCGAATTTGGAAGTTACATGTACAGAACTTCAGTAAATATATAGAAAGATAAATGTATTATACAGAAGTATATAGTATTCAAACATTATATCATACATTTATCATCAAGATGATCAGTCACAAAATGAAACATTTAATTACAGAAATATGTATTTCATTATCGTGCTCTTAAGACCTGTTACTACACATGCAAGCAATCATAAACTGTTGAATGCATTTAATGTTCTTTTAAATGTATATACTTGCTTCAGTTGGTGATTTGACGACTTTTCGTAACATATGAATTATATTTTTATTGATAGTTCTGTTGTAAACAAAGTCTAATTAAAACAACACACAAAATGTAAAAACAAGACATCAATCTATATTGTTTTCCCAAATTTAAAAGTTTTTTTAACATTAGCCGAAACTTTCAGGGTGTTCTACTGGACCAACTTGTACTTTTAACTTAAAAGAACATTTATTTAGAGCTGTGTTAGACTAATATTCTTATTCATTTAGTCTTTTATACAGAAGTATATTCTTGTTCATTCATTGCTCCAAAACAATAAAACAAGATAAACTGTTTTTAAAAGGTATTAGAAAATTATCCCCACCCACTAACTCTATACATACATGTACTCTCATAAAGCTCTGTTCTTCACTTCTGCGATTACTGAACTTTATAGCTATTTAGGAGGTGTTGATTAATTTAACATAGATAAGTTGTTGTTATCGTTGTTTTTAGTCCATCATTCTTTGTGTTGAGGTTGAGATAAAACACTATACAGATTACAACAGAAATAATGTTGTATGCATCATCGATTTATTCAGCCAAAGTGACTTGAAAAATACAAAGTCTCTGTGAAATACACAATGTTGGTAACACAAACATTCATTCTTATTTTTAACATTACATCTGCACATGTCCGAGAGAGAGAAGATTCGTAGGCATATTATGCAACGAGGATATTACTCTATTTTGTCAAAAAGCGAACAGTCCTTGCCGATAAGGCGAGCTTCCTGCCATAAATACTCAAATCCAGCCAGATAGTATTGTTACAAACCAGGGGTCAAACCCTGGCAAGATTCCGCTAGAAGTCATAAGTTTACCCCATATTTCAAAAGACTTCCATACAAGTTGTAAATTAGAAAGGATGATGTTTCCATTCTATACATAAATTCTTTGCTAATCAATGCAAGACCACAGATCTCAAAACTTGCCAAATATCTGTCAACCCCACATCTGCATGGTTTCTCTTCATCAACTTTTCGTACCGTCAGCAGTTCATGCCGTAGAACTATACAACTATCCCCTAACAGAGAACTGTTTTTACTGCGCCACCTTAGGCCAGTCAATTCATGGTTTCAAGACCTTTTTGCCAGTACAGCTGCGTCACATTTGCCACCATGGCAACATAAACTATCTACTGAGTCCCTTCTTGTTTATTTCTTTGTGTAATTTACCGGTCTCCTACTGTAAATACTGCCACTGCAGTCCCACCACCAATGTATACCATTAGGTTTTAGTATGGACTATCTTGTGTGGCTTTGACCTGAATTTACTAAAAGTTAACCCTGGCATCATGGAAACTAACACTTTACTCCGTGACATTTACTCCCACTAATTGGCTAATTACTTCGGGCTAAGGAATATTTCCATTGCACCTAGTTTCAGTAATCAAACAAGTAATCGTACAAATCTAAGAATTCCTTAAAACGGGGTGCTATAACCAAATGCGCATATTCCAAATTTATTACAGTATGATCTCCAAAGTGGTGGATTAGTCCGAAGGATGTTATGTCATACTAAAGTCTAATTGCAGGACAATCAGTAAATCAATAAATTGATCAGTCAGTCAATAACAACAAGATATATATATTCAAATAATAATGTAATTGCCCTAAAGAACAGTTGTAGACGAAACCCTTATGGAGGTTACAGTTACTGTGATTTGGATTTGATTTTCATACAGATTTAACAATCTTTCAGTCATATCGCTATGATGTCTGCAGTGTGGCAGTTTATAGTGATGTCAAGCAGTGGGGCATCGACAACACAGACATGTAGCTTGATGTCCCACGCAGTCACATTATTCTGAGACCAGGCTGACTAGTCCTAACACTAACCTCTTAATGCTAAGCACCTAGCGAGGCAGCTGTTGGTATCATTTTTATGCCTTGGTTCAAACCTGCAACCTCCTGCATTCGAGGCGAACGCTCTAGCCATTAGGCCACCCGAGCAGTTGTATTGATTGTTCAGACTGGACTAGATATGCAATTACGTCCTCATTGGTCATAATGTACCAATGTCCACGGTCTGTGTGATTTTGTCAAATAGTGTGTGTCCTTAGTTTGCATGGATTATACAGAATATTTGTGCAAATGTGTGCGTCCTTGCTTGCATTGCTAAATTTCAATTGATAATACAGTTCCCTCCTTGATACATCACCATTTGCTATTAATTTACTGCCCCAAACTGTATTTCATTTCGCTGTAACATCGCCATAGCAAATGTCCTTGGTACACAGTTCAATACATGAGTCATCAATATCCATCAAATACAAGAATGTGTTTGTATGTCTGTTATTGAAATTTTTGACAGACTCTTGGAATGGTTTGAAAATTAATTCTTAGAAAGGACACAAAGTTGTAATAGAATGTTGCACTTCAAGCCAGCAACATGTTAGGGCTGGTGTGCCCTAATGAGCCATACGTGGACCACTGTTATTTTCAATTTATATTAATGATAATGACACTGATATTTGAATGTTTTCTGATGATACATCATTGTCAATTATTGCTGAGGACTGCTGTTCTTTTGAATGAAGACCTACTTAAAATTAATGTCTGGGCAAACCAATGGTTAGTTGATTTTAATTCAAACAAAACTGAATCAGTGACCAAAGAGAACAACAATCACGGCTTTTAATGAATAACATGGTTATTAGGAATGTCACCTCACATAAAATACTTGGGCCTAACAATGGAATCTTCTCCCTGTGGAAGTTTGAAACAACCATTCATTGCACTCTTTTAAATCACACCTAATTACGAATCAAGGAAAAATCACAATTTATTGCTATCAAGGAGAAAGTATAGTGCAGACTATGCACACAAGGCTTCAATTTGGTTGTAGTTTATTAAACAATGATATTTTCAAAAACCATTTGTCACCTAGCAATAGATTTTCATGCAGTAAACCAGAAACCAGAAAGCATTTTCTCTTAAACTGTGCAAACTATGTTACTGTCAGAAACAGAACATGAATATTGCCCATATCACAGATAAAACTTTGTTATTAACGGGTAACTGCTTGCATTGGTTCAGGTCAAAAAGGACAGTGTTAATGCAGTACATAATTACATCAAAAATATATGCCTCATAATTAATGATGTCCTCATATGTATAAATATTTCTTTTTGTGTCTTTTTCTTTGTTGATTTGCAAGTATACAGTAACATATAAACACTGATTAGTTGAGTTGGCTAACATTATTATAATATTGTATTTACAGTTTGTTACTTCAACACCTCATATCATGTTTCAGTGTTTGCAGTATTATGCCTTCATTATTTACATCAGCCACATTATAACAATATTGTTAATGAGAAGAGAGCTCAAAATAAGCTTATGCTTGTTGCTCACTGCTCCATTCCTCTTGTTCAGTTTGATGTACATTCTATGATGACATTTGTAGTAACTAAATGTTGTTAGAACCAAATCCCTACTGTCAACCATGGTACAAGGTGCATGATCTATCTCACATGAATCCAAAGTTCTGCACTCATTTGGAGGTTTTACCAACTATGTAAGAATTTTAATCCTTGGTATCACTAGATAACTATTGGCACCTTCTGTTACATTAATTCTTCTTGAGAGATACTCACTCATTTCACCTAATCAATAATTGGTGATTTTTTTTCTTTCTTCATGCTTCACTGGTAAATATGCATGTCATGGTCAGTTGATTTCCTCAGCAAGGTTCATTAACTAAAGGGTTGATTACTTAGTCATTGAGGTTTATTATTATCCACTAGGTAGCTTGTTTCTTTAGGCTTGAATGAGTGATCACTCCTTAAGCACTTCTCATCTGAGTTCACTGAGAAAACTGTCTGTTAACACATTTAAAACATTCTGGGCTAGGAATGTCCTTATATTGTGCTCTCTGTACTGTTGTGAAAGTCCAGCTATATAGGAATAGTTTGATTTTACCCACACCTGTGCTGTTAATGTGTTTAATGATCTGTGGATATTAATCTATACAAAATATGGGCAAAATGGAAATTGTATACAGCAGACTTCCAGATGAACAAATTATAGTTAAGGATCGCAGGATGTCTGACATTTCTGGTTTGACTAGGGGTTTGTTACAGTTCTTCAGAAAAGACAAATTCTCAAAATACAGAAGGCTTAGGTAATATATAACAAACAAACATTGAAATTTTGGTAAGAAAGTGGAAAGGGTCTCTGTCATTCTTTATGTGAATTTTCAAGGCATTGTTTTTGTTGGTGTCCATATTTTCAATTGAATGAAGATTGATTATACCACTTTTTCATCATGTATTTTGACCATATGACTTAAAATGAGCACAGATTAAAACGAGACACTGCAATGAATTCTAACTGCTGGTGGTATCCAGATAAAGCATTATAATTGCAGATAGATAATTAAAAAACATTAATAAACTTGCACTAGAACAATTTGCTTTTTATAAAACTTTACCATAAAATTAAAAGTCCAAAACATTTATTGTACACATGAGGTTATTCACCAGAAGAAACAGTTGGTACCTCAGTGTATGGTCTGAATGTAGAGGCATTTGTGCATATGCTCTAGTGTATGTACATTTATAGGGGCTGTTTCAGAATAACTTTGAAATGTTTGTACCTTAATTTAAAAATATATCTAAAGTGGTATGAATCTCATGGTTGGTGCTGGCTTAGAAAAAAGTTGTGACAAAAAAGATCACCAACCTCAATATTTTGTTGCCAATTTTCAAAAAATGTTGCTATTTTCATAATACAGCTACCATGATGCCAAGGCTACCAAGGGGATGAGGCTATTCATAGGGAAATGAAAACATGTAAACAAATTAAAATGTTTAACAAATATTCTTGTGAGATGTCCCACTTTCATGTAACTTGGTTGAAAGATATCTATTTTTTCAAAATATTGGAACTTTAATTTGGGTTTTACACCACCATTGGTAGCGATCATAAGCGTGAACTTTATTGTTGAAAACTGGAAACTTTCACAGCGCAGTAAATATGTTCCAATCACAAAGAAAAATGAAACAATGATTTTATTTAAGTTTGTTTCTGACTTCCTTTGATCAAAGGTCTTGGCTTGCTTTGATGAATGTGCATGTGTTATTGAAGGCACTGCTAAAGGCCCTCTTTAAAGGACCAAAAAAATGCCTAATTGCTATTGCTGTGGCAACATCAGTATATATATATATATATATATATATATATATATATATATATATATATATATATAGAGAGAGAGAGAGAGAGAGAGAGAGAGAGAGATACATACATACATACATACATGGGGCCCAGAGTGGCCAAGTGGTCTAAAGCGCTCTCCGTTACAGATCACTGCCATCTCAACTCTGCCTGTGTGGGTTCGAGTCTCGGATTTGGCCAATGTGGGTATGTATGAAAGCTTGCCAGTAGCTTCTCATGGGTCGGTGGTTCTTTCTGGGGTTTTCCCGGGTTCTTCCTCCACCATTAATACTGGCCGCCATGTATAGCCATGTGCTGAAAAATGGCGTTAAACCCTACAATAACAACATACATACATACATACATACATACATACATACATACATACATACATACATACATACATACATACATACAAAGAACAGTTGATGCTTCAGAAGTAATCAGTTTTCTTTAAAGTTTCTGAAAAATATATTTTCTGGTACATTTTTCGAAGAGGAAAAAAGTGTTGCAGTTGTCTGGTCCATTGTAGTCATATTACGACATACAGTACTAAGGCCAAACATCAGCACAAGCAGATTATGATATAACAATGCCTGCCTTCATAGGTGGTCAATCGTAGCTATATGGTCAGGTGGCATGACTATTTTGGTTATATTATGGCATACAGTACTAAGGCCAGACATCAGCATAAACGGATTATGATATAACAATGCTGTGTTAGGGCGGTTTGTCAATATGAACAAAGGATTTGTTTATGTAACAATTGATTCCAGTGCAATTTTTATATGGTACCCCAAGTGGCAGAGTGGTCTAAAGCACTTTCTGTTACAGATCACTGCCATCTCACCTCTGTCTGCGTGGGTTTGAGTCTCAGATTCAGCCAATGTGGGTATGTGAGAAAGCTTGCCAGTAACTTTTCATGGGTCGGTGGTTCTTCCTGGGGTTTTCCTGGGTTCTTCCTCCACCATTAATATTGGCCACCATAAATAGCCTATCATGTGCTGAAAAATGGCGTTATATCCCACAACAACAACAACAACAATTTTTATACAAGTTTGCGCTTCCTCTCATGGTGCCATTGAATTTCTCCACTCCAAAACCAAGATTGTATATACAGTTTTTGACAGCCAAAAATGTTGTCAGCAAAATAATTAACAGAATGGTATATTTTGTTGCCAGGGGTGGGGAGAACAATTTGCAACATAGTGAAGCCCAGAAAAACCCCAGTATGATTAACATCAAGTCAAGCATGCATAAACTGCTGACATCACGCAGGATTCCTTATATATTGACAGATATTTTACAACGACTGTAGAACAAATACACATTTAAAAATACTTGAATATATGGGGATTGATGGTGACTGTTTTCTTCACATAAAATATTTGCTTGAAATGATTGAATGGCATACATGTATTTAGAGGTGTTCATTATAAGACTGAAGTAGCAAATTTCTTACTGGATCCTGCGTGATGTCTGCAGTTTACCATTAGGCTCTGCAAACTTTCTTGTAATGGGTCCTGGCTTTCATCATCAGTATGTCTTGCTTACCCTATCCCATTACAAGACTAATATGGAAAAAGATTGATGAATAGCACAGAGGCCAGAATTAGAAATAATTTAATGTCCTGTGCATTTCAGCAGCGTCACCTGTTTTCGATCTTTCTCAACATCCAGTTTACATTAGTGGAATGCTATAAAATTTGACTTACTACATTAGTCAATGTATGAAAGTTGAATTTTAAACTAATTCCATATTGTTTGTTTTAGTGAGGGCCTAGTATAATTCATGAGAGGCGAGCACTGATCAGGGTAAATAGGTCAGAGGTCTAAAGTCATAGTGCAAAATTTATTTATTTATAATTTCCCCTAGTAGTGAATCACAGTTTTGTTATATATTATTTATTGAAATTAATTTGGAGTATTCTGATTTATATTTTCTTTTGCAGTAATGTTTTTACCCCAGGAACTGCCAATTTAGAGGTGGCCTCCAACATGGCATACAGACTGAGATCCAGAGAGTCTGCAGCCAGCTTAAATAGGAGCATCATCAGCACAGACTCAGCACGTTCAACATCATCACAAGTTCCAAGTGAGTCCTTCATGCAGACTAGTTTTAGGACATTCATCCTTATCAGCATGCTGATTGGGTTTCTTGGCATGACGCCCACACTCAGTTGTACCATACCCATCCACTAATAAGTCCATATTTTTTAAAAACTATCTCAGTTTCACAAACTTTTGACTCGTATTTACTGAGGATATTGTTGATAGTAAACTCACCTGCTGCTTTTGTACCAACTTCTGAAGCTGTCCACCTGGTATCTTGGGAGAAATGCAGTTATTATATTTATTACAGCAGACATGATTTTTCTCCATTTTAAAGTGGAATTCCACTTTTCACCTGACTTGATTCTGATATTTCTTGATATAGTTTTTTTTTTATCATCTCTGATCTGGTTTTTAAAAAACTGTTCAGTCCCATTCTGCAACGACCCTTGTAACGTATTTGTTTCATATATTAGTTAGCCCATGACTCTTGTAAAGAGTATTCTGCTTGGTCAAAAGTTTAAATTCATCCAATGAATATTCATGTAATGGAAACTGATGGCAATGGAAAGAAGAAGCATGCCTGCAAAACATTGTGTCCCCAGTTGTTGAGATAGACCATGACTCGAGAAGTTTAGATAACGGTTTTTATAAACATATGGAAATGAGAAAGGCTGGAGCGAATAGTCGATGGAAATTTAGCTGGTCAGTCTATAAGAAAACTGAACATTAGAGGACTGGCATTTTTTTACCTCTGCTCTACGGTAATCACTATTGAAAGAGTTTGGAACAGCACCTACACAGGAAGCTGCATACGGAAAGATTAAGCTCAGAATACATCTGGAATAATTGCAGTTAATTACTAAAAGAAGAAAGATTTCTTGCATGAGAGAATAGATGTAGCTCTCTGTCAGAATATGCGCTCTGCATGTCACCAATACAAGCACCAGCCTGAAAGAAAAAAGACTCATTGAGAAGGGGAAAAAACGATTGCACGTTGAGCCCCAAAAAAGTCAGTCAAAAAGGAAGGCTAAAGAAATCTTTGCCAAAGCTGCAAAAAGAGCTCAACTGGCATATAAACAGGTTGTGTCCATTGGAGAAAATGACAAGTGAATGTATGAGATTATTTGTATATAGTTGATGTACTTGGGTGTTTATTTTACAGATTTGTTATGAAAAGAGGGAAGTGTAATATATTTGCTGCAAAAATTGAGAAATTATTGTGACTAAATTATGATGTGAACACTGACATGCATATGAAATAATTTAAGCACCAATAGTATTGGAGAACAAATTCATGTGAAAATAAATATTGTAAAATTATTCAAGTCAAGCTGAAAATGTTTGGTAAGTTTATTAGTTTTTCAAATGATTATTTTGTTAATATATTATGATCATAAGTTGCACCAGGAGCAGTTTTTTATAATTGTAAAATGCATTTTTGGTCAGGGGCCTTTGGCCCCCTGGATTGAGGGTGCTGCCCCTCCAGGCCCTGTTTGGGGAGGACCCTCAAACCCCCCTTTCAAATTTTCAGCTTTTTTGTGGAATAGCAAAATCATGTCTGTTAAGATAATTTGTGGTTCGAAAGTTTGAAAATTATAAGAATTTCTGTATGATCATGTAAATGTGATATAAGATACCTTGCTTAGACTTAAAAATCTCATGATTATATTAATCACCTTTTCCATCTGTCTGTCAGTCTCTCCTAAACCTAGATATGTTTTATCTCATCAACTTCATTTCTACACACCTGCCATAAGGGTCATCTGCCATTATGTTATTCATTTGTCTGTTACCAAGCATTTTCGGCTGGCTTGCACCTTTCATAAGAAATAACCCTGTGGAGTTTGGAATCAAAAGTTGAAGGTCATTGTTACTGATGAAGAAAACTGGCTTTTGCACAATAATTTCAGTAGCTTTGGGTTCGAGTATCAAGTTCTGCTAATGAGGGTATGCATAATAGCTGCCATTAGCTTCCCATAGGTCAGTAGTTCTTACAGGGTTTTCCCCCGGTTCTCCCTCCATCACTTATATGGCTGCTATGTATAGTCTATCTTAAACTGGGAAATGGCATTAAACCACAAAACAACAAAAGTAACTTTAGTTATCCACCACCTACAGTACTAATCTTTGTGGATGGCTTGCAGTTTGGGTAAGGAAGAACCCTTTTGGTTTCAGAATCAAAAGCCATAGTTAGTGTGACTGGAAGAAGAAAATAGTTTGTACACAGTAACTCAAGTTTTCCATCATCATTGGTTACCAAACTTTGTGTTTTGCAATTGGGATAATGAAGAATGCTATTGAATTTAAGGTAAAAAGTCAATGTCATTGACTTTATTAAAAAAATCAAAATTGGTTTTTGCACAGTAACAGACAGACAGGAAGAAGCGGATTGATTTGGCACCATAAAGTAAAAGATAAGGAAGAAATTGATAAAATTTGGGGGGAGTGTCCAAGGGTGAAAATCACAGTGACTAGAAAAAAAAAGTGGTTTTTGCTCAGATGTTCAGTTATCTACAGAGACTATTATTATCATAATTAACAACAAAGTTAGCATATAATATGCAGTTTATGGCACTCATTTGTTATAGAGTTACGGTCCTTGATAATAACTTATTTTGGCATTGGATAATGTTTGAAGCCAGCACTGCTGAAGAACATTTCAACATTTTGATGCAATTTAATGTGATCATTGACCAAGATGTTCTGTTTGTGTGTTTTGGACAGGTAGTGTTGTTGACAATTAATTTCATACTTTCACATCAGATGTTGCTTGTAACCAGCACTATTTTTTAAAAAAAACATTGAGCATATTCTGATGTAGTTTGCTTATGAACATTGTATCATAGACCTACATATGCCTTGTATGGATTTGTCTCATGGGATGTTGTTTCTAACAGGCACAGCTCAATAACCAGTCAACAATTAGCCCCCTTTCTAATAAATGCCCACCCCCTTCATTCCACGAAAAAAGAAATTCCTAACTTATGGAAGCTTATAGATTCATATATATATTCATTATGTTATGTCCAAATAATTAAAACAGTACATGAGTGATCCAGCAACTGTTACAAAAAATCAAAACAACTTAAGTTAAAAATGTTTTCAGTCAAACTGATGCACAGTATTTAAAAAAAATCACAACTGGTATATTGCTGGGATCCATGTCTATTTTGCATGATGGTACTAATGCTAATAGTACTCTAATAAACGCCCACCATTTGGAAATTGCACCACCACTGGGATGTCTTAGAATAACTGTGGTATTATATTTCCAGTTTGCAAAATATTATCTCATAGCTACAGGTGTATTTTTGTAAAACATGCTTCTTATGCTTATAAGAAAGTATGAAGAAATGCAGTCAGAACTATGAAGATCGTTCATCACAAGACACAACCTATTTATTTTCTCCTTACAGAAGGCACTGGTAGTATGTTTTCATGTGCTGATGAACCAATGGACTTTGAATGGGGACGTCTCAGTGAGCTCCAGCGTCGGAACACATTGTGCCCCGCACACTTGAAGACTGCCTATCCTATTGAAACCCAAACTTATGGACTCAGCAAGTTTTCTGATGACTGTCTACGTGAGAGCAAAATGAGTAACAAAACCATCAGGGCTGTGGAGGAATCTGTAAGAGAATCAGCAAGAAAGCGGAAAAGGGAGGATCCTGGAGATAGCGTAAGGGAGGTAGAAAACTCAGTAAAACAGGTTGGTGTATAGGCAATATTTCTTTTTCTTAGAGGTAAAGAGTGTGGTAATTTTGTCTTTCATATGATGCATGTGTGTGGGTGTGTGTGTGGTAAACTCCTTAATTGAATTTTAAATCATGTCCAGCATTAAAATCTTTGTCCCCCTAAATTTCAAAGTTTTGGAAATTGTACAACACATAAAGATTTTGACTGGCACTTTAGTAATCAGCTTTTGCATCTGTCTGTCTGTCCAGCCACTTACACTTCCTGAAACCACCGATGCTGTGCATATATTCTGATATAATTTAATGTGAACACTGTTTCATGGATTTAGTTTTGTCTTGTATGGGTTTTGTTTTGTCATCTCCATTCTGAACTAAGTTATGGCTCATGTCTGTCAACTAAATATCTTTTACATGGGTTGTTGCTTGTATTGATCAGGTTTCAAAGGAAGTGTATTACAATTTTTTACATCACCATTTCGTAGAGTAGTGATGCCTGAATTTCCAAATTTTCCTAAATTTAGTTTCCCGAGTTTCTGTTAAAGGCCTTAAGGAGCATATTGTCATGTTCTTTCATTATTAGCTCAGGTTTGTTTTTGATTAGATTGCTTCGAATATTTTGATTTCTGTTCTATTTGCTGCTGTTTATTATAGTTAAAACTCATTTCCAAGCAAATCATAGCATAATTTCTCAAATTTGTCAGAATAATTGTATATCTTGAATATAGTGTGATCTGTATAATAATTTATTTTGTTGTGACATTATTAATGCCAACAATTGCTTCATGATAAAATAAATTTCACAATATGTCTTTTTTTCTATAAATAGTGCCATTGGCAAACATTTGACTGTGCTGTAAAGCAAACTTTCTGATTAAGATATAATCTTGATTTTATTATCAGTCCTCATTAATACAGGTAAAACAGGGAATTGTTTACCAGAAACCAGGCCCACCAACTCCTGCCAACTCTAGGAGGAATTCTGGAAAGGCATCAAGGTCACCCTATACTCCAGGAAGTAGACGGCAAAGTGCCAGGACACCCAGACGGACTCCAAGGAGAACCCCTCGTAGCACACCTGGTAGTACCCCAGGGTCATCTAGTAAGGTATGAATAGCATTTAGAAAGAATTCTGACTCTGGTGCAACATGACTTACATGAAATGGTGTCCATTGCCTTATATTTGTTTCATTTGCAACTTTTACAGACTGCTGAAGTGGCTTAGTGGTGAGAGCGTCCGCCTTGTAAGCGGGAGGTTGTGGGTTCTAACCCTGGCCAAGTCATAACAAAGATTTAGAAAAAAAATGGTACTAACAGCTGCCTTGCTAGGCACTCAGCATTAAGAGATTAGTGTTAGGACTGGTCGGCCTGGTGTCAGGATAATGTGACTGGATGGAACATCATGCTGCATGTCTGCGGTATGATGCCCCAGTGCTAAACATCACTATAAACCACCACACTGCAGACATTGTAGCAAAATGACTGCATTTTTTTTAAAGCTACATTAAAGAATCCTAATCACACACACACAATTTTTACAGCACAGTCAGGTATTTTATCAATGGTATGATTTTTTGGCCAGTCATTACTGTCCCAGTCCTATCAGTTCTATGACACTTTTCGGCCTCAAAGGCAACTCCCTGCTTGTTGAGTAATAAATCCACAGAAGATTGATCTTGTTTGTTCTTTTATCCATTGCACTCTTATACTTAGATTCATATAAAGCGACACTAGTCTGTAAAATACACTCAATGGAACCCAAAATATTGTTTTATATGAACTGTTATCTTTTATATACAAGTGAAATATGTAAAGTTATGAGGATTGTAAATGTTGTCTTCTATAGGCATGTGTTCTTTATGTAGAAGTGTCAACTTGATAGTTTTTCAATAGTCACATAGTGTTTGCTTTTTCAGCAATATAATAAGCAGTATATAAGCAATATACTCAATATTTATCATGAAATAAAGAAATGTGATGCTTCTTATAAAATAGGTGATACTGTAGGAACAACTATATTAAGTATGTGTAGGGAGTTAAACTCTGTGTATTGTGTCAGAGTTGCTATTGACCTTGATTTTACTATTAAAGTGCTTTCATTCCAGGCTCATAAAAGAGAGAGTGTTGCTTTTACTGTGGGCTTTAGTCCAAAGCCAGTTTCCCGTCTCAAGCGACAGACTGCTTTTATCCAGAAAGAGCCACCATCTAAGTCCAATAACAACCAGGTTAGTAAGCTCGTGCAGATATTTGAAGCCAAAAAGGAGACACCGGATGTCAAGAATGCCAGTCTGGCTTCAGCCAAGGTTTCACACAACCTGAGAAAGAATATAGGTGATACACCTCAAGGAAGTGTTGATACTAGTAAAAAGTATCCAATTAGTGTAGGTAATGCTAGAATCCTAAGTAAGGAAAAGAGTTTACGTGTTGACAATGTGTTTGGCACACTAAATCCTCCATCATTTTGCACTCCAAATTATAAGCCATTAATCAAATTGGATACTGTTGAAAAAATATTTGCTTCTACAGAAAATATAAATGAATCAATGGATCACACTTTACATGGAGCTTCAAATGAAAACTTAAGAGATGGAGTTTTAAGTGAGCAGTTGAAAATTCCTTCCAATTTTAAAGAGGCTAGTCTACAAGTACCCAGCTTTAATGATGGTAAAGACATCAGTAGAGAGACATTACCATTAATGACAGACATTATTGACTGCAGAAATATACAAACACCAGTTGAGAGAAAAAGTAAAGTTTCTATTGCAGCCAGATTATTTGAATCCTCAACAAATAGAATCAAAAGTAGTCTTCGTAAAACTCCAGCCAGGTTTGTAAGAAAGCTTCTGAAGCCCACACTAGCAAAGAGGGAAATCAATTTTGGTGATAAATCTCCGTCTGTGCCCTTTGATTCTGACAACAGTTCACGTAATCTAATTAATAACTCAACTAAACCAATCTCTCCTTATCATTCAAATCTCACATCCCACTTAAAAATGTTAGGATTAGCATCTCCCAAATCAAGTTCCCCTTCCATAAGAACACCACCACAGAAAGGAAAAACTTCCATTAAAAGACGAGTCACGCCTCATAAAATGAAGGGGACTCCGACTCGCTTCATTCCCTATGAAAGTTTCGAACAAGAAGTTGAAACCATTATAAATAGCCCCGAACCTGTTCCTATTAAAATTATTTCAACGCCAAAGGAGAAAATTAAAAAGGTAATTCAAAAGCTAACAAATACCCCTAAATGGTCCATGAAGGTGGCTCCTTTGGAATTTTAATTGTCAGTGAATGTTATAACATTTCTTCCATAGATGAAAAATAAGAATACTGTACCTTCAGATATCTTGTTTATATGTATTATGTCCAACTTGGGGAATATTTTACTCAATGATTACTTAAATTTATGGACCATTTACTCTACTGAGAAGGAGATTCATGAAATCTGGTTATAAATGGAGGCAAGGGGTCATAATTTTTGTTGTTTATTTGTTACATGTTGGAAGTTGTAAGGGCAAGCAAGACATTCATATCACAAATTTGAAACTGATATTTTAAAACAATGTAGTGTATCCAGCATATAATCATCGGAATTCAGTGTCTGTTATTAATCATGCAGTTACAAGTGTGAAGTTAATTTATGAAATACCCATTAAGAGAGAAAATATTTTCTATTTAATATTTTTGTTAAACAGTCGTTTAGATGGTTGGCCGACATTGTGTACAGATTCAGGTAAACATGTACATGTACGTTCAGAATGTAGTTGATGCATTGCTTATTGTATATTATGCTTATTGTGGAAAATCAGGCTACAGATACTCTTGGCTGATTGTATTTAAGAATTTTGTATACTCCAGACTTCTCTGTAATGACAGTTGCTAAAGAGAAAAATCATAATCATCAATCATCATTAAGAGGATAATGTTGAAGATACATTTATGACAGTCAGGATATGCATGACATTTTTGTGTCTTCAAGCTCATTTGCAAATTTCAAAATGAATGTTGGTTCAAAAATCAATTACTTGTAGAAAAGGAATAAATATAATAAATTAAGATTAAAAAAAATAATAAGCATTCTTTGGTAACAATAAAAATGCTTTGTGGAACATGAAATGAGCATATCTCTAATGTGAGAGCTGCAATGCCATCGGGATTTGGAATGAGTTTGTTAAAGATTGATCTGGATTAAAGATGGTCAGTTGAAAATGTTGGAGTATTTAAGTTTTGGTGAAAAAAATTATTGTTACAAAGGTATGGGTCTTATAAAGCCACAATCACTTAAAAATATACAAGCAGGTATTCATATTCTTTAGCTGCTCTTTTTTGACTATCTAACTCCAAGTAGGGGTCATTACAAAGAAAAGTACATGGAAAAGTGCTCTTTAACAAAGTGTCCATAAAATAATAGCTAAAAAGTATATTTAAAGAAAAACTGATTGTAATAAACTTGTAAAATGTCCAGAAAATTATATATTTGCATTGTTATCACTCTTGTAGTAAAATAATTGAGGACAAAAATTTAACTGATGCTCAACTTTCAAATAATTTCATCCACTATATCTTTACCCAGAGTGAAGTTGAAATTTTGAAAATTTAAGAATTTGTCATTGATATTGATCAACTGTTTTGTGGGTAAATATATGACTATACACAACTTACAATATGATGAAATATCATTATACATGAGAATAAAGTGGCAAAAAACTTATTCATCACTGAAGATGAAAATTGACTTTTATAAGGAAAATGCATCAGATATCTACTACAAGTACTGAGGTATTGAAAAGGCAAAATTATCAATGCATCACTGCATCTGTCCTTTTGCCCCTAACTCTGAGTATGGTTTTGATCTATTGCAGCTACAAGTCTGTGCATTTAGACATTTTCACAATTGCTTGACCACATCTGTTATTACTTTCAAGTTTGTTTTAAAAAATCTAAACATTCATCCATTTCTTCACCAAAGAGTATCAACCTTTTAGCATTGTTTCCAGAAAATTTGCAACTCAGCTAAATAAGACCTTGTCATTCAAAATTTGACATTACATTTGTAAGAGCGGATTCAATATTCTCAGTTATTGGTTCCTTAATTAGATATATGAACCAATATTCATGGATTTGATTGGTGGAATGATAATATAAGAAATAATAAATCCACAGGATGCTATGTTGAGGCATGTTCAAAAATAATAGCTAGCAAAGTCACTGGAGCAGGATGAACAGGTCACAGAAACCTCATTTTACTTGTGATGAGCAGTACACTCAGTAATGAATACACACAAGTTTCATTACTGTAAATGCAATAGTGATACATATGCCATAAGCAAATGATTGCTAATCTCTTTACAGGAAAGTCGTTAACAATCGTAAACATCATACTACTACTTAAGTGAGGCCATATACTTCACAGGCAAGATAGTAATAATCATTAAGTATGACTGAGCTCCTGTAGACAACAATTTTTAAACACAAGTAATGTATCATTGTTAATAACGAATAATAATCAGAAGCTTCATTCTGAACTTCAATTTCTGCTCCATATCTCCTGTTCCTCTTTTCTTGCCAATGTAGCTTCATCGGAAACATAAAACCTGGTATGATTATTTCATCTCTTTAATAAATCACTGTGAGGAATGTCTCGATGCATGATTTTTTTCTTTTACTGAACTAAAATCACCATGTTGCTCGTGTATTCCATTTGATAGATGCATGAAGATATAATTATGTGTTACAGTTTAACATGAGGGGACTGGCCTATATTACAAGTTTTGTTTATTTGTAATTATTAATCTTTATTCGTATGCCTCACCATGTTTGATTTATAGCATATAATGTAGGAAGCATTTACTATATATGTTTTCATACAAGTCTGATCAGTGACCCAAATATATTGTTGAACATTGCAGTGGCAAATATGTGTCTATGCAGATCAAGGTGTACATTGTTTTCTCCTTTGAATACTTCCCCAGTCACATTACATTATGAATATTAGCCTGCTACCTCACACCTCCAGTCCTACTAAAAAGTGAAAATCGTCTTTGTCTATATCATTAGACAGTGCAATAGCGCATGCCCATTACCTCCCCTTGGCACCGCAGACCACATCATACAATTCATCCTCCAACAATCCAGCTACTTTTATGTTTTGTGGATTTATCGATCTACTGCAGTATGTTTGCATTATTTTACAATTTCTGTCAGTTTTTGAATGATTTTGTCACCTTTCGGGAACGTTCCACCATGTTGTGGTTGACCTCATTTAAGGTCATTATGAGTTAGCATGCTTTTGAATTTGTTCGCTTACTCCTGTACGAAGCTCTTGTTTGCAAAATTGTGTAGTAATGATAGATATTTATGTTTTATTCGTATTTCATGCTGTTTTGATAGAACTATGGTTTATTAGACTAAGCATTGTGCATAAGTTCATAACAGGGCCATTGGTTTCTGATATGACACTTTCCTTACTCTTTTAGTTATGACTGTTTTAGCGACTTAGTAATTCCAGTTCATTACTAGTTTCTGTTTTTATGTTGTCTTAGCAGAATATTGATTTAAATGATTTATATGCAACTACAGAGCATGGATGATTCATTGGGGAGTAATTGGGCAACTTTAGGCAGCCCACAAGGCATAAGTTCCCCTGCCTGTCTGAGCATGGCCTTCGAGCCTGTAAGCCAGAGCACATATGGGGTTCTTGATGGGCCCAGTCAAGATCACTGGGCCATACTGTTACCAGCCATCCATCCATTACATGCTGTCCCTACATTGCCAACCATCCAGCTGACACTGGCAGTCCAACCATCCCGGCCTGATGACCTTTTCATTGAAATGGTCCAGCCAGATAGTTCATATGGGTGATCTTAGTGACAGATCCATCCATCTAGACTGCCATCTGCATCTTATTTTTACTTTACCAGATATTTCAATGAGAAATCTGTCTGTTGAGCCAGGCCTTTGGTGTGGCTGGTAACAGTGATTGCTGAGCCGACCACATGCCACTCAAACCAGATCCATTGGATCTAATGCATATTCAAACTGCAGTCACTGTCAAACCAGCCGTTCTAACATGGGGAACTTTTCTTTAAATCGGTACAGCCAGCCATAATTTACAGGGATCTTAGTGACAGATCTGTCTGTCCAAACATACCATTGGGAACATGCCCTTTTGATTGGGCCCCGAGTGGCCTAAAGCGCTTTCCATTACGGATCACTGCCATCTCACCTCTGTCTGCATGGGTTCGAGTCTCGGATTCGGCCAATGTGGATATGTGAGAAAGCTTGCCAGTAGCTTCTCGAGGGTCGGTGGTTCTTTCCGGGGATTTCCCGGGTTCTTCCTCCACCATTAATACTGGCTGCCATGTATAGCCTATTGTGTGCTGAAAAATGGCGTTAAGCCCTACAACAACAACAGCCCTTTTGATGACAGAGATTTGAACGAGAAATCTGTCTGTCGAGCCAGGCCTTTAGAGTGACCAGTACTGGTGATAGCCGGACCATCTTCTATACCAGCCGCTTCCAGGTCGACCATTTACTGGGCAAACATGCCGGCAGTGTCAGACTTCCACATTCACTGATTGTCCACAAGGGAGAGCTAGTGTCGTTTTCATATTAATGGAATTGAGTCTTCATACCACCTGGTATGTCTTATGTAGCGCTGCAAGTAGACTCAGTTGGACCTCGACGTGCTTTGATTGTAACGGAACTCTTAAATCCACCATCCTTAACATCTTACTCAGAACCAACAATGGAATGGACTGAAGTTAAGCTTTCAAGCCATCATCAAGGACATGTTTAGGATGTTGGCTACTTCAGAATGCTCTTCACCCCTTCCGCTGCTCTGAAGAATTGATAGATCTCGAAGAGGATGAGATGGATTTAAGTATGTCAGACACCATCAGAACTGATCTCCCAGCTTTTGACAAGAATGTAGTAGCTGTTCATATGTATGCTCATCTGTTTTATAGGACTAACAAATATGCTCCATGCCCATCAGAGCTGGTTTGGATGCCATTGCATTATTTGAAAAAACTCAAAACCAGCCTGCCATTAGTATCTCGCTCAGCTAAAAACTAGCAACACCTGGTGGAGCCAGTGGGAGGTAATGGGCATGAGTTATTGCCCTTTGTCAATTGACATAGTCATGAAAAGATGGTTTTCGTCTTTTAGATGGGCTGGATTTGCGAGGTAGCTAATATTTCTAACATGATGTGATTAGTTAAGTATTCTTGGAGAAACATAATTTACTTAAAAATTTGCTTTTAGTTGGGTCTGACTTGTATGTATGTATGTACAGTAATAAATTTTAACATGATTGTATAGTTGCTGCATAATTTAATCTGAAAACTATACTTAGACCTTCTGCATCGCAACCTTGAAGTTTTCTTATGCTTACATTCTAATGGAATAGGGCAGAGGTGGGCAAACTTTCCAGTGCAAGTGCCGCATACACAAATTTAAACCTTGTCGCGGGCCGCATAGTTCATTAAGTAAAATAATTAATATTTGAAATAGCAAAAACAAAAGGTTTTCTAAATAACATCTAATTAATTTTCAGTTGTTAATATTTGAAAACTTAAACTTAAACTTCAAAAGAAGCACATTTATTTGATAAACAGAGAAACATAAACAGAGTCAGTGCGAATGAAAACCCTTGGCGGGCCGCATGTAGCCCGCAGGCTGTAGTTTGCCCACACCTGGAATAGGGGCATCTTAAATAAGACTTGTACATCCACATCCATCATTTTGTTTGTCTTACATATATATTTTCTTACTTTGACTCCACAAGAATGACTAGCTGCATAAATGATGATGACCCAGTTAAAATGTTAGATTTCCAAAGCAAAGCTTGAGAGGTTGATGGCTTTTACATTTTGCCATGATTGGCTCATCACATGTCATGTCATATTTGCAAATACATAGTGTTGCACTGATGGCAGATGGGATACCAATGGTTTACTTTTCATTTCTCATCAGTTGCATGTGTTTATAAATGATAGAGTTCCTACTAATCCCTTGCAGTTGAGTTCCTTTTACTAATAAACAGTTTATAAATTTGAGTGTCTTAAATTAGTTCATATTTACACAATTTTCACAGCTCTAGATAAGAGGTGTATCTGCATATTTTATGCAAATAATTTGACTAAAAATATGTGCAGAGTTCTTTAAATGCATTCAAATCATGCAAAACAATTAAGTTCAATCAAAGCATTTTGCATATATTTCATGCCATAATCATGTCTATGTTATGAGATATTCAATTAATATAATCTATACTATCAGGACAACTTTTTGAAGTTACCTACGTTTGAAATGTTAGTACACTCATTCAAGAGCCATATATTTGAATAACCTCTGAATTAGACTTGTCTTTATGCTTTTTTCTGTGTTTGAAAAAAGAAGAAAAAAAGCAAGTTAATTCTAAACCAGGGAGTAAATGCACAGTTCATTAATTCTTATCTAGAGTTCTGATGAAAACCTTATGATGATTGGTTAAATGAAAACTTCTGACTTAAATACTACTATGGAGTGAATAATTACCCTTTGTGTGACAGATACTTGATTTACTTTTTTATATTCAATGCCCAGTTTTTAAATAAAGCAAGGAAACATTGATTTAAAGTCATTGATTACAGTCCCTTAATTCTTAAAAACTGAAATTCTATGTACAGAGATATATGAGTAGAAATGTGATGGAAGGATTAGAATTTGAAATAATTTGTTTGCTACTATACTCTTACTCTATTTACTGTTTTCTTTTCAGATGCTCAGAAAACCATTGGGTACCAGAAATTATTTGCAAACAGGTGTTTGAGGAAGTCTAGTTTGGCATTCAGAATCATACAGATGTGGCAAGAAATTCTTATTGATCATACACAGGAGACAGCAGATCCAGGTTGTGATGAGATCCGTGTCTTGTTCACAGTGAAGAACCAATACCTAACTAATCAGTTTAAACTTTCTTCAAGGACACGTCTCCAAAAACAAATTCAAACTTGTATTTGGTGTTAAATTCATGCTGTCCATGTGTACATTGCTAATTTTCATTTTTATTTAATGGTGCTTTTAAAGTAAGGAAAATCATAAAGGAACCTTATAATTTTGATCATGATTAATGAAAAATTGTCAGATTCATTGACTGTTAGATAGAAGTGAATGTAGATACTGCTTCAGAGTTGAAATTTTGTTAATGTTCAAACTCCTAAAGGGCATTTTCATTCATATTGCAAGACTTGATTATGATATTGTTTGGTAGCTTTTTGGGCAATCTAGACTTGTCCTGAATTTTTCTTCATGAAGGTGCTATATATATTGTCCACACTGTATGTTGCTAATATTATATTCATATTTTAGATGTATCTTGGATATGATGTAAATATATATTTTATATCCAGATGTAAACATTTTTGTACCACTGCAGAAGCTTTCATGATCTCAACTGTAAACTGTATTTTGATGACACAGTTTGCAGACTTACTGAACATGAATGTGTTTATGTTTGTGTGAGAGAATGGGCATTTGGAGTCATTCAGTGGCATGCATAATATATTGCAATATTTCAATATTTCCATTACTTTCACTTTTTTCTTTCTTGAACATATAAATATATATAGACTATCATGCTAAACGTATTTATAGAAAGAGAATATGATCATGTGGAAGGCACATGGTATTTGGGGAAAATAAAACATGCAGGCTTAATTTCTGTTTTCTTTCTTTCCTTCCTTCTGTGGAACAGATTAGGGTACTTTTGTATCCTTTAGTACATTTTATCAGTTTGTATTTTAGAAATTGATCAGCTACATTGCTTTGACCTTATTTTTGTTGAATGTGAAATAGACTTATAAATCTATAGCTTTCAGATGTTGTAAAATTGATGTGAGGGAAGCTTCTTCAAACACAATTAGAATAGTATTTATCTACAATTCTGTATTTTTCAGACTCAGTGATGTTCATTGATTTCTCCTTTGAGTATGTCCCCCAATCTCATTACATTAGGAATATAAGCCTGCTACCTTGTGGATCTGGCCCCACTTAAAGTCTTTTTCCTGTGTACTTCAGTAGACAATGGGCAGTAACTCTTGCCCATTACCTTCCTTGGCACCACCGGGTGCTACTAGTTTATCCTCCAACAATCCAAGCCATTTTTGTGTTCTAATTGACTCATCCAACGTTTCTTTTGGATGTATTAATCCTTCTGCTGCAGGTTATATGCATTCTGCCAAATTGAGAGACTTTGTCCTTTTTAGACCACATCACCTACTCAGTTGTTGACCTCCAAACAAGGCCATTACAAGTTAGCATGACTTTTACTTTTTTCATTGGCTCCATTTGTAACAGAAATGTTATAGCGAGCTATTTACATGATGCATTGCTAATTTATGCTTGTTTGTCCTTTCTTTATGTTGTTTCTGTAGAACAGTCTATTAAATACATGAATTCATAAGCTGAAAGCATAGTCTGTACGTTTCTAATACAACAATGAATTACACACACACACACACACATATATATATATATATATATATATATATATATATATATATATATTAGTGAGTGAGTAATATGATGAATTACTAATTTGTGCTTTCTTCAGCATATTGTCATCTTAATGCTATAATGCAACTTCAGAGAATGGAAGTCTACAAAGACTTTATATATAACATGCAGCATGTGTAATTCATGGTCAGAGAAAGTCCTGGTTTGTATTTGCTAGTTAGTCACATACAGATTTGCTAATCTAAGCTTTTCTCTTTAAAGTGCACATATTTTTCCAAGCGAAGCACCTACATCATCAAATTGTTGATTATAGAATTTTTTTTTTTAAAAATGGCATCCAGCTGCCAACACATGTTCAAGACAAAAGAAAAAAAATAAGCCTCTTAAAAAAAGGTTTAATAATTAGTACAGTAGAATAAAACGGAATATTCAGATTGTTCTGACTGAAAGCTGGAAGAGAGACAATGAGGTTTATTGGACATCACATGTCGATTTGAGTATGTCACGTGACAGGAGATATGATTGCCATCTTGTGAAATGAAGAAATAAATTCCAAGAATTACATTAAGTTTAGAGATAGCAGCAAACCATTGAGCTGCATAGGGTTCAGAATTGAAGGTGTGTGTACTTTACAAACTTTTCAGATGAACATAATGTTCACCTTTGATGCATCAGTTTGGAACACAGGGGCTTGTGTCGTTGCTTATAATTTAACTATCCGAAATACATCTGTATTTATTGTGTTAGTACATGTATGACAGGTAAATTGTAAGCAATGATATGGGTCCATGTGGTTTGGAATACTGAACTTTTTTAATATATTTTCCAACTTGACAATAGCAGTACATGATATTTTTTTTACACCTGGTCAAACCTATGGGGAAAAAAACCATTATACTGCCAGTTTCTAGGTCTAGCATTTGCCAGGTAAACCAGCTGGTAGTTGCAACAGTACCAGACATTCATATATTTACTGCTTTCCATAATAGAGAGCTAGTGATGTTTGCATAGGATTGGAATTAAGTCTTCATGACACCCGGTATGTCTTCTCCAGAGCTGCAGTTAGACCCAGTTGGGCTTCAGTGCACAGTGAGTGCTTTGAAACTCCTTCAAATCAATCATCCTTCACATCATAGTTAGAACCAACCTTGGAATGAACTGAAGTTTAGCTTTCAAGACACTGTGGAGGACATTTATAGGGTGTTGAATAGTTAAGAATGTCCTCCACAACCTACCATTACTTATGACTATAATGCTAAACAATTCGTAGATCTCCACAATAAGGAAGATATGCTGCCCTTTTCTTTCCCCAATCAGCTAGACTTACGGCTACAGACACCTTCAGTACTGATCTCACTGCACTTGACAAGAATATAGCAGCTGTTCAGCTATACGCTTGGTTGTTTTATAAGGCCATATCAGAGCTGGTTCAGATGTTGTTGCTCCATCAGTTTTGCATTTGGCTCCATTGGCATGTTTCAGACTTGACGGTGACACCGGGCAATAGCCTTGTTTGGGATGCAACAGCCCGGATTGCTAAGGTCTTTGACCAGGGCTGCTCACCATACCATGGCAATAGTTTGACAGGTTTCCCAGATTTACACCTACTACAGTGTGTCACATGTCTGCAACTGTCACTCAACCTCTTCAAACCCTTCCTTTCCAGATGACCCTGTATGGGTTAGCCTTGCTTTTGGAGAAAGAACAGAGGCAGGCAGCTCAGTAATTTCCCGTCCACCTTGCCACCCAACTCATTCAACCCCTGCCATTGGAACCACTCAGCCCCTGCTATTATGACGGGAGGTTAAGTGGCCTCTAGACAAGGGCTCTTCTCAGTCACCGATGCAACAATATCAATTCTAGGAAGCAATCATACAGAGGCAGTAAGAAATCAAATTTTGAGCTCAATGGATCTCTTATTTCCTCAGAACTGATGGGGTAATCCAGGTCATTTTGGAGGGTCTTTGGGTTTGTTTAAGAACCCCTCCCCTTTTCACGGATGCACTGTAAGATGGGAAGAAGGATGCCTTTCTACAACAGGAGATAGAGTCACTCATCCAAAAATTAAAGACAGTGGAGCTTGTGCAAAGACCACAATCCCCAGGGTTTTAATCAAGGTTTTTTCCTATTTGGAGACCCATAAATAACTTGATTGCTCTGAACCAACTGAATGTGCCTTCAAAATTCAAGATGGAGAGGGCAAGATAAATCTTCTCTCCATTCAACAGGATGAGTATGCCGTAAGTTTCGATCTGACACATACTTTTGTGTCCCTATCTCCACCATGTCACGAAAAAATTTCTGTTTTGCTTACTGCTACAGTTCAGTTCTCCCCTTGGGCCTTTAGATCAACCCTTGGGATTTTACCAAGATTATGGATTCCATCTTTACCCATTTCATCTCCAATGATGGCAGCGTACCTGAGTGACACCTCCAGAAACACATGGTAAGTTCTATCCTTCCCAATGCAGGAAAGAGCTTCTTTCCCTGTTAGATCATCTGGGCTTTCTAGTTGACTGGAGAAAGTCAGACCTCCTCCGTCCATCCCAGAATTTTGTCCATCTGGGCATGGAATTTTTAACCAATCCGAATCTGTGTGACTTCCTCATGTTGGCATAATCAGAATCGTTGAACACGTCAAGTCCGTTTCCAACAGGACTTGGATTTCAGCAAGAGTTTTGTAACTTGATTTATTCAATGCAGCAGCAGACTTGATCCTGCTTGGCCATCTTTTTATGGCCAACCCTTTTTGAGTCCCCTTGATTAAACAGTCATGATCACAACCGAGATTTGATCATTCCCACATCATTGGCACAACCTTGGTTGACTGACCATGGGAATCCCACTGGAGGAGCCTCAAGCGGAAATAATGGAATATACTGATGCCAGTGCACATGGTTGGGGTACCCACCTGTTGCCGGACTTCACCGCCATCAAGTGGCATGTGGGAGCCACGGAACGGTCTCTGCACATCAGCATCCTAGAAATGAAGGCTGTCATCACCTTTCACTACTGATGAGCTAAAAATGGCAACACCTGGTGGTGCCATGGGGAGGTAATGGGCATGAGTTATTGCCCATTGTTTATTGAAATGGTCAGAAAGGATAATTCTCATCTTTTAGTAGTGCTGGTCTTGCAAGGTAGCAGGCTAATATTCCAAATGTAATGTGATTAGGTAAGTGTTCTCAGAAATTTGCTTTTCATTGACAGGAACATTAAAATTCTGAGCCATTGTATAAAGTTTTTTAAACTACCTTCACATTATGGGAATATTATAGATCTGGCAGATCATGGTCTATCTTCTAATAGTTACTCCTAACAAACTGCATAGACCCAGATATGTTGGAACATTATGTAATGGCAGATCTGGGTATATGCACATTAACTTGAGTATCTTTATATATAGGATATATTTCTTTAGCAATTAATGTTCTTTTTATGCAAGGCAGCTATTTTTTAACTTTGTTCCACTCAGTTTATATATCTTTTGTTATTGAAAATGATATTCTAAAGTTGCATTACAAATGGACCCATCAGCAACCTGGTGATAAGGCAATTGCCCAAAAGAAGTAAGCTTTTAGTCACATAGTGAACAGCCTAACATAAACATTATGTGCTGACTCGGACTTTCTTGACAGTCTAGTTATGGAACAGTGTTGTGTTCACATAATTAAGAAGTCCATAATTGAGATCTTTGTTATCCAGGGATATTCAGAAGCAGAGCATCCATTTCATTTTTTTTTCATCTATGGATTTTTAAAAATAAAATGCCTTAGTTAGATCATGCTGCATAAGTAGCTACATGATGGTTGTATCATGATAGCCCAGCTACCTAAAGGTATTTATTTTTACCCGTCATGCCTAATGCAACCCTACATAGGTAGCTACACAAAGGTTGTTTCATGATAGCCCAGTTAACTAATGGTGCACATTTTTACTCATCATGTCTAATGCAGCCCTTCAAATTATAAATTGTAAAGCAACCATTCAAATTGTAAATTGAAATACACTTTGCAGAAGCCTAGACAGCATAATTTTTTAAGTGTGTGTGTGTAAGCCATCCTTATTTACAATGTGAAGCTTTAAGTGGCATAATATATTCCAGCCTTATTAAACTAGTGTATGTCGTAAATGAAGAAAGGTAGCATACATGAGCTTTGGAATTTTAAAAGTCAGTTGTTTGCTTTTAATCCATTATAATGAAGACAAGTTTGAATTATGGATATTAATATCTGCCACATTCCTGAAGTGTAAATTGTTCTAATGACTTTAATTCTTAAGACATTTATAAATCTCTAAATGAAAAAAAGCAAATATATATAGACAAATTCATGTACACATACAAAGAAACAAAAAGATGAGTAAAATGTTTTGCATTTTTTAATTCAGATGGTTGCTATATCAGTGTAGTCTCAGTGTATGTTTGGGTTCCTTAAGGAATGTTTTCAAAGTTAATTTTTACTTGGAAATATTGACATTGTAGTGTGATTAGGTCCTTAATTAGAACATGCATTGGCACTTCATGGTAATTCCATCAGGCAAAACATTTTTTAATGCAAATGTTGATATGTCCAGTTTAGGCTGTTTAACATGATTTCTAGGTTAAATGTTTTGTTAAATAACTATTTTATAAATTTCTTCGTGAGTTCAGAAATATCAGGCCTCAAGAAACTGCCAAACTTTGTACAGCTGGAAAGTAGATTGTATATGCCTGGCATAAGGTGGAGCATATTATATTTGTCTCTTCCCTATTGTTTCTATACAGTAAATTTTTAAGTAGCTACCGTTTGGGGTAAAGAAGAAAACCATCACTTTCAGACTCAACAGTCAATATCACAAGAACAAAAAGAAGAGACAATGCTTCTAAACAATAACTGGACTTGCATACCAGATGCCTTAACCTAACTTTGTAAGTGGCATGCATTTTAGATAAGAGAAACACTTACTGATTTTGGGTTCCTGGGTCACGGTTACAGTGGATATCAGAAGAAAAATGGTTTTTATATATCTTAAATTCTTTATAACCTACTACGACCAGACTTAATGGATAGCTTGATTTTTGACAATGAATACACCAGATCATAATGGACAAAGGTCATGGTAACAAGTCCTGAAGAAGGAAAAATGATTTCACCATCTTAAATTCTGTACCAGATGCCTCAACTTCACTTTGTAAATGGCTTGTATTTGACTAGATATCTATTGATTCTGGATTTAAGGGTCAGAGGGACTCTAAGAATGAAATGTTTTCCACAAAAGTCCCATGCCACAAACTGTGCTCAAAACTTCGTGCTTGCATTTGAGACAAGAAAGATACTTATACATTTTGGGGATCAATTGATCAAAGGCCATGGTCACCAAGAAAGAAGAAAAATGGTTTCTGCCAAATAACTTTTTCAAGTGCATAATGTACCATTTACCATACTCTGTTATGTATTGCAGAAAACATGAACAATAATCAAGTTCTTTTTAGTGAAATTTTATTCAAAAAAACTAAATTGTCAGTAAAAAATAAATTTTCATACAGGTATTAGCATAAAATTATGCATAATATAGAATTGCAAAAACAAAAACTGCACTCACTTTTCTGTACAAGTCAACATGAGTGGATGTCTTAGTGCAGGAAAGACAGGAAATGGTCACTTGAATTTACTGGGGTGTAACTGGATTGGTACTGAAGCCGACATTACAGAATTGTAACAGGTACAGGTATTTCAGGGTTATTCTGTTACAAACGTTACTCCACTGAATTGAAAATATTAGAGTCCATTGATTATGTTTTGACTTAATATCGTACATATTCATTCCTGTTTTGTATTTAGCGAATTGTCATATACAGTATATTTACCTTTATTACATTGCCATTTAACTTTACATTGATAATCTGGCATTTGATACAACTGTTCAATCCATATATCTGTACTGCAGACCCAGATTAGATCTGTTTAGTTGTTTTCACCAATATCTACATAGTTATTCTTTGATGCACAAAATCAAACTTGTATAAATCTAAAATTGTTTTAGACTACATTAACTCTGTTATACAATATTTGGAAAGCCTAAAAGAGAGGGTATGTAATAAATACAAAACAATGTGTTCTTTTACAAGTGAGAGGATAAAGCTGGTCATACAAATATATCACTGCCTGATGGCAGGGATGTAGCCCTTTACCACTGAAAACTCGTTCTTTCTGCCAATTTTGGATCATAGTTTTGTGTAATTATTATTTATCCCTTTCTTCTTACATTGACCTCTCTGGTGGTCTAGTGGTTAGAGTATCTGCCTCAGATGCGGGAGGTCGTGGGTTTGATCCCTGGCTGAGTCATACCAAAGACTTAGAAAAATGTTACTAACAGCTGCCTCCCTTGGTGCTCAGCATTAAGAGGTTAGTGTTAGGACTGGTCAGCCTGGTGTCAGAATAACGTGACTGGATGTGACATCATGCTACATGTCTGCAGCATGATGCCCCGTGCAAGACATTACTAAAAACTGCCACACTGCAGACATCGTAGCGATATGACTGAAACATTGTTAAAGCTACATTAAAAATCCAAATCACACAAACACTCTTCTTACATTGTTGATCTGGCTTTTGTTACATACAGTCCATATTTCCACATCACAACACTGATGTCTGCATGTCAGTATTTTTTGCACCAAACTGAACTGTCTTGTTTTGAATCCCATTCTTACATCATGTCTATTAAAACATATGTAATAAATGTAAAACCATATTAATGTCTTGTTCAGAGTTAAAGAGAAAGAACTCATTTGATATGGTATATAAATACAATGTTTCCACTGACTGTATCAGGCTGGTTTATTCCTCAGAATGTAATGTGGTTTTGTGTACATGTTAACTGCACACTCATCATAGACAGATTTGTTGGTGTGCTATGTAACAGCAAGTCAGTCTATGCAGTTTGCAGTCAGATGGACAATTGATACATGCAAACAGATAAAGAGTCAATTTGCTTTCATCCTCTTTCTTAACCTGAGCATGAAACTGGAAATATTGCCATAAGTTCAGAATGTTTCATAACAGTATCTACTAACTTCTTCTTTAAATGTGCTAAAATGTATTCTGTTTCCTGTAAATATAAATAAATAACTTTCAAAATAAAATTTACCTAAGTTGCTACCTTAATCACATTTTCTCTCCAACTGTATATATTCTGTACATTCAATAGTTGGAAAATCAACAGGGATGTAAAACTATATGTATATACTTAATCATGTTAGCAAAGATATTTATGCACTGCCATGCAAGGTTTAGAATCGTTGTTTTTTTTTACTGTATACACAATCGTGAATAAATTACTTAATGCCATATATATGCATGTGTGTATACTTCTCATACCTCCACTGTAATGACACATGAGGGCATATTGTTTTGTTGCTGGTTCAGCCATCCTTCATCAATCCATTTGTACACTTGTTTTAAATCCCATTGACTTAAGGTTATGAAAATGTATCATGGTCAGAAGTAGATGAGCTGATTTGATTTCAGTTATGTACACAGTTATATCTCATCTCTAATCTATTATACTATCCACAGCATTGATATCTGCACAGGCAAAACATTCATATGTACACCCTTTTTTCTTCCTGGGTGAAGGTTTGGAGTGTTTCATACCATCTATCCCCAAGAGATGAGGCTGAAGGGGATAACTTTGTATAAAAATGCACTTGATACATTCTTTGTTAATTTTGTTTAGCTCAACTTTTTTCTTGTATATCTAGAATCATGAAATTTGGTATGGGGATGCATCTTAAGAAGTACTGCATCCTTAGCACAATTGTAGCTCATTATGACCTGCAATTCTTGCTTTACTAACTCGGGTTTAAATTTGTGGTTGATTTCTCAAGCTTTGTTTATGCTAGAATCATCAAAGTTGATTATATATGCATATATATTAGTGTCACTCTCTAAGATTCATTACATTTGGTGAGCACATTATCTTGAGTACTACATACTTGTCACAAAAGTAGGTCACATTAACTAATATTTTATATTCAACTGACTTGTCTTCAATCTCAAACACTGTTCTTGAAATAATCATCAAAGTAGGTGATTGTATGCATCTTTTACAACAAATTTATCATTGTGACCTACATTGCACATCTTACAGAAACAAAAATGAATGTATATAACATTGATATACTACTGTATGATACTGTTATGTCTGGAATGATCAAACTTGGTGAGAGGAAACATCTTGACAAGTACTTCACCTCATTTTAATTGTGAGTAACTGCACTGTTAAAAGACACCAAAATAAAATATCTTTGTCTGTATCCAGTAGACATGGGGCAGTAACTCTTGTCCATTACCTCCCTCTTGCTACTGCTCTGTGTTGTCAGATTTTAAGCTCAGCTTCCACACACGACATAGTACCAAGCAAACCTGCTATTAAATCCAGTTGTGTGTGTGAAATTCAAACCAGCCATTCAAATTTTGAATTTATTTTGATTGTTTCATTTATAAACAGGTGATACACGTTATTCATTAATTTGGTGGGTATTTTACAAAATCTCTTTTTAACGGGTGCTATTTAGTGAACTATCAATACATTAATGTAGTTAGTATTCATCCAAATATGTAATCAGTTGTGAACCTTCAGGAAGATGTTACCATTCCCTCCCCCCTCCCCCAACTAAACTCAGAAGGACACCACTTTCCACCACTATGACATCGGTGGATTTGGAGGAGACAATTGCTTATATGTAGCAGTTGCAATTTGATATGCCACTCTTTCAGCAACATTTGTGTAATCTGGTGCAGGAGACAGTGACACAGATCCTGACTTAAGGCAAAATTTTATTTCACTTTCCAGCTTTCACTCTTACAGATAATTTGGATAGACAGCTCAATGGGCTTAAGTCCCCGACGCAACCCCCACCCTCGACGCATGTCCAAGCTTGGTATTTAGACCTGTAAGACCGGGCATACTGGGTATTTTTTTGATCCAGTGAATCCAACATGTAATACCATTTCACTATCCTGACCCATACAAGCCATCACAACCCAAACCTGATTAACATGATCTTAGTGAAAAATCCATTCATATAGGCATACTGTCGATGCAGATCAGGAAGGGTACAGGAATGGAAAAACAATCCATACAGCCATGTTTCTAGCATGAATGGTACCAAAGGTGACCAGTCTGGTTTCGGCATGTCTGACATCATAACCGATCATGCACCCAGCTAATGAGCTGTCTGCCCATGTGTGACATTTTCATCCAACATAATCGGTTTTCCCTATTTTCACTGCTTACCCACTGGTTATTAGCAGTAGATTAATTTGGGACAATGGTATTGCTTTATCGTCACCTCAGGCATGGATTATCCAAAATGAAAGCACATAGAATCAAGAGCGATCAGTGTGAAAATACTTCTGAGCAACAGTGCTCCAATCCAACCATGAAGAGGGCTTAGTTTAATTTTTAGGCTGCTGTCGAGGAAATATACAAGGTGTTACCCTTCATTGGAATGCTCACCACACCCTACCACACATGACCTTTATTAAAGTCAAAGTGTCATTCAACATCAAATAGGAAGAGTCTCGATCTTTCTGGCTGCTTCTCCAGTCAGCAAAACTGAAATTAATGATCAGCTGTCCATTTTGTGATCCGAGGAATGCTAAAGCTTTCTTTTTAGAAAACAGCTATTAGCTACGTTTTCGTCGTGCTCGTACAGGGCAAATTACATATACTGCCATTCTAAACTCCGACGTTAGATAAGAACATAACGGGTGTTAACACTGCCCCACCATTTTATAAGGTGGATTATAATGCATTTCTCACCACATTGAAGCTGGTTCGAAATATTGCCTTGTTTTCGATGCTGGATCTTGCATCATTAGCGATTTTCCAAATTGTGCAGGTTATTAACAGCATATCACCATACAATGTCTAATACGTTGAGTGTTTCTGCCAATGTTGACTTGATATATCGTGATGTGTGCTTACACGCCTCATCTCTAAAATTTCACACCCTGGCTTTAAGGATTTCTCCACTTGGTTCACTATTGCTGCTGGGGAGGAGCAAAATTGAAGATGTTCGGAGGTAGGCAACTCAGGAACTCACCCTCAAAACGACAGCTTCGCCTGTTTCCTCGTTGAGAAACCTGTCGTCCCTACCACAACGGAGGGACAACATGGCTTTTTGATGCCCCAAGGTTCATTCAGATTTAAACCTTATGCCAGCTGACAACAGCCAAGCCAGTCTTACATGTAATCTTAGGGAGACAAGAAACCAAGTTTCTCCACTACCCCCAGAAGCCTTCTGCTTCCAGACGCTTACTTGACACCCTCTCTGCATGTAGATAACCCTCCAGTTGACGCCACTCTTCTGCAGCTCCAGCCATGTTGGATGAACCTATTTCCGCAAAACGGACGGGTGATCCAAGTCATTTCCGAGGGGCTTCTCGTTTTCCAACCCCTTAATCTTTCTTCTTCTCCCTTTTGACCGCTCCGGTGGCCTAGTGGTTAGAGCGTCTGCAGCATGATGTCCCAGTGCTAACATCACTATAAACTGCCACACTGCAGACATCGTAGCGATATGACTGAAACATTGTTAAAGCTACGTTAAAAATCCAATTCACACACACTTCTCCCTTTTAGCAGATGTGCCATCATATCAGGAAAACGACCATATTCTTCAGCTTATCGACAAACAGATGTAGATTGGATGAAAACAGTCCCTGAAAACTGCTGATCATTGTTGAAAAGTTGAGGCTTATCATTGACATATGTTGCCGCGGTGAATTAATTCTCAGCCGAAGTTCAAAATGGAGATGGCGAGGCATATCCTTAGGGACGCGATTATTCAATCAGTCGCGGTCTCACAGATGCCTACTTTCATGTCAGTAGTCTTAAATAAAGGGGTTTCCGGCCCACAAACCTCTTTAATCCCCCCTCCATGGCCTACTTAAGTTAGTCTAAATAACTACGAAAATAAACTTTGTTGAGACAACAGCGTCTATTTCATAATCGTTTACTTGACGAGGACATATTATTGGATCGTCGCCGTCGTCAAACAAAATAGGGTTTGATTCAGAAACACTCGTTATATAAGACTATGATTTCACACAAAATTAGATGAAATTGCTAGCAATTTTAATGCATCTTTGTATTTATATTTCACCTAAAATTTTACTTGAAATTGCTAGCAATTTTACTGCATCTATGTTTGATACTTCACACAAAATTGCTAGAGGTTTACTGAAGCAACCACTCTAAAAAAATATATATTTTACTAAAATGAACATCATCTTTTTTATATCCCAACGATAATCATCGAAATTGGAAAGACCAGACATTATTATGACAGCAGACCCAATTTTATGACAAATTGATTTTGGGGCCCCGAGTGGCCGAGTGGTCTAAAGCGCTATTCGTTACTAATCACTGCCATCTCACCTCTGTCTGCGTGGGTTCGAGTCTCGAATTCGGCTAATGTGGGTATATGAGAAAGATTGCCAGTAGCTTCTCGTGGGTTGGTGGTTCTTTCCGGGGTTTTCCCGGAGTTCTTCCTCCACCATTAATACTGGCCGCCATGTATAGCCTAACGTGTGCTGAAAAATGGCGTTAAACCCTACAGCAACAACAACAACAACAATTTGATTTTATTGCCATCATTTCAACATGACCACTAAATCCATCAAACGCAGACTTATAATTATCAAATCATATTACCTTACCGAAAACATTTCTTTTTATTCCTTTGGCTTGTTTCTTAACCGTATTATCTGATAATTTAGGACAGTAAAATTTGCTACGCAATTCGATGAACTCCGTTATAATTTTCATAGCAACCACATCTTTAAACTTTCCTATTACTTTTTTATTGTGTTCCCGGGTTCTTCCTCCGCCATTAATACTATCTGCCATGTATCGTGTGCTGAAAAATGGCGTTAAACCCCACGACAACATCAAGTTTTTATTGTCATCGCAGTGAAATTCCCTATTTGCTGGGTAATCTAAAAAATCAAACAGATCCCCATGTTCGTAAAATTCTCTGTAAATATCATCAGATTCTATCTTGTACATCAACGAGTCAGTGTCTGTGAACAACAATTCCGCATCAGGCCACATAACCGTAACAAAATCATAATGATACTGGTACATTAACGTCTTTGATATTTCAAGTACTGCCAATCCAACATAAGCTGGTTTATTCAACTTCAAGTCTGTTTTTATCTTATGTATCGCGACAAGATTTTCATTAAAAAAATTCATACTAACAAAATTGTCAGATGCTACAAGTTTATTACGACGCTCAGCGTTATTAACAATTTCTATATTTACTCGCTTGCGAATATTCTTCATCGTCTTTCCAAACACGCCATTCTTCATGAGCTTTATTTTTTCCTCAAATTCTGTTGTTCGTCTAATATTAGAGTAAATATAATCTTTCATCCAACACGAATGATTAAACTTTAACACACGATGAAATTTTCTTAGTATCAGACCATGATCAAGTGCCCGTCTGAGATTTTTATAATGTAACATATATCTCCGTTTGTCAATATTGGGAACTAGTTTTCGAACAACAGATTTACCACTAGTTCTACCACTAGACGAATAATTACTTTGTTGCTCCGATAGCATATTATAGTTGATCAAAACTGATTATGAATAAAATGGATAATCGTTATGAGCGTCATGTAGCTTAACAGGAGAGTCAAGATCAACTTCAACAAAGTAACTAATATCACCAGGTACAGTTTTATCCATTTTCTCTATAAATAACGCACAAAAAACTGTTCCAGACTTATCCACTGAAATCCGCCTTACGGCATTGGTTCAGACATTGCGTAGCCTTTCAGATTATTCATGTCAAATGAACTATGAAATACGACGGCAATGTCTTATCAGAGTTGCTCATGTACTTGTTGTTAGCGCTGGCATATGTTTTGTTATGACGCTAATTCCTCCTCTGATTCCATGTTCTATGAAACATACATGTCAGGGTCTGACAGCAGTTCAAGTTTTATTTTGCTGTGTTTGAGTAATACATCCCAACTTAATCCCGGTACTGACAAATACCATGCTGGGTTAGGTCCGTAGTTATCAGCGCTGACTTTTGTAAGATTTTCAAATACATCAGCGAGCAATAACACGTCTGTGATCAGATACAGGTCATGATAATCACCGAAGCTTTTAGTAGAAATCATTCCAGATTTGTTTAGCGTAAGCATGGTCATCATCGCTGACACTTTCAAGACTTAACATGGAATAAAACTTGTCCCGGTCAGGTAAACTTGTTTCATTAAATCTATCCCCGTCCTCAAGATATTTTTATGGAAAGATACATTTTCTTGTAAGTAAATTTACTTTGTCACCGAAATGTTCACTAAAACTATCAAAATCTCCACATCCTTTCACGAGTTCGTCTAATGATGCCGCCCTAAACTGTAAACTATCAATAAATCTCAACTTGCCATGTCACTCACATATACTTTTCCGTATTATTTGGTATGCATTTTATTTTATCGTTGTTATTGATTTTCAGACGATTAATTATATCTTTGTTGCGGAATGCTTGTACGATAATATGAGAGTCGTATCCACGGAAACTATATGCAACAAAAGGAACGAAATCTGGTGCGGTATATATAAGATTGCATTAGTCACGAGCTGGACCGCGATACTTACCTGCAATATGACAGTGATCTTTTACTCGATCTTTATTTGGAAGCGCCTGCTCGTAAATATTACATATGTTTGCTGAAGCAAATTCTGTTTCTTGTTTTACTCCAAGCGGTTTCATTTTCGCTGTTCTTCCGAGCAACATCATACGATTTTTCAGTAGCCACAAATCAGGATTGAAACCACGATAAAGTTTAACAGGTTTTGATAAACAATTATGAACAGCACATACAACTTTGTATGCGGCCCTACATGGAACATGTTCTTGTACTTTTCCGCTCCTGGAACCTTGGGCAGAATCGACTCAAAATATAAGATTATAAAAGGAACTCTCATCTCATGTCTGTAATTTGTAAACTGCAATAAATTTTCATCTTTACCTGGCAAAGATATCCGCTATACGTTAGAACAATATCCTAGATGACCATCTAATACCAGCTGTGACTTGCATCCGTGGAATATCTGACGCAGAAAACTATTTCTTTTCTTTCTGTTTGTTATACTGCCCGCCAAATAATCCGTTAAAGTTTTTGATCCACACATAGTGTTTTTATAGAGCAGCAAGTTTATTGTCGTTTGTTAAGATCTCGCGAGATCTGATATGGCTCGAATGATGATATATCTTGGGTAGCTCTTTTGTGTATCATCATCTACTCCAAACACATTAATACTGGTAAAAGTAAAATGTTTTGTTTCTAAAATTTTGGAATTTGATACTCAGAAACAGGAAATACCATACCGGAAAGGTTTAGTTTGAATGATAAATGTAATTTGATACTCTGTCGGCGTTCTTATCTACCGGGTACAACGCTGATGATAACGCCCACTGGAAACATTTCTTATCGTTGTTCTTGACATTTATACAACATTTTGAGTTTTTAATTTTAGTTGGCAGATCGACAAATGAGCTACCTTGAAGAGGATTGCATTTCATTGTGTGAAATAATTTTTTTGTCAATTGATCGAATCCCCTTCCCGATCCAGATGTTGTGTATTCATCAACTTCTTGTTCCGTATCTCCTGAAATATATCATCTGACAATTACTTAAAATTTGTTCCGATCAAAATTCGACGGGATAGAGTTGTAATGTAAGGATCATCATTTTCTTCGAATTGAGATGATTGTATTTGATGAGATTGCGGATTCGATAATATACTCATCTTTGAAAAACGAATATGAAATTGCACAATGATTTTTTGACCTTTGTACGTTGCAAGCTCAGATTTTACAGTTGGTTGAAGTAGATGAAATAGAGTTGTAGATGAGAAATTTGTTAGCAAAAGTTGATTATCAAATATAAAGCTGGCAAATGCTGTTACAAATTTTGGGCCGTATTTTGTCACGAACAAACTTCTTTTGCGACATCTGCAAGTTTCAACATCATATAATATTGTGATTTATACTTCTCTAATGTATGATAGGAAATTGTCAATTAGAGATTTGAAAAAATGTATAGCATATGATGGCAAATTTATACCAACGACCTATCATCGTTAATGGTCTTGGAAGGTGCCAGGAAATATTATGGTACCATCCAGAATATAACTTATTCGCCGGCAATGAACTTGGAGTTGGTATAACTCTCAAAACAAACAATGCGATCGGATTATTAACATCAGAAGCAGAAAATGACGCAAAGTACAATGACATGTTTTTACATGATTTTATCTGGACATTGCTCAATGATGACATTCCAGCTGGAATGAAAGTTTATCATGCTAGTGATTAGGTAACTGACAATAACATTTCAAATTTATCATTGCAAGAAGAATATAAACATCATCCGATATAAGAGCTGTATGAGGCTAGCAGAGGAGGTGTTATCAGAAACATAAAAATAAAGTTCTTGTTAGTATCATTCATACTGGATATTCTCATTGATCAGTACGAGGTACTAAAACCGGTTTTGGCAGCTATCGTTTTATTTACGAAGTATTTAATGGACCTATTTCCGAAGGTCTTGTCATTGATCATATCAACGTATCAAAACTGATAATCTTCTCGAAAAACTTGACATTGTGACGCCTAAGGAAAATACACGATGTGGTCGAGGAAAGTTTAATCTTATGCCAACGCTGAGCAATTGCTGAACAACCTGCTGAGCAACCTGCTAGACATATCATATCAATTAACTTTACAACAAGCGAAGAAACATTATTTCCTTCAATAACAGCCGCAGCAAAACATTTTAATATTCACTCACGATGAATCATATATGTCGCTGATGGAATCACAAAATCATCTTTTTCAACAACAACTTTTTATAGAATCTACTTTCGTTACGAATCACTTACCGTTTAGTACAGCGGCAACATCATTGTTTGTCAACATCATTGTTTGTCAAACAGCAATTACTATATTTGTTTAGAGCTTCTATGTTGTATTCACTCCAGATCTTACCGTATATCAGCATGTGATCTTGTTCAATATTGATGAGCAAAATAAGATTTTTTTCTAGTTCTACTTCGAAGCGCGCCATCGCATTATATTAGATCCATGTTATTTAACTATTTAACAAAATATTAAACTTTAATGATCACAGATCGATATTTAGAATATCTCTGAGATTTTCTCGCGCCAAACAGCAGTTGGTCCATTTCTGTTTTATCACTGGTCACGAAAACTGTAACTGCGTCAAATAGCAAGTTCATATTGAAGATTTTAACTCGCACAGTACTCCTTACTTCAACTGGCATTTTTATTACCAATATTAGATAAAAGTTATATGAACAATATCGATGACAAAAGAACGATATGTTTCACGATTGTCTGATCTTCGAGCTGATCTAGATAAAGCTGAAGATTGTTATCGATTGACAACATCGCATTAGGATGTAGAACAATTACACTTTGATCTAGAAACATATTTGTTTCCTGTACCTGATGATCAGCTTGCAGATGAACCCGGCGTCACACCTAAACACGAACAAGTTAATGTTACTACGCAATCACAATATGATGTCAAACACCACCTTACCAAAAGGATTTAAAAAATTTGATTCTACTGTCAAAGAGCATCATATATTTTGGGAGATACTTAAGCCATGTATGCGTATTGCACAATTTGAAGCTTATGAGCGTCAAAAATATAAATTTGATTTCATCTTTGTAAAGATTTTAAACTGTTAACATATTTAACAGAAGATCGAAGACAGTATCTGATATCGTTGTGTAAAACCGTTAAATGTGTTCTGCTAAAATATGAAACAATCTACGGCGATCTAATCGGATTGCTAGCGATCTAGTCAAAGATCTTTGGTATCCAACTCTTAAAACTATCACCGTAATCACGCCATTTAACCAAATGTTTATTACCACGTCTTGTTATCACTCGTTCTATAAAAATATATCTTGTATTGTTAGTTGAAGTTCCTGTTCATAGAAACTTCATATTACGTCTTTGTTTGCAAGAAATTTTGGCTTGTATGTTACCGGTATCGTCATCAGAACCTTGTCAGCGACAAATACTTCTTATGACCAGTTCGGGGTAAAACATTTTTCAAAGGTCTTTTTCGTTAATAAAATTCTAACACGATCAGTAACGTTAAACTTGATTTTACTGTCACAGAGCATTAGATATTTTGGGAAATACTTAAGCCACTTATGCGTATTGCACAAATTGAAGTTTATGGTCGTCAAAAAATATATAATTTGATTTCATCTTTGTAAAGATTTTAAACTTGTTAACATATTTAACAGAAGATCGAAGACAGTATCTGTTTGTTATAGAACATGTCTGCGATACATGTTTTCGTCTGCAAGAATCTGATTTTTTATAACATAGTTTCGTGACATATCTGCTGTACTGTGTTTAGTTTTATTATAATCTGATATCATAGCTGGCAGATCATCAATATATATGTTGGTGGGGTTTTTGTTGTTGTTGTTGCTCTAAGCTGATTGTAGATCGTTTCTTTCATCGTATGATTTACGCGTTCGACAACTCTTTCCTTCGTTACAGTAACATTTCTTTTATATTGTTTTGTTTCAGAAACTGCTCGAATGTTTTGTCAAAAAAACTCTGTTCCATGGTCAGTCCAAATCTTTTTTTTTTTTTGTATTTGCTCCGTCTTAACAATAATGTCTCTCAACAGATGCTGTTATTATAGATCCAGCTTTATCGGCAACAGAAACGCTAAACGCGGATGTGCTAAAGACACCAATGACATTAAACAACTACCGTTTGTTATCATTGTACTGTGCAATGTTTTGCGTATCTGTGATATCTATCGCCCAGATATCATCGATTGTGTTCACGACGACATTTCGTGGATGAAATTTTTTTTAGGTCTGTGTAGCTCATGCGTAAGCGTCTTTATATCAAGTTTATCAGGAACTGTAGTACTTTGCATCCCAACACTAAGTTTATATTTTGCTCCAAGGATACTTTGTACTTGTTTTCTGTCAAATCGTTCTCGCATGATGTCCTATTTCATATCTCGTAGTTCGTCAAGCATAACCCGATCGCAACCTAGTTTGTCGTCGACGTTATCACCGTAACAAATATCATGATGAATCGCAATTGCATCAGCGGCGTTGTAAGGTTCTTGTCCCGGTAACGGATTATAGTTTTCATACAGTTACTGATCAAGTGGATTCCATGGCCCGATATATTTATGTCCTGCCAATGTCCAACCTCCCTTTGGTAATTTGCCAATAATTTTATATATATTCGTTCCTGGTCCTGTGACAGCTCTGTGATTGCAACGCTGAAAATAGGCAACTATCTTATCTTGCTCCAAACACAGATCTTTCTTCACATCATCACAACTACATTTCGTTTATTTTTAGTCGCTGACAAAAAATAACCTTATCGTCAGACCTTATAGTCCGAGTGCTAGCACTTTGGATTTTCATTGCACAATCGCCAGTGATTGGATCACCTGATTTATCTTGTTTAAGAAACTTACTCTTTCTCTTACCACAGACATCACATATATTATTTGCTTGTTATTCGCAGATAGAAACATAATAACTGGTTTGCGTTAGCGAATCAGATCGCTGTCTAACACATAATACTCATCAGTTGTTAAAGATTCGTTAGATCTCAGATGATCAAGTATTTCAGTTATTTCATTATCGATTTATATGTTCGTGTTTCCAGCTTCTTGCTATGAGATTTGCAGCATCAGTCGATCGATATTATCAGGTGACGAGTTAAAGATCTTTACTCCATGACCTGATGTTTCTTCCACAGTACCATATTCAGAATCTGAGTAAATAGTTTAGCATATTCTATACTCTGCTGATCATCTTTTTCCATTTAACTCATATTCTATTTGTTTCACCATTGTTTGACTTTTTTTTTGTTGCCGCTGTACAACTTTTTTCAGATAATAAAACTCTATCAAAAACTTTCAAATATATCTTAGCAAAAACATCTTGTCATACTATCTTATACTTTTCTGCATCACCAATTTTCTTTGTAGCATCTAAACCATTTTTAGCGTCATCTGCTTTTTGTAATATATTCCATTTTTTAAAAAAAATATTATTCTTTATTTTTAGTCCATAATCTTATTTTCGTGTATTTGTACAAATTAACATCTTTATCTTTAATTAAAAAGGCAAAATATTTTAAATCATTAATTGTTTGCAGGTTGTCTTTTGATAATTTTGTTATTTTTTCTTGTTTATTTCCTCAAGTATCATTTGTCTGTCTCGTTCTTTTATTTGCTTACTAAATAACGAATCTTTTTCTTTTTTAAAATCTCAGCTTGTCGTGCATCAAGATCACTAATTAGTTCAACAATATTCTCAGCAATTTTCTTTTGTTATTCTTCGAGTATTCCTCGCAAACCCTTTACTTTTAGTTTTTCTAGATCTTCTGGTGATACGTTATCAACACCGGATACATATTCGGTGATAGCCTAAGTAGTCTAGCAGTTTCTTCTGTGGTTTGTTGTTGTCCAACGCATTGCAGCAACACATTTCTTTAGATTTATTCGCGCCTTGTCCATTATTGTCATTTATACACATTAATTTAATACTTCTTTACAATGTAAGAACTTGTCTATTCCGCATAGAAACATATGCTTGGTGTTTTTTGGCAAGTTTGCTGAATAAGAAAAATCTGTAATTTCCATGAGCTGACAAAAATGATGAAGCTCAACAAATTCGTCTGTACTGCATTGTTCTCGTGCTATGTTTTGCACATCAATGTCAAGTCTGTTAAACAAAACAAATAGAAAACAAAAAACCCGTATTTCTTGATAAAACAATCAAAACCTTGGACAAGATAAACTGCATTACATCTTTGATTTCTCAACACTGAAAAGTTAGATTTGATCTTGTCCATTTCAACATTACTCGCGGGATGTCATCAAATACAATTTTCTTCATCCGAGTCTAGTTCGGCAACAGGAACAATATCTTCAGGTGTCCTTATAAAAATTATATATCTTCGACAGCACCAAGTTCACTTTTTAGTTTTTCATTGTACTCGTTTATGAAACCGTCTTTGTCCTGCTGTGGATTGATCGTGTAGATATACACCCGATGTTAGTTGAATATGTCGTTGAGTAGCAAGTTCATTAGCAAGTTTATTTTGCTAGATCCAGTATGCCCAACTATCAGGTAATGACAATCTGGTAACTCGTAATTCTGTTTAATAATTATTACTCGTTCGGTGTCAAAGTTTATTATGCTCATCATATAACATGTGCACAAAATTGTATCGGCAGTAATTAAAAACATGAGCTACTACACACAAATTGGTACGTTAGTAATTGGTTCATCTGCTGAAACAACATCAACAACAACATATGCTGATCTAAAAAAGTATCTCAAGAAATCGGAAAACATAACTAAAGAACAACCATATGATCCATATGTCAGGACAACATATCCTTCTGTCAACGTCACTAACACAAGCGGTAAGTTTAGCACAACTTAATACTGTCAGTAATGGTAATTTATCGTTGCCAGGTGGATAGATGACCGGTAATATTAACATGAGTAAAACAATTTTTGTAAATCTTGAAAGTGAATACCCCCGCTGACATAAACAACTCAAAAGCTCTAAGTTATGCACAACTTAGATCGGATAATAATAAGTTGCCATTATCTGGTTGGATGATGGATGAAAAATTAGATATGGGCGGGAAATTATTATTTAATACTCATCTTGATAATACAACTTTGATAAATAACAATTCTGTAATAAAATGTCAGGTTTGTCAAGGATAACTTTGTAATAAAATCCGGTGATACTATGGTTGGAAATCTGGACATGGGATCGAATAAAATAACTATGGCAATCAGCAGTATCAGATTTATCAAATAAAAATTACGTCGACGATAACATAGCAACTAATACTGCATCACGAGTAACGAAATCAGGTGATACGATGACAGGCATGTCAAGCACGAGTCGAATAAAATAACAATGATCTATAATCCAGTTGCCACATTTGATCTTACCAATAAACTGTACATGGACGCTGAGATAAGTGCAGCATCAGTATGTACAATTACTTCTACAGATATCATGTGTCTTAAAAAATCCGGAGGCATAGTTACAGGTACTATCGATATGGCGTCCAATAAGATAACTTCCACGTATGTATTCGTTTCTTCATCCGATCTCACCAATAAACAGTACGTGGATAGTATTACACAAGCGATTGCAGTTGATGGTATCATAAAACGATCTAAAATAGTGTTGGTCACATTCCACATCTCACGGATCCTATTTATAATCGTTATGGTTTTGTTGCAATCGCATCAATTTATTATTTGGAAAATAATCCAAGTTATGCGTTTGCCTTTAACAGCTTTATAACTGGAGGGTGAGAGTGGATCAGGAACGCAGAAATATCAAACTTTTGGATTAAAAATACAGTGTCCAGCTGCTGTAGCAATATGGAAATTTCATTAACGCGGTCAATTATATGCTAATACCGGATTCATTTATGATTAGCAATTAGCAGGATCTAACGATAATGCGATATTGGATGATTTATATAAGGGGTTGGGTGATCATTTTACTACTACTTCTTAGCAAATTTACACTTCGTCCTAAAGTAACCACAAACAAGTACTCGTATTTCCGGATTTATGTTTACAAAGCTGTAGGTCCTATCCAGGTTTGTTGATGTTTCAGATATTACACTCGATGACCTAGCATCAGTCATTGAGATTTTAATATAATTGTAATCTATAATGTCTACTGATCCTCCATAGATCAGGGTGGCAAAAGAGTTGTAGAATTTTATAGTAAACCGGCAAACAGATCGAAATAGCTGATGCCGATTTGCTAGACCCAGATAGCACTGAGGAAACAAGAGCGGTCAATATAATTGCACGAATAAAAAAATTAATTTTACGTTCGCTCGGTTTAGTTGAGAACAGCGATTACTTTGGTAGAGTTTCAGGAATGAGATACGCGATCAGAGACTTTGATGTAATTAGCAAATAATGTCATGTAAGCGACTGTGAGGAAAGGCGATTAAAGGTTGAAAAATATTTGATACATATACTGCTTGAACTAAATAAAGAAAATGTCTGACGATTGATAAATCTAACCCTATAAAAACAAAGTTCACGGTGATAAGAAACCAGAACAAGAGCGACTAAAGAAGATTCATGACGAGCTTGACAAACTAGCTGAGACAAGAAAACATAAGATTCTTCAAAAACGTAATCTCAAATACACATTTGCTAAACGTCAAGCATTTCGTGCGCTAGTCATGGATTACTATGATAAAAAGACGCTCTTAGAAATAGTAGATAACAGTACTGACACATGCTAACAACAGACTCTCATTAGCGATAAAGAAAGTATGAATTATATCACATTAATGATGCGCTAAAAACAGTATCAGAAATTGAATCTAGAATTGAGTTATATGATGTCGAACGAGACATATTTTATCATGATCTTGACGACATTACAAGTGTAAAACCCATTATTGAGTAAAATTATAAAATACACAAGTTTTAAATAAACTGTTGGAAAACTATACAAAAGAAGCTGGAAAGTTACTGACAGAAACAAAATACAGAAATATCAAAGAGCTGATTGCTGGGCACCTAAACCTACCTGCCATAGATGTAAGGCAAGCTGATATTGTTATTGTGGGGTTTAAGTTTGTCTTTTAAGTTTTGCAACAGCATGTGCAATTCTCAGGCAGCATCTAGTACTTAAAAATGTAAACTGGGTCAGCTGTCTTATGTAGTTAGTTATATCGACGAAATAGAAGATGTTTATAGTGATAGATTCAAGGATATTAGTGAAATACCAACACATTTTGGTCATCCCTGTTCGTCCTCATCTTTAACACATATCAGATATGATGGTATCTCATCTGAAATATACGAGAAGTATATAGTTTTTTGCCAGTCATGTCAATACAAATTTTTAGTGCTCTGATTGATAAAGCTTCAGCTGAAAATAGTTTTACTATGGCAACTTCAATAATTAACGAAACAGTTTCGTAACGAAAAAAAAGAAGAAATAATCAACTTCAACCACATATCATCTAGTCTCTCAGACAACGCCAGCAACAAGCTGATCAAATATTACAGGTACTATCATAAAAACTTTATTGTATCAGACGCGCTAGAAAATATTATAGCAGAATCTGAAGCGTGCTAAGCTATGTTCCACTTGTATTAACAACATTAGGAATAACATCATCAGGAGGAACAGCAAATCCATTATTGCTGATAGGGTCAGCAGCAGGTATTGCGTCATCAACGATGAACACAAAATATAGAACCGAAATATGAGAACATAAACGCGTCTTGTAAGGTAGCAACAGCGACTTATAATAAAATATTAAACCAAATTCAAGCTTATCTCACAGGCAAAGCGTTTATTATGCTCGATCTGATACAAGAACTACGAGTCAAAGTCGATTTTATTGTAGGTATTATACCGGAGTTGTAAAATATGAACAACAGTATTTTGGTAAATTCTGTGTGAAATATGAAAATATAATGGAAGATATTATGGTGGAAGATACCACGCTAATGTTGAAGAGGATTCTCTTCCAGGGTAAGCATATGACGATTGTGCTAAACAACGAAAATTATAGCAAGGACTTAAAAAAAAGAAACAAGATAAAGAGCTCGTTAAAACTGCTAATAATCTTTATACTCCAATATCACAAAACAAATACACACAAATTACAGTTGACGATGAGATAAAAATGTTACGTTAATAAGATAATAGTTTCTCGTGGAAACTTTATCAAAATGTTAGAACCGGATTCTCTTATCAGCTGTAAAATAAATATGTATTTGTTCTGTAATGATGTTGAGAGTTATATTATTGCAAAAGCTGAAACGTTAAAAATATCTCTAGAAATATCTAGCAATTTTGTGTGAAATATCGTAAAATATTCTCAAGTAAATTGTCAGCAATTTCATGTAATTCTGTGTGAAACATCTAAGGGGTGTTTCAGAATCAAATCCTATTTTGTTTCACGACGGCAACGATTCAATTATGAAATAGACGCTGTTGTCTCAACAAAGTTTGTTTTTGTAGTTGTTTAAACTAACTGGGGGGGGGGGCATGGGGGAATTGTGCTGTCGTCCAATACAAAAAAAAGGGTTTGGGGCCAGAAACTCCCTTATACAATACTCAGGTTCCAATTTGCTTGGCGTCGCGAAAGTTTCTTCGGTTTCCTTACTGCGACAAAGTTTGCCAATTTTGAGTCCTTCACTTCGGTCTGATTACCGGTCTTCACCAAAATTGTGGACTGTGTGTTCACCTTGTTTGGTCGACATCCTCTACGGCAATAACGGCGTATCTGAATAATATCCTCCAAAAACATGGTAAGTGCTATTCCTTAACAACAGAAACAATGTTCTATCCCTTTCTAATCATCAAGATTTTCTAGTGAGCTGGGAAAAATCCGATCGTTACCTATCTCCGTGTTTTGTCCACCTGGGTATGGAGCTTATAACCAATCTCAGTCTTCTTGTACGCCTCCAGCTTCATATGGATCGTCGATGACGTCGATGCAGTTTCCAACAGGACATGGCTTTGAGTGAGAGAGTTCTTGTAACGGCGGATCTGATACCACAGGACCACCTTTATATGCACCCGTCAGAAATGACTTTACTGGCTCCATGGTGCCCCATTCCCAGCCCACCCAACCTGAATATCAATGTCATAAAACGAGGTACCTTGTTGTTATGAGTGACGCAACTACGGTAGCCCATGACAGGAATTCCTCTTTAGAAACCATAACAGGAAATGACTTTGTACAGACGCAAATGTTTTTGGGGTCTGATACGGTCAGCAGCGCATGTGGATCAAGGGAACGGCCTCTTCATATAAAGCTTCTAGAAATGAAAGCCGTTAAGCTCTGGAAGGACATGCTTTGATTATGTCTGACACGTCCGTAGTGGTGACTTTCGTCCTCAAACGGAGGACACCAAATCGACCAACCTGTCTGTGCTAACTGGCAGTTTCTTCGGCGGTATTACCGACTTCAGATAGACGTGCAAATTAGAAATTTGCCTGGCAGTCTCACTGGTCTAGCTGATCACTTTTGATGTTGTGATCGTTCACTTGTTTTGTAGATCAATGTGCGCAGGAACGATACACTGAAATCCACCGACCGGAAGTAGTTGTATCATTGTCCATTCATAAAGGTTATTCGTATATAGATACATGATGTAACTGTTTTGGTCAGAGGGGTCATACCTGTTCATGTTTGGGTTGTTGGCACGAGCGTATTTGTTACTGGACACTGATATTCTGCCATGAAGTGGTCGTTCGATCAACGAATGCTGATCAATGTCGGTGAGAAATTCTAGCACGATTTTGGTTTTGGACAACAATGCAACCCACCCTATACCCAGTGACAAGAATTAATGTGCAGGATCGAGCATGTAGACGTGCATGGCATTGCGTTTTTTCAAACACATCTGGGAGGAACAACACATCATAGCACATATACAGATCGTGCTAGGGGCTTCCTTTTGTGTAATCGAATGCAGGCCAAACATTCTTTGCATGTTTATAATCATTTTATGAAAATACGTTCACGTCAAAGTGATGAATAAAACGCCTCGATCGGGGGCAAGTGAGTTTCTGCAAATTTTTCCCAGTCTCTCATGTACTCGTATAAATACATACTGGCTGCTCGATTTTTCCATTGCATCATATCACTCTATAACAGAGCCCGCATGGAATTTGTTAAGTGATTTGCACAGTTTGATCAATATCAGGCGCATTTATGTCTTTGATCTCAGAGCTGGCCGTGTCTGCCACTGAAGGTATCAAGCAGTCAAAATATGAGTGTATGATATAGAGACTCTTTCGTTGTCCTGAAGTAAATTTGACTGTTTTTACCATACACTGTCATTATTATACGCTATGATTTTTCACCGACACCACCGCTGTAAAAGGCATGACTGCTGAGCATTTGTCAAGTCTTAAATACACGCATACAATGTCTGCATGCATATTACTTACGATGAATTTTTCTACGTAGGTTAAGTAACCAAGCAAGAGTCTTTAATATTGCCAAATTAATTCTGTTTCTTTTATTTCATTCAGCAGCAATAAATCAGCCCGAGTTCGTCCATACTTTCCATGGGGAGACATTATCAACACATAAAAGCCTTTGTCAAAAATAAACACATTAAGAGCGATACATGGATTAAGTGTCTCAAATTTGTTCAGTGTAACTTTAGCAATCTACATGGGAAATTCAGTATCACCAAACTTAAGTTCACCTAGGTGTTGCTGCTATTTCAGGGCAAGTCGCTAGCTGAATGTAGTATCGATATTATTGCCCATTCAAAACATTTTAAAATTGTTCACGTTTATACCTGACCTTGGTGGGAACCAGTTAGGTATTACTATGTAAGTGGATCAACGAAACGGTTGATACGGTGAGAGATGTACATCGACTGGTGATCATCTTTCGATAGTCTACTCCGATCCTGCCTTGGTATATTTCTCCAGCTTTTCTAGAATCTTTTCAATACTTTTGTCAATTTCATCAGCTGCTATCTTTGCGGTTTAGAATTACTCGAGCATCATTGTGAATCCACGGGGTAGTAGTTTTAAATCCACGCTAGTCACGACTAAGCGGCAAAACCAAACGCGCGCTAAGGATAATCTCCACTTTAACCTCAGCGTGACCAATTTTATTTAACACCGGTACGACTCCAGGAATCATATTTGTATACAGTTGTTTAGATCCTTTATCTTTTTTTATCTGGTATGTATGGGAGTGGGATACTGCCACGTGATTTTCCAATTCACCTCTTTGCTTCTGAAATTGAATTCGGGTAGTGTGATTGTTGTGTATTTGCGTGTACATACTCAGCCACTTAAAAAGTAACAGCAGATGTGCGACAATTTTGTTCATATTCGTCCAATACAGCAAGGATGTCAGCTTTTCTTGCACCCCTTGATATTCAGATATAATGCTTACGTGTAAATTGTTTTAGTTGTTGCATCGTTATTTGCCATCCTTGCTGCTGCAGTAGCTACCAGGGGTGGTGATGAATTCAGTACAAATATGCGTCTCAATAATTAACGTCAACCTTCCTCATGCAATTTTATATGTATATTCCATGCTGTCGTTAGAGTTATTTTAGCGGTGAGATAGTAGGCATGCTTATACTAAAGGGAGGGTGAAGCATCTCTCTAAATGGGAAAGTCTGTTGATGCCTTGTTTTATTTACTGTGTTTTATCAGGATCAGAAACTGCATTCACTTCAGTCCTGGGTAATATTTCAATTATTTCCATTTTATTGCTTTTTTTGTTGTATATGTGCTTGTGCAACCACAACTGTTTGTGGTTTCAATTTATTTTTGCATGCCTTATAATTTTCACGAACAATTCCACAAGGCTGGAAAGGTTTCTGAGAAAGAGTCGAAAATAGCAATTGTTTACAGTTGACGGATGATGTCCAATGAATAAAGCATGCCAGGCACAAGATCACACCTAAAACATGCTTGTTTTTTTTGGTCTGGTGAGCTAAAAATTACTATCTTACAGTAAACATAATTTTTTTCTTCATCACATGATTTTAGGAGTTTCTCAGAACGTTATTGCACTGAAAGAGAAATAGCTGGAAAACATATTATTTTAGGAAATTAGATACACAAGCTATGACAACTCTTCAAAGTTAACACTGCAGTGAAACTATTTGACATTTGGAATGTTATAGTTGAAGAACAAATCGAGCTGAATCTTCCTTAGTGCTCCGTTTACCTTCATTTGTGCATTAGGGGCAAACAAATCTTTTGTATAACCCACAGTTCTGACAGCAATGTTTTGTTTCTACTCAATCTGACTCCACGTTCTGGCGGCAAGATTTCTGCTTTTCGATTTTGACTAAACTCTGTACTTGCCCTAACTAATATTAGTTTCTTTGTTAATTCAACAGCCCGACCTTTGCAGCATTTCACCATACCACATTGCTTCATTCTACACAGCCTACAACCCTGTATGTGGTGCTGGATATTTTTGTCTGTGGGTTATTCCACAAAAAATTACAGAAATCAAACTAGTCAAATCTGTCAATAGCAGCCACCCAGGATAAAAGACAAAAGTAGTCTGTGTACAGAGGAGACCCTCTGAACGCAGGTTAAACTTTCAAACAAGAACAAATACCATGCACAAAATACCATTATTATTATTATTATTATTATTATTATTATAAGGGCCCCGAGTGGCCGAGTGGTCTAAAGCGCTCACCGTTACGTATCACTGCCATCTCACCTCTGTCTGCGTGGGTTTGAGTCTCGGGCTCGGTCAATGTGGGTATGTGAGAAAGCTTACCAGTAGCTTCTCGTGGGTAGGTGGGGTTCTTTCTGAGGTGTTCCGGGTTCTTCCTCCACCATTTATACTGGCCTCCAGGTATAGCCTATCATGTGCCAAAAAATGGCGTTAAACCCTATAACAACACATATTAGTATAGGCAACATGCATATGTTCTCATTAAAAGAATTCACCGCATAAATTTAGTAATCATAAATTGTGATAGAAAGTGTTTCATTCATAGATTTTTGACCTGATTAGATACAGACCGTGAAGCTGGCCAGGATGAATTTAGCTCTTAAATTGGCTGTCCCATCTGAATTTAGTCTAAACATATTTATTGCCACAATGCAATGCAACTGTCTTGGAAGTAACAAACTTAGGCCAAATATAAGAAGTGTCAACGCAACTAGTGACAGGTCACCTTTTTTGAAAGCCCAAATTTCTTCAGAATGAAAAAAAATGTTCACATAATGTACTTACTATCAAGTTATGTGAACGAGTTTTCTTCCTCTATTCTTTGTTCTTAATGAATTTGGAGTAGGAATCCTTGCATATTTGAACCAATAGATTATTTTGTAAGAGACGGTGTCGTTAGAGTCAGTGCCCGCTGGTATGTCAATGATGTACGCAAAGGATGCCACTGATCATCCCGATAATCACAACGTAACAATGAACGCCGCTGTGATAAAGAATTTCATGTGCAATTCCACTATCGCATGTCTTTGGATTTTGCAGAAATGTTTGAAAAGTTATCTTTGAAGCAAAACACACAGTTGTACTTGTTCGAAAAGCCACTGAAACTGATGTAATCTGGCATCCAAATACGGTTGATGCCGGTAAGGCGAAATTTGTGTTGGTGTTGTGTGGTTTAACGCCATTATTCAGCACACGATAGGCTATACATGGCGTCCAGTATTAATGGTGGAGGAAGAACCCGGGAAAACCCCGGAAAGAACCACCGACCCACGAGAAGCTACTGGCAAGCTTTCTCACATACCTACATTGGCCGAATCCGAAACTCGAACCCACGCAGACAGAGGTGAGATGGCAATGATCCGTAACGGAGAGCGTTTTAAACCACTCGGGGCCCCGGTAAGGCGAAACTGACAAAACTTTCGTTGTGGATGCCAACAACGATACCATCAAGCGGCAGCATGTCAACGTTGTTATGGTAAAAGTCGATCACAGACAGTATTCAAAGTGAAGTTGCTGGTCTGTTCGTATGGCAGATATCATCCCGGCAAGGAGTTTCAGCACCACGACATATATTCATAGAGCTTCAGGATAACACCCAAATAGATTCACGGATGCGAAACCAAATGGTGTTAGACACGCTCGGGTTAGTGAAGTTTATCTGAGAATAAATGGATATCAAGAACCATCCGAAGAAATGTTGCTGGATTTTGAGAACAATCATATTGCACGTATAATCGTTTAATGACACATATAGGGCGTGTTCAGAATGTTTATTCTGGTCTCCGGATATCTCAGCGGGATTTCACAACGCTATATATGATTTATTATTTCTCACTGGAACATTTGGGATTGTTCAGACAATCGTCGTTGGCATACATCTTCGAACTCGTGTAGCATGACCACTAGCTGCTCTTGCTGCTTATAGAGCAATTGCTGTTTTATTCTCAGACAAAACAATGCTGCTCGAAGCTGTTGGTGGACGAATGAGGGTAGTTGACGCGCTATGGAAAACGTGAAATTAAATCATTCATAATGTTATGCAAAATGTCATATTAACACGTCAATGGCACCCTGACGCCTAATCAGATCAAAAAGCTGCAATCGGCATAAAAAAGAATTGTGGAACAACAATATCATTTAACGGAAATCAACACCGTTGCTGTGCTCAAATAACCAGGCATTGAGTGAGCGTCAGCTCAGACACTTTAATGATGCCAGTAAACCGAAGACTGGCGTGCGACTTCATCTTTCTGCGAGTGCGATCAATAATATAGCAAAGACTGGTTGTATATTCCCACTTCTAACGGCATTACCAGCGCTGATTGTAGATGCATCTGCAGCCGTTGAAAATTCAACAGCACTCGGTACCGTTCGAATTGCTACCGGCATAGCATTAAAAAAGCAACGGGGCAAGGTCTAAAGACATCACAAAAGCGGCAGGGTCTAAGATTACCAAGAACCTGTACGGTCAAGGGTCTGTGACTACCAGAAACGTTTCACTAAAACTCTCTTTGTCCAATATCGGTTTACTTGATACTGCTTGTCGAATAAGCATCAAAAACGTTACATGAGTTTTCATGCGTGATCAGTTACCGGAAAAACCAAACCGTGCTGCAACCGGCATCATTAATCTCTATGTAAGTTTGGGTCCAGGTACTCATTGGGTTACATATGCTATTGATCTGCGTGGTGTTGCTTATTTTTATTCGTATGGATTGGCACCACCAAAAGAATTTTTAAAATATATCACTGGATTTACTAGTAACATACCAATCTGGTATTCAACATTACAAAAGCAGACATTAACAGATCCACCTATATGTGATCCAGGAGAACTTGTTGTACTTAGCACTATATCAAGGTCATCAGCGCCACCATATGATGTCGTACACGAATACACGAGCGGTCGTTTCCAACAGGTTAATAGTTTATAATGGTAAATGTTTCAGGAAGATCCTCTAGGGGTAAGGGTCCTGGTGACATATGACTCTCAGCGGGGTTGAACAGAATGAGGTTGTTTTTCAGGATCAATATGGAATGTTAAAGATGAGCAATATTATGTGGACCGATTTTATCCTGAGAGTTTTAGGTGCAACCAATGATAACATCCCGGTATTAACTGATAGTGGAAATATCAGAGACTCCAACATATCAATCGCAGCGATCAGAAATGAGATCCATAGATGTATTGTTAAAACCGGCGATATAATGACTCAACATATACATAAATTGCTGTTGTAGGGTTTAAAGGAGACCAGAAACCAATGGAAATATAGAATAATAATAAAAGTACTATAGCAGAAAACCTTATTCTGAAGTATCATCTGCGACCGTAATGCCAATATTAAAATATTGGCCTATCTTCTAGGAGCTGAATTTCCGTGAACTCGTATGCAAAATTTCCGCGCCTATTCGGTTACTTTCGGGATGTGACGTCATAGTAGCGACTCCAGCAGCCCAAGTGGGAGTTGCCAGAGTAAAAGACAATACCGTTTTGCGTTGCTTACGGGTGTAATAGAACATTAAGAAAAGCCTGTGGACAACATTTTTTTTTCTTTTCCGAAAGATAAAGGCATAATGAAAGAATGGATACATTATTACAAACGAGTCGATTTCAAAGCAACACCATACAGCACTATGTGTTCGTTACATTTCTCAAAGGACTGTTACGAGACGGATTCTGAAAAAATGGCAGCTCAAGGATACGCAAATGCTAGGCCTAGACTAAAAGTTGGCGCTGTTCCAGACATAACGTTGAATATTTTAAATCCTGGGAAAAGTGGTAAACGTGCGAGTTACGAAAATAGGCAGAAGGCCGAGTAAGTGACCATAAAACGCAACAATTAATTCACAGATCTTTTATCTACACCAGCAGTGCTAAAAATAAATCTGATAGTCCGACACCCTGGACCCCTCTGGTCAGCGGCGTCGCTAGGGTTGGTGTCACCCAGTGCGGTAAACTCATGGTGTCACCCCTCCAGACTTCAACCATGGATTTCTTCTTCTTAAAATAAGTCCACAGTATAATATAAAAATAAGCACTAGGCGCTCTGCAGACTGCATGGTGGTACCCTGTGCCTGCTAGTCATGTATTTATCTATGATCGGTTATCCGCTTATGAAATCCGACTAGACCGAGCAGTGTGTGCTCTGTAAAATTTGCAATGTTTCAGTTTGGTGTCACCCCTCTGAGATGGTGTCACCTGGTGCGGTCAGCACCCTCCGCACCCCCTAGCGACGCCACTGCCTCTGGTTTTAGTTCCGGCCCATCCTGTATTCAAAGTGAGGTGCCCGTCAGGCTTGTCGAAACAAAAATTGTTTGCCTTAGGAAACTTTGATCGCGCTGGTGAAATGAGTAAATGCATTTTCAAGATGTTGACATACATGCCTTAACAAGGCACAATCTAAATCAAGTCACTACTGTCCAAGGTGAAATTTAGATTTGATTTTAATCAAATGGAGGCTTTGCCAAAAATAATATTCTAAACCAGTCGTGTTTCGAGAAAACACAATTTTTAGTAATCTTATAAAAATTACAAATTAAAAAAAAATCATTGTATACATGTAGTATGTATAAACGGTAATCTGTGATGACTGGAACTGATATTAAACTATCCCTTGGGCAGTTTAAATAGCAGCGATTAAAAGAAAAGAGGTCAAAGTTTCACATTAAATGGCTGACAATAGAAACTGGGAGGGGGGGACTATTGACCCAACCCCCAAACCCCTTGTCCCAATGTGCGAGCGCCCATGTGATACGCCTTATTATTCCCCCCAGGACAAGCCCATTTTACATATTCTGGTCAGCTCTGGCTAAATTGCAAAATAGCTGAAGTTTTGATTTAAGTACGCAAACAATAAAACTGGTGTGACTAATGAACATACTCCTTATCCTTGCATTGATCTTGTGAAAAGGGCTGCCCTTCGGACATTCTTCAAAGAAACCATGTTCGACAGTGTGTATGTGTAAGCACCAGCAACTGATTGCCAAAATAAACGATGCCTATTTTATTGTTACTTACGATGCCATGGACTTCAGGTTTAAGTCTTAATGCATGTAACACTGTTTGCTGAACAAAATATTTATTCAGAATTAGTTCTTTAGGGCCACATATACTGCATGGTATATTTTGTTTTATTCCTTGTAATTTAATCATGGTAATTAAACTTTACATATACGGTAGAGGAATGTCAGGTGTTAACTGGCCGAGTTTCTTTGGCGGAAATGGAGATGCGATTTTGTTTGCAGAGAAAATTTCACAGTGATCATTCATTTAAGCTAATTGGTGACAATTTTATTCTTTTAATTTTTTATACTATAGTGCTGTTGTAGTTGTTTAAAAACATCTGAAATTTACTTGAATAATTTTTTAATTTTCACGTTCTATTTACTGAAGAAGAAAAAAAGAAAAAAACTGTTGTGTGATATTAATTATTTCGTCCAGTGCCGGATTTAAACGTGTGTGTGTGTGATTTGAATTTTTAACGTAGCTTTAACAACTTTTCAGTCATATCACTACGATGTCTGCAGTGTGGCAGTTTAGACTGTGGATTGCATACGTTATATCTATTTATAAATGGTTTGGGGTTGGGTTTTTTTCTTCTGACAAATGAAAATTGACAGACATAATGTAATAATCGGGACTTCGCTGCGAAAAATTTAGAGACATTACGAGATCGGGATGTAGATGAGGAAATACCCCCAAAATCGGGGGGGGGGGGGTTCTCCCGGCTTGAGCAGCAGAGGGGGCGAATCCCACAACTTTTAGAAGCCTCCAAATGCCGAAATAAGCCCTTTAAAAAAACGCGATGACGCTTGTAAACGCAATCGTCGCCGTTGTTGCTGCGTTTTTGTTGTCGTCGTCGTCAGAAGGGGCTGAATCCCACAACTTTTTAGAAGCCTCCAAACGCCGAAATGGAGTGCTCTAACCCTACGCCGTTGTAAACGTAATTGTCGCCGTTGTTGCTGCGTTTTGTTGTCGTCGCCCCCTCTGCTGCTCTCTATCCAAAAATCGTATCTAGCCCAACTCGCTACCGTGTTCGAGGATCATGTAATTTAATAGTTACAAACCCATGTGGTTTTGCCTGAGGACGACTAAAGAAGTGTTTAAACTTATTTATATCCATATCGCCGCTGCACCAAGTCTGATGTATATTTCGTAACGTGTGTGTGTCAACGCCGTTGAACAGCGCAAGAATGTTACAGTTGTCCCTGATCACTTTCGGGATTTGTGTATATCGTTGAGTTACATAAATCACATCCACGTTTTTATGTCTGCCGCGTGAGAATATCCTGGCAGGATTTGATTGTTTGTCCAACATCACATCGTCGTACACGACCAAATTGTTAATTCTCCCATCAATATCATCGATACTTGGTGATTCATCAATACTAGTAATAAATTCAACAACATCATCACCGTCGTTTAGCGACTTTGCACTTTCATTAAAATCTTTAAGCACGCTGTAGCATCGCTGATCGTCCACAGATGGAGCTACCAAATACAACTTATCCCACTTCATCCACTTCATTATTAAATTAAGTAACAACTGCGTCTTACCAGTCCCAGATGGACCTATAATTATCATTTGGTAGCACCGAGTTATGCTTAACTGGTTCTCGTTTCCTTGTAGCAGAAAAGTCAGTGATCTCCATTATATATATTATAAAAGAATATGGATTTATATTGTATGAAATGTAGAGCACGTACCCCAACTGCAGACATAACAACCACTACAACAAAAAATAATCGACAAGCGCTTATAGGCAAGTGTGAACGATGCGGCACAAAAAAGTTCAAATTTATTCTGTCAGGTGGAGCGCCGAAACCAAAGTCAGCGCCAAAACCAAAGCCGAAACCAAAGTCAGCGCCAAAACCAAAGCCAAAATCAAAGTCAAGTAAAAAAAAAAAGGAGGTGATATTGCAGCCAAGTTAGGACAGTTACCAGGAGCTCCGTTGGCTAAATACCCAGGAGAAAAACATCTCCCAAGATATAATTACTGTGGTCCTGGAACCAGACTTGATGACCAGAATCAACCAAACCCCGGAGAAGAACCAGTAAATGCCATCCATAAAGCATGCTATGTCCATGATGTAGCTTACCGAAGTAAGGATTTGCAACAGCGCCATCTCGCGGATGTGAAATTAATTCACGCGTTAAATGCCATCACTGATAAATCTTTCAAAGAAAAGTTAGCTAGCTGGTTAATAAAATCTGCGATGAAATCTAAGCTTGTATTAGGCACTGGTAATTAATTATAATGGAGTCGATTTGTTATTCCCCAAGAGGATACTGGAGGGGTAACGCAGCAATTAGTAAACTTGCCAGTGCAGCAAAAGTCACACGTGATACTGCTAAGAATTGGTTATCCAAACAGGCAATATGGCAAATTTATCTACCGCGTCCTAAACAAATTCACTTTGCACATTTCAATGTTAGTGTGCCAAATGAAGTTCATCAGGCTGATATATTATTTCTGCCACATGATACCGTTCGTCGCAAAATATACAAGTATGCGTTAACTGTAGTTGATGTTGCAAGTAGATACAAAGATGCGGAACCGTTAACGACTAAAACAGCATCTGAGATTGCTTCTGCGTTTGAACGAATTTATCAACGAGGTGGTCTACGATGGCCACAGTTGTTACAAGTTGATCCTGGCAAAGAATTTCAAGCGCAGTATCATCACTGATGAAGCAACATAATGTCGCCATCAGGTGAGGACATACTGCAATTCACAGTGATCAGGCAATTGTTGAGCGATTTAATCGAACACTTGCTGAGCGGTTATTTGGATATCAATACGCGAAGGAATTCATTCAGGATACGAGATCGCGCGAATGGGTTGCAAGATTACCAAGCGTGATAGCTGCATTAAATAATGAAATTACTCGAACAACCAACATGAAACCTGCCATCGCGGTCACTAAAAAACATATACCTGTACAGCGACGTGGTTTTTCAGCACAGCCAATACTGGGTAATGTCACTGTGAGATATTTATATGAACCAGTTGAACTTGAAGGTGGTAAAAAAAGAGCGACTGATCCTATCTGGAGTATTACCACACACAAGCTATCTAACATAACTAGATCTACTGGTAGACCAGCAATCTTCAGGCTGGATTCGACTGCTCCTCAACGTGGATTCACACGTGAACAATTACAAGTAATTCCCGAGGACACACAATTACCACCCCGATCATTTAACTAGCACCCCGACGTCGATTACACTCAAGACAGGTCAGCATCACATTATCGCGTGTATGACCGCGACTGTTATCTTTTCTGTCTACGGTGAATTGTCTTGGATTTTTATTACACCACAACATTATACAATTACAGCTTGCACAGTGATTATTCTGCTGTTGTTTCAACGCGTTAATAAATTCAACATCAAGGTCGAAATCGCGATTATTTTTTTTTGTCACTCTGTTTGTAACCGGCTAATTGTTTTCTTATTATGTCATTGTTGTTTTCATTATTATCAGCTATTGACTCTTCCAAGACAATTCTTCGCAGTTGAGATATTCTTCTGACTCTGGACACAGATAAGTAAACCAAGTTTGACCATTCGATTCGATCATCAACGATTCAGAGAGTTGTATCACTGATAGTTAGTCCTTGAGATGAATGTATCGGCATTGCGTATCCTAGCGTCCACGGGGATTTACTCATGCGCAGTGCGTCTTTAGCAGCATCAATGTCAACTAGCACAATATCATTCAATACTAAATTCTGTTTCTCGGTCTGTCCTGGTATATCAACATCCCAATACAGTGTCTGCGATGTGGTGTTGGGGTCGGGGTAAAACACAGTTATGTGCAAGTTGTGGAGGAAAGAGATACCGTGAACTCAAGCGATATTATAACAAAAAATATAACGATGTTGCGCTGAAATGTGAGCGCGATTATTTAACTAAGTTTTCAGACAAATTATAAATTAGACAAATATATTATTATATAAATGAACCAAGAATTTGTCTCACATCCTATCATTAAGAATTACGAAGCGAATCGTGAGGGAATAGTCAGACATTGCAGGTTGAAAAACCAGTTGGTGTTGTTGATAATGCTGGTTATCTTAGATTTACTGTTGGGAAAAAGAAGTATCTCTGCCATCGCTTCGTGTTCGAGGTATTTAACGGAGTGATCCAAGATGATCTTGTGATCGATCACATCAATGGTGTCAAAACCGATAATGCTTTATCCAATCTGAGGGTTGTCACACAAGCCAAAATTGTAGGTCTGGTAATACTGGCTGTAGTAATAAGGGTGCCAAGAGAGTTGTATCCATAAACTTAGATACGAATGAAAAAATAATATTTCAATGGATGAACTCAGCTGGCAAGTATTTTGATATTTGTGTACCCTCAGTACGAAGAGTCGCAGAAAAAATATACAAGCCTGCCATCTCAAAAAAATAAACAAAAACTTGTTTTTCATTATTTACTTCACTATAATCCGAGGATTTTTAATGCAAATTGGAGATAACTCTGTTAAGTATATCTCATGCAATTAGTTCCCTCCCTTTGTCAAGGTGATTGTGCAACACTCGTTGAGATTGTGCAATACCCAGAGCGGTATATAATTATTTTCTTTTTACAGTCTATAACACTTCCGCGTTTACGAGTACATGCATTTTTCAAATTCAGAATTTAAAATCCATTTCAGAATTTGTTAACGACATGTACTACAAACGGGTAAACAGTTCTCCGTGTACAGGTAACACGGTCTCCAATTACTTCCCCTTTGACTTCGTCAAGGTGACTTTATCAAAAACTGTCAGCACGGGCGGGTGTACAATAAATAATTTTTTTTTTCACAGATAAAATCCTTATTTTATTACATTTGTTCGGTTTTATGGTTCATCTGGTTTTTTTTCTGTGATTATATATAAGAAAACAAATACAAAAAATCGAGTGAGCTATTTTAAAATTTCCAAGTATCAGTCAGTTTATATACTATAGCGTCCGAATTATGTACGAGGTTTCGATACGCAACAAAGTTGCACAACTTTCTGCGTTATCACCCTGACGGGGTGACATTTTGCACTCCGCAGGATTGATTTTGGGGGAGGGTGTGCAACTTTGTTGAGCGTAGAATATAACCCCGTATCTGTCTGTGCCGTCCTTAGTTACTATACTTGTCCTACTGTAAATACGTGTAAATACTATGTCCTACTGTAAGCTTGCTAAGATGCTGTGGCATTTTAGAAGCTTTACAAATGTAAATACATGTAAATATTATGTAAAATAGTGTAAATATCATATGTTGTACTGTCCTACTGTAAGCTTGCTAAGATGCGGTGGCATTTTAGAAGCTTTACAAATGTAAATACATGTAAATACTATATGTTGTACTGTCCCTATATGAACCTGCCAGCATATCATTTGGGTAAGCTAAAGGTTCAACATGGGGAATGTCTCGTCTTTCGCAAACACACCCTCTGGGCTTTCTAGACTGTTATTTGACAGGTTAGGGGCTCACATGGGGGTTGTGTTTCCGCTCCTGAGTTTGGTAGCCTATCATTTGATAAGCTGGAGACTCAAGGAGATGTGGTGTCAATTTTTTTTTCTTTTAAATATATAATATTATATATATGAATTACGAAAATATCAATGATGTGATTGCTGCTATTAAAAAATTAGAAGAGCGCGGATTTAATATATCACTAAACCCTGAAACAATTATGTCCGATTTTGAATCACTACATGAAGCTAAATGCGCAGGGCATTATATTCTTCCTTCTCAGTACCGATTTATAAAGACGATCCAGGCCAATTTGTATAAATCACTGGCTACAGTAGAAGAAGCACAAATAAATGAATTTGTTTCACTGTCTCGTGCAACTTAAAAGATTAGGTTGGAATTAACTCAAGAATATGAAACAAGGAAGATAATAAATACTCGTGTAAGAAGATTAAAGAAATGTATATCCGCTGAAATCAAGGCTGGCAAAATCAAGGCTGACGAAATCAAGGAAGTAAATATCTCACTTTGACAAAGTCAAAGATTTGATCATCAAGGAAGTAAATATCTCACTTGATTTGATCATCAAGGATACCTAGAAGTCAAGTACTTGGAAATGAAATTGAAAGTAAAAAAAATGTATCACTTTTTTTTTACTTGCATCAGTCCGAGTTAGATAATATTGCCCTTAGTCGGTGGGGTTTAATGCAGGAGTGTGCATAATTGAGAATTTCATCTCTGTCGCACACAATTGAAATAATATGCTCGAATCTGAGACTATCTAACTGTTGCTGTGTTAGTAAGATGTCTTCGTCTCCGTATTCGTCAATAATGAATTTAACGTTAATTTCTTCTTGTGAAAATGCAGCCCAAACTGCTTGCTCGAGCGCTTGTTTGTCATACACGAAAACATCTATGTGGTGGTACATATAAATCTAATCTAAGATCTAAATACGCGTATATATTCTAAAATTTGATGTATACAGCAATGCGCGATCACAATATCATCTTTTTTTTAGTTGCTGTAGTTGCGTATCAGTCAGTATAAAATCGTCATTGCCATATTCATCAACAATTATTTTTTCCGGGGTAACTTTTCCAGCACTGACAGCTTCATCAAGAAGTTCTTTATTATGCATGAAACATTTTACACGGTGATACATTATATAATACTTGCTTGATTAATTGTGAAATCGTAAACGACTTTCGGTCTTACAGTAAAAATATTTTATTTTATATATATTTTTTTGCTTTTTGCTAAATTCGCATGATTTTTACTAGTAAACACCCTATCAAAATTGAGAAATTGGTCGATTTCTGTGATTTTTACTAGTAAATTACCTTTCCAAATTGAGAAATTGGTCGATTTCTGTGATTTTTACTTGTAATTACCCTATAAATTTCAGTGAAATTGTCAGCGTTGCAGGAAATATAAAATAAAATTAATTTTTCACTGAAAAATCCCTAGGATTGAAAGTCTTTAAGACTTTACTAGCAGACTAATATGTAGTGTTTCACCTCGAAAATCAAGAAGATGGCCACTTTGGTCTGTCAGCGCGAAATTTATTCTGGTCAGCCACGGATTATGACATCGTAGATAGACCGGATTGATCGGCTATTGTACAATCAGAAATCCAGGTGGTACATCTTTCAGAGTAAATGAATAAAGAATAAATCCTTGCTGGGCTTGATTTGATACTGCTGTGTCCGTGCTGTAACTGCCATCAATAACATCACACACAAGACTGACCGCGACCACTTCAGTTATATTTACGATGCCCGGGGATACATGCCGGCCTTCTCCGGTTGGGCTATTGTTGTGTCTGAGGATAGTTGGTTCCGGTAGTGTTTTTCTGTGTTGTGCGAGTATGTCGGGAAAATATTCATCAATGATATCGCTGATATTTTTAACTCGGCTGCATTTTATCTGGGAAATTTATAATTCGGCAGATCTGCTTCTGTCATCTTGTATGCGGTTAAAAATCGTTGTTTAGAACCGGTTTTATCGTTAATTACTGCCTGAATTGCTCGCTGGTTAAAATATTCCATGTCGGATACGAGCTGATTTAATATTTCGATTCGTGAAATGATTTCGCTGCGTGAACTAGTTATATCAAAAAGATGTTCTTGGAAATATTGCCGTAGTCGCCCTTGTTGTGTTTTATGTTCTTGATTAATGACTGTAAAGAACTTAAGAATATCATTTTGAATAAAATATAAAGCTGTAATTCTATTTCCCTCTGATACTATGATCTTTTGTTTTAAGGGAAAACTCCAAATAAACTCACTAGTGAATTCAAATTCACTACCCAACGCTTCGTTTTTTATTCTAAGTAAAAGATCCTTGTGTGATGGTTCAACTTTGTGATATGCTTGTTTATCAGTGACACAATCAGACTTTTTAGGTTCTGGTTGTATTGGTTGCGTCGGCGGAACATCTTTAGGCCATCCTAACACTGTTCTGATCGAACTATTATATATATCCACGGCGTAGTCTGGGGTGTTTATTTCGATGGCAGAAGACAGCGTTGGCTCATGAACAGTTATTGCTATCTTAGATTCCTTTGTCGTGATATTTTTTTTTTCGACGTTGTAATTCCTCATTGATTTCTTCGATTTGATAAGACCCGGTTGGTAACCCAATGACGTTCCAGTCTGGCGTGCCATCGGGTTTATTTTTATATGCAAACACAAACGAATTATTTGCTGGTAATCCACCAAACGATTTTGATCTGATATTGGGCCAACTGTGATATACTCACAATTGTGCTAAAGTGATCTCGCTTACTGGAATCGCAGTTGGAAAATTAATATTGAATTCTGGCTTAGTTGAGGTTACTGTTATTAAAGAAGTTCGCGCTGGGCTTGTATTTGTGGCTATCTGTTGAAGCAATTCCGTCATTATTTATCTTTTGTTGTTTCAAATCGAAGTACTTTGTACTTTGAGTGTAGTCTTCATACATGTTTGCCATTTGCGCGAATTCGGAATCTGATATTGTTGTATCGTCAAGACTGGATGATATCAACAACGACAATTTCGAGTAGGTGCTTGTGGCCGCGCTGTTTAACTTTTCATATTCGTGCAACTTTGTTAGCGCGCACGAGGATACTTTTTTTCGCGATAATATTAGCAACTCCTGCAATTGTCGTTGATGTTGAAACTGTAATTGTGACCGCGATTGCAGTTGTCACTGGTGTTAACGATGATAATAATACGCCTGTGGATGCAACTAACGCGGACACTGAATACACTATTGTATCTAACATGGTTACACGCGGCTTGTATTTTTTTACCTTTGCTGTACATTCGTTGATAGTATTTTTTAACTCTGATTGCCATTCGCGTACTTGATCATATCTGTAATGTTGCGCATCCGGTGTTGTCATTGATGCTGATTTATTTCTGAACGCCATTTTATTATTTTACGCAGTAACCAATTGAGGCGTTTCAGCTACGAATTCCAAACACCACCAGTAAGATGTTGCGGTTAATTTCTTGTCGACGGATTCCAGTATAAATGTTTCTTCAGTCCCCTTGTTTAACATGATATTCCTTTCCCCAGAATACTTGTCAGTGGAATACCTCCAGGGATATGTTGTGAAGATTTCAAATTTAGCAGCACTGAACACAGACAGCCTGTATACTCCAGTGACTGTTGCTGCATATTTGATAGTATTATTTTGTTTAGACCATGTTGCAAATCCAGATGATACCGTGTATACTATGTTGGTAATATGCCCGGGAGCAACTCCAGATAGGATTTTAATCAAACTGGTTTTGTTAACGATCTCAAGAATCGCCGTTACTATATCTTGCTGTGTTTGTTTGATCGTGTCAATGTTGGTCTTGATATCAGAAAACTTCACATCGATGACGGGAGGAGTTCCAAAGAACTTATCCGTGGTCTCATCGGTTTTTCTAAAGTTTCTACGGAGATTTGTAAACGTGTTTACATGAACATCACACTCGGCTCGCAACGTGGATAATTTACCGTCAATGGTGTCAATATAATGTTTTGTCGCGGCATCTTCCGGGGATGTTGGATCTCTTAACACAGTTATTTTGTTACCGTTCATGCTGAGTTCACCTGTCATTGTATCACCGGTCTTTTTCACTGCAACTTTCTGCATATCATCTCGAAGCGCCGCAATTGATATCAGCGAATCTCTGATTTTTCCGCTATCAGTGAACACAGGGATTTTACCCGGAGTAGCTCCAATAACCCTACGAATTATTTCATGCCATTTGATATTGCTGGTTTTTAGTTTTCCGTGTCGGTCCTGAAAAATAACAACCTCATCTGGGTCTATCCCAGTCAGACTTAAAAGATTATCTATTTCATCTTTGGTCGCATATTTTGATAAATCTATATCAGCGCGCTTTCTTCTTCCTCCTTAATATCATCCTTAGGATCTCCCAGTAAAGCTCTTTCAGTGACCACCGCAGCTTTTTCAGTAGCTGTCGTAACAGGTCTAAATAATTGTTGTGTACCTGTCGCAAATTCAACTTGTGCTTGCTGACGTTCTGAAGTTTTTGTCTTACAGAATCTCTCACAGGAAGAAATTTATTTATTGTTTCTAATCGCTCTCGAGCTAGTCTAGCGGAATGTGCTTCTCCAATGTTGGCCATTATTGTTAACTTAAATTTTTAATTCACAGCAGCAGAGGGGGCAACGACAACAAAACGCAGCAACAACGACGACAATTACGTTTGCAACGGCGTAGGGTTAGAGCCCTCCATTTCGGCGTTTGGAGGCTTCTAAAAAGTTGTGGGATTCAGCCCCTTCTGACGACGACAACAACAAAAATGCAGCAACAACGGCAACAATTGCGTTTACAAGCGTCATCGCGTTTTTTTAAAGGGCTTATTTCGGCGTTTGGAGGCTTCTAAAAGTTGTGGGATTCGCCCCCTCTGCTGCTGCTTGAGAGTTGACAGGTATGAACTGTCCGGGCTTGTGGAATTTCAGTCAGGGCTTGAGTTTATTTAAGTCACCAGCCCGGGGCCTGTACCTAAAAAATTTCTTTTAGCACTGACCAGTACAGTACATAAACTATTATATCAGACTGCAGATTCAAGTTTTGAATGTGCAACCCAAATGTGGTCTCCTTCCGTCTGCCTCGCTCGCCAATGTTTATGTTTGTATTCAAGGACTGGCTAGTATTGCGTCACGGTACCACATGATCTGTCGTCTCATGAAAACTCGGAAAAACTCGGCAATTTACAGAATCGTGGTATCTTCCATGCAATAAAATCACTACCCGCTTACGATATTTAATTTATAAACATGACAGTCGAATTAAAATTTGTAGAGAATTACATATGTAAAAGGAAAATTTTTATTTCTAGTCTCCTTTAAAGCACACGATAGGCTAAACATGACGGCCAGTATTAATGGTGGAGGAAGAACCCGGGAAAACCCCGGTAAGAACCACCGATCCACGAGAAGCTACTGGCAAGCTTTCTTACATACCCACATTAGCTGAATCCGAGACTCGAACCCACGCAGACAGAGGTGAGATGGCAGTGATCCATAACGGAGAGCGCTTTAGACCACTCGGGGCCCCCTACATAAATATAATTGTTATTCTGAGAGAACCAGCAGCAGACGATTTCGCTACAAGTACGTCGACGACAGCGACACCACAATCAGTAATACGTTTAACGACAATGTGTGGTCAATTAACCAACGTATGATGCTAACGTGGCTGCGATTACGAATCTTCGAAGTTATAATACAGTTTATACAGTCACTGTAGATTTTGTTTTGGAATCCAATGCTCGTCGATGTTAAGCTCGCCGAAATTTGCATAAGGCTCGATGACATCGCCAAAAAATCATAAAGATTTGAAGATGATGCAATTCATGCGGTTCCTATCATCAACACCGTACACACGGTGAGGTCTGAATCAGCAACATCTTCAGAACAAAACAACAACATCGACATACTGCTGGGGCCACCGTAATGTATAGGATCTTAATGTTAGGCGCTGCAAAATTTCGTATATTTACGATATATCCATGGCGTCATTCAACTGATGAATTTTCTGGAACCGTGTCAATCATGCTAATTCAAGATACCGAGGAAATATTAATACTGGATCAGGAAGATAAAAAAAACTGCGGAGACGTACTTGTGCTGTCTGTAATTCGTAGCATGAACATCTCAAATGATTACTTAGTATTAGATATAATGTCAATGAATCCCACACGATCTTACAGATACAGTCAAATGTGTATGTGGAAGGCGTCGCTGGCAAAACATCCACGAGCATATAATAAAAAAGTGATATAGCTGACGTATCATCGTTATCGACAATATTGTATATGCGGTGTCCGCGCTGGTTGCTGAAACAAAGACGTTTCTCGGCGCATTATCAGCAACGTACGTGATATCGCCAGTGATAGGAATCGGTGTCGCTGTTCTCGGCGTTGCTGATGTACTTAATATTATCGTGAAATGACTCAACATGTGCGGCTAAGAAACTACATGAACATGCAAAAATAGCGTGGGCAGCAATAAATGCGTGTATAAATATATCATCGATAATATAAACAGGGTTAAACGACGGTGTACTATCAGATAGTGAATTTGCTGCAATCAGTGATATTTATCATCGGTATCTAAAAGATAGTGTCAAGAGAAATGTGTCCAGAGATACCGTCAGCTTCCAGATAGAGAGAGAGAGAGAGATACTTCACGAGTCGCCACGTAGACAAGCGGTCAAGCACGGTGTTCCAACGCTACATTTAGAATCTGCATGGATAGCAATGACCACAGAAATAACTACACGACTGGAACAGAGTAATAAAAAATAGCGCGCGTTTAACTTCTTTTCGTCACCATTACCAAAAAAAAAATTTTTTTTGTCCCTTACGGCGGGCAGTTTCACGACATAGGCAGTCTATAATATTTTTTTGTCGCCCGTGGATACATTTTTTTTTGTGCTGGCGACGTTGTCGCTCCGTGGCCATGGAGGGGGAATGTTTGAGCCAGTTTCACACTGCCCAAATAACCACTTGCTTAGATTCCCTGTATTCCAGGTGCTTACAATCCGATTCTGATTCATCATCTGTGGATTCCGATTGCTTGCATTGGAATGCATCGCATTCTGCTACAAGTTTCCTTAACTGTCCCAATCGTACACCTACAGCCTTTGATGTTTCATATTCTCGAGACAGTGCTGATCTAATTTTTTTTAATGGCACTTGCCAGAAATCAAATTTAACTGCGCTATCATTGTTGATTAGCGCAAGGGACATTTAAATTGTGCATTGTAGTAATTTGATAAATCGATATTCTGCACATAGCGTATATCCACCCTTTTGCCGCCGCTGCTGTATCATTTCAAAATTGTTGTCGATTTTTTCAGGATCAAGTTGATGCCTCATGTCATTTTCTTATAATTTTTCAATCGCAGAGATAACAGCGCTAATACTTTCTTGGTTCGTTATACAGCAAATATATTTCTTTAATAAATCACTAAAGGGAGATCATCGTGCCCAGTATTTTTTTTGGGGTGGGGTGGGGGCATATGCGTTCCCCCCACACACACAGGCCGCTGATGTGCTGATGTTTCATATACTATTTTTTCGATATGTACTGATCAGTGTTAAACTAAACAGACACCATTGTGAGCTCAATGGAAAAATACCGGCACTGATGACTGACAGACCAAATTTAAATACACCATCCTACGTGCAATGACAAAATACTGGCACTCATTACTCTTGGCAGACCAATTTAAAGATCACGATAAAGCTCAATGGAAAAATACTGGCACTGATTGCTCTTGACAGACCCATTAAAAATACACCATTCCAAGCTCAATGGAAAATTACTGGCACTGATTACTCTCGACTGACCAATTTTAAATATCAGGAAAAAGCTCAATGGGAAAATACTGGCACTGATGACCGACAGACCAATTTTAATTACACCATTCCAAGTGCAGTGGAAAACTACTTGCAGTGATTACTCTTGACAGATCAAGTATACATATCATGAAAAAGCTCAATGGCACGGATTACTCTTGACAGACCCATTTTAAATACACTATTCCAAACTCAATGGAAATAGATTGGCACTGATTATTCTTGACAGACCAATTTTAAAGATCACGAAATAGCTCAATAGAAATATACTGGCACTGATTACTCTTGACAGACCCATTTTAAATACACCATTCCAAGCGCAGTGGAAAATACTGGCGCTTATTACTCTTGACAGACCAATTTTAAATATCACAAAAAAGCTCAATCGAAAAATACTGGCATTGATGACTCTGACAGACCAGTTTTAAATACACTGTTATAAACTCAATGGAAAAATACTGGCATTGATGACTCTGACAGACCAGTTTTAAATTCACTATTATAAGCTCAATGGAAAAATACTGGCGCTGATGACTGCTAAATTTCTGTGCCTTATAAACACAATAAGGGATATCTATTTCTTTCATTTTAGTTCTGGGGGTTTTCCCTTCCTTTTATTTTCTTGCTTTGCCAGAGGCCCAACCTGGATTTACTAAATACAGCCACACGAAGCTGATCGATAACATACCGTTCATGCGTAACTATACACCTGTTTATACAGTTACCATTGCCCAATCAATATCACTAGTGTCTTTTACAAGTGTTGTTTAGCGTTTTGATAAATATTCACTTATCAGTAAAATTAGTGAAAATATCTCGCCACACAACTAGCAATAAAAAGTCGATTATTACAAGGAAATATTAGAAGACCACAGGGCCAAAAATGAGTCATTAAAATTATAAAAGCGTTAAATAGACTTAAATTAGACAGGATTCAATTTGAGATAATGAACAATGTAATTTAGAAACGACGATTGACAATTTCTTAAACTTATGGCATCCTAATGATCTGATAGTTGCATCCAGGAAAATAGCGATTCACTTTAATGTGAATTATTTAAGCTTCATAAAAAAGATTTCCCGAGTTGCCAATTCCACTATGTTATTGTCCAGCTGATACTCGTCTTCAGAATATTCTTGTGGCAACTCCAGGTTATGCGACCCAGCAAAAATTTGTTCTTAATGTTGTCGTTGTTGTTCCTGCTGAGGTTGTTGAAAAGGCTCTAACACAACCATAATTCATTCAAACACGACTACGAATTCATATGCTGTTTTTGTCAATAATGGTTCCGCTTCCTTGTATCTGCTGTGTATTTGTAGGTGCGAGTCAGTCGTTTGCGTTGAGCTGATGCGCCAGTTATACTAGTGTCATGAGGTAAAAACAAGATATCTGATGAACTTCGTTGGGAGTGCTGATATCAAACCTTTCATGTTGAATCGATTAAGGTGGCAGTAGATAAATTTGCCATATTACCTGTCGGGACAATTAATGTGGCAACACCAAGCGCAACACTTGCTGCATCGACGAGTTTGCTAATCGCTGCCCAACCTTTCCAGTATCCTCTTGGACTATAATAAATCGACTCCATTACTAATTACCAGACAATTCATTGCCTGCTATCACCACTAACTTACCACTCATAACCTATCTATCAACCATTAGGCAATTGACTCTCTTATATTCTTCTTTTTATTGACTTCAGTGTGTGAATGAATATGACCTAGTGATATGTCGTTGTTGCAAATCTTTATTTTTACATGAGAAGTAATAAGCATGGCAAGCTTGATCAATCGCGTTCACTGGAAATTCACCTGGTTTTGGTTGAATTTTTTTCCATAGAATCTGATAACAAATTGGGTTCCAGGGCCACAATAATGATATCCCCGAAAATGTTTCTGACCCTGATACTTACCCCAAGTAGTTCTTGGCAATCTCCAGAGTGCCGCAGCAATATCACCACCCCAGCTTTGCCAACAAATGTATTATTTGGAAACAAAAGGCACTCATCCATAATGATTAACTACAGGTAAAACCCTTTATTACGCGATTCGTTATAGTGTAATTCTGCGTATAACGTGATGGCAGCATGGCTCTCGTTTATTTAATTTAAGGTGATATCTCTTTTTAACATTCTTAATACATGCTCTTGGAAAAGCCGATTATTCAAATCTCGAGCAGATTTTTAATGCCAGCACTGCGTTTAAAGTTGCCTTAACTTCAGAGATTTTCTAAAACGTACCGTTATATTTGTTACCAAAAATAAAGAAAATCTATCAAGTTCAGACAAAACAAACGAACAAAACATGATCGAGAGGTTAGTTAAAACTGATATTTTTAAGTTTTTCGAAAAATTTGTTAACGCAATCATGCTTATATCGCGATATTATTTATTCGGACCAGAAGCATCGCCAAGCTGACCTGAGCATCGCGTTATAACAGGTTTTACCTGTACCAGAAGGATTTAATTTAAAGCACGATTGATGTTAGGAAAACTTAGCAGCCACAAGCAGTGTTTATGATATGCCGCTTATGTAATAATTACAGGAGACTTGATACAAACTGCTATGCATTCTAAAATCACACTCAAAAGTCATATTCTCAAATATTTTGATGCATGTCACTGATCTTAAGGTGACTACATGATAATTGTTAAGTAAATAGATAAATTATGTGTGCACAAATTCTTGAATTGAATAAGTCATTACTAATAGTCTTGCTCTAATTCTATCCCTTCTTAAAATGAAGATATTTCCAAAATCTCTTCCATCTATCCTGTTATCTGTTAAATATATATATATATATATATATATATATATATATATATATATATATATATATATACACATATATACATGCCTTCTTTTGTTCATCCAACTATATCTGCATTCTAACTCGTTCTAATCAACTTATCTACACATGCGAATTACATATATATTTTAAGATAAATTTTAAATATCAGCATATGTTTGTAAGGTGACAACAGCAATACAAAGGAAACAAATATTTCAGTATATATAATGTGATTTCCTTTAAATATACCCTATTTTATCTTATTGTTTTACTCATGCTGGGCAAGTTCAAATTTTCCAAGGGTAAGTTCAATTCTCCCTGGCAAGCTGACTTTTATTAAAAAAATTTATTCCCTAATTATCAACTCCAAACCATTTTAATTTAGAATCAACAAGACATTATAAGAAGTCCTTTGGTGAAAAACCCATATTGATAAAACTTTATGTTTCTGGATGAGTAATAATAAGGATTTTAAAGATGGCTGCTAGGGTGGCTTTACTAGATATCAGATTAACACAATTTCCATTTATGACCAATAAGACATCAAATGAAGTCTTCTCGAGAAAGCACTATATTAGTGTGACCAACCATCTAGGTGATATAATAAGATTTTCCATACAGTCAATCTGGTGGCCATATTGTCACCATTTTCAGTTCCAACCAACTATACGTTATCAGAAGCTCTTAGTAAAAAAACTGTGCTGATACAACCAAACATGACAGCCAGTATATCTGGAAAAGGAAGAATATCCCAAAAAGAACCAGCAACCCAGAGTTATTGGCAAACTTTCTCACATAACCATGTTGGTCAAGCTGGAATTAGAACTCACATGGACTGGTTGAATATGCAAGTGATCTGTATAGGCAAGTGCCTTACACCACTTGGCCACCTGGGGCCCCCTTATTCAGGAGTAATAGTGATAACATACTTAAGACAGCTACCATGGTAGCCATATTGGATACACAAGAAGCAACATTTGCATTTAGGACCAACTAGATAAAAAGTCTTGTGGTGAAAACCCATTGTCAGTGTGATAGAATAGTGATAAGATTTTCAAGATGGCTGCTGTGGTCTCCATACTGGATATCAGATTGACACCATTTTCATTTAGGACCAAACAGACATCATAAGAAGCATTTTAGAGAAAACCTAATTTGAATATAACCATCAATTCAGGATAGTGATAACAAGATTTTCCAGATGGCTGTCATGGTGGCCATGTCATATCAGCACCATTTCAATTAGGACCAATAGAACTTGGGTTTTCAAAAGATCCTTTTCATAAATGAACCTCACTAGTAGCTAATTATCCCAAAATATCAGACACTGTATGTATAATAACCTGATATATTTTTGCTGACCAATAAAAAATAATCATACAGCAAATTCATTTATCAATATCAAATGAAACATAAAAACATAAAATACATACGCAAACAAATACATGAACTCAGGATTAAAAATAATGAAATAGTCAATCCTTAAAAAATATATGTTTGCTGTCCCCTGACTGATCCATCAAAATTGCAACTAATTATTTTGTAGCACAATTCAAGAAAACTCTTTCTACTGTCTATTTTATGAAGCAGGCTGCAAAAAGGCAAAAGGCAAAAGAAAAACAAAAATCATTTTATAAACAGACACTGGTATTTTGACATTTCTTGGAAATGATAATTGATCAAGCCATTTGAAATTTAACAATTCCAGATTATGTATTTATATCACATCTTAACTTCTTAAAAGTATCAGTAAAGAAGGTATGTTTCAAAAAAAAAAGTCAAATGTTATCTACATGACACTGAAGACTACTACTTTTTCAATTTAAAGCAACTCATACTCCACATTCAAGCTGAAACAGCTGTCCATGTTTCTAAACGGTGGCCTGTTATGTGTATTTAATTTGTATTATTTGCTGGCTTTACTTATTGATTATATGTTATACACATTTGTATTTAGTACCTGACCTTGTCCAAAGTCAAGTTCACTGTGTAAATGACCAGGGGCATTTATTTTGTGAGCAACAGAATACATAGCTAATATTTCTCTATTAGTGTGGGTTAAATATTCAGATTATCAATGGAGGTAAACTCGTTTATTTGGGTCTGGGTCTAGAGCAACAAATTTCCACTTGGAAATTCCTAGAATTGCCGATACCAATGAGAAGATAGGTATCTACATCCAGGCTCAATTATTATGTCTTTGGTCTTTTTTAATATGGTTGTTTACTTGAGAAATTGCTCATTCTTGCCTTAACATCTGAAGCAGTATCAATCTTATTGTTGTGTTCAGTTTTTCATTTGAGTGAATGTATTGGTTCTGATTATTACACACGTGTACACACCAGCAAGATACTTATGCTCCTCTTCTGACAATCGTATACTCATTATTCCCACGTTGAAAACAAAGTCATATGGACAGCATTCTTTTGCATACCAGGGCCCAGCAATGTTGAATGAATTGCCCACTGAACTGAGACATAAAGACAGTGATCACATTCAAGAGAGCTCTCAAAACTCACTTATTTCGACTGCAAAAACAAACTTAAAGACCTAATAATGTTTCCTATCTTAAATATTCTCAGCATGTTTTTTAATGTTTTCTAATTTCATGGTGTTTGTTTTTGTAATCATATCATTATATGTTTTATTATCTTTTAGGTGTTGTCTAATGTTGTAAAGCGCTCATTATTATTATTATTATTATTATTCACTGGAAACAGAAAGTGCCCATCAACAATATTCTTGGACTCAGACATTAATTTGGAATTATAGTGAATTCAGGCAAGAACATTTTTGGATTATACTACTGTGATGCATCAAAAGACTCTTAGTTCATTGCCTCAATCCAGCCACTAGCACATCAGCACATTAGAGACCACAGGCACATCAACACATTCAATATTGGAACTTATTATTTGGAGTTCAATTGGAACTTTATAAATTTGGACTTGTGGTAGAATTTTTATAAGTATTTGGGATTTAATTCACAATACTGGAAGTTCTTCTTAAATTTTCACTCCGTCTTCCTGGGGAATAAATTATTTGTTATTTTTACAAAACTTGTTGGTTTTCACTCTTTTCAGTTACTTTATTTAAGTCAGTAAAGTCATAACAGTCCATAAAAACACCATTAGCGTGTACCTTCCCACTAATTCTGTGTTCAAGGATAAAAAATTTCAAATTGCTAAGTACATGTATGGTCATGAAGCAACATTTTAGGACTTTGTGATGGATTTACCTAACATAAATTGAACACTATGTCTCCAAAAGACAGCATGGATGACAAAAGTCAAATAACAATGTGGATCAAACAACAGTTTCAAGAAATCCAAATTTTGTTTTCTTTGATGTATATACAAGAATGGCTAAATATTATTTCAATAATTTTCCATAAACATAAAAAGAAATCAAAACAACAGAGGAATTTAACATACACAAAAAATGCAGAAATAATTTAATACAAAGTTGTAGTGTTTTGAATGTCAAATAAAATTCTAACATATTCAAGCATTTAGTGTACTTCAAAATTAATTTTCCTCATTGTTTATTAAACAACTAATATTTTTTTTACTAACATCTTTCTGTGCCATTATGACAAAGCACAAAACAAAATGTATGCCTCCCCATTTGTCCATGGGAAGTAATTAATATCATTGGGCCTGAATGTAATCAATAATTGCAAAGCCTGCCACCACAAAGTTTTCAGGTCTCCAGCATCCACTGTATACATTAATTATCATGCTGAAAAAAATAAATTCAGGCTAAAGTGATCAAGGTATAGGAATCGCTGGTTTCTGTGACTAGGCACAAAATACATCAAACAAAAAAACATTATTTTACATGAAATCAGAAAAGAGGTACAATATTCAGTTCAAAAGAAATGTTTTTCCTTCATCAAATTGTGTGTGTATGTATATATATATATATATATATATATATATATATATATATATATATATATCTTTAGAAGGTATTTCCATTGTCCACACGAAGAATCTAGATTGCATGGATGGTAGTCACAGGTTTTTAAGCAACACTGAAGTGACAGCTAGTATATAAAAGTGTTCGTGCATCAGTAATTACCTTTTGTTAGCCACTACAGCTGAAGTCTGTGAGACACATTCAAGCTTTCAGTAACAGTATTAAAAACAGCATTCATGCATCAGTAATTAACTTTGTTAGCCACTACAGCGGAAGTCTGTGAGACAAATGCAAGCTTTCAGTAACCTTGGAGTGACAGTATTAAAAACAGCATTCATGCATCAGTAACTACCTTTGTTAGCCACTATAGCTGAAGTCTGTGAGACACATGCAAGCTTTCAGTAACCTTGGAGTGACTGCTAGTATTAAAAACCCAGTTCTGGCAAAAGTAATTACCCTGAATAACCACTTCATTTAATGCTAACATGACAATAATGCAGACTTTAAGCAACTCTGAAGTGAAAGCTACTATTAAAAATAGTTTATGCTCAATAACTCAAAAACTACTTCCATTAGCCATGCTAGATGAGGTCTCCTGAGATGTATGCAAGCTTTGAGTGTGGCAACCAGTAATAAAAGCATAGATCAGCATCACATCAGTAACTCAGCAACTAACTTTGTTAGCCATTAAAGCTGAGGAAAAGCAATCATCCATTCTTACCCATCAAAGGTTTGAGTAACCTTGGAGTGACAACCAGTATTAAAAGCATAGTTCATGCATTAGTAATTAACTTGATTAACCAATTAAGCTAATGTTATAATGAAAACATGCAGACTTCGAGCAACTTTGGAGTGACATCAAGTATTGTATGACTACTTATTAAAAGCATAGTTCATGTATCAATGAGGATCATAGCTCATGCCTAAAATAAAATGCATGCAGTCCTGTCTACTGAGTGTGTGTGTGTGTGTGTGTGTGTGATTTTGGATTTTTAACGTAGCTTTAACAATTTTTCAGTCATATTGCTACGATGTCTGCAGTGTGACAGTTTATAGTGATGTCTAGCACTGGGGCATCATGCTGCAGACATGTAGCATGATGTCCCATCCAGTCACATTATCCTGACAACATGTGGACCAATCCTAACACTAACCTCTTAATGCTGAGCGCCAAGCGAGGGAGCTGTTAGTACCATTTTTGTAAGCCTTTGATATGACTCAGCCAGGGATCGAACCCACGACCTCCCGCAACCGAGATGGATGCTCTAACCACCAAAGCGGTCAGTCCTGTTTACTAATACCTATTCATTCACACTTACAGGTAACCTGTCATTAACTCTATTTCACTCAAGCATGAAATAGAGTTTATAGAGACTTCTTTTTGCAATAAGCATATAGTGCTTATCAAAATACATTCATTCCCTTACCAGGTTTCCTGATTTTAGGTAGGATAGAATGCATACAGCATCCCAAAAAACTAATGTTGTCATAAAATAGATGCAAAAATGTAAACAAAGCCAGGATAAAATGTGAAATATTTCAGTGATCTTCTTTTGTAAAGGTGTTGTACCAGCAATGACGCATATCATCATCAAATTCATAATTCTAGCACGAGCAGCGTCTGACAAATGAAAATGAAACAAAAAATTTTAACTGAAGTCAATGAAGCATAAAATGTGTGCAATAATAACCCACTTCTGCACTTACGGTTTTGTACTCCTGATTCATTCCGTCATCAAATTTCATGATTCTTCAATGAACAGATGTACATGGCATTAAAAAACCTATGTGTTCATGATTTAAAAGCAAAATTTAAACTAAGACAGTAAAATGTGAAATACAGGTCACAGTGAACTTCTTTTGTTCTGTGACTTCTGTGTATGAGTGTGGTGCTAACAGAGTCACATATACAATCAACTAATGATCCTTAAAGAACAGTGTCACAGAAACAAACTAAACATATTTCTTACATCAGTGAATCATGAAATACTGGTAACTAGGACCTATAATTGTGATTCAAGGTTACAAATTTAGCAGTGTGCACACAATGTGCAAAAAATCTATGTGACTATGAGTTAATGACAGAAACTTAATGAAGAATGTACAAATAATGTACACACATGCACAAAGTTAGCCCCCTCCCCAGGAAGTAGACACAAGGAAATCTACTCCATAATGAATGGCTGAGATGAAGTAAGGCCATACATATATATATAGACATGTACAGGTGAAAATATGATGGGGTAGTAAAATAGCTTACTTCTACTTCATAGAGACAAGCTAGAAAAAAAAGGATTAAATTAAAATTATATTAAACTAACAATCATATATTTAATATTAAACCAACAATTATGTGTGTCATTCTAATCCTAAACTCCAATTTATTCCCTGAACTGCAAGTATAATGACTGGTTGCCAAGCAACAAGGTATCTTATCCAATCAAGAAAATTTCCATACAGTACATGTGGTCTGTCCCAGCTAGAATAAAGTTAAAGAAAACCGGATGTTGATAACTATAACAAATAAAGACATAAACCAATGGCTACCTATCTATCAACTGTTTACTATTTGTTAGTGTGTCTACACTGAACTGATGTATTTTCATAGGCATATTTTTTGAAGTTTTACTAAAAATGATGACTTGCCAGCAATCATCAAAGATATAAAAAAATTCAATCTTTAAATTCATCATTTATAGCAACCTCAAAAATGGCATAAAATGAAGCAGACTTGAAACAAATTTAAAGAATGTATCATAGATAGGATTTTGTCTCCCCCTTTGTCAGCAAATAAATGGGGAGGAAAAATGGGGAGAGGGGAAGAAACAGTCATATTTGAACATTTACATAACACCTAAATATCGATCTCTCTTTCTGCCAGCTCCAATCATGGCTTTGCCACTCATAACAATATAAAGTTTCCCACTTCACTTTGGGTAATATTTCCTTATTATCTACTCAACAAATGTAGACATGTTCTCTATATTTCAAGTCTGATCAAAATCTTATTTTAAAAAACATTACCTCCCAAGTGGTAAGAATCAAACTTATAGATGGAAAGGATGACAGGAATAACAATCTTTACAACAACACATCATAATCTCACTTGGCCTTAGAGCAAGGTAATTTCTCTTGGCCTTAGGGCAAGGTAAGCTCGCTTGGCCTTAGGGAAAGGTAAGCTCGCTTGGCCTTTAGGCAATGTAATCTCACCTGGCCTGTAATTACAAGGTAAGCTAATAACAATTTAAATACCAACATCAACCAATAAACAAGGTCACAAACACTAAGGTTTCACTGAAATGCTTGAGTCTGTGTCTCTGTGAACTTTCATTTAAACTGCTGTATGTTTGTTCTACATTCTGGCATTACATATGAATAAAAAAGATTGATATCTGTAAGATAAGGATCTTAAACAAATGATAAATATGTATCACAATCAGAAAAGACAAAAACAATCGTACTTTCTACACTAATGACAAACGCTTGCTTTATGATGCATGTTTTTGGATTTTTAACATAGCTTTAACAATCTGAATAATACTGATATGATGTCTGCAATGTGGCAGTTTATACTGATGTCTAGGACTGGGGCATCATGCTACAGGCATGTAGCATCATATTCCATCCATTCACATTATTCTGACACCTGGCTGACCAGTCCTAATGCTAACTTCTTAATGCTGAATGCCAAGAAAGGCAGATGCTTGTACCATTTTTATAAGCCTTTGGTATGACTTTGGTATGACTTGGCTGGGGTTCAACCAGCGATCTCCCCACATCTGAAGCAGACGCTCTAACCACTTAGGCCTCCAGAGCAGTCATGCTGACTGATAAACCATTCCTCAATACAGACAAAATGTAAGCAAATATCTTATAGTCCCCAATTTGACATCATATCTACACTGTGGGCTTACCATGGAAGAAATACTAGCATTATCAGAAATGAAAGGATACGGACTTGGAAACATTCTTTTTAAATCCACTTTTTCCTTGCAGTATGGACATGTCTGCCTCTTTCCTACTATGCACCAGCCTCGTATACAAAACTCATGAAATCTAGTCTTTGTTAAAGGAAATATGTCACATCAAACGAGGTATAGATGTAGGCACAAGTAATAATATATACACAAATGTAGTATAAATGTATGAACAAGGATCAATGAAAACACAAATGTGTTATCAAAGTATTGCAAGGAATAGTGCATATGGTTCAATGTGTGTTACAGATGTATGCAGAAGGAATTATAAACAAATGTGTCATGGATGTATGTACAAGGAACAATGTATCCACAAATGTGTCTTGGATTATGTACAAGGAATAATGTATACACAAATGTGTCTTGGATGTATCTACAAGGAATAATGTATACACAAATGTGTCATGGATGTGTGTACAAGGAATAATTTATACACAAATGTATCTTGGATGTATCTACAAGGAATAATGTATAAACATATGTGTCATGGATGTATGTACAAGGAAAAACGTATAAACAAATGTGTCATGGATGTATGTACAAGGAATAAGGTATAAGCAAATGTGTCATGGATATCCGTATAAGGAATAATGTATAAATAAATGTGTCTTGGATGTATGTACAAGGAATAATGTCTACACAAACGTGTCTTGGATGTATGTACAAGGAATAAGGTATAAACAAATGTGTCTTGGATGTATGTACAAGGAATAATGTATACACAAATGTGTCATGTATATCCATACAAGGAATAATTACAAGCAAATACAGACTTGGAAATATTCATGGATTTATGTGCAAGGGATAATGTATAAACAAATGTGTCATGGAGGTATGTACAAGAAATAATGTATATACAAATGTGTCTTGGATGTATCTACAAGGAATAATGTTACACAAATGTGTCATGGACATATGTACAAGGAATAATGTATAAACAAATGTGTCATGGATATATGTACAAGGAATAATGTATAAACAAATGTGTCATGGACATATGTACAAGGAATAATGTTATACAAATGTGTCTTGGATGTATCTACAAGGAATAATGTTATACAAATGTGTCACGGACATATGTACAAGGAATAATGTTATACAAATGTGTCATGGATATATGTACAAGGAATAATGTTACACAAATGTGTCATGGATATATGTACAAGGAATAATGTTACACAAATGTGTCATGGATATATGTACACGGAATAATGTATAAACAAATGTGTCATGGATATATGTACAAGGAATAATGTTATACAAATGTGTCACGGACATATGCACAATGAAAGAATACAAACCTTGTAAATAAACATTTTATAGAATCCACATGTTCTTATTCCATTTAGATTTTTAAATCTGCTGCCAAAATTAGTTTGGAATGGAATGAATCCAACACATGTGTATGTTTACTTTCAAAAATGTCATTAGCCAGAGTAGGTTCGGTTATCATTTAATATTTTGGTGTATTCATGTACAGTCTTAGACGCTGCTAACTTACAAATACAACATACATTTATAACAATAGCAAGCTAGATTTTGTTTAGCAACCTTGATTAAAATACTTCTATCATTTAATTAAAACATTTGTTAAAGACTTCCATGATGTGGGTTATTATCAGAGTGCAAGGTATTACCAGTGTATCAGTTTACCCAGTTAATTTTTTCTGGTGGTATGTACTACATTTTTTACTGTACCGACATCTCAGCAGTTCCCGCCAGTAAGGAACGTATGGCAATTCAGAGTAATCTTGTTTTGAATTTAATTATATTATGTTTTCATTATTCATAACAAAATATTTCTTAATTTTGTTTTTAAAAAATGTGTATTTGTAACAAATTAATTGTAACTATTACAAGAATAATTATATTTATGATCCTTTCATCACATCTTTGACAGGTGTTACATATGGCAACACAGTGGCCACATGTGATGTGAAAAATTTTGGATTCAGATTTTACTTATTTACTAGCATATGTTAATGTGTTAAGTATGTACACTTTGTTTTAGTAAAATTGCAAATCATCCCAAGACTTTCAGGATATATATATATATATATATATATATATATATATATATATATATATATATATATATATATATATATATGCATGCAATTTCTGAAGTTCTTTAAATATTTTCACATTTGCTGAGTGTGTTTTATGTTTACTGGCTCTTGCTGATAAATATTTTGCCTGAGTGCTGGCATCCATCTCAAAGTTTCCCTGCCTATCGTATTAAAAGTGCAGCTAGCAAATTGTAGGCTTCAGTGCCAACACTTCCTATTTTTATCAACAAGTTCACTGATGTCAGCATAATACCTTTTACAGGATGTAAGCTATAGTGCAAGTTTAATTATCTCACTTAAGGTACAAATTTTAGATTACAACTTATACAACAATAAACATATTAAATTTATTTACTATTTGGAACTGGGGGAACTGTGATTTTCTTCTGAGCTGAGATATTTTATCTGAAGATAACTTTTTTTAAAAAATGTAATGGATATAATATTTTATTCTGCTACAAACAAGCAGGCAGCAGACATTTTTTCCAGCTGCTGATGGAGTGTTTTTTATTAAAAATGTGTCAGGCCCCTGTTCCAGAACATGAAATTGTTGTCTCTAATTGCAGTATACCATGGTATGTATTGCAGCAAGTTCAGAAATGCTGTGGTATACCAAGGTACAAAAATTTTCACGTCACTGAGGTCTAGATAATACATGTATAGTGCTGGAAAAATATGTACGGTTTTGGTGACGAGTAATACTTTTAATTACTGAATACTTACCTGCTACATATTTTTCTGGCACGAGTCCTCAGTCCAAAAACATTATTCCAGTCTGATACCTTAGCTAACATCCAATAATCTGGGCATCATCAAACCTTTCTATGTTTATTACTTGGATGCTCAAAACTTCATCATTTAAGTGCACGTGTGTGTGTGTGATTAGAATTTTTTAAATGTAGCTTTAACAATTTTTCAGTCATATCGCTAAGATGTCTGTAGTGTGGCAGTTTATAGTCATGTCTAGCACCGGGGCATCATGCCACAGACAACCCACGACCTCACACTTCTGAGGTGGACGCTCTAACCACCAGGCCACAGGAGCAGTCATCATTTCACGATTTAAGTCATCTTTCTGCAATTATACTGTGAATCACATCCTTTTTGTGTTGTACTTCTGCTATTTGCTAGATGTACATGCACTGTAAATTTGATGATGGTTTAAATAAATAAATAAATATATATATATATATATATATATATATATATATATATATATATATATATATATATATATGTAGTGTTTATTTAACTTTGTTATAACATGCACTTGTATATATAGGTAAATATGACTTTAACAATTAGCACATCAAATACACAACACTACGATTGCTTATACATATTATGTCAATTTCCTGAAGAAATCTGAGACCTCTGTTTCCCTGGATTCTTGATGGATCAATGTGGAATGATTCTTGATATAATATGCCAGTGTATATCATGAATCATAGCTTTTGGCCGATCTTTCCTGTGCTGGAAATTTTTTTATGCAGGCTGATATCTCTGTTCATCTATGCTTGCTTGATGGTGCCACCACAATAATGTAAACAGTACAACAAACACAAACTGATGTCTCACAGTTAAATGTGTTATTATTTTCGTGTACCAAGATTTACAGCCATTACAGTAGTCAACAAAAAGACCTAAAAACTGTCAAGTTTAGACACTAGCCCAAAGATAAGCTACCCCCCACCTCCAGGCCTTTATTTGTTCCTAAATTATTCAGCTTATATGCTTGTATATATGGTAAGTTTTTGTTGCCTAAAAACAAGCTTCCATTGAAAAACATAGGTGTAAGTATATTAAAAATGGCATGGATAAGAACAGTTGGATGTTGTACTCTGCTGAACACCTCAAGGTTTTGTAAAGGATACATATGATTACATGAAAGTCTATATGAATTTTCTAGAACTCCTTCCTCATTATCCATAACTAGGATTTTATTCCCGCACACAGCACATATATTAGGATCTAGTCTCTTGCCTGGAAGGCCTGTTGTTGTGTAGTACTGAAATGAGACAGAAGAGTGTTATAATTGCTGAAATTTTTTGTCAAGTTTATGTGTATGAACTTGCAATGCTTTAAATATTTCCCTCAATGGCTCCAGTAAATTTTTACATAAATATCATTAATATCATTTAAACAAATTCTGGGGCATTAAAAATGACTCCTATGTTATTTGAAAAGGAAACAAACTCAGAACATAAAATAAGCCTCCCTCAATCAATCAGCAATGAAGTCCTAGTAATAAAATGTTCTAATGAATTTGAGTTCGAGTCCCGATGAAAATCAAAAATGGAAGTGATGATGTATACTGTAACCAGTATAATACTGATGAATCTACTGTTCTTCGCTGAACCACAAAAAATAATATTCCAGTTTTAAATTCCGAATAAAATTTCAATAAATGTCTTTGTCCGAGAATTCTGTATGAGCACTTAAATATTCCCAGGGAAAAGAATTTATCTCTTGGATTCAAAATGATTTCAAGAAAAATTAAAATTTAACTCCAACTGGTCATAACAAAAATGAACACCTTGACGTCAAAGTGTTTAAAAGCCTGACTAAAATTATATCTCAATACATCACTATTAAATCTGACTACTGCGCAATTCTGGTAAAACCAGAATTTTGAAATAGTGGCTATTCACATGTCTAAAGTCACGTTTACCAGTACAACCATGACTCCACGCTATAAAAATCCCACAAGAAAAAAGATTTAAAAAAAGAAGTTGTTTACTCCAACTCGTACTAATTCTGAATCAAGGTCAGGAACTAGGTCAGCAATAGGATACAAAGTTCTAATTTTAGGTGTTTACGAAATAACAGTCAAGTCAAACTAATTTCTGGAAAATGTCAAATTCCAGTAACAAAATTACATTACTATAACATGCAAAATGGAATAAAAAATTTAAAACAAACAAACAAACAATTAAATCAAATCAAATATAAATAACACATTCTAACGGCCAAAAAAACCTAACGAATTGATTTCTATGAAAATATCTTCCAAAAATTGTTAACTGCATATGCTTGCTAAACAACTAAGTTTCAAGATTTTGTTTTTGGTATAATCATTCATATTTTATATCAATTCAGAATCATTGCCAGTTTGTGTTTATCATAGTTTGCCATTCAGATGTTTGCTAATAGTGACATCTGATATTTTTAGTAAAGGTTGAGATATCTGATAGTAAATCTGCTTCTTTGAAAACAAATTGTTAAAGCCCTTCATGCCATTCTGATTTCTGTCAAATTTTGTCAATTATGCTGTGTAGTTTCTAAAAAGTTTCTAGATTTTTTTATTTTCATCAATTGGTAACCATATTTAATGGCAGATCACTGTCACTTGTAGACCACTCCAGTCACCTGGCAGTTTAAGCATCTGCCTGGGGTGCAGGATGTTGCAGGTTCAAACCCCCAGCCAAGTCATACCAAAGACATAAAAATGGTACTAACAGCTGCCTTGCTAGGCGCTCAGCATTAAGAGGTTAGTGTTAGGACTGGTCGGTCTGGTGTCAGGATAATATGACTGGGTGGGACATGATGCTATATGTGTACAGCACGATGCCCCAGTTCTAGACATCGCTATAAACTGCCACAGTGCAGACATTATTGTGATATGACTGAAAACTTTTTAAAGCTACTTTAAAAATCACACACACACAGTCATTTGTAAAAACCTAAAAAAAACTTCATGCTAGGAGGCTTTTGGCAAACTGGGTCAGTTTTTAATGACCAGCTTTTGAAAAGAAGTCATTTCAAGGTTGGGTTTTTAATTTTAGTTTCAGTTACAGTAGCTGTATGTTAGACTGGATCTGTATAAATAAGATTGTCAAATTTGCTCGAATTCTAATGAGCAGCTTCTGAGAAGTCATTTATAGATTTTTTCTATTATCTAATAGTAACAGTGGCCATTCTTGATGGCAGATTTGTATCCTTTGTACAAATTTTAAAGGCCTTCATGCCAGGATGCTTTCTGCCTTTTTGGTTAAAAATGTTTTTAATGGCTTTTGAGAAAGATAAATGTAAAGAAAAAATATATGCAAAAAAACAATGAAAAAGGTACTAAATGCAAAATACAGAATCAAAATTTGTTATATAAATAGCACTCCCTCAAAAGTCCATGATTTTCCCCAAGCGATGAATCATCATAAAGTTCTTACTTGAGTTCATATCAAAATACTTCTGTCCCCCAGACTGAAAGTTAATACACTTGCATGGGGCAAGCTAGACTTGAATTTTAGGGAAAAGTGACTTCTCCTTTTGGGCAGAACAGGCAGAAGTGGAAGCAAGGTAAGATATGCTCTCTCTCTCTCTCTCTCTCTCTCTCTCTCTATATATATATATATATAGTGCATGTATGTGTTTTTTTTATCTGAATTATGCTCTGTATTTATGAGTATGCATCTCAGCTCTTATTAATAATATAGTAATATTTTATTTTCATGTAGAAACTTCCAAATTGTATGTAAGCTACTAACACATTTTGTATGCATAACAAGAATTATCATACACATATGCAGTGTATTTTGGCATGAATTTTAACTGATGGGAGTAACTAGATTACAGTACTGTCCAAGTTAGTAAAAATACTTAATCAACAAACCGTAAACAAGAATTTTCTTTACTTTATTAAAGTTCACCTTAAAATGGCAGTTGAAAAAATTGGTAACCTTGTTGAAACAGCCCCTGTAACATGTCCCCACAATGCTTTTGTACCATTTTGTTCATCTTAATTTCATTGTTAAAACATTACTGTAACTATTCATAGATAACAAAATGAAGCATTAAAGTCAATATATAACCAAATTAAAACAGCCAACATTGGAGTGCATCTATTTTTATAAAGAGGGGCTTTCTTAACGTAAACACTCACATTCTAGCTTCGTTGCAACAGTCCACTGATAGGATTGCAAATGTATGGTTTAATTATTTGTCTACATACATGTATTAACATCAGGCATTGATTAAATAGTATGTGCCTCACTCCCCCACCCCCATATTTTTACAAAAATGAGTGAACGCATCTTTGACCTTACAGTGCTTCTTGAATTCCACAACACAGCATTGCCCCATACATTGGGACGAACATAATTGCATTTTTATGCTAAAATATTTAATTACATAACATTTAGACCTTGCTTTCGGAGTTGATATTTTCTTTAATATATTTGCCCAAATGTTTACGAAAACAGACAATCTAACAACATGGTACTTCCCAGACACAGCGATGTCCACCATTATTTCCACCTGACAGGTTCACTTATGGTTTTGATTTGAATTTGTGAAGAAAATAATGCACATGTGGTAATTAAAATCTTCATGTCACCATTTATGCTCTAAAAGAACAAATTGCTATTTAAATGCTATTATTTAATTTTTTTTTAAAAAATTTTCATGTTTTGATGATAAAATGATAATTTGTGGAAATCGGCCAGTGATAGTTGTAATAACCAGAGACATATATAACACATATCGGCAATAACTTACTCAGGAAGAAGTTAATGGTCAGTCGGCCATTAAAACACATGCCTGTGACTGTGCAAGAGTTTGTTTCCATGGGATGTTAATAGGGAATAAGATTTATTATTTTAGAGGCTTTCAGTAAGGAAATGGAAGCCTGAGACATTTCAATGTAGGTACATAATTTCAGTATGACTCAAATTTCTGTGGTAGAAATGTCAGCTTTATCCAATAACCAGCTTGGTATGGTACCATAAAGCGATGCAATGGGAGCTCCAACCTTCTCTCTATCTTTCAAATCTTCTGTATACTGGGATGGAAACATGGCCATGACAGGAGTATCACTCAATTTTTTTAAAAATCTAAAGTAATGAGACAATTTGTTGAGGACATTTTTTATTTGGCAATCAAATATTATTCTGGGAGTGGGGTTGATAACCTAAACTAGGACAAATGCAAGCTATGTGTTAGCAGTGTGCTTGCACAGAGTGCTGTTTTCAGAGGGGTGCCACATTGGGGAAGAAAAGGAACCAAAAACTTACACAAGGGAAAAAACTTTTTCATATGAAAATTGTTTTATTTGGCCATCAATTTATATAAAATTTCTTCCAAGTTTTCTTATCAGCAAATATTTTAATGATCGGGGATGGGTGTGCCAAATGTCTGTTTTGCACAGGGTTCTGTATTGCCTCATGCTAGCTCTGATGATGACCAAGGTGGTGATTTTGGGAACACAGACTGTCCAAAAAGAATTTTTAGGAGTCCATGACAAGACTTCCTTTTAGTTGTTGAAACTATTTCTGATCTTGAGCAATTACAACTGTGGCTGCTATAGTGGATGAAAAAACTGGCACCATTTTCATTTAGGACTAACTAAAATAGTATGCACTATTACAAGTCTCATGATGAAATCCCATTTAGGAGGATTAGTGATAAAAAGATGGTGAAGCAGGCCATCATGGCAGCCTTATTGGATGCAGGATTGGGAACACTTTAATTTATGACCTGTTATGTATATTTGATTTAATTTATATCTGATTTAATTGTCTGTAAGTTTTAAAATCTATCTATTTTTTTAATTTCATTATATGTCAAAATAATGTAGTTCTATTTATTAGGAACTCGTACTTTTTCCGGAAAATAGTTTGACCATGACTGTTCATTTTTGTAAACACATTAGGCTGACCTGGTTCCGACCTTAATTCAAATTTAGTAACAGTCACGTCAACAAGTTCTTTTTTTTTCATTTTTCTTTATTGTGGTAGTAATAAGAGTGAGATTGAGGCTGTATTGAATATGTGACCCTAGGCTAGTAAAAAGCTTTAGTGAAGTAAACTACACCACTCCCTCGATAACTGCGCACATCGGGGTCCAGAAACATTGACTGCACTATAAGTGAGGCGCGAGTTATCTAGGGACCTATAAAATAAGCCCAAAGCCAATAAAGTGATTGACGACATAACGGAGAAATAAGTGGGGGGGGGGGTAGACAGATTATACTGTTGAATACTCACTTTATAATCGTTCTGAGATTAAATGTTAATAAATATCTCTTCATAACGGTGTACTTTATTATTTCCTCATAGGACAACATTAATTTCTGGATAAATTACAGTATATTGAGAAAACATTATTCCATGTGGTTTCCGTTCGCTTAACATGTGTACCACTTCACACATTGTGTACTATGTCACTAATTTTTATGTTGAATTGAATACATTCTAGTTTTATTCTTTGATCCAAATTAGACGGTTTTTTTATATACAAAAGATCGACTCTTTTTGAGAAACAGTGTCGATCGAACGATAGATAGATAAATATTTTTTAATGTGATAGAAATAAAATGGAAAACAAAAAAAAAAGGGTTAATCAGTACTAACATATTTAATTGGTTTACAAATTTAAAACAACGTAAATTAGAACAAGTTAATACTTGCCGTTTGTGCCACGCTTGACAAATATCAATTCACTTTTTGAAAAAATCAGTTATTTTTTTTTTGTGTGTGTTACTCCTTGGTTTCTCTGCCGCCGAGCAAAATCCCTCACGTTTCTCTACTGCATGAGCTTTATGTAGTCAACATTTTGGGTCTCCAGCCACCTTATGGCAATATCAAAATATTTGATTGCTTCCTGTGCAGAGGGGTGGGGGGGTGCAAAATCTGCGTCTGCATCACTTTCAACACTTGTGTTATTCCAGTTAGAATCGTCTTCTGCTGCAAATTTGTTTGCTATAGAAATAATTATAGTTTCATCTGACATGTATTCGGCTGTGGGGCAAACATTGTCAGCACAAATCCACTCCTCCATATCATCAAGAGAAACGCCCATCTCAGGACCATGAGTCTGTACGAATTTCTCCCAAACAGCCTCGGCATTAATGACATCAGTTTCACTGAAACATTCGAAGTCACTATCATCGTCGTTGTCTCTGTTACTGTTTTGCTTTACGTCAAAGGCAGCTCTAAGACCCTTAATCCAGCACCCGAGGTCTCTTGTAATCGATTTTTTTTTAATGCAACAAACACTTCCCCAAGTTGTTGATCAAAACAAAGCCGGCATGTACATGTAATTAGGTTCTCACAGAAGTACTCATGGGTTTCGATGTGACGGTCGATTGACTCTTTTCATGTTTTCAATGAACAGAATATGTTGTGATTATAATGTTTACACTGAAACGGAATTAAAGGATTAGAAGGTGACTTTCACACAGGAAGACGTTTAATTGGTGTTTATTTCATTCTCTGTTGCCACCTGTTAGCATTTACCAGAAGTTTTCATTGATCGCTATTTCACCAGACTGTTTATTTACAGTATACTGACAACTGTTTATCATAAAAACTTACATAATATATGATATCTTTAAACAGAGGTCTCGCTAGGATTTCAAAACTGGGTCTTTCTGCCTCTGAATTCAATCACTAAATATCAGTACATTTTCTCACTCGGCCGCTAGTCAAAGCCTTTGAACTAGCCGCCTAGCTGTTGCATCATGTTCTTTTTTTTTTTAATGTACTCTTATAAAATGGCAACAGTACATCAAAGAGTCTTTCAGTCATTGAATTCTGTCATTGTAAATATCAGCACAGTTAACTGATCAACACATTTTCCCACAAAGCAGGTGGCTGAAACAGGACCGGCAAATCTTTGAATTTTCCCGCACACCTATTACATGCGTACGAAGGACTCCCGCCTCAGTGATTTTCTGCCTCCCAGATCAAAAATTGGCGTCCAAATACGCGTAATTAAGCGTTTTCGAGATCTCTAAAATTAATTCTTCTTTAGAACTTGTAAATTTCAAAATATGGATTATATTTTTACGGGCATTAATCACCATTTTCGATGATAAAACGAGTAATGTATCAAGGTTTAATTTATCAATTCTTATCGTAATTTTTTCATGTTCAGCATATTTTAAAGATATTTTAAATACATTTTCTCTGGAAAAAATCGGGAGCCAAGACGGACACTGCGTTATAAGTGGGATCACGAGTTATCCGGGCACGAGTTATCGAGGGAGCGGTGTACTTTTATTCTTTGAGTAAAATGATTGATTTTTGTCAGGGTCATGCTGAGAGTACTTGATGTAAAGATGATCATGACTGAAATGTAACAAGGTAAAAGAAGAATTCCCTTTTAATAACAACCTTACCCCTATATGAGCTGCCATTGAATCTGCGCACACTTCAGCAAAGTCTCTGGCCACAACTCCAAAGTATAATCCATAGAACATAACCAGCAGACCAAAATCCATGGCAGTTGATGGCTTTATAAGTAACAGTAAGTTCAGTCCCAGAAGAGCAAACATTATAACCATGTAGCCTAGTATTCCTGCTCCATAACTAAGCTTGTAGACTAAAAGGAACCACTTGTATACCCACCTGCAAGAAAAATATAATTAATATAGATGCCAATGCGTACCCAGTTACTTGGGTACCCTTCCAATAATAATAACCCAAGTAATAAAATGATCAACCGGGTACCTATTAAAAAAACCAAAGTATTCCAAGTTCAGATTGAGACACAGACTAACGATTACAGTTCAAGGTTTGTGTCATGTGTGCATTTATTCATCACGGGGCTCTTATGGCTGCTTACAATTTACAATTTGTCATACATGTATTATATAATACAAGGGAGGACACTTCTCTCCTTTCTCACGTGACCTATTTAAGAATCAATGCTGATATTTAAACCTAGACCGTCCTAATTTAGTGCCTGTCCATGGTTTGTATGCCATTTTTCTTGCAACTTTAACATGCTTATTTTGAGATCCTGATGACATTATCTAGGTCAATACCTTTCAATGACAAGGACAGTAAGTGCTGATTAAGAAATATTTGATGAAATAAAACTTAAATATGTACTACAATGCAAATAAAAGAAAACACAATATAAATGTCCAGTTGAACTAACATCATATTTGCCTCATGTCTGTGACCCTGGAGTGAGTATCAGCTATTCAAGTCAGGGCCACTGTTCACATGTTTGTTTACTGTACTAATTTTTTATTAGCGGGACACCCAACAATTTTGTCATGGCAAAAGCAACACAAAAAACTTGGTTACCGTAACATGCACTTCGCATACCATGTTAGGAAAAAATTAATGAAATGGACAACTATAAAGAATGAAATTTTTCACTGCAATATTTAAATATAAGGGAAATCTTTGTTATTTAAAAACACTGAAAAAAAATCTAATAAAAATTGACCATGTGTGTAAATATGGCAATTTTTTCATAAATTTTACTTGAAACAGTTCCTAGAAAACAGACAGGATTGTTGATTGTGAAACCACTTGTCATAGATAAATTATATTTTTATAATACATACGTTCCTGACCAGACTAAATTGAAAATAAACAGCGCCAGATGTCATAAAAAACAGGCTGTATCAATATGACAGTTGGATGTCATATGACTGAAAAATGTAAGAAGAGGGATTCTGTTCAACTTAAAAACATGTTGTACTGGACTGTTATTAAAGGACGAACCATGGCAGGTTGAGGATACTACAACAATCATCATTTGTGGACTTTACGACTATTCATGAAAGTTACTGTAGACATGAAGACTAATTAAAGTTAGCATCATGCATAAATAATTTATCAAATTCTTTTATGTCAATTCTCTTTTATTAACTACCAATCCACATGGATTTAGTCGATTTGTGACAAAATTTTAACTCCTGATCCAGGTAAGAAGCAAAAATAAATGTACGTTAAATAAAATAAATATGTAAGTTTTTCATAGTTTTCAGTAATTATAGCATGTAATATACAGAATGCTCTTTGTATGCTCAGATTATGCTTTTTGCCACTTATATTAGTATTAAATTACGCTTATACCTCTCTTGGGGGTTGGCATGTCTGAACCTACAACAAAGCAGTTCAGGTTTATAAATTTGTTAATAAAACATAGCTTCCCCGCCACAGTACACAAAAAGTTACCACAGCACAAAACTGAATCACATTAAAACAGAATGTATGTACCAATGGACAAAGAAGGGTATTACAATATACCCAATGACTGTCATGGCAGGGCACAAACAACGATATCACTTTCTTAACTTGTACACTTTTGATGGAGCATGTATTTTTTTTAATTACAACTGTTATGTATGTATATATTGTGTCAAGGTTATGTGACTTATTTATATTTGATCAAAACCAATTACTCAGATAGAACCTGCCCATTTTTTTCATTAATTCATGTTAATTTCTTTTTAATTCATCTGTTTGCATTATGAATGAAATATTTAGTTAAATATCTAGGTAATAAAGTAGTGTTTAATCTGAAGTAGACATCAAGATTTGCTGACAATGTCTCCCAGGGACTGCAAAACATCATACAGACCTTGGTGTTGTGCCAGCAATAGGTTTTCTTGTGGCTTTAAATGTCATAAACCCAGTAATGCTGGAGAACACAGTCCAGATGAGGATGAATCTCAACCAGTTAAATTTTATACTGATTCCCACAGGAATCAGCCACATCCCCAGCAAGGTGGCTTTCTGTAATAATAGTAGTAACAATAACATAGATGCAATGTAAAATAATAATAATAATAATAATAAAAGAAGAATCAGAAAAAAATGAAGAGTATGAAGAAGAAAAGGATTTTTTATGTACATGTATCTTTACAAATCTGAGTAATATTGCTATGATTTCTGTCCTTTGGCAGCTTATGTCTAGCACTGGGGCATCATGCTGCTGACATCTAGCATGATGTCGCACCCAGTCACATTATCCTGACTCCAGGCCAACCAGTCCTAACACTAAGCTCTTAATTCGCGAGGCAGTTGCAAGTACAATATTTATAAAACTTTGGTATGACTCAGATAAGGTTCGTACTCATGACTTCTGTTATGTATATTTGATTTAATTTATATCTGATTAAATTTAACCCTTTAGCTATGGCTGCCGCATCTAAGCATCACCTGTAAATAGCTTCTGAACCCCACTGACACATATATGCAGTGTCAATAAGCCTAGTTTACTACCCCAGTGTCGCTTATGTGCGTATAGTTCAGCAGTACTCGAAACCGTAGTGTCACATCTATGCGGATGTGACTGCTATGTTAACTAAACGTTGATTGGTTGAAAGTACAGAAGTTTACATATTTTTGATTATCATAACCAATGAGAGGACTGTTTACTCAACATTTTGATACAAGTGTGAAAGCAGAGAGGTTAAATTTAGACACACTGTAGGGGCTTTTCTGCACTTTACGAAACACGTGTAGTTGAGATAAACAAAGATGGATTCTGATTCAGATATGAGCAGCTTTAAATGGTTCAGTGCAAGCGATATTGAAGAGCTTAATGGATCATTCATAGAAAATGGATCGGATATTGGTATTAGTCCCGTTTCAAAACCAGATTCAAGTGATTTTTAATGAGATGATGAGGCAGACATAGTCCCACTTGCACAATGGAGTTATGACCTTGCCGTATTCAAGATCAATGATTTTCATTCTCATGTTGGTTCAACAATCAAGCTTGGACTAAGCAATCAAAATGATTTTTTCTCTCAAGTTTTTTCCTGAATGTCTGGTGGAAAAGCTTGTGAAAGAAACGATTATGTCAAGAAATGGGGGAACTGAGGCTGAAATGGTATGAAACCAGCATCCCGGAGATGTATTCACTACAATTTATACAGAATTCAAATCAGGAATTATATTACTGTGATTCAACAAATGTCTTTTGACACATCAACTCTCTATAAGCTATAACTGACACGTCACTGCCTTCAGTTTGAGGACTTTTTCAGGACTTGTACCTAGCTTTATTAAGGACTTTAAATTGCTAGGACCTGTGTCTATAAATCCTGGATTGTTTTGGGATTTAATTTGCAATACCACAAGTTCTTTTTACTCATTTTCACTTTGTATTCTAGGGAAATAAATTATATGTTTCATTTTACAAAGCCTGTTGTCTTTCACTGTTTTTGGTTATTTATTTTAAGAGCATAGACTCATAACAGCAGGCCTAAGTGACCTAAAACACTGAGTACAAGAGGAAGTCTATTTGAATGCAGTGCTAAAAGATTATTTTTTCACACACAGGCCATGGGCTAGTGACTTAAATAAATGCACAAGCCCTGACTGAAATTCCACAAGCCTGGACAGCTCATAATGGTCAACTCTCAAGCTGGAAGAATAACCTCCCGATTTTGGGGGCATTTCCGTATCTACCTCCTGATCTCATAATATCTCAATTTTTCACAGAGGACTATCCATTAATATTACATTATGTCTGTCAATTATCATTTCTCAGAAAGAAAAAAATATACATAAACAGATAATATGCCATATTCTATCACTTGTGAATACTGTTGTAAAGAAATAGTTAATACCACACTATAAAGTTTTTTTTCTTCTTCAGTAAATAGAATGTCAAGACTAAACATGCACATTAAATTTCAGATTTTGTTAACCCCCACAACAGTACTCAGTCCCATGAATGATCACTGTGAATGCTGTGTAAATTTCTCTGCAAACAAAATCACATCTCTGTTTCCACCAAAGAAACTCAGCCAGTAAACACCTGACATTCATCTACCATATATGTATGCTTTAATTACCATGATTAAATTAAAAGAAGGAATTTTTTTTAAAATATACCACACAGTATATGTGCCCCCAAAGAACTAATTCAGAGTAAATATTTTATTTACTAAACAGTGTTACATGCCTTAATAGTTAAACCTAAGGAAGCAAGATGGGAAAAACAGTTGCCATGTGTATGGTAACTTGTGACTGCAGAGTTGAACTGTTAAAATAAAGTCCTTGTATGCAAGTTACATGATAATAGGGCATCAGTTATTTGCCAGCCAATTGCTGGGGCTTATATACACTCACTGTAAAACATTGTTTCTTTGAAATATGTCCGAACGACAGTCCTTTTCACAAGATAAATGCAATAATAAGGATTATCTGTTAATTAGTCACACTGGCCTTATACTTGTGTACTGAAGTCTCACCTTTAGCTATTATGCAGTTTAGCCATAGCCGACCACTCCGTTACGGATCACTGCCATCTCACCTCTGTCTGCGTGGGTTCGAGTCTCGGATTCGGCTAATGTGGGTATGTGAGAAAGCTTGCCAGTAGCTTCTCGTGGGTCGGTGGTTCTTTCCGGGGTTTTCCCGGGTTCTTCCTCCACCATTAATACTGGCCGCCATGTATAGCCTATCGTGTGCTGAAAAATGGCGTTAAACCCTACAACAACATAGCCGACCAGAATATGAAAAGATGGGTTTGTCCTGGGGGAAAATATGCAGTGTCACAGGGAGAAATGGCTCCTCCCATGGGCGCTCGCACACTGGGACAAGAAGGTGAGGGCAATAGTAGCCTACACCAATTTCGCTTTTTAAACATGTTTTGGTCTACATTCATAAAATTTAATGGCTGACCACTACATGTCCCCTCCCTCCACAAAAAATCTTTCTGCGGGCACCTCTGGCTTGTCCTTTGAGAATTTCACCCTCATCGGACTTGGAAGATTGGTCAATATTTATTGAAATATGCTCTTCAAAAAGGCCACTTTAAACTCCCCATTTTAGGTTCAAATCTCACTATTTTAGTTGTTATTCTCCCTACTTGGCTTCTGAAAAGTTGACAGGTATGTCGGACTACAATTTCCACATGCCCAAAATTTCCCCTTTTTCAATATTGTCACACAACGTTACAATAGCTACAATTTGAATATAAATTTAATAAAAATGAATTACACTTGAACATTATACCAATAACTTAAATGATCATGCTTTGCATTTCTATATTTGCAGTAAAATCTGACTTCAAAGAAACACTGCCGCTGTTCACAAACTTTTCAAAAGTATAATACATAGCAGTTTAAACATTCTCATTCAAGGCAACAATATGTAATAACATTTGTTCTGGTACACTCATCTATCATCTCTTAGATTTACCTATAATGGGTTTTACACTTCCTGATCCTACCTATGCAAATTATCACAATGGGTTCACCCACTGCAATCTTCAAACAGATCTCACTAGCTATTGTCAGCCAGTTAATGTGCAACTTTGATTTTATACCTGACCTTTTTTCTCTTTATTGCCCCTATTTAAACTGCCCAAGGGATAGTTAGTTCTATATCAATTCCAATCAATACAGATTATCGTTTATACATACTACATCTAACCAGCATAGACTTTAAGTTTTGAGGGGCTATTTTTTAAATATATTTAATTTGTTTGGGTTTTGTTAAGATTGCTGAAAATTGTTTCCTCAAAACAAAACATGTCCAGGGATTTGGAAGTACAAAATTATATTTAACAAGCTTCCATTTGATTAAAATTAGATCTCAATTTCACGTAGGACAGTGGTAATCTGATTTAGATCGCGCCGTGTTATGGCATGGATGCCAACATGTTGAAATTACATTTATTATTCATTTCATCAGTGTGATCCAAGTTTCCTCAGACAAACTATTTTTTTCTTCAAGAAACCCAATGGGCACCTACACCGCTCTGGTGGCCTAGTGCGGGAGGTTGTGGGTTCGATCCCCAGCTGAGTCATACCAAAGACTTACAAAAATGGTACTAACACCTTCCTCACTTCGCGCTCAGCATTACAAAGTTTGTGTTAGGACTGGTCGGCCTGGTGTCAGGATAATGTGACTGGGTGGGACATCATGCTACATGTCTGTGACATAATGGCCCAATACTAGACATCACTATAAACTGCCACATTGTAGACATCTTAGCAATATGACTGAAAAATTGTTAAAGCTACATTAAAAATCCAAATCACACACACACATACACTGACAGGCACCTCACTCTGAATACAGGATGGGCCTGAACTAAAATGTCTTCAAATGAATTCACTGTAAATTCAACAGTAATAAATCCAAGCATCCTTGAATGTTACAGCATTTCCATTCAGCTATTATCCAAAATAGTCTTTAAATGAATTAATATTAAAGCACTGCTATTCCATTAAATGATTATATTAAATAAATGAATCAGTCCTCTCAATCTCTTCTAAGACCAGGAATACTATCAAAAATAATTCTGCATAAAAATCATTTCATATATTAAGCTAATACACAATAAAGAAAATGCAAAACTGGGGTTTTAAATGAATCAATCTTTAATTTTGAACCACTGATTACAGTGAGAAAGGGTCACATGGTTTTATTTTTTGACTTAGGTCAGGATCCATTATCCAGAATAACCATGACCTCCATTCACATCACATGATGTGCACTTGAACTAATTCCACTCAACCTTGAAATTTATGAATGAAACATCCTATGTACTATACATGACTCCTCTTTAAAGTGCAGACTATGATCATAGAATATTAACATTAAAAATTGTTATTAATAACTGTCCCTTACTAAAATCACGGTTATGTAAATAATATACATAATATAGATATATGCAACACCTCCCTCTATAAAAACAAAAAAGAAACAGAACTTTCTTTTAGCATATTAGTCAAACATACATATAATTAATATTGCAAAGGAATATGAATTTAACCTCTATACAGGAAAATGCAATATAGTATATAAGTGTAATTATATACAGGTTAAAAATGATTACATTAAAAAGGGACTTCTAATTAAAGTCCTTTATTAGTAGGTGTCTTGTATGTGGTGGTGTGTGATGTCTACAGTGTGGCTGTTTATAGTGATGTCTAAGCACAGAGGCATCATGCCATAAACATGCAGCATCATGTCCCACCCAGCCACATTATGTTGACACCAGGCTGACCAGTCCTAACACTAACTTTTATTGCTGAGAACCAAGCAAGACGACTGCAAGTACCATTTTTATAAGACACTGATATGACTCTGCCAAGGTTCGAATCCACAACCTCCCGCATACAAGGCAGACACTCTAACCACTTAGGCCACTTGAGCGGTCAATTCATCAGAGATGCTCCAAGGATATTATCATAAGGAGAGATTACCCCCAGTTACAAAAAAATACACATCACAACAAGTGCTACAATGTTTGCAATGGCTTGACTTTTGTCTTAACAAGCAATTAACAGCTGAATAAAACTGCATACTGCGCAGAGTACTTTTTCATATGCATGATGTGAAACCAATTTGCGGGAGTTCTTATGCATCACAACTTTCCAAGTGTATAAATTCATACAAATTTTGTGCAAGTCATGTGATCGCGTGCCCTGGGAGCATCTCTGTTACATGTACTGGTAGTTCCAAACCAGGAGTACATAATACCCAATCAAACCAGTATCCACAGCTCTACCAATGTAAAGAAACTCGTGTTCAAATTTCAGGTCACTTTTTACTTTCATGCATATACTGTGCGCCACATACATGTACTTTCTACATACAAGTTTTAAGTGCAACATAAAGCATTGTTACTTACTTTCTAGCTTGAAAATAATTTTCTATGAGGATAAATGAAATACAGCAGTGGTAAGTTAAACAAATCCAGGACACTTCATATTGATCACAGAGATGTTATATGTCTAGTAACTTGACAGGATTTCAAGTGGTTCTGTTTCAATACAGATATCACATGTCTTTGTACCTGATAGGATTTAAAGTATAACTCTCTTTCCACAGAGATATCATGTGTTTTTATCTGATAGGAATTCAAATGCCCCCGTTTCCACAGAGATATCACATGTCTTTTTACTTGATAGGATATGAAGTGCCCCCTTCTCCACAGAGATATCACATGTCTAGTTATCTGATAGGATTTAAAGTGCCCCTATTTCAATATGGGTATCACTTGTCTTTTTACCTGGTAGGATTTAAAGTGCCGCTGTTTCCACTGTACCAGAAGAATTTGTGCCACCACAAGTGTAGCTATCAGAATAAGCACCATCTCCATGTGCATGGACTCGTGTCCGCGGTGCTTCTCGTGTAACCGCTGGTGCTCTATCCTAAAGAGAAAATGGAAATATGAAGACAATAAAGATGACCATATTCATTTGTTCTGCTATCATGTATCTATATAGCAAATTTAGAAAGGCCCAGTAAAGACAAATACTCGCACAACTAAATTACAATTCATGTGATTTACCATCACGGACCAGCCCATGGGACATTAATTTATCAGTTGAACATCTATATATGTACCTATATTTGGCACACACAAAAATCTCTTAATGATAATTTCTCTTATTTTGAGATAGCTACATGCTAAAACATTACTCACTTGAACAATCTCAAAACATCATGACCAATTTTTGCTAGCGCTTTCATAACAAGATTCAGTTTAAGTTATGTGTCAGTAACATGAAGGCAAATAAATACTAGAAAACCCATATAGATTATTATTAAGTATAAATACCAATACAATGTGGTGCACTCCTTTGAAGAAATTCAATAACAGCCTTTAGCATTTCAGATCAATGCACACAGAAGGATATTTCTCGATGGAAATGAAAGCTAATACAGGTCATTGCAAAGCACCAACCTTGTACAAGATATTGATAACTGCAAAGTACCCACCTTGTACAAGATAGTGGTAACTGCAAAGTACCCACCTTGTAAAAGGTACTGATAAGTGCAAATAACCAACCTTGTACAAGATAGTGGTAACTGCAAAGTACCAACCTTGTACAAGAAGAGGGATAACTGCAAAGTACCCACCTTGTACAAGATTTCATTAACTGCAACGTACCCACCTTGTACAAAATATTGGTAACTAAAAAGAACACACCTTGTACAAAACAGTGGTAACTGAAAAAAACCCACCTTGTACAAATTTTTTGTCAGTGGATCCCCATTCTCCATGAAGGGGAGTTAAAGTACAGAATCAAAACTACTGGACAATCCGGTGGATGGAATATGTTCAATCACTAAAGAATTTAGAAACAGACTATACACTGGAAATTTTGTGAGACTATAGACTGTTTAGAAACAGACTATACACTGGAAATTTTGTGAGACTATAGACTGTTTAGAAACAGACTATACACTGGAAATTTTGTGAGACTATAGACTGTTTAGAAACAGACTATACACTGGAAATTTTGTGAGACTATAGACTGTTTAGAAACAGACTATACACTGGAAATTTTGTGAGACTATAGACTGTTTAGAAACAGACTATACACTGGAAATTTTGTGAGACTATAGACTGTTTAGAAACAGACTATACACTGGAAATTTTGTGAGACTATAGACTGTTTAGAAACAGACTATACACTGGAAATTTTGTGGGAATCCCTTTCTTGTGGTAAGCTGACATGTTGGGCAGCAGACAATTTTATATGTGTGGGACAACTTCTTGCAAAACTGGAAACTTTTATTAAGATGCATAATTTTTTTAAAGGTATAATTTCCATCTTTTATAAAATGTAGTTATTTGTATGATTCTAACAGACACATAGTAAATCAGATCTTCAGGGTTAAAGGTTCAAGCACAGGAATCTGACGTTTTATCAATAAAGTACAGCGAAATCTCTGACAACATGAAATCACCTTATCGGTAATATAAATGAACACAAGGAGTGCAAGCGTAACCACAACCCTCTGCTCGATCTGACTTTTCTCACACGTCTTTATCCCTTCAGAATCACAAGAAGACTGAAAAACTACCCATATACATTCAACAGACAGTGATGTACCCATGCATAACTCTCAGACGACCATTGCATGAATCCAATCAGGCGAATTAACCTTTATTTTCACCAATATTTTCTCAGAAATGGCAAGTATTATAATCGTTATGTCATTAATCCACAGTCAAACAAGATGAAACTACAGTGTAGATGAAACCTGACCCAGTACACGCCATTTGCATTACTATTCACATGACTTCACAAATCTCAAATGAGGAAATCTGAAGTCCAATATTCACGTGATATCAATAACAAACTCCTTTATAATGTTGTTGTACAGAAATTCAATTATATTAAACGAAAGTCAGATACTTTTTGTAAAAACCAGCAATCTGGCCAGTCTGATTTATCAAGCAGAGATCACATGTCAATGTGGTGGTCATGTGATACAACAATACTCCAAAAGTTTTCCTCAGAATATATAAATATGGAGAGTTTTGTGTTCTTTCGTTTTGTATTTTTATTACAACCAGTACACGACTTTCATTTAATTTTCATGCAAGTCTCATTCAATCTAGCAATGTTTGAAGTTTGCTAGTCCATCTGGTAAGTGGCTACGCTTTGCCACCACAATGTTGGCCTCTTGTGATGCTAGATTGATTTACATACCTTCCATGTAAGGAAAATACGGATATCGAGCTGACTTTGAAAATAAAAGTCTACTAGACGAATCTAATCCATTGGGCATTTGGATTGACTCAGCATATATGTTTATTGCAAGCAACCAAATAATCCATAATGCACCCTCTGAATATTCTGGTTAGAACTCAATAAATTTAACTCACGATCAGTTTAGTTATATCTCAATTACATGATTGTTTCGGGTGGTGGCGGAAATTTCCCAGGTTTTTCCAGACTTTCATCAATATTTGCGAAATTCCAGGACTTTTTATGGTCCGGAAAAAAGTATAATTTCTCCCGACTTTTTAGAGATTTCCCATTCGCATGTGAACCCTGTATTATGCAATTTCTCAATGAAGCATGATCAAACAAGTAGTGTGCAATTGCTTGCATGAGCATGATGAAACAGGTATTGTGGAATCACTCAATGAAACATGATCACAGCATGCTTTCCATTCCAACTTTTATATTATAAAGCCACATTATAAAGACAATAACTCTTAAAAAATAAATTGCAGTTATTTTTAAACCAGTACATGGTCTTCTTTTAAATATGGTACATTATTTCCTACCATTTTCTTACATTTGCTATCCAGTTATTTCTCCACCATATATCTACAAAGCAAATTTAGCAGTTCAAATTTCTGTACCATATAAACAAAGTAAATTGAACAACTTTATTAAATCTTTTCTTCTTCTCTCTGCTGCTTGTTAGTACTATATAGAACTGTGGGTTCTGGACCACATTTTTCAAGTCATGGAGATGGCTAACAGAAAAAAATGGATGTTTTTGATACAGAAATGGGGGGTTCGGGACCTGGCATGGTCACTCCAATGTAGAAAAATGGCTGTTTTTGATCCATTCACGGTGGCTTCTGGGCCAGTGGGTAGTCACTACAGCACTGGTCATGGAGGACTATTGGCTGCATCAGTGTTTACACATTATATAGTGGTTTGGTAGTGTCCATGCACGAGTGCATGAATGCCATCGGTGGAGTATCATTTATCATTGAATGGGCATAGTTCTTTTTTGTTAATGAGCATTGTAGATATTTTGTGCTGTTGTAATTGGAAAGTTCTCAGAGTAGTATTAAAGATGTCCATGTAGTCCTTGTGTAATGATGGTTGGTAGCGATGTGTGCACTGATGGGTTTGTTGACACCTTTAGCTTCTTCCATGACGGTTCCATCGTCGAGTATGATGCAGTACATTTTGGACTGAAGTCCGATGAATTCAGTGATAGGCATGCCATAAGTTTCTTCTTTAAACTTTCATAGCAATTTTTTTACTATTGTCACAGTGGAAGGCGTGGTCTCATGGATAATCTCAGAGATCAAATAGTTCTCAGTGCTGATATAGGTCCACACAGGCATTGTCAGCATGAATCTCATACACGAGTGAGTCTATCTGTCAAGAGCAACATTCCCTTGTCTCCGTTCTTGTGTTTGATGAAGTTGTAATGAAACTCAAGCATGAGCATTTAGGAGAGATTGAAAACTGCTGTACTGATGAAGATGGGTTTGTCCAGCTTGAGATTGTTTTTTCTGGATTTGATCGCAACTAGGTCATCAAATATTTTCATGCTCACAAAGGCATCGGCGGCCACAAGCTTAACTCATTCGGTATCGGTTATTCATTTTTTTTCTCTCTTTTTATGCCTAATGTTTTCCATGGTTTTACTGAACACACTATTGTTCACAAATTTGAAGAACTCTTTATCAAACACCACAGTGGTGCTGGCTCGTTGTGTCGTGTTGAGGTCAATGTTCAGTGAACATAAAAGTGTGTGGATCAGTCAAGAGTTCTAAGGTGAATATAAAGAGTCTATGACCGTTAACCTGTGAAAATACAAGTATGATGCATTTTTTATCAGCATTTCATTGGCATTAGTACCAGAGTATATTTTCCCATTATTTCTAATGCAACACTAAAATTCTTTGGGAACCGACTCAACCAGGAGCAATAAAACAGAAGTGATTGTTGATTGTGAATTGCTTGGACCCTTAGCTAGATATTTTATCTATTTTGCAAAAAGTTCAATATTTCAACATTTTATGAGCAAACATTATAAAATTCATGGCTTGTTGAAATAATAGCATTGTAAATACTGATGACATTGAGGGGTGAAGTGAAACAAATTAATATCAGATCTGAGAGAAAAACATAACTCCAAACATTTTGCTTATTCGTGGTTCTTTTAAATAGACAGCTCCAAATAATCTTAGTGATATTATTCTAAATTTTCTTTTCTTTAAATGTCCCTAGATAATTTATATTAAGATCTGAAACTTTATTTTGAGGATTTATTGTGGTTATTTCTTTTAAAAGCATATTCAACTGTTATTTCAAGTACTGCCATCTGTGGAACAGCAACTACTATATACATGTAGTCTAATCATCTACTAAATTTCAGTTGCCTCCCTTAAATAAAATGGACACGAAAGACCAGATGATCTATATTGTTACTCATTATGTAAGACCATACACGTCCTTACTATAACTAGTAACAGAAATTATATTCTTTGTAAAAGTGATGGGACATTATTTCACATAAAAGAGGAAACGAAATCACTCTAAGCCAGTAATAAATCCACCCAAAGTATTACCCCAAAACAAAAGGAAGTTCACAATCATATATTAATCCAGAGAAGCTCAACAACATAACTCCACTAAATGATGAAACAACTAAGTCATCCAATGTTTTGTAAAGCTAAATACTAATGTTATATCACTTGTTTAGGCTCGAATAAACAGTGGAACAAATATGAACTTATGGTTTTATAGCATCAAATCCAAAAATAATCAGAATTATCCAAGAATAACATTTCTGAAGTCCTAATAAATAAATGCTCTACTGATTTCATGTTAAAATCCCGATGAAGAATCCAAGATGGAAGACCATGGCATATGCTGCAATCCGTAGTGTTGAAGTCTACAGTTCCTTGTAGAAACAAGAATTATCACTCACTGTTCCACAATAGTACATGAGCACACATATTTTCCACAAAAATAACAGAATTAATCCTTCTGAATCCAAGTAATTTGAAATAACTCCAAACCAAGTAATTTGAAATAACTCCAAACAGCACAACATACAACAGTTTAACAGCCCAACTTCTACTGAGATTAATTTTCCAAAACATGGGTTATATGGGCTTTATAAAACATAAACAAGGGACACATGATTATCTTCTAGAAGTTTATAGAAGCAAATACTTTTTACAGTATGACCCTGATGAAAACCAATTATTTTTACTCCAAGAAATAACAAATTAAAAAAATTGTTTATATCTTAAAGACAAGGTCCCATCATGACCTTGTAAACAACCAATCATTTTAAAATAAAACAGAACTTGTTTACGAAGGTTGCTACAAATTCTAAAACAATGTCAGGATTTAGATATTCACCTGGTGTTTATAAACTAACAGTCAAGGTCAAACTATTTTCTAAAAAAAATATCAGCTCTAGTGAATAAATTATATTACAATATCATGTAATGAAAAATAAAATTTTTAAAAGTGACAATTAAATTGAAATAAATATATGTTACATCAGATATAATTAAATCAAATACATAACACTATATCAGGTTAAAATCCAATTAGACCCATGAAAGTTGCTCCTTAGAAACTACATTATAAAGAGACAGATCAATGTATACCTGGAGAACATGATTACTACACATTTAGAACTATGCCACCTTCATTCAACTAAGCCCAAATTATTCAAATCTTTAGTATGTATGAAACCTTATTGAATCAAGCCTGGAAAATACCAACATGACAGCTAAATATTGCACTTGCAAAAGATTCAGAAAATAAATCACTGCACTGGTGTAGATGCTGGTACTCAATCCTCAATAGGTGCCAAATTTGACAGTGTAGTTTTTATGTAAGCATCCTGTAGTTTTATTTAGGAATCCTTTACTACAACAAAATCTTACCTCCATCTTTCTTTCTCTGGTAACTTTGACAGGTCTAATGTCTGAAAATATTATGTAAAATATATTAAACATGGAACAGAAAATAAAAAACTTATTTGGATTTCTAATTATGTAAAGGCGAACGCTTTACAAATTTGGCTTCTTTCTAATGTGGAAAATATTTTCAGACCCTGGAATTTATTCATTTTTGACAGAACCATTGTGAAAATTTGAGAGTTATAGGTTGATATACTACTGCCATCAAAAAGAAGAAAAAAATAATTTGACATCTAAAACCACAACGTGTAAGCAAGTATTTTAAAAAATGAAGAGTTTTGACAGATTAATAGGCTGTTCACTGATGAACGCTATCATGTATACATGCAACAATTACTATAACATTTGAAATTAATTTACCCTTTAGTTACCTAAGTCAGAATTTATTATTATTATTATTATTGTTATTATTATTATTCCAATTAACCTGGAAAAACTTACAAAATAGCATATACAGCGAAAGGAATCAATATAATGAATTCAATATTATTCTGTTCAACCAAACCTTTATTGTTGAATCTGATGTCCACACTTGGTACAGATGTAAATATTATAATACAAAAAAGACAAGCTACATGCAAAATAAAACACCATTTAAAGTGAAATCTGCCTATGTGGACAGCCCTTTATAAAGGATACAACATATAGTCACTAAAAAAATGAATCCAACTGCAAACTGCAGACAGCTCATTTCCATATCATCACACGTTACACTCATTTCATCCCATAAATGCATTCCTGAGGTTATATCATAAATTAAAAGTAATTTTCCCACAGGATACCAGTAAACTAAGAAGTTCTTGTGCTAATTACACCTCTAGGTTTTCAAGTAATGATTACTTATGCATAATTTTCAAGCAAATTATTGCATGTAATACATAATTATGTGAACCGCTTGCAAGTCACAGCACATGGTGCCAGTGATGGCATAAAATCAAGCACAGCAGTGCAGACTGAATATTATTTCTCCATTATAAATGATACTAAAATAAAAGTGAGAAAATTAAATTAACATATAGTAAGCATTACCTGTACAATATGTGACAGCACATTACAGTCCATCTTGTTTGCAGCTCGACTGAACTTATAAGCAGGTGTATGCTCAAATCAGAGTACATCTTATGAACCCTTTTCATAATTAACAAATTTCTCTCTCACACACACACATATATATATATATATATATATATATATATATATATATATATATATATATATATATATATATATATATATAACTGATGAAACATCTATTATAAAATCTTTCAATCAATTTCTGTACATTACAGACAGAAAAAATAAATAAAACAAAACAGGTAAATGAAACAGAATCCTTAAATAAAACACTGAAAAACTGCAAGCATTAAAAGAAAAACAAAAAGAACAATTTATGTGTCTTTTCTACCCCAGCATTAAAGCTGTATATGTTTACCATCATAGTACATTCAGGGTTTGAATCAAGAAAGTGTATGGCAGGAGTATTGTGTTCACATCAGATAATGGACTTTCACATATGTAATCCCTCATTTTGCCTTATCAATATGTTAGATACATTTTGAGTTTGACTTAAAAAAAGCATCATTTGCCACTTGATTGCTTTTTTGTGGACTCTTTGTATTTCTAAAAAATGTAAAAACTGCATTAAAACACAGTAATAACAATACAAACATGAACAAAAGCACCACAACAAAAGATAAAAATTACTAATTCTCATATTATGATTGAACAGGAAAATATTCATGCTTCAAATTTCTACATTAATGTTTTATTGTTATTGCATAATGGTTAAGTTGATGTTGAAATACCATGCACAGGACAAAGTTAATCATAACTTAACAAAAATAAAAGATAACTAAATTGTTAGAAAAACAAGAATCCCTCAAAGGGACTGACACTTTACCATCCTAAAAGAATTTCCAGGCATTCAAGATAAGACCATTTCTTCTTCTTTATTTTTTTTTTTTTACAGATAAGCATCTGAATCAGAATGAACCATAATAAGTTTTCAGGTCATGAGGAAATGACTTTCCATTTAGGAAGAGTTGTGAAACAATTTTCCAAATGGCAACTAACTATGCATCATAAGAAGTTTTCTGGTGAAAATCCAATGTTAACTTTGCATCTAGAGGAAGCAAAAGCAGTTTCATGGTAGTCTCTATGGAAGCCATATTGGAAATCAGAATGGACTAATTCTCATTTATTCAAGAACAACTAGACACCGTAAGACATCTTCTGGTTAAAATACTTTTCTGAAATGACATTCCATTCAAGTGGAGTAACAATAACAAGGTTGTTAATATGGCAGCTGCAGTGGAAAAACTTGATGTCTGATCAAAACCATTTTTATTTAGGACCAAATAAACATCATAAGAAGTCATTTAGTGAATACTTCATGTGACATAACTATGAATTCAGGTGAAGCAGTAAAAAGACTTTCTTTATGGCCATTGTAGTAGCCATCTTGGACATATGGGCAGCATCATTTGAATGTAGGACAAACTAGATATCTTTTGAAGTCTTTGGGTGAAAACCCTATGCCAATATTACCTTTTATTCTAAAGCAGCAATAATAATAATTTCAAGATGGTTGCTGTGGTGACCATTAATGGCACCATTCTCATTTAGCATGAGCTAGTCATCATAAGAAGTCCATTTGTGAAATTCCCATTATAATATGACCATCCATTCATCAGAAGTAACAATTGCAAGAGTTTCAAAATAGCCATAGAGTCAGCCATACTGGAGGTCTGAGAAGCACCACTTTCAATGAGGACCAACAAGACCTTAGGATGAACGTGTGTAGTTTCATGCCAAGCTTCCAGGTTGTTTAGTAATATATAATACTGGGATAAAAACCTACTTATTATACAAAAATTCATGTAAACTACACTCTTAGATATCTGAACAGACAAAAATGTTGCATTATTGAAAGAATAAGAAATATAAGAAAATGTTAGATGGTGAAGTACAAATTCTTACTGCTGAAATAACTAGGTTAAATAAAGAGGGACAAAATAAAAAAAATCTCCAGAAACCTAATACTAGAACAATGTCATGTTTACCCCGACCCAGAGTAGTCCAGTTTGAAACATGTATAATCAAGGTAATTCTGACGGGTCATTGTTTGATGTCGAACATTGCCGAAGGCTAGCACTAATCCGTTACGTAAGACTGTTGTGGCTAGAATCGAAAAACCGGACATCGGAGTTGTGAGGCGCCCGATAGCCAGTTATCACATAGGTGTCGAAATGTTTCCAAGATCAAAAGAAATTGCATGAAGAAGTGGGAGTGTCCTAACTTCTTTCCCCTGCAAACAGACAGACAGGTTGAACTGGACGCTAAGACAATTGGACAGGGGCACAGCGCCACCCAATCAGAATCGAGATGGGGGAGACCTTGATTTGGGTAGAATGATATCCCTGCGTTTTCCGGCAAAAGTTGGTTCGCTGAGAGAAATTACCCCGAGAAGAGGTTAGCGTAACTCTGAATAGCCATTCGTTATTGGCGGGAAAATCTTAGAGCGGGAAATTCTAAGTACAGAAAGCTTCAAAAGGTCAGTAGATATTTGTTCGGTCTTTGTGGAATGCGACTGCATTTTAATTGTAGGTCGTATGTATACTTTGTTTTGTTAATATGTTTGCATATTTTGAAGAAATGAGTTGATATTTGTAAAGAATTATATAGCTTGCCAGCCGTCGTAAGAGTTAATATTGTAATTTACTATGTGGGTATTTTATAGTAGACTAACACATATGTTCATATGATTATAGATTTTGCCATTGTTGAATATTTGTAATGTACAGACATGCGTCTGATTTTGTCAGATTGTAGTACAATGAGATTAAATATATATGTGTATATACTGACGTGACGCAATGTATTGATGTCTGTATAACAATTTGCTGATACTGTGTTATTACGCTATTGTTTACCCTGCAAGAAGTGTGTGGGAATTTCGATGTGCATGCATGCGTGGCCAAAACAGTGACAGCTATCTGATGGTTAATTGTTGTTATAGTGTGAGGTGCGGTTCGATAAAACATTTGTTAACGCCTTGTGGTTTTTCACAGGAAGCTTTGAGGGACAGACCAGTTTCAGTTTGGTCCCATAGTCTCAGAGAGTAGAGACGGAGGAAAGGAGAAGAAAGGAGAGAAGTCAGGAGAAGTTGAAGTCTGGGAGCGAAGTTGGAGGAGGAGATAGTAGAGAGGAAAACAGAGACAAAGGAGGAGTTAGAGGAACGGAAAAAAGGAAGAATCAGCGGGAATAGATGAGTAGATGCAAGGACAGGGGGAAAATTGAACTCACACTGTAAATCAAGAGATGAATTAGGCTGTCACTTGGTCGAGGGAAGACGAGTGATTGGAAGTTATCGTTTTTAAATTATCACATTTATTAAATTGTTATTGATTGAATTTCATCTTCGTGTTCTCTATAATTTAACCGTCGGCAATGCTGACTGGGGGCTCAGAGCTGTAAATCTACATCATCACTAATTTAACTTTCTAACCTAACGAGCCAGGGTGGAACTTTCAATTTAATTTAATTAAATTATATTGGGAGAACCCCACCCCAATACGACAGAACGTCACAAACAAATACTAACAACTGCAATGTCTACCCATCAAAAATCCTAACAACTGTAATGTCTACCCATCACAAATCCTAAAGATTTTTATCGCAATGTCTAACCATCATAAATCATAAACCTTTCTGCGGCATATTCCAATCCTTCATCTTTTCCCCATGTACACCTCTCCCTCGGTAACTCACATACAAGGGGTCCAAAAATATTGACCACTCTTTAAGCAAGGGTGCGAGTTACTGAGGGACCTCCACAAAAATAAGTGTTGCCATCACCACTAGATATCAAGAAAACTGGGGGGGAAGGGAGTGGTGTGTGAGGAAAATGATCTGTTTAATGACTGAATTCTCGCTTGATAATCATGTTGAGAATAATTGTCAATAAAGCGCTTTTTCTAATAATGCTGTTCATTATTCTCTATAAATTAGATTTATTTTCATGATGCTCAACATCTGAAAGATCATTAACATTATTCCAACTGATTTCAACAGCCATCACACACATGTGAAAACAGTTGTGCACCACGTCAGTATTTTTGTTGTTGTTTAGTTGGTTCTATGAATGGTTTATGTCAGTAGAGCCTGAAGCAGGGACTCTATGATGCAGAGAACCAGACTGTTGATACACCACAGAACAAGATGGCTTTTAAAAATAACTTCTGACATTTATTTCGTGAGACAATCATCTACGTTGAAACTCAAACTTTTTGTATTGTTCAATTATTAAAGTACTGATGCCATGATTTCATTGCAAGTAATAGTGAAACTTCCTATCATCCTTGAGGACATCTAAGTGCCAATTCAGGAATTCCTTGAAACTCATTTCTCCACAATGGCCCATATCTGTGAAACAAAGCTATTTATTTGAAGAAGTATTCATTTCGCTTGTAGCCTTGCTAGCTTTGATCACATACAATGATTGTGTAAGTTAAATTAAGGTACTTCAATTATATTTCGTACACAATAACATTTATAACAGTGTTCAATTAATCAATCGAAACAAGTAAACCTGACATACGACCGGGGCCGCTAGATATTAAGCATGCAGGATTTGCAACATTTCATTTGTTCCACCTTCATTATAATAACCCTGTAGGATATTATAAAAGAATGCAAGATAATAACATCTGGATTCACAAATCCACTAAATATGACTACTTACTGGGCAAGATTTAAACACATATAATGAAGTTAAATTATGGTTACTCTTGGACCTAATTTGAATGAAGAGTCCACAACTCAGAAATGTATAAAAATCTTCTCACATCTCAAAACATTTTGAAATGCGCAATGTATATGATTTTTTTTTATTCTTGACTAAAATTCAGGTCAAATCCCTAGAAATAATGAAATACATTTAGTGAGTAATTTGACTGCATCATGAACAAGTAACAATTTTTAGAATAATAAGCACAACATGCATAATTTATAATTCAGGAAAAAAATGAAGTCCACAGATATGCACAACCAAGATAGCAAAAACTGGGTAATAGCTGAACCACTGAAAAATATAACATCTCTAAAATCTACTAAAACTAACAAGGCTTACGTCAACTAGACCCATGCAAAATAGGTAAATGTATACTTGTAACAAAGAGAAATCAATGGTCTAGAAATTAAGCTTGGCCTCATTTAATCATGCAACTGTGTAAACCAGGTATTGGCAACCTTATATAACTGCTGTGCCTGGTCTGCTCAATTGTAGAGTGCTGCATGCAAAGTTCTATTCATCCCATTGATTATCATTTTTAGTACATACAATACAATGCTGCTACAACTTATTATGTGTTTTTTTGAAAGAGTTCTGCATGCCAGCTGGCCTTAACATTACAAAAACATGTATAAAATGTTTGAAACCCATTCAGCACCAGCAACCACATCATGGGTAAAAATGTGTATGTAGTTTTCCTATGCAAGGTATGAGTACTGATATCCAAATTATTAGACATTTTTCCTATGCAAGGTATGAGTACTGATGGCCAAATTATTAGGCATTTTTCTGATGCAAGGTATGAGTACTGATATCCAAATTATTAGGCATTTTTCCTATGCAAGGTATGAGTACTGATGGCCAAATTATTAGGCATTTTTCCTACACAATGTATGAGTACTGATGGCCAAATTATTAGGCATTTTTCCTATGCAAGGTATGAGTACTGATAGCCAAATTATTAGGCATTTAAAAGTGTGTATGTAGTTTTCCTATGCAAGGTGTAAGTACTGATATCCAAATTATTAGACATTTTTCCTATGCAAGGTATGAGTACTGATGGCCAAATTATTAGGCATTTTTCCTATGCAAGGTATGAGTACTGATATCCAAATTATTAGACATTTTTCCTATGCAAGGTATGAGTACTGATGGCCAAATTATTAGGCATTTTTCTGATGCAAGGTATGAGTACTGATATCCAAATCATTAGGCATTTTTCCTATGCAAGGTATGAGTACTGATGGCCAAATTATTAGGCATTTTTCCTACACAAGGTATGAGTACTGATGGCCAAATTATTAGGCATTTTTCCTATGCAAGGTATGAGTACTGATAGCCAAATTATTAGGCATTTAAAAGTGTGTATGTAGTTTTCCTATGCAAGGTGTAAGTACTGATATCCAAATTATTAGGCATTTTTCCTATGCAAGGTATGAGTACTGACAGCCAAATTATTAGGCATTTAAGGATAAGAGTTGTAGGTTTAACACCATTTTTCAGCACATGATACGCCATATATGGCAGCCAGTATAAATGGTAACGGAAGAACATGGAGAAAAACCCATTAAAAGCTGCCAACCCACTGGAAGCAACTGGCAGGCTTTCTCACATACCCACATTAGCTGATCCTAAGGCTCAAACCTAAGCAGACAGCAGCGAGGTGGCAGTGATCAGTAACAGCGAGTGCTTTACACCACTTGTCTAACCTGGCTAATATAAAAATATACTCTCAAAATGGCAAGTGTGGATTCAAGATAACATGCATTATATTCCCATGCCTTACTGAAAAAAAATGTCCCCAGATCACTAAAAACAAGGATAAGGAGGAGATACTCAGGTAAAATTCAAGATATTTAAATAGGAAAGTATTTTCCTCCTGTGATGACTGCATGTACAATATTTATTAAAAACAGAATTAAAATTGGTATCAAAGTTCACCTATTCACAACAACAAAAAAGTCACAAACATGCCATGCAAGTTAAACTAAACACATCTGGAATCAAAATGATTTCCCATACCCCAAAAGCTTTGCTACTACACTATATCAATGGAGACGTGAAGTCACGATACCTCCAAGTCAATCTCATAGTGGCTGATTGGGTAATGAGGAAACCTAGTTCTGACTGTCATTGGTCTTCAACTGTGAACTCTGATTACTAAGCTTGTTAATGGCCACTACTCAAGAAGAGACAGATAATGAGACCACTGTAAAATATAAGCAATTATTACATAAACTATTATGACTCACAATACATACTCACTTAAAAATGAATATTTTGGAAACAAGTATTTGAAACAGCATGCAAGAACTGTGAGTGAAACAACAGCTATTATAATAATTCTGATCAATGGTATGAAGAATGTTAATATAACTTCATAAGTAATAATTTTATCAAAATTTACAAAATTTTAATATGTGAACTTCAGTAATTGTCTGCAACTACCATGATGGTGAGAGATAAATGATATTTAAGCAATACATTACTCCCTCATTACAATGCTGTCCATAGGAGCCAGTGAGTATACCAGCTTATAGAGAGACTGCCTTATTATAATGTACTTGATACAGTACTCCTTCATCATAACACTGCCCATAAAAGTCATTGAGCATATCACCTTACAATGAAGCTAATTTATAATGAAGTGCATGATATAGTACTGCCTAGTTATTATGACTGCTCTAGTGGCCTAAGTGGTTAGATGATCCGCCACAGATGCGAGAGGTCACAGGTTCAAACCCCGGCTGAGTCATACTCAAGACTTACAAAAATGGTACTAGCAGCTGCCTCGCTTGGTGCTCAGCATTAAGAGGTTAGTGTTAGGACTCATTGGCAAGGTGTCAGGATAATGTGACTGGTTGGGACATCGTGCTACATGTATGCATCATGATGCCCCAGTGCTAGACATTGCTATAAACTGCCACACTGCCGACGTCATAGCGATATGACTGGAAATTTTTTAAAGCTACATTAAAATTCCAAATCACACACACACACCTCATTATAACACTTCCCATAGGAGTCATTCAGTATATTACCTTGAAGTCAGGCAGCCTTATAATGAAGTACATGATACAATTTTACTACCTAATGAAATAGGATTCTTGACCATACTCACCTTTGAACAAGAATTGTTATAATGAATGGCCTTTACAGTGAGGTAGTGCTGTATATAGTACATAAATCAATATAATTCAACGGAAAACACAATTTCTTGTCATTACACGGGCAGAAGAAGTCACAATCATCCTAATGACACTGTTTTCTTAAAAGCACTGGGTATATCATAACCTCTGTGGGTCCATCTGTCTGTGTCTGTAATTTCATCTTCTCCAAGCTGCTGACAGAAAGTGCCAATCCATACAAAATCAAAATAAACAACGCTACATGGATCAACAGTGTATGCAATCCAGTGAGCACCAGGGAAAGAACTTCAATTGAGATTAATGATACCAGTTTCAACGCAATTTGGTTGTTTTGTCACCAAATAGAACCATCCAAGTTGTTTATGCTTAATCGATAAGCAGCATCAAGTAAATCAAAATTAGACATGGAAAGCTTAGACCCCGACAGTACCACAAAAGGACTGTTCCTAGCAGTCGTATTCCACATTCCCCTATTTTTTTAAGATCCCTAGACCCTGTCCTGTCACTTTTTTCAATGCCATCCTGGCAGCAATTTGAATGGCACCAAGTGCGACTGCCTTTGCAACAGCCGGAGCTGCAGCAGCAATTAATGCTGGTATATCTGCAAGAAGTGGAAATACCACCAGTCTTCGCTATATCATCAATGGCACCTACAGAAAGTCTTATACCAGTCTTTGATTTCCTGGCATCATTAAAGTGCCTGAGCTGATATTTTGTTTGTGATATATTATTTAGGCTTCGTTGATTTCAGTGTATTTTTATTCCAGAATTCTTTTTTGATGCTCATTGTAGCTTTTTTAATCTGACCAGGTGTCACATTGACTAGGGGTTAAATGATTAATCGATATATCGATACTTTTGCTATAATGATACGCATATCGATACAAAAGATGGAGAATCAATACAATATAATTGCCATATGTAAGTTAATTTAGTCTTCAGCTGTCATTAATTATTATTATTAGTTTGCCTTGTTATTCTTTAAATATAGAAGTCATCTGAAACAGCATTTGCAGTCCTGGACACTCATTTTTATTAGTAAAAGTGGAAAAGACTTGAGAATACTCGCTCAAAATCTGCAAATTAAAACAAAATGACACAGCAGCATGCTCAGCATAAAGGATGCATTCCAAATGGTCCCACATGTAAAGTGAAGTACTTTACTCATCATTTAATAACCACTTTTCTCAAAGTTTCTATGTTGAATTTTATCATCTGCTCTGGTCGATTTGAAAGCTACACTACTGGTGAAATATCATTTATATGTTATATTGAAATCTCATTGATCATTATTGCTTGTTCCAATCCAGGTTAAATAATAACTACCAATCAGGAATTAGCATAGCTTATTCCCTGCATAATAAACATGAAGTACTAGAAAAGCGACAGAGAAACTTTGTGTTCAAGTTATTGATATGTAAAGTAATTAAACAAAGATTCTGTCAGGGCATGTGAAGTGTACAAAACCTGTACAAATTCGCACATTTGGAGAAGAGTGATGCACAAAAATTCTCACTAATTAGTTGAAAGTCTCGCATATGAAAATGTGCTCAGCGAAGTATACAAATTTTATTGAACCATTCTTGCCGTGACGTTTTTTTCAGGTAGGCAACTGCTCACACATTTGGCTTCTTCAAACATGACATGGATGGTTGTTAAACTAAACTTGATTGGCACACTGTGCCTTGGAATAAGCGTTATGGCATAGTTTTAAAAATGCATTCTTAAAGTATGGGCTAACTAAAAAAAATCAAAATGTCTGATTCCCAGCGTTGATTCATTATTGGCTGGCGATAGTGATGTTGACAATAATTTTTTACAGTTGTGAGGTATATTGGATTACTGGAGCTAGGAAATTGTTAATGGAGATACCAGTGCATGATTCTGAGCCTGAAAGTGGTGTCAAATACGAGTCAGATGTATATATTGGATGGACAAAAAAAGACAGTGAATCTCCCTTTCTGATAGGCAGTATTTGAAATAAAATGTAGAAAGGACAGAATTCTAAACCTAATTAAAATGCAGACAATTTAAAGTTAGAATGCAATTTTCATTTTCTTTAATTAATCAATTTAGCCCTAGGATCATATGCTACAAAACCATATCAGGGTTAAGATAAACTGAATAAATAAGGGTGAGAAGAAGAAAAAAACTGAGAAGGAAAGATATTTATCTGAACTCTGTCTGCACAAGCGGACTATGACAATGGCAGACTAAAACTCCCAATTCAGCATATAGGAACAGACAAGAAATCTGGCATGGTAGTTAGTGAGCTATTGGTTCAAGAAAGTAAGCTTTTAACAGCCATAAAGATCAGTTCTCCAACAAAGCTTTCTATGCATATGCCCCTTCAGAAGGAAGCACAGAATAATACTCATACACAGATAAGGAACAGAGTATACTCAGAAATAATTAACAGATTAATACTTATACCACTAGGTGACATCTTTAAAAGATTTTGTTTTCAGTAGAGTTCTAAAATAGTGGAGCAGGAAGAAAGAGATATATTGAAGTGTTCAGTAAATATTGAACTATGACCATTTCTTCCTTTCCCTTATTCTTTTCTACTCTCCCCTTCTTTCTGTGACAAAGGGTGCAGCTGCCCATAAGATGAAATCCTGGCAGCATATCTCCTTTAATTGTACATGGGGAACAATTTTATTATTGAGAATTTCTCTTTTTATGCAGAGATATTTAACCAGTGAATGAAAATGCCAGTGGAATAAATAAAATTGGCACAGAATCAGCAGGGGGCAGATTTCGAACCGCTCAAGTTTATCACCTTGAGTAAAATTTAAAAAAGACAACCCATAAAGAAAAGGACTGGGTGTTGTCAATAGTTTTCCTTCTTCAATAACAAATACAAGTACCTGAGGCCACAGCAGTCTTTTGCATCTGCAGGAAGTACAATGAGATTGATTTTTTGGGGTATTCATCTTAACTCTCATGCCTGGATTTGTTCTAGATGAGATTTTCTTTGCTTTCAAAATATCTTATTACAAATTTCATATTGCACTTAAACTTGAAAGACATTAATATATTATCTTCAAAACAAAAGAAATAAAGCATCTGAATGTCTTCCAAGTGACATATGAAATTTGTGATCAGATATTTTCAAAGCAGTCATGCCATGCAAAACAAATAGCAGGTGGCTAAAGTGAGTTAAATGGAGCCACCATTAAATGGCCTAAAACAACAAATAAAACTCCCCAACAACCAACAGGTAGTCTGTTTGAAAGTATTTATATTTTCTTGCCAATGATGAAAATTGTATATAGATGTATGATAACTGTATCTCTATCTGTTGTTGTTATAGGGTTTAATGTCATTTTTCAGCTCAAGACATAGAGGCCAGTATAAATATTGGAGGAAGAAGCCAGAAAACTCCAGAAAGAACCACTGACCCATGAGAAGCTACCGGAAAGCTTTCTCGCATACCCACAATGGACAAGCCCGAGACTCAAACCCACACAGAAAGAGGTGAGATGACAGTGATCTGTAACGGTGAGCGCTTCAGACCACTCGGCCACTCAGAGCCCCATATCTCTATTTGTAATATGCATACTGGAAATACAACCAGTATGTCAACATACATAAAGGGGCACCACCTACCTTCCAAAGATGGAAAGACCATCAATTTCTTATATCATATGAGTATTGATTATGTATCGTATCGCAGGCTGTGTATAGTGCATCATATCGATATGTGGTACAGGTGTATCATTTCACTGTAACACTGACAAGCTGATAAGACATTTAAACAACATTATGTATGATTAAAATGTAACTCGCTTGTGATCGAATTAAATGTTTTACAAGTGCATCAACGACCCTCGTTTATCAACCAACACCTTCAAGCTGCAATGCTTTATCTGATAATATTAAAGCAACTAATCTATATTTAGTAATAACAGCTGGTGGTGTTAAACGAGCTTGAAAGTCTATGTCAATGACTGACTGAACAGATCCAGGTGTTCCAGTGAGAATGAATTGGATATAATGCCCTGAAATCATACTGAGATATCTGCAAACTGGAATCAACATTCTGATCATGCTCCATTAATGTCATCAAACAAGGATACACACATGCAACATGATTGTTCTCAAAATTCAATAAAAATTCTTCCGATGGTTCTTGATGTCCATTTATTCTCTAATATTCACTAACCCCAAGCGTGTCAAGCACCATTTGGTTTCGTGCTTGTGAATCTATTTGGGTGTTATCCTGAAGCTCTATGAATATATGTCGTGGTGCTGGAACTCTCTGCTGCTATGCTGTCTGCCCCAAGCATATAAAACATCAATGGGTTTCACCCATTTGAACCTACTCGGGCATTATCCTGAAAAGCAACAAATATATATGCTGTGGTGCTCAAACTCCCTGTTATGATGCTATCTGCCATGTGAATAAACCATTAACATTGCTTTGAATACTGTCTGTGGTTATCGTCAACCATGATAGCACTGACTTGCCTCCACTATCCATGAAAGAGAGCAAACATTCTTCCATCAGCAATGGTGTCATTGTTGGCATACACAAAGAAAGTTTTGCAAATTTCACCTTTCCAGCATCAACCGTATCAGGACACCTGATTGTGTCATTGTCGGTGGCTTTTCAAACAAGTACAACTGTGTACATATTGCCAAACATAACTTTCTAACGTTACAGCAGAATCAAAAGATGTGTGATAGTGGAACTGCACAATAAAATTCACTGTTTAACATCAAATGATGTTCTGCGAATCCGTGGTTGAAATATTCATTTATTGATGCGACTTTCAGCGGCGTTTATTGTTACTTTCTGATTTTCTGGGTGATCAGTACTATCCTTCACGAACATCACTGATGGACCAGCGGACTGTGAATAATCATAAGAATACCTTGCCAAATCCAGTATCACCATGGCAACGTCAACACTTATGAGACATGATTCAATATTCTTCCATCAAGTATGTGGCACTGTTGAACAATGCCATGGTGATGTGATGTGATTTTGATTTTTAACGTAGCTTTAACAATTTTTCAGTCATATCGCTACGATGTCTGCAATGTGGCAGTTTATAGTGATGTCTTGCACTGGGGCATCATGCCGCAGACATGTAGCATGATGTCCCACCCAGTCACATTATCCTGACACCAGGCCGACCAGTCCTGACACTAACCTCTTAATGCTGAACGCCAAGCGAGGCAGCTGTTAGTACCATTTTTGTAAGTCTCTGGTATGACTCGACCGGGGATTGAACCCACAACCTCCCGCATCCGAGGCGGATGCTCTAACCACTAGGCCACCGGAGCGGTCCAAACAATGCCATAACACTACTGTTAACAAAACCAATTTGATCTCCAATTCCATAAGCCATATCATCTGCTTTCAAAAGTTTCCCTTTGATCTCAATAAATGCCTGAACAGGCAAGAAATATATGCTTGTATCCTGAACTTATACATGTAGTTTGATTCGTCCACATTTATCACTGCCATCAGATACAAGTGCATCACAAGTTTAATACTGACAATCAGACACTAATTCATCCTTGAGGATTGGTGCGTCCATATCGAATGTGGGATCAGACGTACACTTGAGCAATATATTATATTTACTGTTGTCTAAAATGATTTGCCAAGGATCTCACAAGATACTCATGATCACTTATTGATCATTGGTGGATCAGTGACAACATCAAGTCAGACCACTTCTTGTTATCAGACTTGCTGTTATATTTTTTCCCCGTCTCGGCAGCATGTTGTCTTGTTGATGACACGCCAGCCAATTCTTTCAACCGTTCATTTGCAGCTTGATTTATCATTTTACTGACACTTTCTGACATCACTTTGTTGCTGGACAGCTTTACTGGTTGCATTTTCATCTAATTAATCGTGCTCATCTGTCTCAGATTGCTGAGACTGCTTTACCAGCAACATCATCAATGGCTTTTGTTTACTAATTTTTTTGCGATCAGTATCACCTTTGGGGCTACCATTCAGAATAGATCTTGAACACTGTGGAGTCCACAGATAGCTTTATATGTTGATAATTGTGAATTTATCACCCTGACCAGCAGAGGTCCACGTTGGGCATTGAGTATGATCATGTTATTTGGTTGTCACTGATCTAACTGCATACCTAATCTCTGTAGTAATCTTTGGTAATTTCAGAGCCCGATAAATGATGTCCATAAAAAAAAAAATGTAAATAATCACAACCAAATCGCTTCACTGATGATTTTAGAGGAATTATTACTGGCTCACATTCCACCAATCAGAATTTCTAGTCTTATCAACATTAGCAAGGTTGTTATTGGGGCAAAGTTTATCATGTATAGTGCTAAGGCATCTTCTCAAGTGGCAAGACCACTTCCAGTTGTTTTGTCACTGAGTACCTTTGACGCAGCTTCTGCTTTTCCTTCCTTGTTTCAGACCTAGTTCTTACTCCTGAGTTTATCCTTTCTTCTTTTGATTTTTCAAGTTGATGCTTCATTTCTTCTTGTCTTTGTTCCTTTTCTTGTGTTACTTGCTCAGTATACTCATTTTCTGTCTGGCAAATGAGTTTGAAATCTTCATTATCATCTCTGACTTGCAGAGCATCAAGGGCTATGTGATACACATATTTACACCAACCAATACAACTTTTTATACTTTTAACATATTCAGGTTTCACATTTTTCACCCCACCCTAACGCAGCAATTTTAAGTATCTCATTTTCATATATGCAATACCTTGCTCAGCAAATTTATCCATAATATCAGTTCTAACTTTTGGTGGTGATGAAGGTCGAACTTCATTTTGCGGTTGAGCTACAGATTGTGGTTGAAGAGGTTGCTGGTGTGGTGGTCGAGTGGGTCAAAGATGACCATCAGTAGCAGCAGGCAATATCTCAATAGCTTTTCATGTTGCCTAGTTGCTGTAACAATCGTTTTGGTTTTTTCAACCTTCTGTAAATTCCACCTGAGCCTCCCAACATTGTAGCTGCTGTCTGACAGAATCACAGATGGAGATATATTTCTTAAGTGCTTCTAGTCGTTGTCAAGCTAGTTTAACTGTACGAGATTCTGCAGTCATTGTAGAATCACTCATTATTGCTGTTATAAGAACGATTTAATTACGTCACTTGTCTCAACCGTAACTGCTTTTTCTTTACTACAGTGAGAAGGTTTGGTTTTTAAAAACATTTCATCCCCAATTTTTGGGTGACGATTTTTGCAAGCACTTTTGCAATCCAATAGCGAAGTGGCCTGTGCCCCCTACCCAATATTGTTCCACGCCTTAATATTTGGCATGTTCAGCCTCCCTAGCTTCAGCTATGTCTGTGAGTGTTTCTCTGAGAACCTAATTAAGTGCAGACCATGTTTTGATATCTGACATGCAGTAGTATTTGTTGCATTGTTGAGGTGAATTAAAAGCTGATCTCCTTTATATTATCACATTAACTGCATCTTTTGCATCAAATAAAGGATGTGGAATAAAATAAAAGTTAAAAGGACTGCAAATCCTACATGCATAAGACCTAGCAGCCTCAGCATGTGTCAGGTGAACTCATTGTTATAAATATTATTGTGAACTTAATAATACAATCAGACCACTTAAATTATGCTACTCAACCATAAATCTGATCAAAGACTGCAAGGTATCCCAGCAAAATGGATACTTTGTGAAATGAAGAGTTTTGTTTCACACAACCAGATCACTGTGGAAAAGCAAGTTTCAGAAAAATCCTGAATTGGCACTTAAAGATATCCTCAAAGATGAGAAGTTTCACTATTACTTGCAATGAAGTCATGGCATCTGTATTATAATAACTGAAACGTATAAAAATTTAGTTTTGACACAGATGATTGTTACCCGAAATAAATGTCACTAGTTTCTAAAACAAAAGAAGGAAATTTGCCTGATTCTCTTCCTGCTTTGGACTTTTCAATAACATGATATGCAGGGAACCAGAAAAATCAACATTACAAAATTCAATGACATAATATACAAATTTTTTCACGTACATTTGATGGCTGTTGCAATCAGCTAGAATAATGTTAACGATCTTTCGGATGTTGGGCATCTTAAAAATAAATGTAATTTATATGGAATAACGATCAACTTCAAGTATTCAGCCATTAATAAACAGCACCATCATAACTTCCTATTTGTCAGAGGTCTCTAGGTAACTCGCACCATCGCTTATAGTGCGGAAAATTTTTGGACCCATGGTACCCAAGTGCTGAAAATTCTCTTGCTTTGTTCCATGAGCACAGGTGCTCCCATGTCAAATGCTGGATCAAATATCTCTTTGAACTGAGCCATTGCATAAACTTCTAGTTCCCACTTGTACATTATTTTCTTTAATACTACTGCATCACAACGTGCCATCCAAATCTACACCCCACTGCCAGATATGCAATTGCTGAATCTGTCATCAATGACATTACTAACTGCAGATGGCATTGATTCAGTTGGTGGTAATGTAACTGGAACTATCTTTAGTGCTCATAATTTTAATCATCATATTTGATTTCAAAGCATCTGAGCTGCCTGCAAACCCAGTTGTTTTACTCAATCCACAGCAGCACTTTCAACACTATTCACAACTCACATTGCAACATGCTTAGCGATTAGAGCAGTGCACATTGATAAGGCTGTGAATGCTTTAGGTGTACTCACATATAAACACGAACAACATCATGGAGCCAAGTTCCATAGTATGTCACGTAAACTGGTTTTCTTGTGTTAACTACATAAATTGGTTTAACATGTCCATGCACAACCGTTAATTATTAAATATCAGGTCAATCTATAATGTACAGTTGTAATGTTAAGGTTTCACTGCACAGATCCACCATTTGCCCACCTTGATCCACGAGGTGTAGATCTGACAAACATGTCAGCAACATGGCAGACATACAGGTGTAGTGGGCGTAATCAATATCAAGTCACCAGGTTCCGTGGTTGGTGAAAACCCAAACAGTATTTACAGCTGAACAAGTACTCCTGTCATTTTAGACCCGCTTTCATACCTACCACGTTATAGCATCACAGGTTGCATTCTTGAGGTAATTCTCACAATGTCATGGAGTGATATGTGTGTGCGTGTGTGTGATTTGGATTTGTAATGAAGCTTTAACATTTTTTTAGTCGTATCGCTATAATGTCTGCAGTGTGACAGTTTATAGTGATGTCTAGCACTGAGGCTTCATGCTGCAGACATGTAGCATGATGTCCCACCCAGTCACGTCATCCTGATACCAGGCCAACCAGTCCTAACACTAACCTCTTAATGCTGAGCACCAAGCGAGGCAGCTGTTAGTACCATTTTTTTAAGTCTTTGGTATGACTCAGCCAGGGATCAAACCCATGATCTCCCGCATCCGAGGTGGATGCTCTAACCACTAGGCCACTGGTGCGGTCAGGAGCAATATGATATCTCACATGTAAAAATCATTTATCATCTGGAGTGTGGCCAAGTCCAATTAAAACTGATTTTACTGATGACCATGCAACTCAACTGCATATGTCTGAGATTCTATGGCAATGATAAAACTGAGTGTGGGCTCACGGGCCATGCACAGAATTGTTTTAGTCTTTACCTGTTCATTATTGTTTGGGTCCCCATGGAACGAACAACTCCTGGTCAGAACAAAGTTAATGTAATGTTGATATGTTTGCCACTCCCCTTTTTTTTTGCTGGTAAAACTCAGTTGACCAGTGGTTTCTGAACTTATTTTTCTTGGACTTTGCTGATGGCTAATTGCTGCTTAAATTGGATTGTTACAGAAATTGTGTTTTCAGGGGGTTTGGGAATACTACAAAATCATGTATCAGCATAACATGCCAGGTTACAGTATGATTAAAGTTGGATCTCCACTATACGAAGGACAATGGTGATCTGAGTTTAATCAGATTGTGCCATGTTATAGCAGGTTTTTCAACATTCTGAAAATACGTTTACACATTTCATCAGTGTGATCAAAGATTTCTCTGGCATATTGTGATTTTTTATTATTATCAGCTCAATAGGCATCTCTCTTAGAATATAGGATAGGTTCAAACTGATGTGGGGCCCTGGAAATTGAGCTATCTGATATTATTTTTAGCACTGTTCTTGACATCTGGATTTCTTTCAATCAATCTTAACCAACAGACTATATGACTCTGTACCTAATTGATTACAAGCTATAACAAGAACAAGTCCTACAATGTAAGACACAGCACATGTTGTTTTTGTTTTAGTGGTGTCTTACTATCCAAGTAACGGCCTGGTAGAGTATAGCATGTTCCGATGTCGTAGATGTCGGAATCAGCAATCAAAGTTTCAGGAACGTCTCAAACAATTGGCAACCTATACTGACACTCTTCCACTTATTTATGTGTATTTAACATATACTTACTGTGCTGTCTTTATCGTGGCAGAATGAAAATATGATACTAGCAAATGGACACATTTTCACATTCTGTTGACATACATTTGAATTTGTTGCAATGCGACAGCAGTTGAGGTATGCCAAAGTAAGTTCAAGTAGGTACATGTTGGGGATATGTTTCTTGAACTAAATGAACTGTTGCTTACAGTTCCAATAGGCATAATATATTTTTATTCATTTCATTAAAGAATAATATTTCAACCCGATTTCGGCATTCCCAGCTTTCATCGCTTTCCAACCAACTGAAATGTAGGCCAACAAAACTTGAAAACAGGTCCATTTCTTTGGTGAGAATTTGAATTTATTAGAGAAAAGACATCAGAGTAAGTAAAGTCTGACTAAAACATTATGACTTTACTTTGTAGAAACGCGTCATTATTTTAGCTGTCAGTTGTGTGAAATATTCCTGAAAATATGACTTTCGTAACGATGTTAGTTAACATCAAAACATGCTACACACCACTGTTAGCTAGGCTGAAAGACCTTGACACCCACAATATAAATATCAACGTCTAGGTCTTACATGTAGGACTATAACAAGAGCCAGAAGATCAATTAGCAAGTATCCAATGTGTAAATTTATAAATTTAATATTTTCGTCAGGAGTCTTCAGAAATAGCAATCACGTTATTTTCCTCCCATGAATAGCCTGTGTTACTCATTTACTGCGCTCGAAGCGCACACGGTATAATATAGTCAGTTCAGTGACTACGAAATTATACATGCCATTCCTTTTGAAGTCAGAAGACTACGTTGTAGTAAGTAAACATTCATATAGCACTGACTGTTTGCACAAGTATCCGAAATATCTTCTGGATTTATGACTTGAGAATCAAACTGTCAAATCATTAGGCATTCTATAGAAGAAGAAACAAATTGCATAAATGTAATATTTGTTTAGTTAGTTACCGGTTTGTACACTTGAATAATGAAATCAGCACAAGAGTGGCTCTAAACTATTGACTACATTCTGTTTATTTTCCTGTTATTTCAATCGATCAGTTGTTTCACTCAAATTTATGATTTTCATAATTTTGCTAAAAGTAGGGATACAACTTACGGTGTTACTCGGTAAATGGAGAGCGTGATCAACGTGTTCGACGTGTTCAACCATAATTGTGATGCTGCTTGTTAAACACACATATTCGACTTCCGCTTTATCGGTGTTGAGTTGTTTTCGTACAACTGAAATATTATCCCTTCACTCCGCTACCGAGTTTAACTGCGAAAAACCATAAAGTGTAACTTTATGTGGTTTTTTTTTTCTTCTTCCTCTTGAAGCTGATGATGCTTTCTATTCACACGAGTATATTTGTTGTCATTCACACTATTCTTGTCTATTATCTTGTCATACTTCTTGTGCAGTTAATTGAGCTTCCGGTCTTATAACTGGACATAGAACACAATTAATTTTGCTATATGTTCTCTACATTTGTTTCTCAGTACTGACCTTTCCACTGTGTGACAATCAATACAAATCATATGTTAATCTAAAATACCCTCAAACATGACTTCACAGTGAAGTTCTCGTCAAAGGTTGACCTGCTCTTTTTTGAGATGCTGGACTGTCAACATAGCAGCATGTAAACAGAACACAGATTTCACTTCCGGATCATCACCAAGGCCTTATTACTCACTGTGCACTGTCGCCGAAATACACACAGACAACAACACCCTGAGCTCATATTCTCAACAATAAACAATTACCTTTAAATCCCTACCAAAAAAAACATAAATAAAACTCTTCTATCACCACCAAAATGAGAGAGGGAAAAATGTTCTAAAAATAGACTAGAACTACATTCGTGGGTACTGAACTGGAAGTATTCACTGTGACCCGATTCCAACTAGGTTAGTCCGATAAAACAACTCCACAGATTTGTGTTGATACTGATGGACGATGTTGTGGGTAGCATGTGTGATGTGTGTGTGATTTGGATTTTTAACGTAGCTTTAACAATGTTTCAGTCATATCGCAACGATGTCTGCAGTGTGACAGTTTATAGTGATGTCTAGCACTGGGGCATATCATACCGCAGACACATTATCCTGACACCAGGCCGACCAGTCCTAACACTAACCTCTTAAAGCTGAGCGCCAAGCGAGGCAACTGTTGATACCATTTTTGTAAGTCTTTGATATGACTCGGCCGGGGATCAAACCTATGACCTCCCGCATCCACTAGGTCACCGGAGCGGTCGGGTATGATGTCACCTACTCATTAAAATGTGCAATTTTGCTGCAGGCAAATGATTCCGGAACAAACCCGGGTACACTTTAGACACATACTGGTAATTGGTAACATCCATATCAAGCGCGAAATTCAAAAGGGTCACAGGACAGATGGTTGTGCTATTCCAGGTGGATTTACAAGTCACCAAACATGATTTGCACAGGAAATATAATCTATGTGTCACCAAAAGAACCCTTCAGCCGAAGGTAGCTGTACAGCCACGAGAAATACTGGTAAGTGTATAACATGTTCACCGATGTGTGCAGCAAATTTGGTTGCAGATAATTCCAGCTTTTAATGAATAGGTGATATCAACCCCTCACCCGAAAATTACTAAGGGCTGAGTTATCTGCCTAAAACTAGGTGTGATGCTCGTCTTGTTGTCATATTGTGTTTTCGCTGTGTCACCGCTACTCCATCTGTCTATATAGTCATTGGTCTGCATCTTGGTTTAAAGCCCGATTTTTTTTTTTTTATTTTTTTTTTTTGACGGCGTAAGCTTGAGCTGCGGGTTGTTGGGGGTTCTTTCTGAAGAGGTGTCCAAGCCATTTAATTCTTTATGTTTCAATGTAAAGTCTATGACGGGTGTTGTTCCAGACATTTATGGTCGTCTCGTTCCTTATCCGATCCTTGTTGGTATTGTTACCACTTTTCTCAAGCATTTCACTTTAAATGTGGTGATTTGTGCACGTGCTTCTTGTTTAGTGCCCACGTCTGGCATTGATAGCACCGAATTCTGATAAATATAGTGTTTATTAGTTGTCTTTTTGTTTCCATGGAAATATTTGGGTGTTACTGTTAATTGATAGGTCATTAGAAAGACTGAATTAAACATATTTTCCATTCTGATACTCATGAAGATAAATATATTATTATTGGCATGTGTTTTAATAATGATATAAAAGCAAAATAAATTTTATTTAGTGATTTTAAAAAAAAATTATTTACATTTTTATAAGCATTGCTCCATTCGTGTAATGAAGTTGCTCGGCGTACTAGACTGGAGAGTTTTACTTCGTTTTGTATATCTGTTACGTCTTTATTTACTTTAAACACATAAGTATATGATATTTTCAAGATTGGAGGTATTATTATTATTATTATTATTAAATCATTTGCAAACAATAATATCTAGGCGTACACTATGATGTACACCAAAATATGTAAATAATTGTGTATTTCGGTGTTTGAGCTTGTTTCAGCCGTTAATTGCTAATTTACAGTATTGGCTTTCTGAGCTGATGTTTCATTTTCTGTTTATCCTTCCAACTTCTGTGAATAGAGTACCGAAGTATTTGAATTCATTTACTTGCTTTAATCTTGTGTTATTAGGGTTAACGTTTATTTCTTTATGTGGTTTTTCTTACGTTGATCTTCATATCATTCTTTTGACAGGTGTTGTTAAGGCGAGAAACATGAGTTTGAAAGTCTTTTTCTGAAGAGTGAAGTACGCTTTGGTCGTCGGCGAATAGAAGTTCATTTAGGTCCGTAGTTTGTTGTTTACATTTGAACAGTAGCATAATTCTTTCGTAATTCAAGGTGACAACACATACCCTTGAAATAGCAGCAGGGGGGGCGAATCCGACATTTTGTCCAATCGTTATTTTGCTTAATTATTACTTTCTGCACTCAGCGGATCCGGTGTAATCAGCGCCTGGTAAAAAAAAACGACGACGGTCCATCCTACACGACGGTGACGTCATTTGGTTTAATGCGCGTCGATCCCAGCGTCGTCAGCGTCCGGTAAAAACAGCGACGACCGCGTCGATGTCATTTCCCCCCCTGCTGCTGGATAATGCTACCGCGATTGACACAACCAATGTTTATGGGAATTTGATATTTTTCCCCATCGTTGATTTTAAAAACTCTTCTGGGGTTGGTACTGGTTTATTCTTTCGTCGGAGATATTCTATTGCCGATCGATACTGTGAACCACCAGTAGTATATGGGGCCACCCTAGCGACAATGGGAATTAGCATTACAAAACCCCTTGGGCCACTCTAGCGACAAGGGAAATTTAACATGGAGAAAAACCCTGGGTCACTCTAGTGACAAGGGGAATTGAACATGGAAATTGAACATGGGAATGTCACCTGGGGATCAGTGGGAATTAAACATTGGTAACGTCATAGGTTTATAGGGTCAAAACCTTTTATAGGGTGAAATGTATTTGTAGGGACAAAGGGTTGATAGGGACAAACATAGACATACAGAAACAAACAAATACACATTGAAACACACAGAAAAGAGGACAGAAATATTCTAAAGAAAGACTCACAGATAGAATAGAGACTCGATAAAGGAAAGTCTGTTGTATGGGTTCAAAACATTTATTCAAGTACATATATACATGGGCTCTCTGGCCTGTGCTTTGGTCTAAGCACTATCCATTAAATACATAAACATTTGAACATAAAAGAAACATATTTACGAGTTGTTTAGTTATTGACTCTAGTAAACTAATGTTTAAAATTAACGTTCACTCCTTTCTAAAATCACTTCATATGCAACGAATTTACATTAAATGTTCGTTTATAAGAAAAAGTCAAAACAAAACAAGTAACAAACAATCAAATAAGAGAAAGTTCGTGTTTGTCTCTCTATCCGTTACACACGTTGTTTAATATCTGGTCAGCTACCACTTGTGTCCCAGCATAGATGTTTCCGATCTCGTATTCCCTGTCAGTCGTAAATCTGCTGTTACGTCCATCGTGCTAGGTACACTTATCGGTAAGCAGATCAAGAGCAGTGATCGTCTTCTTCCCATGGAGGTGCAACATATGCCATATGAATAGTCACTTTTCCATCGGTGATGTCAAATTTTTCTCTCACCGACCGCACGTCTTCAATAGCCCTCAAAAGTTTGGAAGAAGTTATTTCTGCAGGTGTGCTAAATCCGAGACATACAGGCGAGTTCAAACTGTCGTGATACATAGATAGGCTCAAACGACCTTCATCTTTGACTTGGCAATGACATTTGAATTCCTCTAACAGTGAGTCAAGTAGATCCGTAATGAAACCTGATACTTCCTCGGCTGGAACGTCAGACGCGAAGTCTTTAAATTTCATCGTTGAGGTGTAAGTTGTCGTTCTAAATTTTCTCGAGGTCGCTGTCTGGGTCATTTGGATGCTAAAATACTCCTTTAGGTCTATTGAATCCTTTCCCTTCTTGAACGCACTTTGCTGTGACGGTATGGTGGTGAAAGAGGTCAATGATGTTTGTTCCTTCTCTTTTTTCTTCTGCGTAGAGTTATTCATCTTTCTCGTCGCTTGTCCTCGCAATGAAGTGTCGTTCTTGGAAGTCGTCCCTTTTTATACTGGGTGATATCAGCATGTCCATAAGGTAAAGTTTTGTGGTCTGGAAGTTTCACTGGTTGCACGTAGTTTGTCATGGCATTAGTACATAACAACTAAGATGTGGTATTGCATTGGTGATGTAATCGTGAGGCATAGAATCACACCCGAGTTTCTCGTTGGACTTGAGTCTTACGCTCTATACTTGCTGTTTGAAAGGATTCATTTTTGTCGATTGGTCTTGGTAGTGACAATGAACTATTGGTCTTGGACGTTGTCCCTTTTTATATGCTGACCAATATCGATGTGACCGTACGGCAACGTAAAGTGATTGGGAAGTCTCACTCGCTTCTGGTACACGATTTGATAGATTTTTTCCAGGGGTCGACTGACGATGTGGTGAGTGGGTAAACGTACAATCTTGTTCGGTTGGTGAGTGGTCACTTTAAAGTTTCCATCCTCTCCCGATTGCAAGGCTTCTTTCAATACCCCAAAGTTGACCACTCGACTGGTACGATAATTTAGAGTCAGTCCTTTCACTTTGCACTCCGTATGCACTTCTCCTTGTTTGTCCCGGTATTGGTAGCCGTAATTTTTAGGACCTCCACTCGCGAAACTTAGAATCTTGTCGTCGGGATGTTCGTCTGTCCAGGCTCCTAAACGGTTTTCTTCGATGTTAGGGTGTTGCTGACCCGGTCGATCGATGTAGATGCAACTGTCCGTGTCAAAGTACAGGACGCGTTCCCCTAACAGTTCTAAAGCTTCGTACAATTTTAAGCGAGCATGAGCTGTCACGTAAGCCGCAATGATGACATTTCCAAAAGGGTCGTCTTGTACAAAGTCCAGATCTTCTTCGTAATTGACCAAGATCAAATTCTCTCGAACGACGTCCACGTGTTTCATGTATTTGGTTTTGTCGTGAATCATCTGGAAGTAGCGGGAAGGTTCTGTCAAATATTCCGTCTTGGGTAAACACGGTCGTTGTGCCATTTTACCCCACAAGCAATTTAACATCACTTTGGCAAACGATCGCCTGCCTTCGTTTTTCTCGATGTGGTCTAAAGAGATGCCTTCTTGTTCATAGTATTTCTCTTTGAATTGTATTTGGTCTTCGGGAGTGTGACACCAGGAAGGATAGCCGCTGGCTTCTTGTTTCAGTTTCAAAAAGGCATCCACGTAGTCAGCGAAAATGCCTTTCTGACTGGGATCACCCTTGTGGTATTGTTGTGTCTTGGGAAAGTGGCAAATTTCGTACACTTCTAACAGTTGGTATCCCATGACCAGAGCTTTGAACAATTCTACGCTGACCCAGGTTCCCGTCAAGGCCCGTTCTTCCTGGGTGTGCTGACAAGGTTGGTCTTGGTTGCACGTTTCGGCACAAGTACGGCACAATGGAAACATCAGTTTGCCTTGACAATGGTGAGGTAAGACGGGATGGTATAGGTTCGTGGGAGGCAAAACTTTACACTTGATCAAGCCTTCGTATTGTCGAATGTTTTTCAGGTCGATGTGTTCCGTTAACAATTGCGGGTGCCCTACAGGAAAGCGACAATATTTGCACACGTAGGGATACAGCGAACACACGTCCAAGTATTTGATTTCTTCTCCTTTCTCTTCGTCGGCTTGGTACAGCAAACAGGTGGCATTGGTCCTTCCTCCGTACAAACTATCCCTCGGGTTCAGCGGGTCCATGAACTGGTAACTTTCCACGAGGCGTTTAAACTCGGGATCGGTTTTCAAGCGGTGATCGTATTCGTGTTCCCACATTTCCACCACTTGGTATCCTTCCTGTTCCAACTTTAGGCGTCGCTGACAAGTGTCCTGGTACAAGTCTTCCATGGTTCGTTGTAAAAACTGATTTTTAGTGCTACGATCAGGGTAACAGACGGGACATCCGTGAAATAAGCAACCGTTAAACTCGTACACGATCTTGGGGTTTTCTAAGTCCCAGCCATCTACCGAATATGTTCCGATGGTCTTTTCACCCCCTCCGTTGCGGGCATGCTGAATCCATTTGTTTTCCTTGTCGCACAAATAATGTAACCAACGTAGGGCTTTGACCGAGTATTGACGTTTGACAAAGTTGGTCGTTTGAGGGCTGATGACAGCCACGGTGTTTTCAGGCATGAATCGTTGTCGATACACTAAGGAACACGCTTTGGCAATGGTGCAAGCTTCTTTCAAAGGATCGACCCCTCCGTGTTCCATGAACAGTTCTCGAAATTTTCCACAGCAACGCCGTAAAATGTCCACGTCGGAACGACAATACTTTAGCATTTCTTCCTGAAAGTCGAAAGGGTCCGAGGCGTGAGCCTGGTACCAATTGTAGAAAGCTTCTCGTTGTTCGGTACGCATGTTGTCGGGGTCGTAATAGTGAGCCTCAGGCAAATGGGGTAGAACGGCGTGTTGATTGGCTTCCGTATTGAAAAAGTGTGGAAAGTACCCTTTAGCCATTTCTGTCATTCCAAACGTTTTAGGCATTCGACTCAAAGGCATGGCCAAATAGCTCATCGAATCTTTAAACTGTACTTGTCCCACTTGCATGAAAATGATTTTGGCTCCGTTCAAAGTCACTTTAGGACGTTCGGTGCCATGTTCCGTATAGTATCTGAGAAGAAACTGTCCATCGTATCCGGAGAAATTGTGAGCCATCACCGTGGCATGACGATGACAATCTCCGTAACGTTCGATGTCCTCTTGGCTCCACGTCTTGTCGATGGGGTCTAAGACCCATCGAGCGAAATCGGCTAGCGTGTTCGGTCCCCGAAAGATTTTTTCACGTCCTCCAGGAATCTTGCTGCAGTGAGGGCAATGACTGAAGATAGGTTCTTGAATGCACTTCTCGCACGCTCGATGAGCCACGCAGAAATTAGGAATGTGAATGCCAGTCTCTTGCATGCATTCGAAATCGAAAAAGATGAAATTGCTTTTCTTCTTGTGACCATCCTCTTTCTCTGGTGGGGGTTGGTATTTTTGCACGTAGCATTGGTGTTTCAAGTCCACGATGTGATGACAAATGTGACATTTCTTTTTTCCTGAACATACGTGTGCCTTGGTACTATTGGTACGTATGCCTTGTCCACACGTAGGGCACAATCTCAGGAGTTGACAAGCACATTTCTTCTGTGAACCTTGCGTCTTCAGATGTTGTTGGTAACAGGCAGGGCTGAAAAACGTGCGCAGACAAGCAGGACAATGCAATGGTTTTTGCCCTTCGCTCAGACAGGGTGGAGAGGCCAAACATCCTCGGCATTTCGATCCACAATGTTTGTGTTGCTCTCGATTATTATAACCACGGTCACATTTCTCACAGTAATATCTGTATCCCAGGAATCCGGGGATGGCGGTAATGGTATCGAAATGTTCATCGTGATAATAGACATGAATGTATTTTCCGTCCTTAAAGTCTTGGCCTCGAAACAACAGAGGTCCGCGCACTTCTTGAGGGTGCACTTTCAAGGTGTATCGTGGAGGTAGGGCATCTTGCAATTTTTGCATCTCAGGAATGCCACAGGGTGTGTCTTTGGACAGTCCGGCTTGTTGTAACAGGAGTTCTGCTTCATTTCGTTGTTTGGCTCGATCGGATCGTTGAATAGTTTTCCAGGTTCTTTTCCATTCTACCGTGTCGTTCTTGTTGGCATAGGTTCGTCCCACCACGATGGCACGGGCTAAACACATCTGGTCTTGAGGGTTGTTAATTCGGACGAGACTTGTTTTGGTGTTGCGAAGGTCGTCCACCAATAAGACCTTTTTGCGTCCAGTCCCTTGAGGAGGAGAGACGTGGGCCATTTTCAGTGTGGCTTTACCATCGGTGATGTCCAACTGATCATTAGATTGTTGTACGTGTTGAATCTTGTCCATGACTTTGGAAGGGGTTAGTTCTGCGGGTCTGCTAAACTCGATCCAAACAGGGGATTTCAAGCTGTCGTGATCTATGGATAGTGTCAAGAAATCGTCTTCTTTGGGTTGACATTGTTGCTTTAGTGTGGTGAGCAAAGAATCCCACATCTCGGTGATAAACCCTTCTGCTTTCTCCAATGGTACGTCGGACTTGAAATCTTTAAACTTCACCGTGTAGGTGTAAGTCGTGGTTCTAAATTTTCTAGAGGGTCGCTTTTCCGTCTCTCGAATGTGATAGTACTTTTCAGGGTTAACTGGTGGACTTTGGTTTGGAGTGGGCTCTCTATGTCTGGTCGCAGACGTGGAAGGTGTTGGTTCAGGTTTGCTCATGTCTTCGTTTTGAGCGAACACTTCTTTTCGTGTGTGAGGCGATACGTCACTTCGCTGCCTCTTACGTTCTTCTTCTCTCTCACTGAAATCGTGCGATCGTTTCATCTCGATTGCTGATTCAGAAATGATTTAACCAAGTTCATTCTCTCCATATATACCCTCTCTACCTCTTGTTGTCACAATGACTTGGTATATTTCACAAGGGCAAGTGAAAGCCAAGCATATAGGAGCCCAACGACAGCGGTGCGTCTTAAACACCTCATGCATCTTGATGACCCTTCGATTCAAACCCTACCACGAAAGAAAAAAGTTGCAAGAAAAAAACCCAGACAGTTGGTGTCTTCAAGAGAGCTAGAGACGCCGGCACTGTGTCGCTGGGACACGTACGTACTCCAGAAAACTACGCCACTCGACAACGTTGTCTCCTTCTCTCAGTCACTTCTACTTTGTCGCTGAATACATTCTACCAACTCTGTTTTAACACACGTTTCTTCATCTGATATTTTTAAAAAATATACTAAACGCATTTTTAAAAGAACTACCCTTTTTCGACAGCAGTGACGGCGTCTCCTGCTGCTGTTACCACTGTTGCTGCACAAATATGATCTTTCCTTAAGATCAAAATATGAGACAGAGCAAGTAAGTTGTGAAGTTGAGCGGAGGTGTCTAAACAACAACTGTCAAGCCCCTACGTTCCATTTCTGTTTGTGATAATAACTTGTGATACTTCACATTTTCTAAAGTGGAAATCTTTACAAACCGTACAAAAGTTATATGACTTTGGCTTCTGACAGTTGTACAGACTCTTCACTTTATAAGTGTCACGAGAAAATAGTGTATCCAAGTTTTACCATTTTCCAAAACACCCACACACTTGCAACGTGACCAGAATCTGTACTTCTTTATTTGTGGATATCCAACAGACCCGTCCCAGCATATATAGCTGGTTAAGAACTGTAGGAATATCACCTCATTTTTTTCAGAAATATCAAAGCTTTTATGTGTATCTTCCCTGTTCCACCCTTTATTAGTGCTTAGGTATATTCCCTAAACAACACAAACAATTTGGAACAAAATTAAATTTTGAATTAAGGTTTCTCTCTGTTTATACATTTTTTTTTCAAGTTGTTGGTACATGGCATATGACATCCAAATACTTTCTCAAACTGAGAGGCATTTCTACACATGTCATTGCCTTTGTTAAATTCGGTTTTGTTGGTTAGTCATCGTTAATCTTTAATTCTATTTTTATGATGTATTTCTTTTTTGCTAGAAGATTTAATTTATTTATGTTGTTTAGTCTGCTGCTGCAAAAAAGAAAATGCATGTATCTATAGCAAAGTGTTTAAGTTTGTTCAGTTTTTTATTTCAAGCTCTACAAAAGGTACCAAGTTTGTCTTGCAAGGGGATTGAAACTTTAAGTTACGCGGACGTGAAGGAAAACATACCTTTGTTACTACAATTTGCTGTCTTTGTGTTCGTTCTAATCATGCTTGCCTTATATCTTTTTGTTTTAGGATCATATTTCTTCTGATGTAAATACATACATCAATGGATAGACAGCTTGGGTTATCATCCTTGAGGTTCACTGTACTTTTAGTTTCTTTACTTCATACAAACCCCAAAATCACTAGCTTGAAGGGAAAAAAAATAACAAAAAACTGACACCTGGTACTGTAACACATCTGTCTCTGTTGATGTGAGTGTGCTTGACAAAATGTTTGAGTAAGATTAAAAATGTTTGTCAGTTTCAAAACTCGAACCAGTACTCTGGCCGTTTAATATTTTCATGTGGCAAGAAGAAATGGTACAATACGCAACAAAGGGATTGTACATTTACACTTCAATCTGTCTGCACTGCTATGGTAACAACGCTCTTGCGTTGACATTATTTTGCCACACTACCTAAGAAAAAACAATTCATCACTCATCATAAACGATTTCATTGGCTATACATATTTTCTTACCGCTTTTGCTTCGAATTGACTTCAGTACCTTTTCGCACAGTGACAAGATCGGACGTGTTTTTTGCTTTTTTTTTATTCTGCGGCTGGTCGCTACACTACTTGCTCTGAATTTACAACCAAACATTGTGTTACGCATTTTAAGTGACTTCATTGGGCCAACCGATATTTTACACTTCTGTCTCTATTCATATGAGTGTGCTTGTCAAAATGTTTGAGTAAGATTAAAAATGTTTGTCAGTTTGAAAACGCGAACCAGTACTGTGGCCGTTTAGTATTTGATCTGGCAAGAAGAAATGGTACAATACGCAACAAAGGGTTTGTACGTTTACACTCTCCAATCTGTCTGCACTGCAATGGTAACAACGCTCTTGCGTTGGCATTATTTTGCCACACTACCTAAGGAAAAAAAACAATGCATCACTCATCATAAACGATTTCATTGGCTATACTTATTTTCTTACCGCTTTCGCTTCGAATTGACTTCAGTACCTTTTCGCACAGTGACAAGATCGGACGTGTTTTTTGCTTTTTTTTTATTCTGCGGCTGGTCGCTACACTACTTGCTCTGAATTTACAACCAAACATTGTGTTACGCATTTTAAGTGACTTCATTGGGCCAACCGATATTTTACAATTCTGTCTCTATTGATGTGAGTGTGCTTGTCAAAATGTTTGAGTAAGATTAAAAATGTTTGTCAGTTTGAAAACGCGAACCAGTACTGTGGCCGTTTAGTATTTGATCTGGCAAGAAGAAATGGTACAATACGCAACAAAGGGTTTGTACGTTTACACTCTCCAATCTGTCTGCACTGCAATGGTAACAACGCTCTTGCGTTGGCATTATTTTGCCACACTACCTAAGAAAAAAAAACAATGCATCACTCATCATAAACGATTTCATTGGCTATACTTATTTTCTTACCGCTTTCGCTTCGAATTGACTTCAGTACCGTTTCGCACAGTGACAAGATCGGACGTGTTTTTTTTTTTTTTTATTCTGCGGCTGGTCGCTACTCTACTTGCCCTGAATTTACAACCAAACAATGTGTTGCACATTGTAAGTGACTTCATTGGTCAGTCGATATTTTCCACCGCCTTAGCTTCAAATTGGTTTCACTTGTTATTGGCACCGCGAAATAATCAGACGCGTTTTTCTGTACCTGACCATCAGTCACTTCACAAACAATAAAACTAACACACAAATGATCACGCCATGGGCGACTCATGGAAATTATGTTAGTCATGTTACGAAATATATCACGACTTGTTTGGATGTACTTTTCTGTGGTCACTCTTTAATCACATGCGTCTTCAGTTCACTCTTGTCATGTCTTTTAAAGGGTGTATTTTTTCTATGGATGTGATTGTTATGTTCTATATGTTCTTTTATGTTTTCAGTGATTTTACTTTATATCTGTATTTTAATTTAGATGTATAGACTATGTAGTCTGAAATAAAGAATTCTTATCTTATCTTATGTAAGTGGAATGAGTGTTTCTTTGAAACTTTCATAAGGCAAATATACCGTAAAAAAAAAACAAACGTACGTGTCGTGACATTTTTAAAGTAGGAATACATGCTTTCTCTCTCTCTCTCTCTCTCTCTGGTTTTGATTTATACGCTAATGAAATATGTTCCCGTTTGAAGATACCTCTCCAAAATTGTGATCAGTGGTCACCATAATTACGCGAACTGTTCCGTTTGTCATCTTATTTTTTTCAAAAGTTTACACTCTAAAAAATTGTAGAACGATTTTTTTTCTTCCATCAGTAAATCTTTGGATAAAATAAAAGCTTGAGTTTGCACAATTCTGGTATCTTAACTTTATCCTATTTTGGAACTGAAACATGTCACGGAATTTTTTTTCTTCTAACATTAGATTTACAGTTTTTCAGAAAAAAAAGACAATCACACGGCTTTTTCAAGAATGAAGCAAGCGACATTGCACTGTATGGGTTCAGGAAAAAATGTAACAATGTTCGTCCTATCCTCCTAAGACGAACATTGTTACATTTTTTCCTGAACCCATGTTTTGACTTTAGAATTCAGAGTTAACCATAGGCAGGGTTATACAGTGCAATGTCGCTTGCTTCATTCTTGAAAAAGCCGTGTGATTGTCTTTTTTTTCTGAAAAACTGTAAATCTAATGTTAGAAGAAAAAAAATTCCGTGACATGTTTCAGTTCCAAAATAGGATAAAGTTAAGATACCAGAATTGTGCAAACTCAAGCTTTTATTTTATCCAAAGATTTACTGATGGAAGAAAAAAAATCGTTCTACAATTTTTTAGAGTGTAAACTTTTGAAAAAAATAAGATGACAAACGGAACAGTTCGCGTAATTATGGTGACCACTGATCACAATTTTGGAGAGGTATCTTCAAACGGGAACATATTTCATTAGCGTATAAATCAAAACCACAGAGAGAGAGAGAGAGAGAAAGCATATATTCCTACTTTAAAAATGTCACGACACGTACGTTTGTTTTTTTTTTTACGGTATATTTGCCTTATGAAAGTTTCAAAGAAACACTCATTCCACTTACATAAGATAAGATAAGAATTCTTTATTTCAGACTACATAGTCTATACATCTAAATTAAAATACAGATATAAAGTAAAATCACTGAAAACATAAAAGAACATATAGAACATAACAATCACATCCATAGAAAAAATACACCCTTTAAAAGACATGACAAGAGTGAACTGAAGACGCATGTGATTAAAGAGTGACCACAGAAAAGTACATCCAAAAAAGTCGTGATATATTTCGTAACATGACTAACAAAATTTCCATGAGTCGCCCATGGCGTGATCATTTGTGTGTTAGTTTTATTGTTTGTGAAGTGACTGATGGTCAGGTACAGAAAAACGCGTCTGATTATTTCGCGGTGCCAATAACAAGTGAAACCAATTTGAAGCTAAGGCGGTGGAAAATATCGACTGACCAATGAAGTCACTTACAATGTGCAACACATTGTTTGGTTGTAAATTCAGGGCAAGTAGAGTAGCGACCAGCCGCAGAATAAAAAAAAAAAAAACACGTCCGATCTTGTCACTGTGCGAAACGGTACTGAAGTCAATTCGAAGCGAAAGCGGTAAGAAAATAAGTATAGCCAATGAAATCGTTTATGATGAGTGATGCATTGTTTTTTTTTCTTAGGTAGTGTGGCAAAATAATGCCAACGCAAGAGCGTTGTTACCATTGCAGTGCAGACAGATTGGAGAGTGTAAACGTACAAACCCTTTGTTGCATGTTGTACCATTTCTTCTTGCCAGATCAAATACTAAACGGCCACAGTACTGGTTCGCGTTTTCAAACTGACAAACATTTTTAATCTTACTCAAACATTTTGACAAGCACACTCATATGAATAGAGACAGAAGTGTAAAATATCGGTTGGCCCAATGAAGTCACTTAAAATGCGTAACACAATGTTTGGTTGTAAATTCAGAGCAAGTAGTGTAGCGACCAGCCGCAGAATAAAAAAAAAGGAAAAAAACACGTCCGATCTTGTCACTGTGCGAAAAGGTACTGAAGTCAATTCGAAGCGAAAGCGGTAAGAAAATATGTATAGCCAATGAAATCGTTTATGATGAGTGATGAATTGTTTTTTCTTAGGTAGTGTGGCAAAATAATGTCAACGCAAGAGCGTTGTTACCATAGCAGTGCAGACAGATTGAAGTGTAAATGTACAATCCCTTTGTTGCGTATTGTACCATTTCTTCTTGCCACATGAAAATATTAAACGGCCAGAGTACTGGTTCGAGTTTTGAAACTGACAAACATTTTTAATCTTACTCAAACATTTTGTCAAGCACACTCACATCAACAGAGACAGATGTGTTACAGTACCAGGTGTCAGTTTTTTGTTATTTTTTTTCCCTTCAAGCTAGTGATTTTGGGGTTTGTATGAAGTAAAGAAACTAAAAGTACAGTGAACCTCAAGGATGATAACCCAAGCTGTCTATCCATTGATGTATGTATTTACATCAGAAGAAATATGATCCTAAAACAAAAAGATATAAGGCAAGCATGATTAGAACGAACACAAAGACAGCAAATTGTAGTAACAAAGGTATGTTTTCCTTCACGTCCGCGTAACTTAAAGTTTCAATCCCCTTGCAAGACAAACTTGGTACCTTTTGTAGAGCTTGAAATAAAAAACTGAACAAACTTAAACACTTTGCTATAGATACATGCATTTTCTTTTTTGCAGCAGCAGACTAAACAACATAAATAAATTAAATCTTCTAGCAAAAAAGAAATACATCATAAAAATAGAATTAAAGATTAACGATGACTAACCAACAAAACCGAATTTAACAAAGGCAATGACATGTGTAGAAATGCCTCTCAGTTTGAGAAAGTATTTGGATGTCATATGCCATGTACCAACAACTTGAAAAAAAATGTATAAACAGAGAGAAACCTTAATTCAAAATTTAATTTTGTTCCAAATTGTTTGTGTTGTTTAGGGAATATACCTAAGCACTAATAAAGGGTGGAACAGGGAAGATACACATAAAAGCTTTGATATTTCTGAAAAAAATGAGGTGATATTCCTACAGTTCTTAACCAGCTATATATGCTGGGACGGGTCTGTTGGATATCCACAAATAAAGAAGTACAGATTCTGGTCACGTTGCAAGTGTGTGGGTGTTTTGGAAAATGGTAAAACTTGGATACACTATTTTCTCGTGACACTTATAAAGTGAAGAGTCTGTACAACTGTCAGAAGCCAAAGTCATATAACTTTTGTACGGTTTGTAAAGATTTCCACTTTAGAAAATGTGAAGTATCACAAGTTATTATCACAAACAGAAATGGAACATAGGGGCTTGACAGTTGTTGTTTAGACACCTCCGCTCAACTTCACAACTTACTTGCTCTGTCTCATATTTTGATCTTAAGGAAAGATCATATTTGTGCAGCAACAGTGGTAACAGCAGCAGGAGACGCCGTCACTGCTGTCGAAAAAGGGTAGTTCTTTTAAAAATGCGTTTAGTATATTTTTTAAAAATATCAGATGAAGAAACGTGTGTTAAAACAGAGTTGGTAGAATGTATTCAGCGACAAAGTAGAAGTGACTGAGAGAAGGAGACAACGTTGTCGAGTGGCGTAGTTTTCTGGAGTACGTACGTGTCCCAGCGACACAGTGCCGGCGTCTCTAGCTCTCTTGAAGACACCAACTGTCTGGGTTTTTTTCTTGCAACTTTTTTCTTTCGTGGTAGGGTTTGAATCGAAGGGTCATCAAGATGCATGAGGTGTTTAAGACGCACCGCTGTCGTTGGGCTCCTATATGCTTGGCTTTCACTTGCCCTTGTGAAATATACCAAGTCATTGTGACAACAAGAGGTAGAGAGGGTATATATGGAGAGAATGAACTTGGTTAAATCATTTCTGAATCAGCAATCGAGATGAAACGATCGCACGATTTCAGTGAGAGAGAAGAAGAACGTAAGAGGCAGCGAAGTGACGTATCGCCTCACACACGAAAAGAAGTGTTCGCTCAAAACGAAGACATGAGCAAACCTGAACCAACACCTTCCACGTCTGCGACCAGACATAGAGAGCCCACTCCAAACCAAAGTCCACCAGTTAACCCTGAAAAGTACTATCACATTCGAGAGACGGAAAAGCGACCCTCTAGAAAATTTAGAACCACGACTTACACCTACACGGTGAAGTTTAAAGATTTCAAGTCCGACGTACCATTGGAGAAAGCAGAAGGGTTTATCACCGAGATGTGGGATTCTTTGCTCACCACACTAAAGCAACAATGTCAACCCAAAGAAGACGATTTCTTGACACTATCCATAGATCACGACAGCTTGAAATCCCCTGTTTGGATCGAGTTTAGCAGACCCGCAGAACTAACCCCTTCCAAAGTCATGGACAAGATTCAACACGTACAACAATCTAATGATCAGTTTGACATCACCGATGGTAAAGCCACACTGAAAATGGCCCACGTCTCTCCTCCTCAAGGGACTGGACGCAAAAAGGTCTTATTGGTGGACGACCTTCGCAACACCAAAACAAGTCTCGTCCGAATTAACAACCCTCAAGACCAGATGTGTTTAGCCCGTGCCATCGTGGTGGGACGAACCTATGCCAACAAGAACGACACGGTAGAATGGAAAAGAACCTGGAAAACTATTCAACGATCCGATCGAGCCAAACAACGAAATGAAGCAGAACTCCTGTTACAACAAGCCGGACTGTCCAAAGACACACCCTGTGGCATTCCTGAGATGCAAAAATTGCAAGATGCCCTAGCTCCACGATACACCTTGAAAGTGCACCCTCAAGAAGTGCGCGGACCTCTGTTATTTCGAGGCCAAGACTTTAAGGACGGAAAATACATTCATGTCTATTATCACGATGAACATTTCGATACCATTACCGCCATCCCCGGATTCCTGGGATACAGATATTACTGTGAGAAATGTGACCGTGGTTATAATAATCGAGAGCAACACAAACATTGTGGATCGAAATGCCGAGGATGTTTGGCCTCTCCACCCTGTCTGAGCGAAGGGCAAAAACCATTGCATTGTCCTGCTTGTCTGCGCACGTTTTTCAGCCCTGCCTGTTACCAACAACATCTGAAGACGCAAGGTTCACAGAAGAAATGTGCTTGTCAACTCCTGAGATTGTGCCCTACGTGTGGACAAGGCATACGTACCAATAGTACCAAGGCACACGTATGTTCAGGAAAAAAGAAATGTCACATTTGTCATCACATCGTGGACTTGAAACACCAATGCTACGTGCAAAAATACCAACCCCCACCAGAGAAAGAGGATGGTCACAAGAAGAAAAGCAATTTCATCTTTTTCGATTTCGAATGCATGCAAGAGACTGGCATTCACATTCCTAATTTCTGCGTGGCTCATCGAGCGTGCGAGAAGTGCATTCAAGAACCTATCTTCAGTCATTGCCCTCACTGCAGCAAGATTCCTGGAGGACGTGAAAAAATCTTTCGGGGACCGAACACGCTAGCCGATTTCGCTCGATGGGTCTTAGACCCCATCGACAAGACGTGGAGCCAAGAGGACATCGAACGTTACGGAGATTGTCATCGTCATGCCACGGTGATGGCTCACAATTTCTCCGGATACGATGGACAGTTTCTTCTCAGATACTATACGGAACATGGCACCGAACGTCCTAAAGTGACTTTGAACGGAGCCAAAATCATTTTCATGCAAGTGGGACAAGTACAGTTTAAAGATTCGATGAGCTATTTGGCCATGCCTTTGAGTCGAATGCCTAAAACGTTTGGAATGACAGAAATAGCTAAAGGGTACTTTCCACACTTTTTCAATACGGAAGCCAATCAACACGCCGTTCTACCCCATTTGCCTGAGGCTCACTATTACGACCCCGACAACATGCGTACCGAACAACGAGAAGCTTTCTACAATTGGTACCAGGCTCACGCCTCGGACCCTTTCGACTTTCAGGAAGAAATGCTAAAGTATTGTCGTTCCGACGTGGACATTTTACGGCGTTGCTGTGGAAAATTTCGAGAACTGTTCATGGAACACGGAGGGGTCGATCCTTTGAAAGAAGCTTGCACCATTGCCAAAGCGTGTTCCTTAGTGTATCGACAACGATTCATGCCTGAAAACACCGTGGCTGTCATCAGCCCTCAAACGACCAACTTTGTCAAACGTCAATACTCGGTCAAAGCCCTACGTTGGTTACATTACTTGTGCGACAAGGAAAACAAATGGATTCAGCATGCCCGCAACGGAGGGGGTGAAAAGACCATCGGAACATATTCGGTAGATGGCTGGGACTTAGAAAACCCCAAGATCGTGTACGAGTTTAACGGTTGCTTATTTCACGGATGTCCCGTCTGTTACCCTGATCGTAGCACTAAAAATCAGTTTTTACAACGAACCATGGAAGACTTGTACCAGGACACTTGTCAGCGACGCCTAAAGTTGGAACAGGAAGGATACCAAGTGGTGGAAATGTGGGAACACGAATACGATCACCGCTTGAAAACCGATCCCGAGTTTAAACGCCTCGTGGAAAGTTACCAGTTCATGGACCCGCTGAACCCGAGGGATAGTTTGTACGGAGGAAGGACCAATGCCACCTGTTTGCTGTACCAAGCCGACGAAGAGAAAGGAGAAGAAATCAAATACTTGGACGTGTGTTCGCTGTATCCCTACGTGTGCAAATATTGTCGCTTTCCTGTAGGGCACCCGCAATTGTTAACGGAACACATCGACCTGAAAAACATTCGACAATACGAAGGCTTGATCAAGTGTAAAGTTTTGCCTCCCACGAACCTATACCATCCCGTCTTACCTCACCATTGTCAAGGCAAGCTGATGTTTCCATTGTGCCGTACTTGTGCCGAAACGTGCAACCAAGACCAACCTTGTCAGCACACCCAGGAAGAACGGGCCTTGACGGGAACCTGGGTCAGCGTAGAATTGTTCAAAGCTCTGGACATGGGATACCAACTGTTAGAAGTGTACGAAATTTGCCACTTTCCCAAGACACAACAATACCACAAGGGTGATCCCAGTCAGAAAGGCATTTTCGCTGACTACGTGGATGCCTTTTTGAAACTGAAACAAGAAGCCAGCGGCTATCCTTCCTGGTGTCACACTCCCGAAGACCAAATACAATTCAAAGAGAAATACTATGAACAAGAAGGCATCTCTTTAGACCACATCGAGAAAAACGAAGGCAGGCGATCGTTTGCCAAAGTGATGTTAAATTGCTTGTGGGGTAAAATGGCACAACGACCGTGTTTACCCAAGACGGAATATTTGACAGAACCTTCCCGCTACTTCCAGATGATTCACGACAAAACCAAATACATGAAACACGTGGACGTCGTTCGAGAGAATTTGATCTTGGTCAATTACGAAGAAGATCTGGACTTTGTACAAGACGACCCTTTTGGAAATGTCATCATTGCGGCTTACGTGACAGCTCATGCTCGCTTAAAATTGTACGAAGCTTTAGAACTGTTAGGGGAACGCGTCCTGTACTTTGACACGGACAGTTGCATCTACATCGATCGACCGGGTCAGCAACACCCTAACATCGAAGAAAACCGTTTAGGAGCCTGGACAGACGAACATCCCGACGACAAGATTCTAAGTTTCGCGAGTGGAGGTCCTAAAAATTACGGCTACCAATACCGGGACAAACAAGGAGAAGTGCACACGGAGTGCAAAGTGAAAGGACTGACTCTAAATTATCGTACCAGTCGAGTGGTCAACTTTGGGGTATTGAAAGAAGCCTTGCAATCGGGAGAGGATGGAAACTTTAAAGTGACCACTCACCAACCGAACAAGATTGTACGTTTACCCACTCACCACATCGTCAGTCGACCCCTGGAAAAAGTCTATCAAATCGTGTACCAGAAGCGAGTGAGACTTCCCAATCACTTTACGTTGCCGTACGGTCACATCGATATTGGTCAGCATATAAAAAGGGACAACGTCCAAGACCAATAGTTCATTGTCACTACCAAGACCAATCGACAAAAATGAATCCTTTCAAACAGCAAGTATAGAGCGTAAGACTCAAGTCCAACGAGAAACTCGGGTGTGATTCTATGCCTCACGATCACATCACCAATGCAATACCACATCTTAGTTGTTATGTACTAATGCCATGACAAACTACGTGCAACCAGTGAAACTTCCAGACCACAAAACTTTACCTTATGGACATGCTGATATCACCCAGTATAAAAAGGGACGACTTCCAAGAACGACACTTCATTGCGAGGACAAGCGACGAGAAAGATGAATAACTCTACGCAGAAGAAAAAAGAGAAGGAACAAACATCATTGACCTCTTTCACCACCATACCGTCACAGCAAAGTGCGTTCAAGAAGGGAAAGGATTCAATAGACCTAAAGGAGTATTTTAGCATCCAAATGACCCAGACAGCGACCTCGAGAAAATTTAGAACGACAACTTACACCTCAACGATGAAATTTAAAGACTTCGCGTCTGACGTTCCAGCCGAGGAAGTATCAGGTTTCATTACGGATCTACTTGACTCACTGTTAGAGGAATTCAAATGTCATTGCCAAGTCAAAGATGAAGGTCGTTTGAGCCTATCTATGTATCACGACAGTTTGAACTCGCCTGTATGTCTCGGATTTAGCACACCTGCAGAAATAACTTCTTCCAAACTTTTGAGGGCTATTGAAGACGTGCGGTCGGTGAGAGAAAAATTTGACATCACCGATGGAAAAGTGACTATTCATATGGCATATGTTGCACCTCCATGGGAAGAAGACGATCACTGCTCTTGATCTGCTTACCGATAAGTGTACCTAGCACGATGGACGTAACAGCAGATTTACGACTGACAGGGAATACGAGATCGGAAACATCTATGCTGGGACACAAGTGGTAGCTGACCAGATATTAAACAACGTGTGTAACGGATAGAGAGACAAACACGAACTTTCTCTTATTTGATTGTTTGTTACTTGTTTTGTTTTGACTTTTTCTTATAAACGAACATTTAATGTAAATTCGTTGCATATGAAGTGATTTTAGAAAGGAGTGAACGTTAATTTTAAACATTAGTTTACTAGAGTCAATAACTAAACAACTCGTAAATATGTTTCTTTTATGTTCAAATGTTTATGTATTTAATGGATAGTGCTTAGACCAAAGCACAGGCCAGAGAGCCCATGTATATATGTACTTGAATAAATGTTTTGAACCCATACAACAGACTTTTCTTTATCGAGTCTCTATTCTATCTGTGAGTCTTTCTTTAGAATATTTCTGTCCTCTTTTCTGTGTGTTTCAATGTGTATTTGTTTGTTTCTGTATGTCTATGTTTGTCCCTATCAACCCTTTGTCCCTACAAATACATTTCACCCTATAAAAGGTTTTGACCCTATAAACCTATGACGTTACCAATGTTTAATTCCCACTGATCCCCAGGTGACATTCCCATGTTCAATTTCCCTTGTCACTAGAGTGACCCAGGGTTTTTCTCCATGTTAAATTTCCCTTGTCGCTAGAGTGGCCCAAGGGGTTTTGTAATGCTAATTCCCATTGTCGCTAGGGTGGCCCCATATACTACTACCACCACAACCGATACAAATTCTAATTTTTCCTCGGACGCCCTTGCCGCATCCAAGACAGGGTTGAGGGCCGTCCTTACATCCCTGTTTTGACGTGCAATTATGTACCCCGCAAAACTCACCGTAACAATTTTTCCCGCATTGTACTTTTGATCCCTGGGGGAGCCATTTGCATTTATTGACAGCTAGTGCTGGATTAACCATTATTATTAACTATTAAATAAATATTTAATTAAACATTAAACAGTATACTGTATAATGGATAATAATTATTCCGATATTGATCTGTTTGGGCGTGGAACATCTTACTACGAGGAATCCCCGGATGAATTTTTTAAGTCCCCGGAAACGTATCACGATATGCGAGAATACTATCGAAGGCGTTTGGGTCCATCTTGGAGCGTTTCCAGTAAAAAATCCGCAATGGAACTCCTCACCGTTGCAGACCATCAGTTTCGTGGAGTAATTATCCAGCGTATGGGGAGATTTTACGTGTTTGTGGATAACCCGGACATAGTAGAATTTCAGGGGTGTTCCGCTGTTAATGAGATTATTCCGAAACACCGGTGCAGATATCCTACCATCGACGTGGATTCCAAGACGCCATCGCTGTCTGAGTTGTTGTTGTATTTCCATGAGTTAGTTGATTCCATTAATGATGTTCTAGTTTTTGAAACCAGCGGCGGTTATCACATCATGTTGAAAACGATCCCGGTGGATTTCGAGGAACATCAATCACTGTTGAAGAAAGTTGCCGCGGATAGACCAACATGGAATGTTGATACACAAGCTGGGCTGTATAGCATCAAATTACCCGGAACTAGATCGGTAAAACCAAACAGCGTTGATAAGCGATTAATTTATCCTGTTGGATTCACCAGTACGCTGCTATCTTGTCCAGTCTCTATTCAGCCGTGTTACGAAAAACTGGAACCTGAAATCACCAGTGATGAAATCACCGAATGTGATGATCTTACTGCTGAACAAATTCGACAGTTCTCTACGTTGTTGTCCGGACAACCCGATCAGATCACCGGGACTACAAATCAAACCAGCAACATGATATCGCTGGGGCGAGTTGCTGGTTCATTTTGCAATATTTGCCAGCGACGTCATGGATACAATGAGATCGGTGGATTCATTGAGGGAAAGGCCATTGATGCATTTGTTTGCGTCTATTCCGATCAGTTTGTGATCGGTTGTTACAGGAGCACACAAAAAAAGATAATAATACAGCGTGATATTGGAACCGCTAGTGACGATAAAATCCTCTACGAAAAATATTTAAAATCGTATAATTACCGTCGCGGAGATCACAGTGGTGAATTTCCCAAGAGAATCCCCGATTTCACTTACTGCGAATCACCTATTCATGAGCGCGGTCGGGGATGTAAAATCATTTTCAACGACGACTATATGGACGGATCTTCTTGCGGGCTGGGAAAATCAGAGGCCGCTTGGGAGTCTATCAGAAGTGATCAGTCTATACTGTGCGTTTCATACAGAAAGACCTTTACCAGAAAGACCACCATCGACTATAATCTCGAATCGTACGAAACGATCCATGGAGATATTATATTCGATACAAAAAAGCATCGCAGGGTTATTTCCCAGATAGAATCGATTGTACGAGTCCGGGGAATTCCTGATGTTCTATTGTTGGATGAGTGGCACGGAATCCTTCGACAGGTAGTCTCATCAAGTCGCGGCAAACAAATTTGGGGAACACTGACATGGTTGATTTCATCCGCGAAACGGGTAATTGTGCTGGACGCAGATGCTAACAATGACGACCTTGAATTATTCAGAAAATACTTGAATCGCCCGGACATGAAATTCATCATCAACGGATATCAGCCCGATCATGGTAAAAAATTCATTGTGGAACAGTCTCATAAAGATAACTACAATAAACTGTTAGATGCGTTACAACGAGGAAATAAGTGTGGTTGTATTCACACACAATAAACGACGCGGAAATTATTCTGTAGAAACACTTGCTAGATTGTTACAGCATTTAGGATACCGCGTGAAATACTATCACGCCGATACCAACTCGACTGGAAAACAGCAGGACTTTGATAACATTTCAACGGCATTTGAGTGCATCGACGTAGTGATTTACAATCATACCGTTGAGGCCGGGGTATCCATTGTGGACCCGCGATTCAAGTACATGACGGTGTTTTCTGAAGAATTAGGTTCTGTAGAGGCGACCAAACAAGCTATCCATCGGTTCAGAAATATATCCGAGATACACTATTCTGCAACACGACGACGACAAACAGAGCTTCCATTGACCCGCGATGATATTATTTCCACAATCGAATCACACGAACGGAATTTGTCGTCGACGGAGTTGCTGTTTAGAACCCCGAATCGCTGTGACGTACATACCGGTTACGGACATATGTTTATTAGTACGATTATTGACGAAAACAATTCAAAACGCTATTTCACGGGCAGACTCGTTGAAATGATGAAACGAACCGGTTATTCAGTTGAATGGGAATTACCAGATGAATACGAAACATGGAAGGAAAAAAAACAACGGAAGCAGAAACGAGTCAGTGACGCGGTAATCGATGACGATCCGCACGTAGATGAATTTTTGAAGACATCAGTCGGGGAAAGAATCGCTGCGGCGGGAAATACTGACACCAGTGATGAAATCACCAGTGATGAAATCACCAGTGATGAAATCATTGCGGAACAGGATAACGCTCGCGAGGTTATTACCGGTTGCGGTATCGCTGAGCGTCGTTATAAATACCACCGATACGATCCTGACGAACGATTAGAACCGTACAAGAAGAAATTGATGTACCTCAATCATGTATTTCAAACCGATGTGAGTAACATGGATACCATCACGATAGAGAATCTCGATAAAAACGTTTTACGGTTACAACGCGCCCAGCGAGTCATTGTTGATAAACACAATCGGGGCGGTGCGATAACAACCACGCCGTGTCGATCCGATAAAATCAATCCACGACAACAACTCGAAATTGTCAGAAATATCCTTGGCGCGCTGAGCCTCCCCGATGTGGTACCCGATCGATTAGACGTGACGCGTGTGCATGTTAACCGCGACGAGTTAGTCAAAAATATCTCAGCGATGTTGGCGCAACCAGACCAACTTGACAAGTATCATACACTGATGAAGCGTTTCAACGAGATATTTCCTGATGCATGGTTCCGGAATAAAACATTATCGGTGAAAAATATAATTGAAAAAATCAAGCTGGTTTACAAGGGGTTCGGTGGAAGATTACAATCTGACGACACTAAACACGCAGATCGTTCGAATTATACGTTATATTATCCTGACTGGCCGAGATCAGATTTTCTTGATAACCAGTCCTGGTTAAATACAATGATACCAGATACCGGACCAGCCGGAAATGATGTCTCCGCGATGGATAAACACACCGCGATGTTGCGATTCCATGTGTGGGCGGTTAATGGATGGTTTTCCCGATGTGATGGGTCGGATTAATCACAAGACATGATGGGGAAAGTCACATAATTAATTAACTTTCCCCAAACTTGATAGAGCCGTTTGTACGACGAATTGAGGCTCCACCGAGATGTTATCACGATGGTCACAGTATGACTTTTCAACATCCCAACGAGGCTGAAATATGACTTGTTAAAAAAAAATCATCCAACGATGGTTTCGGATTAATTAATAGAAAATGGCGACCAGTCTCTCATGGTTGTCGGAGCATTCGCTTTACCTCGTCGCGATAACGCAACGGAAGATCATCAACGGCGTTATCGAATAACGTTTCGAGGTTATCAAACCAAGCGCATTTTTCATCAGGAATATCCCCGCGGAGTATGATCCAAATGTCTCCGATGCCATCAACGAGATAATAGGGGAGATCATCATTATAGACCTGATAAATATTAAAATGCCTAGCGGTTTCTGGCGCTGAATCAAACTCGATAATTTTTTTCTTTGAGATATTCAAACAGATAGTATTTATTTGCCAGCCCATAACGACGCCATCGGGTGTTGTTTTTCGGGTTTTATCATATCGAAATTGCCGTGGTGGAATATAAGGCGGTAAATCATTATTGCTGCGGTCAATCCAATTTATTCTATCATGAGGAACATGATGCGATCCAAACCCCATACTATTCTAATATCATTTTAATAATTAATTAAATAACAGCTATAATTATAATGTCGTTGTTGGAATATCACCCGGTGAAATTCGACAGCGTCATCAGCGATTATAAAAAGTCCTGCCCGAGGATGCCAATCAGTGTAAAATTTAAGAACGGAAAATTTCATGCGGTTCAGAAATCCCCCAGCGGAGATAAATACGATTGTATGGTATTTGAAAGCCGTTCAGCGAAAGCTCGGTTGTGTCTCCGCGACAAATATTACCAGAGAGAGTATGAATAAATATTCCCAAACCATGACGATATAATATGGGTAATTACCGAACGAAACCCCGCGTTGGTGGTTTAGTCGCCATCTTGAAGCGCCTTGTCCATGCGATTCACAAACTTGATATCCTTGCGAGATACCACACCGGGAATTTCATCGATTACAAATTTATCCTCACGAGGTTTATCCTCACGACGAGGTTTATCCTCGTGGGATCTTTTCTTTTTTCTGCTGTCAGCGGTTACGACAAGCTCCTGCGTGGCCATCTCGGTGATTCGCTGAATCAGTAGCGCATTATCGCGTTGTGATTCATCCAATTCCTTCCGAACATTTCCGAGTTCATGCTGAAGCCCACCAATGGTGCGTCGCATATCATCGTGGCGCCGTTGCGCATCATCATGACGTCGCTGCATATCATCGTGGCGCCGTTGTAAATCGTCATAACGCTGTTGTAAATAATCATAGCGCCGTTGTATACGATTATAATCGGCCTCACTAGTGGTTACATGTTTTAACTGTCGTTGCAATGATTTATTCTCGTTGGACAAATTGTTTAGTTGCCATTGTAGTTCTTGAATGGTTTGTTTATCCGCTATAGTATCTATAACCGGCTCAACATCGTCGATAATTTGGTCAATTTCGAGATCCATCATTCTGATATTGTTGTCAGGCTCATTTTTCCAAATTTTATAGATGCGCTGGTAACTGATTTTGTATTGATCCGCTATTTCTGATATGGGTATTTTTCCGCGGAGTCTTATTATTTCGTTGGTATCCTCGTCGGTTAAAATTCGCCGATGGGGCATTATTTAATGAAAAATTTTTTACGACAACAACAATAACAACAACAATACCCCATAATATTGTTTGACTGACTCAATGACTCAATAATATTGTTTTGGTTGGCTGACTCAATAATATTGTTTTGGCTGACTGACCCGACACACATGACAGAGTAATGGGGAAAGTGTCAAGTATAATTTTTTATAGGAATTATGACAGTTTCCCCATCGATGGAGGCTGGTCAGAGTAAAAAAAATCGATTTTTGTTTTGCAAAACTGACTCAATAATATTGTTTTTGGCTGGCTGACTCAATAATATTGTTTTGGATGACTCAATAATATTGTTTTTGGCTGGCTGACTCAATAATATTGTTTTGGATGACTCAATAATATTGTTTTGGATGACTCAATGGCAAACTGACTCAATGACAAACTGACTCAATAATATTGTTTGGTTGGCTGACTCAATAATATTGTTTTGGCTGACTCAATGACACACATGTATTTCACCTCACAATTGTAGAATAACAGAGTAAAAAAATTCGGTTTTGTTTTGCAAAACTGACTCACTGGCAATGCCACATGTATGGTCAACCCTGCGCAATTGTTTCACTGGCAGTAAAAAATATCGATTTGCCTTATAGGGACAACCGTGGAAGACTTATTCCGTCGTACAAACGGCTCTATCAAGTTTGGGGAAAGTCACATAATTTCCTATAAAAATATTAATTATGTGACTTTCCCCATTACTCTGACCATGCTCGACGTTGCGGTCTTATTCCGTCGTGAAAATGACTCTATCATCGATGGGGAAACTGTCGACACTTTCCCCATGCTGGTGATTGTGTAAACGCAATCATTTACTAGGGTGCGTTTCACTGAAACCGTCTAATTTACCAACACCAGGATGGCCTTAGATTGCCAGGGACTCCGATGCCCTTGGAATATCCCCATGTCAGATCTGTGAACCCGCGCCATTACGACGGTACAAAAAAAATAGCGGAGTGTTTATTTATTAATGGGGAAGGATGATGATTTACAAGTAAATTACCTATCGCGGCGATGAGTTACAAAAAATATCGCTGCAATAATTTACAATTAATTTTTTTTTCTACGATAAAAATATATCAGTTGTTTTTTATTGTTGTTGTTATTGGACCCTAAGTAGTTACTTCTGATAGTAACCTTGCAATGACAACAACAATAAAAAACAACTGATATATTTTTATCGTAGAAAAAAAAATTAATTGTAAATTATTGCAGCGATATTTTTTGTAACTCATCGCCGCGATAGGTAATTTACTTGTAAATCATCATCCTTCCCCATTAATAAATAAACACTCCGCTATTTTTTTGTACCGTCGTAATGGCGCGGGTTCACAGATCTGACATGGGGATATTCCAAGGGCATCGGAGTCCCTGGCAATCTAAGGCCATCCTGGTGTTGGTAAATTAGACGGTTTCAGTGAAACGCACCCTAGTAAATGATTGGCGTTTACACAATCACCAGCATGGGGAAAGTATCGACAGTTTCCCCATCGATGATAGAGTCATTTTCACGACGGAATAAGACCGCAACGTCGAGCATGGTCAGAGTAATGGGGAAAGTCACATAATTAATATTTTTATAGGAAATTATGTGACTTTCCCCAAACTTGATAGAGCCGTTTGTACGACGGAATAAGTCTTCCACGGTTGTCCCTATAAGGCAAATCGATATTTTTTACTGCCAGTGAAACAATTGCGCAGGGTTGACCATACATGTGGCATTGCCAGTGAGTCAGTTTTGCAAAACAAAACCGAATTTTTTTACTCTGTTATTCTACAATTGTGAGGTGAAATACATGTGTGTCATTGAGTCAGCCAAAACAATATTATTGAGTCAGCCAACCAAACAATATTATTGAGTCAGTTTGTCATTGAGTCAGTTTGCCATTGAGTCATCCAAAACAATATTATTGAGTCATCCAAAACAATATTATTGAGTCAGCCAGCCAAAAACAATATTATTGAGTCATCCAAAACAATATTATTGAGTCAGCCAGCCAAAAACAATATTATTGAGTCAGTTTTGCAAAACAAAAATCGATTTTTTTTACTCTGACCAGCCTCCATCGATGGGGAAACTGTCATAATTCCTATAAAAAATTATACTTGACACTTTCCCCATTACTCTGACCAGCATCAAGCGTGGCGGAACTATTGACATTTCCTCCATTACTCTGTCATGTGTGGCAGTTTTGCAAAACAAAAATCGATTTTTTTTTACTCTGACCAGCCTCCATCGATGGGGAAACTGTCATAATTCCTATAAAAAATTATACTTGACACTTTCCCCATTACTCTGTCATGTGTGTCGGGTCAGTCAGCCAAAACAATATTATTGAGTCAGCCAACCAAAACAATATTATTGAGTCATTGAGTCAGTCAAACAATATTATGGGGTATTGTTGTTGTTATTGTTGTTGTCGTAAAAAATTTTTCATTAAATAATGCCCCATCGGCGAATTTTAACCGACGAGGATACCAACGAAATAATAAGACTCCGCGGAAAAATACCCATATCAGAAATAGCGGATCAATACAAAATCAGTTACCAGCGCATCTATAAAATTTGGAAAAATGAGCCTGACAACAATATCAGAATGATGGATCTTGAAATTGACCAAATTATCGACGATGTTGAGCCGGTTATAGATACTATAGCGGATAAACAAACCATTCAAGAACTACAATGGCAACTAAACAATTTGTCCAACGAGAATAAATCATTGCAACGACAGTTAAAACATGTAACCACTAGTGAGGCCGATTATAATCGTATACAACGGCGCTATGATTATTTACAACAGCGTTATGACGATTTACAACGGCGCCACGATGATATGCAGCGACGTCATGATGATGCGCAACGGCGCCACGATGATATGCGACGCACCATTGGTGGGCTTCAGCATGAACTCGGAAATGTTCGGAAGGAATTGGATGAATCACAACGCGATAATGCGCTACTGATTCAGCGAATCACCGAGATGGCCACGCAGGAGCCAGTCGTAACCGCTGACAGCAGAAAAAAGAAAAGATCCCACGAGGATAAACCTCGTCGTGAGGATAAACCTCGTGAGGATAAATTTGTAATCGATGAAATTCCCGGTGTGGTATCTCGCAAGGATATCAAGTTTGTGAATCGCATGGACAAGGCGCTTCAAGATGGCGACTAAACCACCAACGCGGGGTTTCGTTCGGTAATTACCCATATTATATCGTCATGGTTTGGGAACATTTATTCATACTCTCTCTGGTAATATTTGTCGCGGAGACACAACCGAGCTTTCGCTGAACGGCTTTCAAATACCATACAATCGTATTTATCTCCGCTGGGGGATTTCTGAACCGCATGAAATTTTCCGTTCTTAAATTTTACACTGATTGGCATCCTCGGGCAGGACTTTTTATAATCGCTGATGACGCTGTCGAATTTCACCGGGTGATATTCCAACAACGACATTATAATTATAGCTGTTATTTAATTAATTATTAAAATGATATTAGAATAGTATGGGGTTTGGATCGCATCATGTTCCTCATGATAGAATAAATTGGATTGACCGCAGCAATAATGATTTACCGCCTTATATTCCACCACGGCAATTTCGATATGATAAAACCCGAAAAACAACACCCGATGGCGTCGTTATGGGCTGGCAAATAAATACTATCTGTTTGAATATCTCAAAGAAAAAAATTATCGAGTTTGATTCAGCGCCAGAAACCGCTAGGCATTTTAATATTTATCAGGTCTATAATGATGATCTCCCCTATTATCTCGTTGATGGCATCGGAGACATTTGGATCATACTCCGCGGGGATATTCCTGATGAAAAATGCGCTTGGTTTGATAACCTCGAAACGTTATTCGATAACGCCGTTGATGATCTTCCGTTGCGTTATCGCGACGAGGTAAAGCGAATGCTCCGACAACCATGAGAGACTGGTCGCCATTTTCTATTAATTAATCCGAAACCATCGTTGGATGATTTTTTTTTAACAAGTCATATTTCAGCCTCGTTGGGATGTTGAAAAGTCATACTGTGACCATCGTGATAACATCTCGGTGGAGCCTCAATTCGTCGTACAAACGGCTCTATCAAGTTTGGGGAAAGTCACATAATTTCCTATAAAAATATTAATTATGTGACTTTCCCCATCATGTCTTGTGATTAATCCGACCCATCACATCGGGAAAACCATCCATTAACCGCCCACACATGGAATCGCAACATCGCGGTGTGTTTATCCATCGCGGAGACATCATTTCCGGCTGGTCCGGTATCTGGTATCATTGTATTTAACCAGGACTGGTTATCAAGAAAATCTGATCTCGGCCAGTCAGGATAATATAACGTATAATTCGAATGATCTGCGTGTTTAGTGTCGTCAGATTGTAATCTTCCACCGAACCCCTTGTAAACCAGCTTGATTTTTTCAATTATATTTTTCACCGATAATGTTTTATTCCGGAACCATGCATCAGGAAATATCTCGTTGAAACGCTTCATCAGTGTATGATACTTGTCAAGTTGGTCTGGTTGCGTCAACATCGCTGAGATATTTCTGACTAACTCGTCGCGGTTAACATGCACACGCGTCACGTCTAATCGATCGGGTACCACATCGGGGAGGCTCAGCGCGCCAAGGATATTTCTGACAATTTCGAGTTGTTGTCGTGGATTGATTTTATCGGATCGACACGGCGTGGTTGTTATCGCACCGCCCCGATTGTGTTTATCAACAATGACTCGCTGGGCGCGTTGTAACCGTAAAACGTTTTTATCGAGATTCTCTATCGTGATGGTATCCATGTTACTCACATCGGTTTGAAATACATGATTGAGGTACATCAATTTCTTCTTGTACGGTTCTAATCGTTCGTCAGGATCGTATCGGTGGTATTTATAACGACGCTCAGCGATACCGCAACCGGTAATAACCTCGCGAGCGTTATCCTGTTCCGCAATGATTTCATCACTGGTGATTTCATCACTGGTGATTTCATCACTGGTGTCAGTATTTCCCGCCGCAGCGATTCTTTCCCCGACTGATGTCTTCAAAAATTCATCTACGTGCGGATCGTCATCGATTACCGCGTCACTGACTCGTTTCTGCTTCCGTTGTTTTTTTTCCTTCCATGTTTCGTATTCATCTGGTAATTCCCATTCAACTGAATAACCGGTTCGTTTCATCATTTCAACGAGTCTGCCCGTGAAATAGCGTTTTGAATTGTTTTCGTCAATAATCGTACTAATAAACATATGTCCGTAACCGGTATGTACGTCACAGCGATTCGGGGTTCTAAACAGCAACTCCGTCGACGACAAATTCCGTTCGTGTGATTCGATTGTGGAAATAATATCATCGCGGGTCAATGGAAGCTCTGTTTGTCGTCGTCGTGTTGCAGAATAGTGTATCTCGGATATATTTCTGAACCGATGGATAGCTTGTTTGGTCGCCTCTACAGAACCTAATTCTTCAGAAAACACCGTCATGTACTTGAATCGCGGGTCCACAATGGATACCCCGGCCTCAACGGTATGATTGTAAATCACTACGTCGATGCACTCAAATGCCGTTGAAATGTTATCAAAGTCCTGCTGTTTTCCAGTCGAGTTGGTATCGGCGTGATAGTATTTCACGCGGTATCCTAAATGCTGTAACAATCTAGCAAGTGTTTCTACAGAATAATTTCCGCGTCGTTTATTGTGTGTGAATACAACCACACTTATTTCCTCGTTGTAACGCATCTAACAGTTTATTGTAGTTATCTTTATGAGACTGTTCCACAATGAATTTTTTACCATGATCGGGCTGATATCCGTTGATGATGAATTTCATGTCCGGGCGATTCAAGTATTTTCTGAATAATTCAAGGTCGTCATTGTTAGCATCTGCGTCCAGCACAATTACCCGTTTCGCGGATGAAATCAACCATGTCAGTGTTCCCCAAATTTGTTTGCCGCGACTTGATGAGACTACCTGTCGAAGGATTCCGTGCCACTCATCCAACAATAGAACATCAGGAATTCCCCGGACTCGTACAATCGATTCTATCTGGGAAATAACCCTGCGATGCTTTTTTGTATCGAATATAATATCTCCATGGATCGTTTCGTACGATTCGAGATTATAGTCGATGGTGGTCTTTCTGGTAAAGGTCTTTCTGTATGAAACGCACAGTATAGACTGATCACTTCTGATAGACTCCCAAGCGGCCTCTGATTTTCCCAGCCCGCAAGAAGATCCGTCCATATAGTCGTCGTTGAAAATGATTTTACATCCCCGACCGCGCTCATGAATAGGTGATTCGCAGTAAGTGAAATCGGGGATTCTCTTGGGAAATTCACCACTGTGATCTCCGCGACGGTAATTATACGATTTTAAATATTTTTCGTAGAGGATTTTATCGTCACTAGCGGTTCCAATATCACGCTGTATTATTATCTTTTTTTGTGTGCTCCTGTAACAACCGATCACAAACTGATCGGAATAGACGCAAACAAATGCATCAATGGCCTTTCCCTCAATGAATCCACCGATCTCATTGTATCCATGACGTCGCTGGCAAATATTGCAAAATGAACCAGCAACTCGCCCCAGCGATATCATGTTGCTGGTTTGATTTGTAGTCCCGGTGATCTGATCGGGTTGTCCGGACAACAACGTAGAGAACTGTCGAATTTGTTCAGCAGTAAGATCATCACATTCGGTGATTTCATCACTGGTGATTTCAGGTTCCAGTTTTTCGTAACACGGCTGAATAGAGACTGGACAAGATAGCAGCGTACTGGTGAATCCAACAGGATAAATTAATCGCTTATCAACGCTGTTTGGTTTTACCGATCTAGTTCCGGGTAATTTGATGCTATACAGCCCAGCTTGTGTATCAACATTCCATGTTGGTCTATCCGCGGCAACTTTCTTCAACAGTGATTGATGTTCCTCGAAATCCACCGGGATCGTTTTCAACATGATGTGATAACCGCCGCTGGTTTCAAAAACTAGAACATCATTAATGGAATCAACTAACTCATGGAAATACAACAACAACTCAGACAGCGATGGCGTCTTGGAATCCACGTCGATGGTAGGATATCTGCACCGGTGTTTCGGAATAATCTCATTAACAGCGGAACACCCCTGAAATTCTACTATGTCCGGGTTATCCACAAACACGTAAAATCTCCCCATACGCTGGATAATTACTCCACGAAACTGATGGTCTGCAACGGTGAGGAGTTCCATTGCGGATTTTTTACTGGAAACCCTCCAAGATGGACCCAAACGCCTTCGATAGTATTCTCGCATATCGTGATACGTTTCCGGGGACTTAAAAAATTCATCCGGGGATTCCTCGTAGTAAGATGTTCCACGCCCAAACAGATCAATATCGGAATAATTATTATCCATTATACAGTATACTGTTTAATGTTTAATTAAATATTTATTTAATAGTTAATAATAATGGTTAATCCAGCACTAGCTGTCAATAAATGCAAATGGCTCCCCCAGGGATCAAAAGTACAATGCGGGAAAAATTGTTACGGTGAGTTTTGCGGGGTACATAATTGCACGTCAAAACAGGGATGTAAGGACGGCCCTCAACCCTGTCTTGGATGCGGCAAGGGCGTCCGAGGAAAAATTAGAATTTGTATCGGTTGTGGTGGTTCACAGTATCGATCGGCAATAGAATATCTCCGACGAAAGAATAAACCAGTACCAACCCCAGAAGAGTTTTTAAAATCAACGATGGGGAAAAATATCAAATTCCCATAAACATTGGTTGTGTCAATCGCGGTAGCATTATCCAGCGGGGGGGGGGGGGCGGAAATGACATCGACGCGGTCGTCGCTGTGTTTACCGGACGCTGACGACGCTGGGATCGGCGCGCATTAAACCAAATGACGTCACCGTCGTGTAGGATGGACCGACGTCGTTTTTTTTTTACCAGGCGCTGACTACACCGGATCCGCTGAGTGCAGAAAGTAATAATTAAGCAAAATAACGATTGGACAAAATGTCGGATTCGCCCCCCCCCCCCCCCCCGCTGCTGAAATTTACATTTGCCTAATAAATGTGAGTAACAGAATTCTTTCTTAATTTTACAAACCATATGCAAATAATAATAATAATAATAATAATAATAATAATAATAAGCATAGAATGGGATTCGATCCTGGGTCTTCTGCATGACAAGTCGACAAAGTCCTACAATGTAACAACGTCGTCCCAGATAATTATGTTGTGTGGGTCTACGTTTCATGTTAAAAATAAACGGCGTTGTGTAGCGTATCGACTTTTAGGGGAACTAGAGGCAAAATTTTCAAGCATATCTCACACACTTGGCTGACTTTTCCACAAAGTGTTAGTTGGACTATATTTAGTCTGATATCTTTTATTTTTAGTACCGACACTGATCGGCGCCTTTCGTACAGAACTGAAAGCCCATCGCCCCAGAATTACCTCTGCCAACTTTGATTCAAATTTTTTTAATGATGCTTTAGAAGAAGTAGTACAGCAATATATCTTAAGTTACTCATATTATGTAGATTTGTTTCATGCGTGTCTATGTATGTATGTGTGTGTGTGTGTGAGAGAGAGAGAGAGAGAGAGAGAGAGAGAATTAAATCAAGCCACAAATCTGTGCTGTGAGAAAAAGCATTAAGAAAAAGATTGCTCTACTTTAAAGTTGTACTTTTTGCATTTTATAAAAATTGTTTGTTTAACGTCGCAGGTGAGATTAGTGCTTGTATACTAAATGTGTTACCTACATGAAACAAAGTATTATTATGTTCAATATAACAAATGTCAACGGACGCCTAGCAGTTGGTCTTGCAGACAGGTGAGCTAGAGAAAAAAAAAATACAACCTCGAAGCGACTCTTTAAGCTGTCTTGAATTTGCAGAAAGGTCGGACGTCTTATTTGTTATCAAGCAGAAACGAAAGGTCATTTTAATTTGGTTTAGGTGGAATACACATGCAATATACTCCTTGATAAAAAGAATACTGACACTTTTAACTCTTGCATCAGTGGACACCTATTTGGTATTTTACACGTAATTTACCATAGCTATCTTTGACTCTACATAAATAATTGTACTCGTTTTTAACTTTAATTAAATGACTTGAGCTATAACAAATTTCAGTTAATATTTAAAATGTTATCTTGTGAATACTAAAAAAAATTAAGACAAGAATATACTTAACGTTTTTGTTATATTCTCATAAATATGATCATAATTACATTTTTAAACACGTCACAAAGTCCATTTTGTCTCCTTTGAAATGTTTAAATTTTGTCACTGGAATGAGTTCTTCTGTTATTTTTGACTAATTCATTTTCTCTGAATGTCTTCTGGTGGAATGGGTTCTTTAGTTTCTTTTTCTGCTTGCAAAAGCTCCTTTTTCCTTTTTCTTGCTTTTTTCACCTTGGGACACTCTTTGAACCAGTGTCCTTGTTCTTGATAATGAAATGTATCTTTACTTTTGTAATTGGATCAGGTTTTTCATGTTTTGAACCGCTCTGGTGGTCTAGTGGTTAGAACGTCCGCCTCAGATGTGGTAGTTCGTGGGTTAGATCCCCGGCCGAGTCATACAAAACATTTACAAAAATAGTAATACGGCTGCGTCGCTAGGCGCTCAGCATAAAGAGGTTAGTGTTATGGCTGGTTGGCCTGGTGTCAGGATAATGTGACTGGGAGGGACATCATGCTACATGTCTGCAGCATGATGCCCCAGTGCTAGACAATCACTATAGACTGCCACATTGCAGACATCGTCGCGATATGAATGAAAAATTATTAAAGCTACGTAAAAAATACCAACAAAAAAAAAACAACATTCACACTCCTGTTTTCGAAGTTTCGTTTGTTTGACGTCCTGGACATTCTGGAACCCAGCGTCCTTTTCATGACAATCATAATGGGTAGCGTAACTTTTCTCTAAAGAGGAGCAGTCTTAAATGTATTAAGAAGTTTGTGTCTGAGGCGTATTTGTGAATCACTGTCTGTAAACTCCTTCCATCTTCACAGGTTGAATGTAAAGCTAAGGGAGTCAATATCTTACGTGGGTGGGGTAGGGGTAGGGGTTTATACTTAGGAAGAGATGTAACCTTAGTCCAATCAAACTTGAATTGTTAACCGTCATGAAATAACCCGACCCTTCCAAGGAGAAACCAGAAGCGCTTTTGTGTCGCCTCATGCCATGAGAGAAGGTTTGATAGAAAAGTTCACCATAGCGAACTTAAAGTGGAAATTAATGATCTCTGTCTAACATCATTCCCTTCCTCCTACCCACCACCGAGATAGTCAAGTTTGACCAATAAAGAAATTCGTTCGGCTGCACCTGAAGATTATTTTCACATCCAACCGACCAAGAAATTGACTTCAAGAAAATTTAGAACAAGTGTAACTACATGGTTTAATTTAATGAACTCAAAACCTAAGTCGTGTCAATATTTACCAACCCCTCGTTATGCGTGGAAGTCTTACCCTCAAATCACCCATGAAGATCTGTTTTGAGGAACACCATTCCAGATAGAAATACATTCACATCTATCATCACATAAACATTTTAATGTTATTAACCTATCACCGGAATTCTTGGATACAGTGTGACAAATGTGAGCACGCATGTAGCAACATATTCATTGTGGAGAGAAGTGTCGTGGCTACTCAGCCTCCAAACCTGATGGTTAGGAAGGACAAGAAATTATTCAGTGTTCATCCTTTGCAAGATTATGTGTGAGTCTAGCTTGTTACGATTGATATATTGATATTCCATGAAGCCATTCCTACAAAAGCAAACTGCTCACGAATTTTTGAAAGTGTGTTCAGCCTGTGGACAGAATTTTCTTACTAATGACAAAGAGTTACACGTACGAGTTAGATTTTGTGGTCGAGTCACGTTGTTGGATTATCCGTAGTACATTCAGAGAGATGACAATGAACCAGAGGAATTACTGAATCACCAAAACAAGAAGAAGAAAAACATGGGACTGTTATGACAGCTGCTTTTCGGAATACTTTGAGTGTTTTCAAGAAACACTGATTTACATTCTAAAACCAGTCACAATGCCCGTACTCACTGCAACCTTTTGCAAACATTATAAATTCATCCTTTGACATTGACTGATTCTTCAGAACAATCGAAGCTTGAGTAATCAAATTACCTAGCGATAGTTCTTTAAATGAGTTTTCCATTAACACATCCTTAGAATGTCCAAATTACATCCAGCTATACAATTGGACGACAACAGGTCATTGGGGAGAGTTTTTGGTACAAATCATTCATCACACACACACTTTGAATAATGCCTGGGACCAAACCACTTTCGTCGTAGAAATACTCAACGAACAAGCACAAGAACACTTAGACAAAAATAATTCTGGGTTTAGCAAACAAAACCACATCACCAGCCAAACCCCATATGAATACCTATGACATGAGAATTTCAGCGGGATATCTTTTTAATCCTCTAAACAGTTCGATAGATTTCAACCATTTTCAACAGTCACTTTGGCAAAACACTCGACAAATTTAATAGACTTGTACTGATGGAGTACTATCTCCCGTTAAAACTTTGATTTCGCCGACGTACTCCAGTGAGTTGTAAACTCGTGTTTCCAGTATATCTAGGAATAGTTCAACAAGACAACATTATTTAAGAGATCTGTTAAAATTGGCCTTTTCTGTGGTGGCATCTCTCCCAAACAAGCGCTACTGAAGGCAGGCAAATATGTGTTGATCGAGACAGTAAAATAATTTTTGATACACAGAGACACACGTATAAATTCACTTTTTCGCACTCTTGTCAAAGTCACTAAAACTGATATACCGAGATTCTAGCGAATATTCAAGAATACAGCTTGATCTGTTTGTCATGTCTTCGACGACGGCAATGATGATGCACGAACCCCAGTGGGTAGAGTCTCATCCCGTGTTGTCTTTGACCACCTCAGATCCTATCAAGTCTGACATCAAAGTTGTTATCACTCTAGGTCTTAAACTACTTAACAGAAAGGAAGTGAAACCAACAACTGAAGTAAAATGCAACAAATAATTTATTTATGTAGGACACAAAGTGAAATTTTAACAGACACTCACAGCATTGTGAATTAAGTCTCCAAGCATCGTTCATGTTCTATCACAAGCCCAAAAGTCTAACATGTTCCAAAAGAATTTAAATAGTCGTGAATGTCATAATAGACAATGACAAAGGCGCTTTCTACTCCCTGAATAAGAACACTTTCACAAAAAGACGACTTCTCGGATAAAGGAAACGTACCTGATAATAAAAGCCTTTCATAAGCTCTTGTGTCTCATAATAGTTTAACAGGGATAGGCTTGGCAGAATCACCATTTAGTGCAATGGAACCTTTTGACATGAATGGTTCAAAATTCTCCATAATTAAACCAGAATGGAGTTAGTTTGACCCAACAAATGTTTTGCTTGCAATACAAGACAGTGACCTTGACTTCTTTGAAATTAGAGCATTTGGGATAGCTATGCCTTTATTCCCTTGTTTATTTTTCATCCTGCTGCAATGGGAAATGTGTGTGTGATTTGGATTTTTAACGTAGCTTTAACAATTTTTCAGTCGTATCGCTACGATGTCTGCAATGTGCCAGATTATAGTGATATCTAGCACTGGGGCATCATGCTGCAGACATTTTGCATGATGTATCACCCATTCACATTATCCTGACACCAGACCGACCAGTCCTAACACTAACCTCTTAATGCTGAGCGCCAGGCGAGGCAGCTGTTAGTACCAGTTTTGCAAGTCTTTGGTATGACTCGGCCGGGGATCGAATCCACGACCTCCCGCATCCGAGGCGGACGCTCTAACCGCTAGGCCACCCGAGCGGTTGCTATGAGAAATAACGTGTATGTTCTTACAGTAAGTTCACGTAGGAATTTCACTTCTTTGTATATTCAATCATTTAACCGTCGGCAATGTTGTCTGTGGGCTCTGAACTTTACATCTATCTTTCGCTAATTTAACTTCCAACCAAAATCGAGTCTGGGTGGGACTTCTATAATAATTTAAATAAATATTGGAAGCACCCCACCCCACATCTACCACAGCGACGGCATAACAAAACGCGACACGTCACAGTAGAGGAGGAGGAAAAGGAGTCTGAAGGAGAAAGTGGATGAGGAGGAGAAGGTATTTGGAGAAAGTCGGGGATGAAGAGAAGGAATTGGGATAAATAGGAGAGAGAAGAATACCACAAATGAGAAGAATACAAGGACAGGTGGAAATCGATCTCACACTGCTAATCGAGTGATGCAATAGGCCATTGAAGGGTCGAGCGGAAGGAGTGTAATTGGGAATTTGAATCATTTGATTATTCAATTGTTATTAAACTGTTATTCATTGAACTTCAACCTTTTTGTATATTTAACTATCTAACCGTAGGCATTGCTGACTGGGGTAACGGAGCTTTACATCTATCGTTCACTGATTTAACTTCCAACCAATATCGAGCCTGGGTGGGACTTCCATAATAGTTTAAATAATATATTAGGAACACCCCACCCAAATCATAACAACCCTCACAATGCAATGCGTTTGCGACAATAGGAGCAACATAAAAATTTGTGTTAAACCGGTAAAGGCCGATGAAGCTCTGAATAGCTTACTTGATAGTCATTTAAATATAATTAACCATCTGGACTATTTCGGATATTTTTTAGGCAAAACTATGCCTTGGGTGTGTATCAGCGCAGTAATTAATTTTCAGGAAAAGTATATATTTTGTTAGCAGGAAATACCTTCTCGAAACAAAATCCCTTGCAATGTATTCGGACTACCTCACCTATTTCTTTCGTCGGATTGACAGTATTTCTCAAGAAGTAGCGAATCAAGGGTGCAAGGGACAGTTTTTAATGCACAAATTGTATGGGCGTACATCTGGTTAATTTAAACATTCATAAAAATTATCATGAGTCAGGTCAGAAAGGTCTATAATTTTTTATAGGTATAATAAAACAAAACAAAAGAATATAATCCATTTCACCTGACAAGTCAGAGAAAATTCTTTGAATAAAAGGTTGATGCACTCAGCCTCCAAAATCATAAAAGCATTTTTCATGACCGAAGGCCATTTTTCAGAACACGTGATGCTCACAGTGCAAACACAAGCCCTTTCCCTGGGTGATAATTTTGAAAAACATCGTGTACTTAATAACTTTATGCAATGCTAAATAATTGTCGTCTAGTCAGTTTTTGAGATATTCTGCATGCCTTGAACTAACGTGTCTACTGCTGCAAGTGGCTAGCTCTGCTTCCTAGCTGACTATTGGGTATCACGGTACCAATTGTTTTTCCATTAACCTCAATGCTAATTTTTTTGCGAAATAAATATACTTTTTATCCTACCTCAGCATGCATGTCACACACTGTCATAGAGAACAATGCTAGATTGTCAATTTGACAAGGACAAAACCAGGTACTCCATTGCATTTAAGAGAGATAACTCTGCTGGAATTAGACAGGGGTAAAAGTTATCTAGTCACAACAGACAATTTCAGCCTTGTGTACCACATTTTAAAAAAAAATCATAAAAAATACAAAATATGATCTAGATATGAATTAACATAATCTCACATGTTGCCAAGAGGCACAACTTTTTTTTAAAGCCTAACAGAAAGTACAACTCTTACATAATGCACCATTCACAGCTAGTATTCTTCTTTATTTCTGAATGCAATCCCCCTACACCATAAGCTCCATCCACCTGGACTTGCGCAGTTGGTACCGTTATACCATTGGTAATTCACTGGCAACACATTATCCAGTGACTACATGAGGTGTACATGCCACGTATCTATTTCAAAAACAACACAAGCCGGAAAGACCAAATTCACAAATATATCCATATCTATCATTATTACACAATATAAGCACGAAAAGTCACACTATTCCATGAAGTTAAGAAAGTTGCCCGGGGCCAATATACGAATCTGTCCCCTGCCACCTTAAAGTTTTTGTGCAAAATAGTTTCTGTCAAACGATTTGTACATATCACATATTGAGACATTATCTAGCAAAATGGTATGAAGGAAATTATATTTTATGCAAATATAATAATGTTATTACTTTTTGAGCAGCAAAAAGCATGACATTGTGTATAATGTGTGCTAAGACTGACTTCTTGAGAAAGAATTAAAATTGTGTGCAATGGAATATGTTTTCTGTATTTTCTTTGTTGCCGTCATAGTCAGGAAAAATACCCAGATTCCTTGACAATGTTGCCAGAATGCTAAAAATGGATGTTACGGTTGCACACGATGACTATGAGACACGCTCTTAGTTATCAATCATAGAACCTCTCTAATCCGAAAGCAAATATTTGTTAAATATTTTTTTTAAAGAAGTGTACAAAGTAAGAACAATTTTACAAGACATTTACAGTCATAATGTACTTTAAAAATAATTTTAGCATGACATACACACACACACACACACACACACACACACACATAAATTTCTGACTTGGCTATGTTGTTCTAGTGATGCTGATATCGGGGGGGGGGGGAAGGGGGGTTGTTGTTGAATTTTCTCCAATATGTCACGAACTGAACTAATGATGTCGAGCTGTTTTGAAAATTGAACTATTCTTGATTACGTTAGAAGTTAGCAGGCAAAATTAGGACAAAGTAGCAGGGTTGGAAGTACCTACGTGTGCGGGCTCGTGTCTTCCTTTGTGTTACATTGTTACAGATTAGACCCCTCACGGGCCCTTATACCTCGAGTCATTGACAGATACTCCTAATTTACTTTGTAACGAGACCCTGTGCCTTGGGCACTTTAAATAGCGGCACTTAAAGGAAAAGAGGTCAAATGTACACCACCATTTCACTTATTACTTAACTGGCCGACAATAGCTAGTTAGATGTGTTTCAAGGCTGCAGAGGGTGGGCCGATTTTGCTAATTTGCATAGGTAAGATCAACAGAACAACCCATTATAGCGTGTGTGTGTGATTAGGATTTTTAACGTAGCTTTACCAATTTCGTACCATTTTTGTAAGCCTTTGGTATGAATCGGCCGGAGATCGAACCCACCACCTCCCGCATCCGAGGCGGACGCTCTAACCGCTAGGCCACCGGAGCTGTCCCAACCCATTATAGCTAAATCAAAGAGATGCTAGACGCGTGTACAAGAACAAAAGTCATGACATATCATTACCTTGAATGAGAATATTTAAGCCATAAATATTATATTTTTGACAAGTATGTGAATAGCGGCAACGTTTCTTTGAAGTCGGATTTTACTGCACTAATCCTATACAGTTTTCATATATAGACCAACGTAACTATTTCTGATGGAACATGAAATGAAAATACACACAGACACGCAAAAGATGCTAATACCATGATTATTTTAGTTAACTGATTAAAGTGTAATTCATTTTTTAAGCCGATTTACGAAGCAATTAACTATCAACAAAGCTCAACTATTAGTTGACGGAGTGTTTCTTGTGAAGCACGCCAGAAAGAAAAAAAAGGTAAGGGGATGGGCTATTCATTCTTTGCACTTAAAACACAACATCGACATAGGTCAACTCGGTTCTGACCAGGAGTCACTCAGGATCCAGCAGAGAAGTTTGAACACCAGGACCGTCCAGTCACTAATGCGTACAGTGATGAACACAAATGACACTTGCATTACTTTCAAATCTATTTGAACCTTATATAATTTATATTTATTTTATATCTATTGCAACGTTTTGTGACAATATTTAAAAAGGGGAAAAACTGGACATGTGAAAATTTAAGTCCGGACTTGTGGAATTTCAGTCAGGGCTTGTGTGTTTATTTTAAGTCGCCAACCAATGAGCCTGTGTCTAAAAAAAGTTTACTTTGGGCACTGAATAATATAAAACATCGGTTGAACAAGACAAAATTCACCTATATACGCTTTTGTGACATAGGGTAGCCGCAGGAACTTCCATACTTACTCAAAGTTGTGTTGATTCTGACTTTTTCTCCTTCCGCCGTTATCCCGAATTTAGTTTTCAATGGCGGCTATCTACGCGAGAGGTGTATTGCTCCACTTGACGGAAAAGGCAACGGATATTGGTTAGTGTAGTTTTTGGTAAGAGTGTTGGTTTATGAAAGAGACTACATATGTGTTGTTAGGTGTGAGAAATAAACCATTTTCACCTCGATTTCATGCAGATTATGCTCGATGTATGTCCGCTTAAGTTGGCTTGGCCTGGCAGTAAGCGACTACCCTATGTCACCACCTCGTGGTTTCGGCTTATTCCAACTTTTCAATACCGATGCGCTCTGACCTCTCACACCAATATTACTGTCCGAATTTTCAACACGGTTGGGAAATGACAGATATAAATCGGGCTACTATTTCCCGACTGTAACAGAAAAACCTATGTAGCCGGATGATTAAATTCCAACCTTGATATGTCATTACTGATAAGACGTGGCTTTACATTGAATGGTTATGTATATCTCAGTGACCTTTTACTTATTAGGAGATACGTTTCGAATTCCATGTCGAACGTGGCATTGGGTGTAAGAAATAATTTGTATCCTCCAGTGTGTAAGAGGCCTCGTATCATCCCACGTTAAAAAAATTGTCACATATGTCTTGAGAGAAAAGTTTTACTACAAAACCGTTCGCAAAGGTCATAAACTAAAAGAATACATACCAGAAGGTTGCATGATCCCCTGAAAATCGTTAAATTCAAACGAAAACAGATCAAAACTGTTACTATTGTGTTGTGATACCTTTAATATGCCCTTTTTTACTAATTGTTTTTGGATCTGTTAAATTTTAGCAAGCATTTTTATAGGCAATCCTTAAATATATACAGTATATATACAGTGTAAATAACACATACAGAATGTATTAAAGCGTGTCATTCTTTAGAGATTATCAAGAAGTTTATTCTATCTGACATCTTCTTGACATACCCATCCATCCCTCAGAATATTGTTCCTATGTGTTGAGATTAAAATTAGCTCTAGAAATAAAGAAAATCATCGAATAGAAATAACAAGAAAAAAAATGCGTGACAGTGGTTACACATTATGACAAAACCAAGTCAAAATTTATCCCTGTCCATGATTGAGGATAGTGTAGTTTTGGTCAACCTGACTTTTATCATTTCTATAAATTTTGTTTACTAGTATATGAGTTCAATATCCAACCTTAATTTTCAGGCTTAGAATGTTCTGGAAGAGAACTTGTGACACACATCCTTGTCATTTTATTGTCTTTGGCTTTTACCTAAGGCTATGCTAAACACATTTTTTCTTTACCTTTGTAAGTTCAGTGTGTGGATTCGTTCATTGTTGTTTTCATATATAATTTGAGAAGAATCATTTTTTTTCTCTTAATAATTCATTGGAATTACACCGAGCTTGTTGACTCTTTGAACTAGGCACTGTTTGTGACTATTGTTAATTCATTCAACGTCGTTCTGGGTTTTATCTTTGTGATACACCAAGACTGTCGGTACAAGCTATTCAAAACTATTGGTACATCAGCACATTCAATACTGGAATTCATTTCGAACATCTTATACTTTTGGACTTATAATAGAACTTTTGGGATTACCTGGAATTAAATTCATAGTACTGTAACTTCCTCTTAAATGTTACTTTGTAACTATTAAAACTAAATTTATTGTTCATTTTATGAAACTGGTTAGTTCTGCTTCTTTCTGTTACTCAGTTTAGGGCCATGGAGTTATAACATGCATATCATTTCATGCTCATCTATTCTGTAAATGGCATGTGGCGTACAATTTCATTAGGCCATTCGAACCTAAAAAGCTTTGAAAATTTATTTTGCTGCTTAGTTTATTGCTAATTATTTTGTTCTTTTTTATTTATGCTTTGGGTCTTGATTAATCCTCCTTTCTTCTCTTTAACCCTGTATAAAACTACTGTCTAAAACAATGAAGTAAGCCATGCCAATTTGCATCACGATTTTGACTTGGTAACTCGATTTGATACAGGGAACTCGATTTGATACAGATTCGGGCAACCCCACCGCCGTCATTCATCTGAACCATTTCAAATTTATCCGTTATCCCCTAATCAGAGTCAATATAATCCAGATTTTGACAAAATTTGTATTTCACTCTCATTTTGACGTGAACTGTATTATCAGATCATATGTGCGGTGTGCCATTATAAATATATTGTTATTTTCATCCTTATGCCAGCAATGGTTTACCTTAGAATGTAGATGAATAACAATACTGACCAATTAAGTTCGGATAGCTCATCGTCGTGCTTAATATTCGAGGCACACGCTTGTTTAATTATGCAATAACTAACTAATTGGCTATTATGTAATGTATTATGTACTGTCTTGTGTATCGTATCGTGTACCATAGTTGCGTCGGCCAGGAGACAAAAACCTCCTAGCATGTTCAGAGTCAAGCTACGTATGGTTAAACCGCCTATGAAGTTGTCATAAATAGCATGGAATTCAACCATCTATGAAGTTGTCATAAACAGCATGGAATTCATCCATCTATGAAGTTGTCATAAACAGCATGGAATTCAACCGTCTATGAAGTTGTCATAAATAGCATGAAATTCATCCGTCTATGAAGTTGTCATAATAGCATGGAATTCAGCCGTACATATAGCCGTCATAAATAGCATGGAATTCCACCGTCTACGATGTTGTCATAATAGCATGTAATTCAAATAGAAGATTAAGGAGTACAAGTTTTAGACCATAAAATAGCATTCCACACAGTTCCCTTGCGTTAAAGTGATATTTGTTGCTAATAGATTTGAAGTGATATAATTGCAGTTGGAAAATATAACAAAATATTAACTGATTTAAATCGAAAAGTCATTCGCATTGTCCCTGGCATATTAAAGCCCACTGAGATGGAAAAATACGTTAATCTGAAATTGTTTTGTGAACATTAATTTTTTAAAATTATTTCCAACTGCATAGACTCAGACCAGCCGTTGCATAATGCACCGACAGACTGGGTCTGTAAAGTCTGTTGGGAGAAATCACTTGAACAAACGAAGTATTGTGTTAAAGCAGATAGGGTCAGTATGGTTTGAAGATGGAATCGACTTGTTATCGCGTAAATAAGTGAACATAGGCGGGTTATCCGATTTGTGCTATAGATTAAAACTTCTTGTACCATCATAGCTTGCCAGTGTTTACATATATATATATATATATATATATATATATATATATATATATATATATATATATATATATATACTTTTTGTTAATCCTCTGTATGTTCTGTTGAGATTGATTAAGTGGTCTATTATAGCAATAATTTTAACAATTTTTCCGAAGGTCAAGCAGAAGTAGACACACACACACACACACGTGTTGTGTAAGCATACATAAAATGTAATATAATAGATGTGTTAGTGATTATATTTTAACTTAGAGTAAACTATGTTTGTTATATATAAATAATCAAGTTTTCGTTTCTTTGAATTTCAAATAACTTTTCATAATTAATGACTCTAGTCCAGGAAAATATTATCCAAAATCATGATTAAAGAGATAACTATCAAATTGATATTTTACCATAAGTGTAAATTGTGTTTGGTATAAGAATACTAAATTTTAAAAAGGATATTGTGAATATCGCATATTCTGATCCTTATATTTTGCACAATTCTGTTTTAATGGACCCCCCCCCACCCCCCTTGGGTTTAAAGTGCTCGTTTTTACCGATCATTGCAATTTCACCTCTGTCCGAGTGGGTTCGCGTCTCGGTCTCGGCCAAAGTGGGTACACGAGAAAGCTTGCCAGTACTTTCCCATGGGTCAGTATTTCTTACCGGGATTTTCCCGGGTCCTTCCTCTACGAGTTATGCTGTCCGTTATCTTGCGCTGAGAAATATCGTTAAACCCCAAAACAACCATAGCGTTGCGCTTCAATGATGGATGTGATTGTAAAATGGCTGAATCCATGACAATTCTTTAAACGAAACGTTTTTGTTTAAGAGAAAGACGCATGACAAGTAAGGGGAAATAATTTATGTCTTATCCTATTAAAATACCACCGTCCTTATTTCAAATAAAATCAGTAAAATGTTTTCTTCCGACGTTTTGATCTGACATATGCCGTCCATTGAATCAAAACATGTACTATTATAATTAGATCATTAGGGGACGTGTCATAGGAAGTATCATATGAAAGACATACGTTAAATGTTGGCTAACCAATATGCCGCAAGATATTTTTACATGGCCCTACAGGTGTAAGATCTTGTAAAGGGAGTAGGACAATCCCATCTAACCTTTAGGACTATTGCAAGTCTTACCCACCTTTCCATACCAGCCGGATGCTTGTCAAGATTGATATCTATCTGCGTATCAGAGATCGTGCTACATTACCTGAATTATATTTAAACTGAATGTCAAAGATAGAGGCCATTCCATTAAGATCATTACGTATACCCAAGAATTCCAAAAAGGTGAGAGTGTCATACAATTTCTAAACGTTTTAGATTTTAATAAAACTTTTAAACATCGTATATCACAACTGATAAAAATTATGAAATCAATTTTATAAGTCACAGGATACTGCAAAAAGAAAATGTCATAATGTATGCAAGGAATAGAACCGGAAATCTGTAGAAGTTTTATAATGTTCGTTTAATTATGTTTCCTTAAATATAAAGAAGTACATACAGAAATGAAGAAAATGTTGGACATTACCTGTCCGATCCCCCTCGTTCTTGAAATGCAGTGTCCACTGCAGTTAAGCTCTTTCTTTCTCAAATTTCGAAGTCTGAATTAAAAGTTTGGTGATAATTAAGGTGTATCAATAATAATTTTGGTGATAATTAAGGTGTATCAATAATACTTTTGGTGATAATTAAGGTTTATCAATAATATTTTTGTTGATAATTTTAAGGTGTATCAATATTAATTTTGGAGATAATTAAGGTGTATCAATAATAATGTGGTGATAATTAAGGTGTATCAATAATAATGTGGTGATAATTAAGGTGTATCAATAATAATTTTGGTGATAATTAAGGTTTATCAATAATATTTTTGTTGATAATTAAGGTGTATCAACATTAATTTTGGAGATAATTAAGGTGTATCAATAATAATGTGGTGATAATTAAGATGTATCAATAATAATGTGGTGATAATTAAGGTGTATCAGTAATAATGATGTTGGAGGTAATTAAGGTGTATCAATAATAATGTGGTGATAATTAAGGTGTATCAATAATAATAATGTTGGAGGTAATTAAGATGTATCAATAATAATGTGGTGATAATTAAGGTGTATCAATAATAATAATGTTGGTGGTAATTAAGGTGTATCAATAATAATGTGGTGATAATTAAGGTGTATCAATAATAATAATGTTGGTGGTAATTAAGGTGTATCAATAATAATGTGGTGATAATTAAGATGTATCAATAATAATGTGGTGATAATTAAAGTGTATCAATAATAATTTTGGCTTAGTGCGTATTTATTGCGAAATAGATAAAGCATACAATATTAAAGATAGGACAGGCGTCGTTTTAAACGGTTGAAATATTTGTGATTTTTTGGGGGTATATACGTTCGATATTAAACAGGTCATAAGTCCATCTTGAAAAGTTTTACAGAGATCAGAAGAAATAACATACTAGCGATTAGTTGGTTCGGGTGTGATAAACCGAATTTAAATTATTTTGCTAAAAGTACTATCGGGGAACCTAAGGTGGTCGAGTGGTCTAAATCGCTTTCCTGTACCGATCACTGCAATCTTACCTTTGCTCGCGTGGGTTCGAGTCTCGGTCTCTGCCAAGGTGGATATGTAAGAAAGCTTGCTAGTACTTCCCGCGAGTCGGTAGCTTTTACAAGGCTTTTTACCTGGTTCTTCCTCCACCAGTTATACTGGCCGCCATGTATAGCCTATACTGTGCTGAAATATGTCGTTAACCCATAACAACAACTAACAAAATTATCAATTTCCATCGGAGATGCAGAACATAAATTTGTGCTCGACTGGACAAAGTCCACTTTTAAGCCTTTTGTTTAGTGACTAATTCATTTTTGTTGGGCAATGAGATTAAATTGTCTAGCCAAAAAGTCCAACACGGCTTGGTCTGGAGATGGAACCTGGCACTCCTGTGTTGGGATCCAGCACGCTAACCAATGAGATAGGGAACTTCTAATGACGTATTTTATAATTTTCTTTTCTTTTTTCACTAATGTTAGTCATTTAAAGTATAGAGCATAAATAACGTACCCGTCTTGATTAAACATGTATTGCATTTCTGAATAAGAAATGATCGTTTATCACTAGTTTATTGACAAAGAGACTAAGTTAGAATGGAACACTTATAGTAAAAGAGAACAATGATGAATTTAAAAGTTTTGAGTGCTTTAGTGAACAGGTTAGGATCTAGTACTTAGATATATGTGACTGTGACAGACAACCCTTTATAGTACGAAGGTGTTATGTTGTCAGCTGATCTTTGCGTGTTTGTCAAAACGGACACATGATTTCACGACTCTACCATTTAACTGTTTTATTTCTTATTTTCTTCTTTTCCTCAGCAATATTCTTGCCTACCTAAATTCAAAATGCACGTCAATACGACTTGATATCATCTGTGCTGTTTTATTATTATTATTATTATTATTATTATTATTATTATTATTATTTCGCTGGTAATTGCATGCATGATAGTTTAGAAGGCACTCTGCCGCCGATGTATCATATGTACACATTCCTCTTCAAGGAACAAATTTGCTTTTTAACTTTCGAAAAGTGTTTTCTGGAAACAAAATCAGGTTAAACAGGGAACTTTAGCACCATTGAGATTAGAATCAAGTTTGAGTGGCTTAGATAAGTGTTATACGATATTATACATCAATGGAATAAGTACACTCTAATTTTTAGCTGAGTTTGCTGCACTTATGTTTCAAGCAGAACGCCAGTCGTTACAAAGAAAATATTTGAGTGACTAAGGTGGCATTAGTCACTTGTTATATTTCACAATTTAGGATTTGCGAAAGTGATCCCCTTGTTAAAGAAAAAAGGGCGGTGAAACGATTTTGAGCCGCGAACGTAAAGAAATACTTAAAGAATTTATCCATTGTATACAGAAAGAACATCACCCCACCCCACCCCGAAAAGTTAAATTAAGTCACTTGCAAGCAGTGGCTTTACTATGCATGTTACCATAAACAGTCATTAAGTAATACTAATGCGATTAATCAAACTTGATGTTATTTCAGAAAAACGAGACAAAAATGCAGGAGTATAGACCGTACTTTATCTAATAATATTCGTATTGATTTGGAAAGAAAACTGACAAACTGTAAGATTTAAACACATGATATAAACAATTAAGTGTCCATCGTAAAACAGTCGCATGTGAAAGTACGAACTTCGGAGAGATATATGTCGGATGATTATCACTTTTCTTTGACATATCGTACGTAGAGCACTAAGTGGAGTTAAAATAAAGGGGAAATGCATATTTTTACACTTCAAAAATGGTATAAAATTTGAGGAACATTCATCACAGGAATTTTTATTTAAAATCTGGCCTCTCGTGCCCAAGCTTACATTTTTAATTGTAGCAAACCTTTTCATATAATTTCATATAATTACGGCTTGCTGCCCAAAGGCACTAACTGTCTCTATCCAGTAACAATAAGTCATAGCTTCCATTGACGTGTGTAACTCTCATTGACCACTCTTCAAATTAAGACAATAAACGAGTTACATAAAATCCAGCAAACTATTCAAATGCACTCGACACGGGTTGAAAGCTATATGTTACTTAACGGCGTATATTATAGTCTTTGCTTTTCACTTCGGTAGGTCGGTAAATTATCACATAAACTGACGGCAGCCTTAGATTGGCTAAATTAATCCGTGGAGGTGTGACTAAGGTGTGGCAGTGATCTCAGACTTAAATATTGGTCCCAACGCATAGGCACTTGATTCCGGGATAAACTAATGTGTACACTCACGAATTAACACAAGGTAACTAACTCTAGAAGGTCACAATCAGCCCCCTCGATGACTCCGATCTAATTTTCCAATACTTTCTGCGCATTCAGTCACTCATAACGTACACAACTGTAAAGAAGACATTCCACACCTTTAATTCATTACCATTTAAATAACCTTACTGATTCCGAAGGGCCAAGTTTGCGAAAAGTTTGTCCGTTGCTTCGTGTCTTCCACACATAGGCGACCATTCAAAAAATCAACTTCCGGTCTATTAGGGGTGAATGAGATTTGATCGTGACGGCTAAGTGTTTGGTTCTTTCATTGGATGAGTCTTTACAAACATCGCTTTTAATTGCTACATCTCGGCTTAACCCGGCAAATATGCGATCAGAATATCCACGGTATTTTCAGTCAAGTCGTTTCGCTGTTCCGATCGTTACATGTGCTCAAGACTATGTGACATTTGCCGGGAAAATATTTAACAACATTTCTTGACATGTTAATTACATTGAATGTTTTCTTAGCGCTTTCTGAATGGCTATATAGGTGATATCTGGTTGTGTGTGAAGAAAGATTGTTTTTTAAATTGCATACTTTTATTATTTTTTTATTTTTTTAATTTTTTTAATTGGGTTTCAAGGGTTTTCATCGCCGGGGGCTAATGTGGGAGATAAAGCATCCACTTCCCTTGGAAATCTCCCAATGGCTTGCATCTGATAGAGCCTCTGACAACCAAATCCAGCTCCAGGCCTTCACGAGTGGCGGAACCTGTTTAAACTGACTGGAAAAGAGATGACAGGCGAGCTTCTGGCGCCTCAAAACCAGATGCTTGGGGCAGATGGGGCTTGTTAACCTTGGCTGGTCGCCCATCCAGGAGAAGGTAAACTCCGATTTCAAACATTCGCTGCCTTGCGACTATACCCTCTCATGGGAATGGCTAAGGGAGTAAACCCCAACAGAAAATCCGGAGACGGAGTCCCTAAGGCGACTTGGCATTGATTTCAGTGTCATCTCGGCAACTCCTGCGACGCAGCTGGTGCCATGACGTATCGGCTTGTCCTTTCCCTTGGATCCATCAGCTGCGTGGAGAGGGATCACCTGCATGGGCAACAGTTGATTCTCCATATCACCCTGCCCAGGCTTGCGCCCTGGAGAGGACACTCCAGCTTCGCTCCACAGCGTCGACACAACACGGGAAGCAGCAGTTTACCGGTTATAAGTCACCGCTCGATTGGCGTAGAGCCAGACGCCAGGGAGAGACCAACATATTTCATTGGACAGCTACCGCCCGCCTCAAACTGGGCAGCCCCCAGCCAATAAGGTACCGTCCCGCCACAGTTCGCCTGCCTTGCTGGGTGCGTAAGGCTTAAGGTACGCGAGTACCTGACAAGCGGACTGCAACTACTGCACTAAGAAATAACAAAATAAAATAAAAAAGAAGACTTCAATCCTCAAGCTAGGTACCTGGAATGTCCGGACCATGCTGACTGGGCTTTCAGATGATCTCCAGACAAGCAGTGCTGTTCGTAAGACTTAAGTCATCAACGACGAACTTGTAAGGCTCCAGGTCGACATCGCCTCACTACAGGAGACACAACTACCAGATTATGGGTCCCTCAGAGAAAAGAACTACACATTCTTCTGGCAAGGAAAGAGCGCAGATGAAGCCAGAGAGTTTGGTGTTTGGTTCGCTGTCTGGAACACTCTGCTGGGGATGATAGAACCCTGCCAACAAGGAAATGGAAGACTGCTATCCCTCCGCCTCCACACCACAAACGGGCCTGTCAACCTGATCAGCGTTTACGCTCCCACACTAAGATCCTCCACAGATACCAAGGATGAGTTTTATGATGAGTTAAACTCGCTCATAGACAAAATTCCCAAGCAAGAGAACTTGATTTTGCTGGGCGACTTCAATGCTAGGGTGGGTGCCGATCATGACTCTTGGCCCTCCTGTCTTAGCAAGTTTGGCGTTGGGAAGATGAATGAGAATGGTCAGCGTCTTCTGGAGATGTGCTCGTACCACGACCTCAGCATCACCAATTCATTCTTTCAGACAAAGCCACAGCACAAAGTGTCTTGGAGGCATCCCCGGTCTAAACACTGGCACCAGCTGGACTTCATCATTACAAGACGGTCAGCCATGAAGGGTGTGCTTCTTACCCGTACCTTCCACAGTGCTGACTGCGACACCGACCACTCGCTGGTGTGCTGCAAAATGAAGCTTCAGCCAAAGAAGATCCACCGCTCTAGGTAAGAGGGTCAACCACGCATTGATGTGAGCAAGACATCATATCCAGACAAGGCTGAGGAATTCACCTATGCTCTTTCCAAGACGTTTGACTCAGAACCCCCCAACGGCAGTGCCAAAGAAAGATGGGATCACATCAGAGAGACTGTATGCAGCACAGCCACACGGATCTTTGGTAAGAAGCAATCAAAGAACAATGACTGGTTTGAGGCTAACTCTGCCACACTCATGCCAGCCATAGAAGAGCGTCGCAGTGCTCACCTGCAATACAAGCGATCCCCCTGGCAGAAGACACTACAGGCATACAGATCTACCAGAAGCAAAGTGCAGAGATTAGCATGGCAGTGTGCCAATGAATACTGGCTTCAGCTCTGGCAGAGTATCCAGTCAGCAGCAGATATTGGAAACATCAGAGTCATGTACGATGGCATAAAGAAAGCAATGGGTCTCACGAAGAAACTGACAGCACCACTGAAGTCTGCCATAGGCGATGGGCGATACCATCCACAACAAGGGCAAGCAGATGGAGCGTTGGGTGGAATACTACTCCGAACTGTACTCCAAAGAGAACCACGTGACCAATGATGCCCTCAACGCCATTGAAAACCTCCCTCTCATGGCCGAACTGGAAGAGAAACCTACTGTAGACGAACTAAAGAAGGCCTTAAAGAAACTGTCCCTAGGTAAAGCCCCAGGTAATGATGGTATCACAGCAGAACTCATCAAGTGCGGATGTAGCGTGCTGCTTACCCACCTGCACGACCTCCTCTGCCAGTGCTGGGACGAAGGTGCAGTGCCTCAGGACATGAGAGACGCTAACATCTTAACCCTGTTCAAGAACAAGGGCGACAGAAGCGACTGCAACAACTACAGGGGCATATCACTTCTCAGTATCGAGGGTAAAGTTTTCGCACGCGTCATCCTGAACAGACTGCAGACGCTTGCTGACAGAGTTTACCCAGATTCGCAGTGCGGGTTCCGCGAAGAGAGATCCACAATCGACATGATCTTCTCTGTCAGGCAACTGCAGGAAAAATGCAGAGAATAACACAGACCCCTCTTCTTGGCCTTTATAGACCTCACCAAAGCATTCGATCTGGTCAGCAGAGACGGACTCTTCACAATCCTGGCGAAAATTGGTTGCCCTCCAAAGCTGCTAAGCATGATCCAGTCCTTCCACGATGACATGAAAGGCACAGTGCAGTACGATGGCTCAACATCCGATCCCTTTGACATCCGCAGTGGAGTTAAACAGGGCTGTGTCCTTGCCCCCACGCTCTTAGGCATCTTCTTCGCAGTCCTGCTCAAGCACGCCTTTGGGACGTCCACAGAAGGGATTTACCTGCACACACGATCAGATGGCAGACTGTTCAACCTGGCACGACTGAAGGCAAAGAGCAAAGTGCGTGAAGTAACCATCAGGGACATGCTCTTCGCAGACGATGCTGCTCTAGCCACCCACACAGAAACTGAGCTTCAGCGCCTGATGGCCCGCTTTGCTAAAGCATGCGATGAGTTTGGGTTAACCATATGCCTAAAGAAAACAAACGTGATGGTTCAGGACGCGGACCCCCCCCCCAAGCATCATCATCAACAACTACGAACTTGAGGTGGTGAGTCAGTTCATGTACCTCGGCTCTACCATCACCAACAACCTCTCGCTCGATGCTGAGCTCAACAAGCGGATCGGAAAGGCATCAACAACTCTCTCCAGGTTGTCGCAGAGAGTGTGGAACAACAGCATGCTGACCATGAACACTAAGACCACCGTGTACCGTGGTACCGTGCATGCGTGCTAAGCACTCTCATATACGTCAGTGAAACCTGGGCTCTGTACGCCTCACAAGAGAAAAGACTGAGAGCCCTTCACATGCGATGCCTCCGACGCATACTCGGGATCACCTGGAGCGATCGAGTAACAAACAACGAGGTGCTCGAGCGTGCCAAGATTCTCAGCATGATCACACTCCTCCGCCAACGCCGCATCAGATGGCTGGTCCATGTACGTCGGATGGATGACAGACGGATCCCCAAAGACATTCTTTATTCGGAACTCGCCTCTGGCAAAAGGTCGATCGGACGGCCACATCTCCGCTTCAAGGATGTCTGTAAGCACGACATGAAAACCCTTGATATCGATGTCAACGCCTGGGAAGAGCTCGCTCTAGACAGATCAAGCTGGCAACATGCTCTGATCACTGGTCTGAAAGCCGGAGAGGACAAGCAACGCTTGCTAGCTGATGAAAGACGATCGCAGATGAAGAAGAATCAGCTCCAACCAACACCTGACGCAACCTTCAAGTGCAGCAAATGCAGCAGGGACTGTCACTCCCGCATTGGACTACTTAGCCACAGCAGACTCTGCACAACCACCAACCGAGACATCTCTCACGGGCGCAGTTCCATCGTCTCTCGAGACTAACGGATGCCAACACAACTTTTTTAATTAACAGTTAAGTAATTGCCCGAATTTAAACTGACATGTTATCTACAAAATGTTAAAGATTGCTTTGTAAACATTCTTTTTTATGTTAAGTACTATCGATCTTATTTAGTATTATCACTGTCAAGAAAACTAAAGGATTAACTTGGTTAGTTCTTGTGTAGATATTTGTCACTAATTTGCATACCCAAACACAAAATTGAATCTCATATAGAATTTACACTGTCAAAAAAAACAACAACAAAAGGATTAACTTGGTTAATTCTTGTGTAATTATATGTCACTAGTTTACATCTCCATACACAAAAGTTTATTCAAAGTGTATACACGTTATGACCTGTAGAACGAACGGCACTTAACAAACAATGTGATGTATGTGATTGGATCTGGTTATGTAACAATTTACTCTTTGTAAATGAAAGCTATTTTATTTTTGTATACTTCACTTGTTTAAGCACTGTATGTGTGTTTTGAATGTAAAATGAATAAATTACAATTATTTGCTGTTGAAAAGGTTGTAGAAGGCCCCAATATCATTTTGTAAGGCCAGAGTGGGACAAGCAAACGTTGTGTGGTTAGGGAAATATAAAAGAAAGCAGCAGGTCAAAATATCAGTGTAACTGGCACAACAGTCATTGCAGCACTGAATGTGAAAGGATGCACAGTGTATTCCTGGTCTGGGATTGGTGACGGTAGATATGACAGTGATGAGCTATGTATAAAACTTCTCACTGGTGATTCATAGAAACAAAATATTTTGAAAGCAGACTGTTTGATAATTGATTAAAATTCTATGCTTTCACTGATACTTTTTAAACAAATTGAACATGTATGCCAAATGATTAAACAGTCAGAATTTTGTTTGGAGGTATGCAAGTTATTGCAAGTGGGAACGTTTTTCAGCTTCCGCCTGTACCTGAACCATTGACATGTGATTCAGGTGAATATTGTTTCAAATCCACCGTTTTTGCAATGGTTTTGGGGCATCAATTTTTTTGTGGTCCTTTCAGCATTATCATTCACAAGGCACAATGATTGACTTTATACAGAGTTGAAAGTTGAGGCATCAAATATTTCTGCACCAGGTCAGTTAGGTGCGGAAAAGATGAGGACCAGAAATAAAAAGGGACTAGGAGTTATCAGTTTCAATTCCAACTCTGTGATTCCATATATATCTTTCATGTATGAATTATACAATAAAAAATTTGTACAGTTTGATTAAAGTTTAGAATGATGTAGACATTCTGTTTCTTTATTAGAGAACCTCAGTGTTGACTTTGATTATGAAACAGGTTCTGATTCAGATAACTCTGACTCTTCTGATGGAGAAATTTTAGAAGTTGATGAAATGTTGCCCATTGGGAAAGACATGCCTCCTTCATGTAGTGACCAAGGATGTAGGTTAACCACAGTTGACTCTGACATTTTAGAGCATCATGTTGACCATACAAAAATTAAACAACTTAAAGTAACACTTACAGAAATCGTCAAAAAGCCACTGCAACAGTTGAATACATTTTTTGAGATATTGTACCAAAAAATTCCAAATATCTTTAATAAAGTATGTGGTAATATAGAGGTCAGAAAACCAGATTCAAAGACATGGACTGAATATTATTTTGAAGTTTACCAGTTCTCAATGTCTCAGGAATGCATCCGAATTCTTTAAAGTTTCTTAAATTCTGTGCCAAACGATGATAATATTTGCATTTGGAAATATTTTTGACAGAACTTGTGAAATTGTTTAGGAAAACAATACTACTGACATTTTCAGTACCACACAAGTTGCACGTGCAGCTTCCATACTTGCATCAGAGCCAGGACGAGGAAAATTAAGGTATATTGCAGGTAGATGTATTGCAAAGAGTAGATGCCATAATATGAAGATAGGAAAGAATTTGGGTGATTTGGCTTGAAATATATTAAAGTCATCTTCACCTGCATATAAATAGCCATATCACATATGTGATTTTATCTCAATCATGATAATTATACTTTGTATAATAAAGCCCAGTCCAAAAGTAAGTAAATGATGTAAATGATATTATTTATTTTACAGTTCCTTTATTAATTTGTATTCTAGTCATCTACTTGTTACCTGGATAGGGGGTTTGTGTCTCGAAATCATTTTTGAACAAGGACTTTGTTAAAAATCTCTTTTGTCTGATCCCTCCCCAATAATAAAGTTTAATCTATTATTTTAATTGTTTTTTTATATCAGGGCAAGAAATATTTTTTAAATATGTTTGACAGCTTTAAAATTCGATCCCAAAATTCGAGGACCTTATACCCACCACTGTTGTCTAAACACAAAATGAATACCATTCATATACTAGCATTAGACTTGGGGTGTGGGGGAATGTATAATGATAACCCAACTAAGTGTGTTATCATTAGTGAACTCACCAATCACGTGCACCTGGTAACTTTGGATGGTTGCAAGTTTAATATTGTTGGTAGGGTTTGTATTAAACAGATTTTGAATGTCCATATGAGCATATGGATGCATGGAAGTTTAAATAACAACGTTACTCCATATTATATTAGGGGCCGACCATATAATTTTTGGGGATTAGGGGTGAGTTACTGAGATTTGTTTGGAGCCATGGTGATTTGTTCTCTTTTCCATCAATATTTTTTTCAACATAATACAGTTTATGTAGTCTTTCTTCGTCCATAAATCAGAGCAAGAAATATATGTGAATCTATTCGACAACTTAAAAAATATGGTTCCAGTAACTTCCAGTACTTTAACCCCACCCGTTTCTATACAAAAGTTACAAAATTGCTGCATTGGCAACATAGCATCGAGCACATGTGTTTGGGAAGGAATGGGAGGGGGACTTCAGTCTACTAGCCAGCACATACCATGTTGAGATTTAATTTCTGCCATACCCCTACATTAACCAGATTTTCTTAAGCTATATGTCGTGCTAAACGTTTGGGTTTTAGCGCTTTCCGAATTAAGAAAAAATATTTTGAATTTCCCTCTTTTCGAGGTATCACATTTGGGATGCCTTTCCTTTTATGCAAATGTTAAAGTTTGGTGACCGCAATGATACACGTAAAATATAGTAAATGAACAGATTAGTTGAAACAATTTTACGAAAACAAATGTTGATTAAATGATCCTGAAAGAAAATGAACTTCATTTTAATTTTAATTTTAATCGTTCCTATTTATATGTATTCGTTGTTTATATACATCCTACCAAATAACTGCATCTACTCCGAAGTAGACCGGAAGCTGATCTTTGGAATGGTCGCCTGTGTGTGGAAGACACGAAGAAGCGGATAAACTTTTCGCAAAATTGGCCCTTCAGAATCAGTAAGGTTACTTAAATGGTGTGTGTGTGTGTGTGTGTGTGTGTGTGTGTGTGTGTGTGTGTGATTAGGATTTTTAACGTGGCTTTAAAAAAAATCAGTCATATCGCTACGATGTCTACAGTGTGGCCATTTATCGTGATGTCTAGCACTGGGGCATCATGTAGCATGATGTCCCACCCAGTCACATTATCCTGACACCAGGCCGACCAGTCCTAACACTAACCTCTTAATGCTGAGGGCCTAGCGAGGCAGCTGTTAGTACTATTTTTGTAGGTCTTTGGTATGACTCGACCGGAGTTCGAACCCACGACTTCCCGCTACGCAGGCGGACGCTCTAACCACTAGGCCACCGGCGCGGTTATTACTTTAATGGTAATGGATGAAAGATGTGGAGTGTCTTCTTTACAGTGGTGTACTTTATGAGTGACTGAATGCGCATATAGTATCGGAAAATTAGATCAGAATCATCGAAGGTTCAGATTTTGATCGGCGAGAGTTCGTTATTTTGTGTTAATTGGTGAGTGTACACATCAGTTTACCCCGGAATCAAGTGCCTATGTCCTAGATCCTCGGTTTTTAGAACAATTCACTTAATAAGATTTGACACGGTGAAAAGAACCACGAAATCAGCGATGCTGCTATTTATTCCATGAGGTTTTGTTGACTTGCCGGACTCGAGAAGTAAACTTATTAAATTGAGACTAAACAATAACTATTTACGTATTACTTGCTTCTCTTTGTCATGATAACCCTTTTTTCTACAGGCTTTTGTTTTCCCTTTGACTCTGTGTTACAGTAAACCCAGAAAAACATTATTGAATTTGGGAATTTATAAAGCGGATATATTGTCACTCAAAGAACCGCAAAGTAAATATCCTTTGGGAAGAAAAGGAAAATGCGAGTATTACCAGAGGCATCGATTAAACAACATACTGCTTTGTCATACTTGGAATTTCGACTTTTGACAACTCAGAGTAGAGCGATGAACATTCCAGACATGGAATATAGGCTAACACTGATGCAGGCGACAATGTATCTTCTGCTACTTGCATTGACATTCATTGGAAACATTGCAGACGATCCTGACTTAAGATCAACAGTTTCGAAGGATGTGTTTGACCAAATTAGATATAATATAATAAAGGATAATTCAGATAGTTCCTACTCGTACTTTAAAATTGACAATAGGAATGGGTCTTTATACATAAATAGCGTCATGGACAGGGAGAAACTGGCATACTGCACGTGTTTGACCAAATTAGATATAACATAATAAAGGATAATTCAGATAGTTCCTACTCGTACTTTAAAATTGACAATAGGAATGGGTCTTTATACACAAATAGCGTCATGGACAGGGAGAATCTGGCAGACTGCACTTTATCTTTACAATGTATTTTGAAAATTAAGGTAGTGGCGCAATCAACCGTCAATCCATATTTGCGGAAGTTTGATTTAACTGTGGAAATAGAGGATCTCAACGAAAACAGTCCAACATTCCCTAAAAAAGGTAGTAAACTTCAAATATCGGAATTCGCAGCTTTAGGACCATCAGTGCCCCTAATAGCAGCAGTGGATATGGACAGTGAAAACTTTTCCATAAAAATTGATTCATAATTCCAGACAACACCCCTTTTAACATATACTTTCAAAATTACGCAATGGTACATCAATGGAAAAATTCTTCGTGCATCGAGAGCTGTAGTGGGAAACAGACGATTCTTATAGGCTGATTGTTGTTGTGGAAGATGGTGGCACACCGTCAATATAATCATTACTGACGTCAATAATAACATTCCACATTTAACAAAGTCTGTCTACAACATCACCGCGGAAGAGAAAGTCGCGATAGACACACTTCTTGCAAAAGAAACCGATTCAGATATGGAACAAAATGGAGACGTTACATATCATCTAAATCACAGTCAGGTAGAAAACTTCCCAGAACTTATGGAATTATTCATTTTTGATGAAAACGGTGGAGAACTCAGGCTAAAAGGACCGCTTAATTTCGACTCTCTTACAGCTAAACGTGAAGTCATCCTCAAAGGCTGCTATAAAGGGACACCGCCACTTTTTGTCACAGGCTATTGTTTACGTTCACGTAAAGGAGTTCAATAACAATTTCCCCGAGAACAAGATAAACTGGTTTTAGGATGATGGTGCTGCTATCATCTCTGAAAATTCAGTGGAAGGAACAGCAGTTGCTTATATTGAACTCTTGACAAAGATACTGGTATTAATGCTATAAATGAATGTAAGCTCATCAGTGATGTATTTGAATATCAATCCATTGACGAAAATGAATCCAAAGTTATCTTGAAGACAGCATTCGACCGTGAGAATGAGGCATTTCACAACATTACTTTGTTCTGTGAGGATAAAGAAACTCCTCCACCTCATTTACCATCCAGGGTAAAGACGAAAACGACAACAGGCCAAAATTTAATAAATAAATATATTAGTCAAAATAGGTGAAATACATCAGGTGTAAACAAGCTGGTTCAAGTTTCTGCAACAAATGCAGATGCCGGAACAAATGGTTATGTGCACTATACGGTTGTCTCAAGTAATTACCAAATTCACTCCGATTCCGAGGGCATCATGTTTACTACGTCAGTTTTCGACAGGGAAATTGATAGCAGAATCATGTTCAATCTTTGTGTTATTGATAAAGTTATTCTTGCGTTTACCTCCACATCTACAATTGTGATAAATGTACAAGACACAAATGACAATGACCATCACTTCAAAGAGCATGCTTATCGGCTTGACATATCAGAAAACCTACCAAGCCGTCCTGAAGTCGGTCAAATTACTGTAACTGACCAAAACACCGGAAAGAATGGATAAATCGGTCTAATGATTAATGGGTACTTACCATTCACGATATAATGTTCCGGTTTAGTGAAAATAAAGGAGATTTTAGATAGAGAAATTGAAAGAAAATGTAATTGTAATTTTATTCGTCAATGGAATGCCCTCAACGATCTCGACTTGTTCAGTTGTTGTTAATGTAATAGACAAGAATGACAATTCACAAATTTTCGTTTCCCCAAGCGCTTGCAACAAGACAGTTGTTCTATCATAATCCAACTGTCCCTTGGAAGTTGTATCCCCTATTAGAGCCTATGATAACGATGATGAACCAAATGGACAGATCGTGTATTCTTTGGTTGATACAAATGAGACAGATCCTTTCAAAATCAGGGAAAACACAGAAGAAATTCTTCTACTTCCTCAGCTGACACTGGTTGATAAAATGAATTATTCCTTAAAATCAAAATCGATGATCAAGGATAGCCATCAAACTATGCGACCACGTTTTTGAATGTAAGATTAATAAATACGATTGTTCCTCAGTAAGTCACTTATTCGGGACGAGAGAATTTTCGTATCGCTATATGTAGAGGTTCAATAAGTTTTCATATCGCTATATCTAGAGGTTCCATAAGTTTTCATATCGCAATATCTAGAGGTTCCATAAGTTTTCATATCGCTATATCTAAAGGTTCCATAAGTTTCCTTCTCATTTTGACAATAACATTAATAGTATACGTAATAAAAAGAAATGGACGAAAAAGCAACTGCATTGATGCGGTTGACTCTGGATTCTATAAGAGGGATACACAACCTAAAAAATTCAAATTCCTTGATTTAAATATAAATGTTTTCCAATATGAGGTTCTGAAAGAGAAGAGGCAGAATAACGATAAAGATGCTCGTCATGACCTGAAACTGTTTTCAAGCAATTCAATGCCCGACTGTCCTCAGATTTGGAAGGTGAGATTTGTCACTTTATAAAGTATTTTAATTTTATATCAAAACTTTTGCATTTTAATGTAAATAACACAATCGACACTATCTCGTAATGATAACTGACAAAACGTCCAATTGAGACTTTTCATTTCTGACACCTTCGAGAACAAATACATAATAATATGACTCGTGGAGTTGTATTTGAACAGCTAATGCACTTATTAAAATTAAATATGCCTCGTGGAAGTGTGTTTGAACAACTAATGCAAAAATGAAACTTAAATATGCCTTGCTCCAAGCTAGTCACTACTATTAGAAGGCATTATGGTTTAAAAGCCAGTGAAAAATAGGATTCATTTAAGGTTTTTTAAAATCAAATAAATAACATCGAGATCTATGAAAACCCTAATTCTGAAGATTAAAGCTAATACGTTATTAGATCACGAGGTGGGAATTTATAGTGCTTAATTAATTATCAAATCTAAATTACCAAGTATTTGTTCCATTGTATTCGTTTCATTTGTAGAAACTTTCAACTCGAGAACTACGTCCTCGGTTTTGTCGTTGCAAGTGACGAAACAAAAACGCGAAAATATGTATCACATCTCCCATGGTCCCAATGGAATTCTATTTATCGCTAAGAAAACATGCTCATTAGTTCCAATCCTCCAACAACATACAACTGGAATATATCATCATTCTAAATTTAACTATCAAACAGGTTGGTACAACCAGAGACGAATTAACCAAGAAGAAGGTTAAATATGCCAAAGAAAACAATATTTAACACGTTATAATTAAAGACAACTGAAAGCATTCAGCATATGTTGGATACCGCACCTCATACCTTTAATTGACATTAGATTGGCATATTGCACTAATTCGAAACCAGTTTATCAGATACTGATCATTTTCCCTCTGAGTAAAACTTCTGAACTTTCTTCTTGGATTCTTAAGTGTTTTGCCTGAGATATGTAAAAATAAAATAATTAAATAATATTTAAAAAAAACTTTTGTGTAATTTCTCAGCGAACTTTTCAAAATTTGCAGTTACACCCCCCCCCCTCACACACACACACACACACACACACAGAGGGTAAAGGTGGAAGGGAAAAGGCACAAATATTAATATAAAAAGCATACAATATAATTTCATTTTTTATTCAATTATTTTAATCACTACAGTTTCTCACTTTGAAGAACATAACCACATAATTGAATATTCTTTCAAGTATATCATTTCCCCATGCAGCTATTATTAACTTGCTATACGAGATAGTAGGGGGAAACTTGAACTAAACATATACACGTACCTTTCCAGTGGTAAGATTTTCCATATTTACTTTCCCATGACCACTACGTGTCATTTACCGTCGTCCGTCACTGAGGTATTAATTATGGGTAATGATTATGTAATGTATGTGCCTAATCAGATAAAGACTAAAGAAAAGCCCAAACACTTCTGCATTCCTTTATTACTTCAAATACATTTCATTTCCGCTTCGAATTTGTGCTCGCAATCACTAGAATAAACAGTTGCATGCCACAATAAGTATACCTCAATGGCAAAAAATCATGACACTGTTATTCATTCCATGTCATTCTATGTATCTTGTAAGAAAAACGGTTATCAGACAAGAAAATGTTGATATAAACCAACGCTGTCTTTAATTTAAATGCAATTTCAAACTTTGTTTTAAAAATCTTTCAATTTCAACTGACAGAGAATTTTGTTAATTTGATAATTTGACTATTTTTTTCTAAATATCGTAGCTGAAATTCCCAAGTGATCAGAAAATCGTTCATTCGAAGCACTCAGTGGTATAGGTTTTTATTTCTTGGATATATCATCATGAACTAGAAAAATATGGACATTAAAATTACTTCACTTATTCTCTTGAAATTTTGAAGAAAGCCACATTTCAAATATAGTATTACAGGAAAAATAGTTAAAATGTTGGTTAATCTTAGCAAATTTGTCATTCGAGTACTTTCTAGTACGTAATAATTTTCTGTATTCTGTTTCTGACAAGTAATCCATGATCTATGCATTGGCTAATTTAGTTTGAGCTCAAGAACAGAAACAAAAGCAAGCGAGACAATCATATTTTGCTGCATTGTCCACAGTTCGTTTTACTGTCTGCTTTTGATTTCGTTCTAAAATAAACTTCCCTATGTAATAAACGGCACGTTTTTATATTCAATGTGTCGAACCATAGACTCGGTCTTGACAAAAGTAACAGTGTTTGTTTATTTGTTTATTTATTTATTTTTTGAAGTAATATAAGTAATGTGATATATTAACAATACTGCTAATGAATTACAATTTTAATGGACACAATTTTTGTTTTGTCCAATTAATATAAAAACTAAGCAATAGAGATTTATATGTTCTTGTCAATTAGAAACTACTAGGGCTGTGTTAAAATATTTTTGTATATATCTAATTAAGCATCCAAAAGTGGCTGGGCAGTTTACTGTGAACGAATACTATGTATTGATTGGTCTAACATAAACTACATGAAAATTCAGAATTTGTCATATAATCTTAACTGTACGAGCACCATTAAATAACTGCACATAAGCTGACAACCTAAACGGAAGTCGATAACATTCCTTTCTTCCATTATGTTTCTCCATAAATCATACTTCAGATTACGACTGACCAGACTTAAAATTAATAGGGTTGTATTGGATTAGTTGAAAACCGGCTCCATATGTCTGGAATAATGCGATAGCTTATATTTCCAGCTCCGCACTTTAAAGAGGCTTTACAAAATTTTTCATCTCAATTTAGGAGGAGCAAGGACTGATAGGTAAAGTTTCGTATTATAACCAGTATTATTGAATTTCGAATATCCTTCTTTTGAAAATGATGTATATTTTTCAAAGTATGCATATTAATTCTTCATAAATGATTAAATCTGTCCTTTTAATCAATTTTTAATGTTTTCTTTGGTATTTAATCTTCATTACATACAGAAATCAACGTCGAGAGACTGTTCGATTCTTTCCCCCGAATTTGAATAGCAGCTTCCTGCCAGAAGGTTCTCGACTGATATTAAATGTTTGTCATCAAGATCACATCCACAGCAAGTCCACGAAGCCATGCTTATTTCTAGATCCACACAGCCTACGGCAATGCAGCCTTACAAGACATTGCTGCTACATGCCAGCGTCTAATATTTGAATGTGCTACTTTTTTCGTCGCCACGTTAAAAACCTTGACTACATCTTAAGTTAACCTCCTCCGTGACTCTCCATGCCACTTGATGTATACTCACTCTGCCGTGTCTGCTTCTAATGCCATCATCATTAGGCCAACAACCTGTTATCCGCTTTTTTCGTTTTTTTTTTCCCGCCAATAGTCATGCCAGATTGCTACTACTACAAATGCTGCTAATATCTCCTTTTGTCTTACAGACTCAGTAGACTAAGTCTGTTATATTTGACCATGACAACGATAGTCAGATATCAGTGGAGACCATTCCAAGTGACAGAGGTAGAGGCGGAAGTGAATCAGACGAGAAGCACGGAACCAGCGTTGTGCAGTAACATGATTTTCGTACGGAATATAAATAAATGTTGTAATTTGCATGGTTGTCTTCTTTTGCCTCCTTCTCTTCTTCTTCATTATTAATATTATCAATGATATTATTATTATTATTATTATTATTATTATTATTATTATTATTTACTTACATTCAGTATCTCTCGGTTGGAAAATTGTCATATGCAGGCGAAAACTGATAAGTTTGTGCGATAGATCTTCGCCCCTCGTACGTTCAATCAGTCCTGACAATTAACAGATAAACACAGATATTAAGGTTTTGGAACCATATCCATGTTCACAGCAGGTGTCGTCTCTGTGATACCCACCTTTACGTACATCTTTTGGAGTTCCACTTTTCTGTAGCGAATATATAGTTGGAGCTAGGTCCGTAGAGAGCGATCACGGGCTCTGGGTAGGAAACACTCGGGCCTCTCCTAGTTCATGTTCAAATAAAAAAAAATCTTTTATAAAATTTAAAAATTGTTCGTCCCGGGCCCCCTTATATGAGCAACTGAAAGAAGCAAAATAATTGCAAAAAACAGTATTATAATCTCACCGGAGTAATACCAGAGTTGCCTAGGTCAAAAATCGCTCAAGAACAGTTACGAGATCAGATAAAATCACTGTTAACCTCAAAGGAATTCGATATATTGGCCGCGATTGAACCTGCGAGAAAACAAGATAGGTTTTTGGAACGAGAAAGAAAAAAGATTTGCAACTATTGAAGCAGAATACACAACCAGGTTTGATTTCGATAGATTAACCAAAGATATGAAACGTCTGCCATTTAAATTACAATTACACGAATGTATCAGAATGGCCAAAAATGAGCTTAATCAAGATAGTGCTGCTCGTGTTTTTTCAACATTCAGGATAGATCACGACGGTATTATTTATTGATTCCACCACGAATGACAAATAAGCAAGGACTATTATTAATAATCTTACGGAAGAAACACGATCTCTGTTCAGAATAAAGTTTATTGTCGAACGTGATAGCCAGGATAGTCCAACATGGATTATCCAAGATAAACTCGACCTTTTTAAAAAATCACGACGACTTAACAGTGTTGTCACAGTGGAGATAAATTCTAAACCAGGTACCCTGACGGGTATTGACCACCCGTATTATTCACTGGTATATCATGCATGTTGTATTCGCACTCCACCGTTTAAACGATCCTGATATTAATGCTCTTCAACCGACGAGGGTTGCCTCGTTAAATTGTGTGGCTCAGAGAGTAACAGATCACTTTATGAACTCGAGACCAGGAAATGGATTTACAGAATCATGAATGAAATAAAATGAATGAAGGAGTTTCTTATCAACGAAGTTAAAGTGTTTGAGAAAACATTGAAGTTTCCAATAGTAGTAAAAACAAAAATCAGCTAGATTTTGTATAATTCTGGCAAATCGTTTTAGTAAATGTTCTCCAATAATAATCATAGATCATAATTTACAAGCGTGGACTGACATGGTAACAAAATTTCTACGAGAAAGAACAACCAGATTTTATAACGCCGATACTTTTGAAGAGATTTACAAAATTAGTAAGCGCCACCCTCTATCGGTCTGGGTATTTCATGGTGATTGATCCGCCGATGATGATGGTGAATCACCATTTTATCAGTTTGTGCAATCTTGTGTACTTTATCGGAAAGAAACTACAACACACGATGAAACGAAATGTAAATTAATATCAACGACGGCGATGGCAGAGCCCCTGCAAGCGTCTGCGAATCCGAAAAAACATCGATGTATTACTCAATAACTGTTTACAATATCGTCTGTTGTGGCTCATATAGGACAAAAATAACAGTTTTTGGCGTCCAGCTCCAAAAGAATTTCTCGATGATATATCACGATCTTATGTTGAGTTTGGACATGGCTGTCTCTGGAACACAAAATATAATTCATCAGAAATGATGTCTGTTTACAACGTGGCATTTCATCAAGCTAGTTTTCTTAGATATGGTGATTGTAACAAGTAGTTTGAAAGATTCAGTCATCCAACAAACGAAATGACCTGAGTAGCCAAACGGTCCACTGCATATCGACTACGATCAAACAGGTTTTACCGAGATCCAATCATTTGAGTTTTTAACAAATATTCATCCTATTATGCCTATCTGGTTTGGTCGACAATTTAATAAACCAGATACCATTGTTGATCACAATGATTACTGCAAACAATCAATTTGGCTGAGCTCCAATAGTGTTATTACGATATATGTTGGACGCTAACATTCTCACATCGTTAACTGGGACATCTGCGATACAGTTTGGCTACCGCGCGATGATAAGATATGTGCAGAAAAAATATCGGTAAGTTTACATTGAGGGCGTCATGTGATAATAAACGCCGTTGCACAAGATTAATTATGGATCCGGCAGAACTAGATTGTTTGATTGCAAATACTACCCTGCGAGGTGAACTAGTGTCAATGCGAAGTGCAAGTGCAAATACAAATATCGGAACCATCATTAGCTACTACGATGGTGATATTCCACAACTAACGTTCTTGAGATCTTCGATGCCCTCATATTCGTCCATCAATCTGTTATCGATGATCAATAGACTTCCAAATGATGCTGTTAGAGTATCCACGGATTATTTTAATATACGTCGATCAAAAATAGATATTGTGAAACCATTTATCGACGGCGTCGAAGACGCTACTGCTAGCTTAGCTAACACATTTTAGGGTTATTGAAACTAAAGCGCGAACAAATACGTAAATTTATTCTGAATCTGCAGATGTTAAGCTACCTACGGTGTATTACGGCAACAATGAATTATCGCAACCATCGGTGAGTTCGTCAGTGAATGATCCAATCGCGAGACATAAATCGATTTATCTTAATGGTCCAGGCGATTCTGGCGAAACATCACGTACGATATAATTATTTAGAAATTCAGATATGATTGTGCTAACGCCAACTCACCGGCTTGCCATAAAGATAAAACATCGGTGAGTTTAGTCGTCCACATATCACAGATTTTTTGATGGAGTGGTGATGCGTGGATGTCGGAAACCACGTTAAAAATGTTTCTTGACTGGATGTCTACAAAAAACACGCCAATTATCATGTGAGCGATCAAGGACAACCTCCTCCGTTTACAGGAGAAGCACCACACAACTTCAAAAAAAAAAAAATACATCGACGCTTATGAGAAAATATTGTACGACCACCGCTCCGGCGATTAATCATTACGTGAGATGAAAACGTTAATTAGACTTCAGCCGGACATGATTCAATGTAAGATAATGCGAGATAATGCCTAGTATAATTCCCGATACATCCATGTTGGATTTCTGGAACTTATGGCGACCTAATGATCTGATAGTTGTGCCACGAAAGAACATGCGTGATTCACTACAACATAGACTATATGAGCTTCATCGAAAAAGATTTCCAGCGTTGCCGCTTACACTGTGTTATCATTCAGCGGATACCCGTCGACAAAAGATTCCAGTCACGATTCCAGGAACGGATGCACAACAAAAGCCCATTCTTAATGATATCGTTGAACTTCCCACAATTGTTCTCGGCGTCAGAGACGCAAGTCACTTCGCGACCGCAACCATCTTCCTAGACTGGTGGATATGCGATAATAATTCAGTCATCGCAAGGAACTAACAATCCCAGATACCAATATCTGGATTGTTGATGACCGCATCAAATGGTCAAATTTAGTATATTTGGCAGTATCGAGAGTTACAAAACTATCCCAACTGCACACAATTGTTATAGACTATTTTAATCAATCAGACACTCCAACGACTGGGGCAACAATAGTCCCTAGCATATTAAAAAAAATAGCTGGTTATGCGCGAAAACACAAAAAAGCAAAAATAAAACAGAGTTAGCTTGATCTTGATGTTACCCATGACGCGGAAACAAAGACAAAATGATCACTACGCCTGCTGTAATACAATGATGTTTTGGCAATATTTTCCTAATGACGTACGACAATTTACCATGGACGGAATCGATGTGTTTCTTCACGATTTCATCGATGAGTTTCATAGCAATTTCACGACTGACTTCGTTGTTTAACGTGGTTGTCAAGAGAGGTAGTCTTGCAACCCATTCACGAGATCTGTCCATTCTTGGGCGCACTGATGTCCAAACAATCGCTTAGAAAGTGTTCGATTAAATAATTCAACGACTGCCTGTTCACGATGCAGCGCGGTGTGTCTAAGTCTGATTTTAACGTAATGCTTTTGCATCAACGATGTAACTACACCAAGAAATTCTTTGCCAGGATCAACCTATAGCAACTGTGGCCATCGTGAATAAATGCGTCCAAACTCGGCTGCGACTTCAGTTGCTGTTTTAGTTGATAAAGGTTCCGCTTCTTTCTATCTAATTGCAACGCCGACGACCGTTAAACGCGTATTTGTATGTGTTCCGTTTGCGGGATGTGCCAATGAGGTCATGTGGTAAAAACTAGAAATCTGCCTGATGAACTGTGTTGAGCGTGCTGACATCAAACCGTCCATGATGAATCGTTTTAGGCGGCGACAGATAAATTTGGCATATTGCCTGTCGTTTCAATCAATTTTTTTCAACAGTACATCTGACACCTGCTGAATCGGCTAGTTTGCTAATCGCTGATGAATCATTCCAGTATCCTCTTGGACAATAATATATCGACGCCATTATTTTTAAATTTTCGACAATTAATTGTCTGCGCCGACCGCTAGTTTACCACTCATCACCGATATTATCAACCAGTTCGCGAGTGATTCTCCTATGTTTTTTTTATCGACTTCAACGTGTGAATCAACCTGACGTCCGCGATATGTTGTTGTTGTAAATCTTTTTTTAAAAAAAATATACGATATCATGAGTATAGCATGCTTGATCAGTCACAATTACTGAAATTTCACCCGGTTTTATTCGATCTTTTTGCGTCAAGTCTAATATGAAGTCGGGTTCCAGGACCACTATAATTATATCCCGGAAGATGCTTTTCCCCCGGGTAATTAGCCCACGGCATTCCCAGTAATTTCCTGTATTTCTCAGCAGTATCACCGCCAGTGACTGTGTCTGCTATCACAAAAACTTATATTGCATTATTCCTCATTTTACACACTTACTTGTAAGTGTTCGCCTATAATTTTTCTTCGTTGTTCCTTTGAACCCAGTTGTATCCGTCAACGTCTTGCATCTAACACATTATAAACTCATGATTATAAATAGTACTGTATTTCTACAATATGAACGTGGTTCACTGTTCAGTGACATGCGAGCAAGCCCCGGTCAAACATTATCCAGCGTTACCCAATTCTATTCGAGCCATTACAGTTGATCCTTCTGGGTCTGGTAAAAAAATCCGATGCTGCTGAACCTGATCATGAGGTGGTTCAAATGAAACACACTTTATTTAGTGGCACAAGCCGTAAACGACCAACGATGATATAATGTTATTCAATGAAAATGCAAAGGATGACGATGATGTTATTGAATTTATAACTGATATCGATGATACACCAACCATCTATGATCTTATTGGGATATAAACAATCTAATGGTTTACGATGATGTCATACTTGACAAACAAACACATCCAGCCAAAATATTTTCACGAGGCAGGCGTAAAAAACCACAGACGTCATTCACGTTACACAGAGTACACTCAGATTCCTAAAGCGGACAGAGAGATAACTGTATTTTTTTGGTCATCTTTAACATTGTTGACACACATACATTGCGAAATATTCATCAGCCTTGAATACCCGGTGACACTGATATAAATAAGTTTAAAAACCTTTTTGCACATGCTCAGAAAACCCCGTATGAATTCATCACAATACGTTTGCTCGATCCAGCAAAAGTTATCTAATTGGTCTCGATAAAATCTTCTATTAAAGAACCAAGAAAATGTTAACGATATTATCTCTGAGATCGAACACTTGCAAGACGTCGCCTCGCGGTTCAACTTAATGTTAAAAAAATCACTGACCATTTTGAAATGATACAGCAGCGACGAGAAGAGGGCAGATATACACTAGCGGCGGAATACAGCGCTATCAAATTATTCCTACGAGAAATGGAATTTTTCATTGGCTACGTTGCCAGCTATCGATGAACGCGAGATAGCTAAATTTGTTCCACTGGCAAGCGCCGTTGAGAAAATACGATGAAAGCTGTCTCAGCAACATGAAACTCGAGTGGCTGTAAGTGCGCGTGCGGTATAGCAACGTCACCAGTACCTCCAAAAATATAAGAGAGTAAAAGATAAATTCACGTCAAAAAATGATATGTTATTTATTTTGTTATTGGTAGTGGAATGCACTATTTTTGGGGGATCTTTTTTTCATGATGGGCTGAATTGCTATCGTCGACTGCGTCATATATGAAATTTACAGAAATCGTCGACGTGATATTAATTATATCCGGTGATACATGGTGATCACCACCTGTTGGATCGTTATTATGTCAAATAATATCTGGAGATCCTTTTATTTTCTCCCATGCCGCATAAATCTTCGGAAAATATTCGTCAATTATTACTTCAAGATCCGGCTGCATTCTATCTAGATCCAAAGGTGGTTATATGAACATAATACATTCGTCCTCGGTGATCTTAAAATAATCAAGAAATAACTTTTGATAATCACTAATGGCTTTTCTGACAACATCTCTTGTTGAAATCGAAGCATTGAGATTCACAATCATCAGATGTTTTATTGTGTTAATAACTTTTAGTTAATATCATCATTTGGATATTCACTTTTATTGCGCTCGTAGATTACACTATGTAATTCTATGTTCTTGCGCAATCGCGCTGGCTGTTTCTCCTACTTGACGAATTGATATGCTCCGATCCAGAAAAGAAATGTCCATAGGAGGGTTTCATGTATTCTAGTTCTCTCACAAAACCAAATTCTCTAGGTGACTAATCATATCGCGCTGGTCGTGGTGGTACAGTATAAATCGGTACTCACAGCGGCCATCTCAGCATAGTCCTGATTGATGACATATATGTTAACGGCGTAATTGGAATCCGCGGATTCCTCCGTTGATATTTAAATGGCGGAACTCAATGTTGGCTCGTGTAATTTAATAGCGATTTTTTTATTCTTTTCCTGTCATTGATTTGAATTCACTGATTTGTTCGATCTTATATGATCCTGCTGAAATTAGTAGACGTTCCAGTCGGGTTCCTCTGATGCATCCAGTTTCTTATACGCGAATATCAGTGAAGTGTTAGAGTCTAATCCACCAAATGATATTGTTTTGATATTTGGCCTACCTTAACAAAGTCGTAATTGTGACCGATCATTAAGTCATTTTATCTGAGTTGGAAAGCAATATCAAATTGAACATGTTGCTGATCCAGACGCTGCTGTTTATATCGCGTTGATGAATGGAGTCGTATGTATTACATGATCTTGAATCTTTTTCTTTCTTTTTCTTCGCTTTATGTGAGCTTAACGTCGGCAACCATTTGATTTCTAAAGAAATCAGTAGTGACTATGTTTCTGCGAAAATTCGTACACGCGGTTACATTATTATATTCAGATCTGAATATAGCCAATCCATCACTCATTGTTACTGACGAGGTCCTTATCGCGATGTCTTTGTTGTCCACGTATTTCCTCGTTGCAATGTTATCGTGCAATTTTGGTTATCTCGAATTATCAATTACATTTCCGCTCACGCTGAGTTCACAAGTCATTGTATCGCCGACTTTAGCAACACGTTTAAAAATCTCTCCTGTAGTCCCTCCGATTGATACTTTGGAGTCTTTGATTTTTTCACCATCAGTAAATCTCACGATGTTATCAGTGGTCGCATTTGAAACTCTCAGGAAAATATCGACCCATTTTATATTGCTCATCTTTAGTCGCTCATGCGGGTCCTCAAAACAACAATAACATCTGAATCAACCTCGGCGAAATGCATAAGATCAGCAAGTTCATCTCGTGTAGCATACGCTGACAGCTCAATGTCGCTGAGACCCTTGCGGGTAGCATATCTTGTAAATCCTGGTAGTTCTTTATATATTTTTTTTAATGTCTTACGGATTTGTGGGAATGGAATAGTCAACCCATCACCATCCACGATAAATGCTAATTCAAGGTTTGGTATATATGTTTGATTTTAAAATATACTATCATTATAATCCTTTTTTCATAAAAAAAGATATGCGGTTGATATTCTAAAATATATACTAAGAAATTCTTCTTTGTTGCTTCGGGTAGAAATTTTAAATCGGTTAAATCTTTCGATATTTGAATCTATTATAAATGCACTCCTGATATGGTTTTGTATAGTATCTGTTTTAGTATTGAGATCATTAGCTTTAGTATTTATATTTGTAATCTTATCATCAATCTTAGTATTTATCCCTGTTATCTTTTCATCAAATCTCATAGTGTCCAGTCTATAGGCTAACTCCATTGGCTACTACTGATACTCTACCGAGCTCCTCATCAATATTATTAACTCTGTTTTGTATATTATTTGATTTTGTTTTCAAAGCGTTTATCTATCAAATCCTTTAACTGATCCTGATATTTCTGCGAGTGTTTTGAAAATCGTTTTGATTGAAGTTTTAACACTGACTACATCAGTGAGTTGTATGAGAATGTCAGCGAGCTTAGAGCTGACGATCATTGGATTTCTGAAGAAACCACGGGTGACTTCAAGAATAGGATAGTTTCTGACATGGCATGTAAACTCGGTTATATGATCATCATGCTCAGATTGCAATATGGTTAATCTATCACTCGTTCTCGTTAACGGGGTCCTTATTTCAGCGTTGCTGTCGTCCACCTTGTAGCATCTTCGGCAAATATCGGTTCTCAAAACCGTCAATTGTACTTTCAATCATTACGAGTAAACCAGTCATTGAACCACCGGATATAGGAACATGTCAACGGAACTCATCGCGTATCGCTGATGATATATTCGAGATTTTATTTTTCCGTCGCCAGTAAATACCACAATGGTATCGTTGATTGCACCTAAAACCTGCAGGATAATACTCGTCTCTGACTGTCCTTGCTGATCTCCAAAAAACAACAACCTCATCCTGGTCAACCCCGATGAGACTCATAAGATCAGCATGCCCATCTCGCGTCACATACGCAGACAAATCAACGTCACCCGGGCACTTACGCGTAACAGATCTTCCGGAAATATTTGCTATTATAAATTATTAGCCTGTTTAAAACGACATTAGACGGCTATGTCGTCTGCTGGTATGCTCATGCACGACTTTATGCGGCGGTGCTGATGACCTTGACACAGCGTTAAGTACAGCAAGTACTTCATGACTGCATATAGGTGGATTCGTTAATGTTTGTGTTGGTAATGTTGAATATCAGATTGGTATGCCACCAGCTAAGCCACTGTATTTTAAAAATTCTGTCGGTGGAGCCAATCCATACCATCATAAAAACGAAACAAACAAAACCACGTGGATCAACAGCGTATCAACCCAACGAATACCTGGACCAGAATTGCCATCAAGATTAATGATACAAGTATCTACACGGTTTATTTTTTTCAGTAATTGATCACGCACGCATGAAAACACCTCTCAAGTTTGTTATATTTAATTGGTAAGCAGCATCAAGTAAATCGAAATTAGACATGGGGAGTTTTAGCGAAACGTTCCTGGCAGTCTAAGACCTTGACCGTACCGCGTTCCGGGTAATCTTAGACCACTTCCCTTTTTTGGGATTTGTTAAACCCTGTCCTGTTGATTTTTTCATTGCCATGCCGGCAGCTGTTCCATCGGCACAGAGTGAGCTGCTTCTGAAAAAGGAACTATACTGCCGGTCTTTGCTGTATCGCTGATCGCATTCGAGAAAATATCAAGTCGAACGCCAGTTTTTGATATCTTGGTTTCATGTTAGTGTTTGAGCTGACGTTCAGTTAGCGATAATGTATTTGGGCCTTGCAACGCCACTGATTTCGGAGATATTTATGCCCCAGGATTCTTCTTTGGTACCGATTACAACTTTTTAGTCTGACCGGGTGTCAAGAGTAACGTTGACATGATGATATGACATTATTATATTATGAATGATATAACTACATGTTTGGTAATCACTTGCATGTTTTCTACTGACGCATCAATGACTCATTTGTCCGCCAATACCTTCAAGTAACATCGTTTTATCCGATAGTATAACAGCGATTGCTCTTTAACCAGAATTCTTCTTTGATGACGATGACAGCTTTTTAAGCTGACCGAGTGTCAGAATAACATTGACGTAATGATGTGACAATATAATATTATGAATGATTTAATTACATGTTTTCCACTGGTGCATCAATGACTCTCGTTCGTTTACCAACTCCTTCGATCAGCATTGTTTTGTCCGACAGCGTAACAGCGATTGCTCTGTAATTACCAGCTGTTAATCGTGCTACACGAGATCGGAAGTGTATGTCGACAACTGATTGCCTAAACAAATCTAGATGTTCAAGCAATAAATAATACATCGGATATAGCTTTGTAAATTCCCGCTAAGATATCTGCAAACCAGAATCAATATTCCGATCACGCCATATGAATGTCATCAACCGATGATACGCACGTCAACATGATAATTATCGCAATTCAGTAACACTTCTTCAGATGGTTCTTGATGTCCATTTATTCTCAGAGAAACTTCATTAACCCCGAGCGTGTCAAGTACCATTGGGTTTCGTGCTTGTGAATCTATTCGGGTGTTTATCTGAAGCGCCATAAGTATATGTTGTGGTGCTCGAACTCTCTGCTGCTATGCTATTTGCCATGTGAATAACTCAGCGACATTACATAGCATACTGTCTGTGGTGATCTTCAACAACGATAGGGTTGACTTACCGCCACTATCCACGAAAGATGACATCCGTTGTTCCTCCGTCAGCAATAGCGCCATTATTGGCACCCACAGTGAAAGCTTTGTCAGTTTCACTTTATCATCAACACTATCAGGATGCAAGACTGCATCGATGTCAGTAGTTTATTGAACTAGTACTATTGTGAGTTTAGCACCAGCACTAACGTTTCTGACATTTCTGTAGAATCCAAACATGTGTGACAGTAGAATTGTGCATAAAAATTCTTCTTCACCGTTTAACATCGATCGACGTGCTTTGGTTGAAATCTTCATTTGTAGATGCGACCTCAGTTCCAGCGGCGTTCATTCTCACTTTACTGCTCTCGGCGTGATCAGTGGTATCTTTGGCAAACGTCATTAAAGGACCAAAGAATGCGAATAATCAGCACTGTACCGTGCTAACCTGATAATCGTCGTAGCAATGTCGCAGTTTTCGAGACAAGATTCAATATTATTTTCGTCAATGCTGTACTGACACTGTTAAGCAACGCCATAACACCATTATTAACAAAACCAATTCGATCTAAAATTCTGTATGCTGTATTATCTGCTTGCAAAAGTGTCTTTTTTTCGATCTCAATAAATGCCTCGTTGGGCAAGAAATATATGCTTGTATCCTGAACTTGTAGCTCGATTCGTCCACGTGCGTCAGGTTCACGCATATCATAATAATAATACTGATAATCACCCACTGATTCATCTTTAAGGACTGGCCCGTCCATATCCAGCGCGGGATCAGATACACGTTTGAAGATTGTATTATAATATTTGTTGTTTAAAATGACCGTCGAGCCAGGCCACTACCCGCTATCAGACTTGCGATTATATTTTTTCTCTCTCGGAGGCTTGTTGTTTGCTCAGAGACGGCACTCCAGTTAATTCTTTCAACCCCTCATTTGCAACTTGATTTGTTACTTGCTGACACTTGCTGGCGTCAGTTCGGTGGTGGACGGTTTTACCGACAATGATTCTCTCCGTGAGTCTGTTCCTGATTGCTGAGAACGGTTCACCAGCAACATCATCAACAGTGCCAATATCCTTATCACGAATAACTTAGATGGCGTCTATCCCTAATTGTTTTATAATCGGAATAGCTTTTGGGATTAACTTTCTGAATAAAACTTGAGCAACATCTCCGAGTCCATCTCCGTAGATCGCTTTATAAACCGGTTATCGTGAATTTATCAACCTGACGTTTTCAGATCCATGTTGGGAATTGTGTATAATCATGTATTTTGTTATCGCCGATCTAATTGATCAATCACTGTAGCGATTGTGGATAATTTAATCGATTAGTGCTCAATAGACGCTGCTGTCCATGACGCCACCGGTAAATAAACGTTGACAAATTGCAACTGCATCTTTGATGATTTCGTGGGAATTATTACCAGCTCGTCTTCTACCAATCAGAATTTATAGTCGCTCAACGTCAGCGAGGACGTTAATTTGGACAAAGTGTATCTTGAATCACTGGAGAGGTTTGCTTTCTTAGGACGTCGATGCGTTTGAACATCGCGAGTGGCAAGGTCACCTCCGGCTGCTCCTTCAGGTGATTCTTCGTTCAGATCTGATTGTGGATAAAGAGAGCGCTGAGTGCCTCTGATTCAGCTTTTCTCTTCTACTTCGTTGTTAAGACCTAGTTTTTCACTTGTTTTCTTTTTATTCTACTTCTTGAAGTTTACGATCAATTTTTTCCTGTAATTCATCCCTTTTCTTTTATTTGTTCAGTATACTCATCTTTTTCCCGGTTAAAATGTTTACAATTTTCGTCATCACCTTTGACCTGATGAGCACCGGGAAAATGCGATATATATTTTAAAATAATCATATTTAATATATTTGTCATTTTCTGCCACCCAAACAACGTAATAATAAATAATTGGTCTGGATCTTTGATGGCTACAATACCTTCCTCAAACATTTATATATTATGCTTGTTGTACCTCTTGGTGGGGATGGTAGTTGAACTTCGGATGGTGGCTGAACTGGTGGTGGTGGTGGTGGTGGTGATTGAAGACGGCCAGCAATATCAGCAGGTAATGTCTCAAGAGTTTTTTTGTGCTGCCTCAGTTGCTCTAACAATTTTTGGGTTAGTTCGACAATTGGTATAATAACTGCTCTGTACCTTCTATAAATTCCACATGAGCTTCCTGACGCTGTTGTAGCTGCTGTTTGACAGAATCGCGAACTGGAATATATTTTTTAATTGCCTCTGGTCAGTGGATATTCAAAATTTCATTAGACACAGCAATATAACGATTTTTTTCAACTACACTGAACTATCGGGAAGAAAAACTCTACGTTGTGCTCGCAGCTTAGAAATTCCCATAACGTGTTGAGTTGAGCTAAAAATAACACAGGATTGCCTAGTGACGCACTGGCCTGCTAACAATATCACGCTGGTCCCAGTCCCATTGTATTAATACGCCCACGCTCAAGGTACATTAATGCTAGTTACGATTAAGTACTAATATTAGTACCCATACTTCTACCTCGTGGACAAGGTACTAACATGAAACTATATGTGTCAATGAAACAAGCCTTTTTTTTAGCCTAATGTCAACACTTTCGAATTATTATATTTAATACCGGAATTATCGCAAATCATCTTTGAAATAGTTGTAAAATCTAGTTTACCTTTCTTATTCGATATTTACGTTTAGATCGTCCGCCATATTAGTTCAAATAATGGCTACTTCCGTTCTCAGCCTCGTTTGTTTGTGTGCCATATAAGGACACTGAGGCATTATTTGGAAACGTAAACAAATCGTAGTATAAATATGGCGCGGTTTGAGTCGGAAATTCTGCGTATTAAAAGTAAATACGATTTACCGGTGACTTTGAAATTCCGCCAAGAAGCCATTATTCGCCACTTGATCGATAATAACATAGCGTAGAATAGCCAAATATGGTCTGGCAAGCCTTATATAGAAAAGTGGTCACGGCGAGTCTCGCGTTATCTGTCATGGCGGACAGGGTGATGTTAGTGTAACCATGCCAATTTATTTTATCGTGTAAGGGCTTAACAAATTCAAAATAAACCAAACTTCTTTCACAACATGATTCTACTTATGTAGTAGATCTACTCTATTTGTCTTTCTGAGTTTAGTGATGATTTTTTTGTGCTCCATTACATGAAATGGGATCAGTTCGTAGCCTCAACCACAACAAATCAAGCTGAGGCTACGACATCGTAGCTAGTTACGATTATATATGACAAAACAGGCGTGATTTGTGATTTAAAATGCCCGGATAATTCATAAATTCTGTCTATAAGTGTGTGGATGCTCAAAATTTCTTTGTAAGTTTGTGCATACTGATAACTTCTCTGTGATCTGTTGTGAACACCACTGCTAGTATAGTTTATGTTCAAATCTCTCGACCGACAATTTATCGGCGATTAGAGAAAAAAAAATTATGATTGGGAGGAGAGCTGCGATCGGCTGAGAAAATGTTGAAATATCATCAAACGGGTAATTCGTAAAAAATTTTAACTTATCCCAGGTGAAACTTGTCTTGCCTCTCCCACCACAGGACCCTAATAGGGTCTTCGTTTTACACCCGGGGTTCACTTGGGGGTTGTGTGCTCCGGTTAGCAATTAAAAGTTTGACCTTGTCAGCCCTCTGAACCTCCTAGGATGTCGTTGTCAACCTAGGAGTTTGCCGAGTGGTATGTTCACGCACAGGGAAAATTAACAAATTACCCGTGAAATAGTATATGAATCATAACTCACATTGGCGTGACAATCTCCTTTTGCTAATGTTCGACCCAACTAAGGCTTACATACAAGGCTCGGATTGGCATTTGTAAAAGAAAAAAATTAACATTGTTTTAGGCCGGATTACAGCAACGAGGCCTTGTTGGCTGGTGATAATTTGTATTATTTTTGTCATGGACTATCTTCGAATCTTTTAGGCCAGATTACAGCATTGAGGCCTTGATGTGTGTATGTGGGGGGGCCCCCCTCAATGTCGACGCCATTGTTTATTGGTCGGTCTGCCCACTCCTAATAATCAAGCGCCAAAGCGAATCAAATTGCCCACTTGAATCATTATTACAAGGATTACCAGAGACTCAACCCTTGTTTTTCAAACTCATTAAAAGCATGTTTTCTTATTTTAAAAGAATCTGAGTACTCGGTGTTAGTTAATGAAAAGGGTTGCCCC